>JACSZZ010000007.1:600000-1193192 GCA_018467035.1 Scorias spongiosa | reverse complement strand
AAGGTGTTACTTCTATTTCTCTAGGCTATAGAGGGACTAGTAGTTCTTTAGCGACCTAGTCGCTAGCTACTTCCTCCTTATCCTCTTCCTTAATAGCTTCCTAATCGCTTAGCTGTCTAGTATCGAGTACTATGTTATCCTCTCCTCTAGGATCGACGAGGACTTACTTCCTAATATATAGATAGTTCCTCTTAACTAGCTATTTATAGTTTAATACCTTTAGGCGGTCTCTTATAAAGGTCCCTTTAAGTTACGTTCTATTAAGTTTAGTAAGTTAGTAGGTATAGGTACGTAGTATAATAGATAGTACGCGGTATAGGCTACGCTACTTAAATACTAACTTAGAGCGGCTACTATAATTATACTATATCTCGCTCTTCTAAAGTAGTACTAGTATATCGACTTTTAATAAATTAATTACTACCTTCTACTTTCTATCTATATACTCTTTAGATTCCTTATATACTATCGCTACTATAGACCGGTTACTTCTTCTATATTATCCTATAAACGCTTTAATTAATTAGTATATAGGGTAAGGAGGGTGGCCCTATCGTATATATATCCTTAGGCCGCGTTCGAGAATATAGGGTATTATAGCTCGATAGGTAGTATAATATCTCTACTATAGATAATATCTACTAGCGTCCTTCTAGTAGATCTTCTTATAGTTACTCGATCTACCTAGAACACTTCGTATAAGTACTTACGTACTTAGTCTAGTCTTCTATTAGTAAGCTTAGTAAGAGCGTTAATAATTAGCTTATAGCTACGTTCGATTAATCTATTTAACTAGGGATAGTATACCGAGATTCTAATCTTACGTATACTATACTTTTCTAGTAGAGCCTATATTTTACCTTAGTTCTTAGGCCCCTTATCTATAATAATCTTATACGGATAGCTATATTAGTAGAACATCTCTTATAATAGGAATCGAGTAATACTACTAGCCTTCTTATCCTTAATCTAGCGCTACTCTAGCTAGCTACTTAAGGTCTCCTTTACGATAATTAGGTACCCCTTTATAGTTACCTATATAATATCGATAGCCTACTATTTACTAACAACCTTCTAGTAAGTTAGAAGAAGTTTATTTATAACCGACTCCTTTAATCTTAACTAGTACTATATATATAAGTCGATATACTGCTTTATATAGCGCGATATACTAGCCTAGTAGTATCGGTTAGTAATCTTCCGGTAAGTACCTTCTCGCCCGTAGTGTCTACTATCTTTATATAGTTCTAATAGGATCTACTACTACGCTTCCTTACTATCGATTACTATAACTAGTAGAACCGGTCTATAACTACGCTTATATAGTTTCCTTCCTTAAACTACGTAGTAAAGTACCTTCTTCTTAAGCTAGTTAAGTTCCGATACTAACATTCCCTCTAGTCTAGTAAGCGTAGTAAGGTATCGACCTATATATTACGACTCCTTACTATAGTTACTATCGAGTACCTTATTTAGTCTATCCTCTAATCCTATAATAGCTAGATACGTAAAGAAGGTTCTATCTACGACTTTATCTAGATCCTTAGTTACTTATTGGTCCTATTTATCGGAGGTAGTAGGTCTAGGTTGTCGAGACAGTCTATCTATAGCTATATACTTTTCGCCTAGGATGTATATAGCTTTAAATAAGAATAGTCGGATCTACGCGATCTATCTTATAGTTACTAAATCTAGTAGGTCTATCTACGCGCGGTTTAGTTAGTATACTAATATATATACATCAATCTCTAGCTAGAAGTGGATTCCGTAAAGGTACTTATGTAGCTTCTATAGTACGCGTAGAACGCCTCTATACTTATACTTTCCGGCATTATACTTTACTTCCGGTATAGACTATATACTACTCTCGTACCTAGTAGGGTGCTTAATCTTCTTATTTTCGCGTACTCTTTATATAAGTACCGCGCCCTATCCGTCTAGACTAGTATCTACTATAAGGATGATCTATCTATAACCGTCCGTATAGTTAAGACTCGCGATTGCTAGTGTCGTAGCCTTAGTAAGGAGGTATAGACAATGAAGGGGGTGTTAGTGTATAACTGTTAAGGAGGTAGGGTCGACACACGCCTATCTATCTACTATAAGCTAGTCTAAAACATAATTAATACTACTACTATAGGACCTATTGTCGAATCTTATCCGACGTACGAGGCCTTCGTTCTATAGACATACTTATCTATCCGGCGAACTACTCGTCCGAACTGTCTATCCTATTCTACGTAACTACTATGTAACACTTACTGTCCGTCTTATTCGTCTCTTCCTATATACGTACTCGTTCTACCTATCCGTCTCTTTATCTTTTATACTGTCTTCTCCGTACAACACCTCTAACTAAAAACACACTTCCTAACTCCTATTACCCTCCGGCAATTCCTCCTAAAGAAACTCTACTACCGCGGTCTACTATCCTTTATTAGGATTAGCTCTAGGGACCTCTATCTATACTACGACAAATCCTCCCTACCCGATAAGTGTCTATCCTAGACTTATAACGAGTAGTTATCTAGTCTCTCCTCCTCTTCCTACTTATAGACCTAGTATCTAGTAGCGCGTCTATTACTACGTTCTAGTATAGTCCTTTAATTGTCGTTAATCGAATAGTACTTACGTAGCTATTCTATATACGTCGTTTATTCTACGTAGAAGCGTAGGTAGCTTACTTCTTCTCTTTACTTTACTTTACTTTACTCTCTTAGACTGTCTACTATATAGATTATAATAACTACTTTATTAAGAACCTACTACGATAACAGTTCTATAGAGAGGTGAGTCTATGTAGTTTGCGCGAGTATAGTATTTCTAGATAATAGCTTTATGTTTTTATGTTTTGCTAGCTAGTATAAACTATACGTAATAGTCTCCTAATAGCTATACCCTTCTTTGTCCTTTTTGTTTCTATTCCTCTACTATATGTAGTCCGCGACTAGTATATAGTCTGTAACTAGCTAATATCTTATAAAAAAGAAGTATAGTAAAATACTAGCTAATACTTACTTATAATTAGCTACTAAAATCTAGGCCTATAGGCTTAGATTTCGGCGGCTTAGTACATATCCTATAGCTAGTAGACACTTACTTACTATCCTTACTCTTAATTAGAAACCTCGGCCTTAAGTAGGCCTATAGTAGTTGTCCTATAGTAGTATAATTCTCTTAACTCTATTATTAAGAAGGTACTATAGTAGATAGAAGCTAATATAAACACGTAGACGCGGGTTAAACTCCTTATTAAATTCTAGACGCGGAGCGCGATTAGTAATATCCCTATCGTTAACGTTCTTAAGAATCTTCGCGATAGTTTTGCCCCCTTTAAGGTTATTATTATCCTCCTTAGTAGGTTGTATTACCTTTATCTTCTTACTCTTACTAGAAGCGCCCTTAATATACTTACGCTTCTCGCTAGTAGTAGCTCCGGTATTATCGTTACTAGATTCTTCGATTTCTTTATTGTTACTAAATTATATACTAGAAAGGTTCTCCTTACTTATATTATCTTCTAAGTCTAAGTCGACGACTTATAGTACTCTATTTATAAAGTAGGAATTATTACCTTACTCTCTCTTACGCTTATAGACCTTATAAAGTACCTTAACTATAGCGTAAACCAATTCTTCGCGTGTCTTATAGATAAACTATTAACGCCTTACTACGTTAGTTCTAAAAAGCGACTTATAGTACTATCTACTCTCTAGTTCGTCCTAATTAGCTCCTCTAATAAGCTACTTAAGAAGGGTATTCTTAACTTTAGTCTATATATATATTAGGAAGTATCCTTCTAGAGTACTATATATAAAGGGGTATCTAGATAAGGTACGCTTAGTTAGTACTATTTAATTATAACTTACGATTACTTCGTATAGGCGAGGTACCTCCGGATTAGTAAAGTCTAGTATATTATCTTTATAGATAGTAGAGTACTATAGTAGAATAGTAATCCTCTCTCTATTAGTAGGTCTAGTTAATCTATACGGTAAGGTAGTAGCTAAGATACGTATATCTCTAGTATATAAAATATCCTTACGCTAATCTAAGTTAGTAGCGAGCTTGTCTTTAGTAGTCTAGTACCTCTTAGTAATAGCCTAGATATATCCTCCCTTTAGTAACTTCTTAGTAGTAGGATTGCCCTACTTACGATGCCTTATATTCTTAAGCTAGACGTATACCTTATTCTTTATTATACTAGGGATAATAATAGTGTAGTTATCTTTAGTCTTATTAGTAAGGGATACTACACCCTAAACGGTAGTAGTAGCTTCGCCCTCTTAGATATACTTCTTAAGATTGTAGTCGATATATCTAAACTTAGTCTAATCACCTTTATACGTATACTTTATATAGTATATACTACTAATAAGCTTCTTAGGATAACCCTCTCGCGTATATATATTAGCGAGGTAGTATAAGGGGTTAATACGGATAAGTGTCTATACCTATATAAACTATATATTATATAGCTAACTAAGGTGTCGCTTCTTAGACGATAGTCGCTTATAGTAGTAGTCGTATATATATACTTTATCGAGTAAGTACTATAGTAGACTAACTTCCTTTAAGTAATTAAATAATAGTAGAATTATATCGAGGTCCTATTTAAATATAGCCTCCTAGTTAATATAAATCTTATTTATAATTACTAAGGCTTCCTCCTTAGTTAAGGGGCTAGTCGTATTATCGATTATAGTCTATAGTATTAGCTTCCTTAGTATAGTAACCTTATTAATCTTAGCGATAAAATTACGACTCTCCTTAGTAATATAGACTCTAAACTCCTTAGAACGAACTAGTACTAACACTCTATCTTATTTAGTAGCCTTAGCGAACTTAAAAAGTCGAAGGATAATACTCCTATAGACTCTACTACGGATAATAATACTATAGTACTTAAGAAGGTAGTAGAGATAATTATAATATATATAGTAACTAGCCTTTAACTCGATAATAGCTTAGATTATAGCTTATCTAGCGAGTCCTCTATCCGTATCTATCTACTTCTTAGTAGGTAGTAGTACCTTAATTATGTTCCTTAGTTCGTCTATAATAGCTCTCTTAGACTTACTATACCTATAATACTATCCTAGAACTAATAGGTATACGGTATCTTCTAAAACTTTAGCTAGATCCTTATTAGCTTACTTAGTTTTATTACCTTCTATTACTTAACTAATATAGTTACTATCTATATCTTCTATTTCTTTATTAGAAGGATCTTCTCTATCTCTCTCCTCTTATAGCCTTATAGATTCTTCTTTAGTAGCCTATATACTAGCGTTCTATATAGCGACTATCTTAGCGCGATACTTAAAGTACTTATAGGTCCTCTATAAACCTCCGGCGACTTAATTTATAATAGTAGTACTAAAAGTCTTACTAATAGTCTAAAGGGCTTTAATCTCCCTTAGTTTAATCTTAGTTAAGTAAGTATCTTACTTAGTAGGTAGATCCTTAATAGCGAGTAGTAGATCTAGGTACTACTTACTTAGTACCTTCTTAGCTAGTAATACTATAAGTAGGTACTTAGTACTAATATTGCTTATAATAATAAGGTACCTTCTATTAAATACCCTATTAACTCTAGTAATAGTATATCCCTTTATAGTATTAGGATATAAGATTAGATACTAGTTTATCTTATTAACCTCCTCTTCTATAATAGGGTTACTACTAATATTCTTAGCGTTCGTAAAATTAGCTATAATATATAGGTATAACTTATTTATATATATAGTACTTAAACGCTAGATAACTATATAGTTAATACTATTAACTATCTTATAAAGCTTAAGACCTAGCTTCTAAAGTAGCTTATTTAGAGTACGAACCTTCTTATTATTAAGTTTCTACTTAATAGTAATATCCTTAAGGAAAGGATAGTCCTTAATCCTACCCTATTCCTCTAGATTCTTGTTAAGGAACTTATCGAAAAGCTTCTTAATATAAGCTAGACGCTTAGTAGTCTCCTTAAAGTACTTCCTAAAAGTAGCTATATTATCCTCGGTATAGTACTACTCCTAAACTTTATTACCTTCTATCTTATTGATAACCTTCTCTATAGCTTAAATACTCTTATCTAAGATAGCCTAAGCGGTCTCCCTTATTTAAAGGTACTACTATATAACTTAATTAATATACTCCGCTTTCTCGGCTTTATTAGTAGTCTTATTAACGATCTAAATAATCTCTTAGAAACTATAAACTATCCTATCTCTAATCTCTATCTAGAATAGTATACCTTACTATAATAGCGTAAAGGGTATATTTTATTAGTAGGTTACTACCTATCCTAGATCTCCTAGATCTAACGATATCTTATCTAGTAGCGATAGTATTCGCTATTTATATATATATAAATATAAAATAAGTATATATATATATATAAAGAAGGTTATAAAGAATATAAATCTTATAAAGGCTAGTTATATTCGTTAAGATAAGGTACGTATAAAAGTTAGTTATTATATCTTCTTATAGTTCAATTTATATATTTACGCGGGATAGTAGTACCCGTATTTACTAAGGGTATTCCTATCTCTATTCCGCGGCTCCTAATTAGTTACTTAAATCTAGGCCCGCGGGCTTAGATTTATAGTAGCCTATATAGTCCTCCTCCCTTTCCCTTTTAGTATCTACCTTAGATACTATTCTAACCTTACTCGGTGTTCTAACTATACGAGCGGTAGTAGTCCTTTAAAGAAATTCTATTTATATAAGTGTCCGTAAGGGACTATTATGTTTCTAAAACGCCTTATAAAATTAATTAAAAATCTAAATAATTAACTCCTTTTCCTATAGTGTCGTTTAGTTGTTTCGCTAAGGTCTATATTTTGTAAGGATTGTAATTTTAACCTATCCTCTTCTTACGCGAATATTCTCCTTATTAGGCTAAGGTATTACTTCTACTTCTCTAGGCTATAGGGGGATTAGTAGTTCTTTAGCGACCTAGTCGCTAGCTGCCTCCTTATCCTTTTCCTTAATAGCTTCCTAATTGCTTAGCTGTCCAGTATCGAGCACTATGTTATCCTTTCCTCTAGGATTAACGAGGACTTACTTCCTAATATACGGATAGTTCATTAACGAGGACTTACTTCCTAATATACGGATAGTTCCTCTTAACTAGCTATTTATAGTTTAATACTTTTAGGCGGTCTCTTATAAAGGTCCCTTCGAGTTACGTTCTATTAAGTTTAGTAAGTCGGTAGGTATAGGTATATAGTATAATAGACAGTACGCGGTATAGGCTACGCTACTTAAATACTAACTTAGAGCGGCTACTATAATTATACTATATCTCGCTCTTCTAAAGTAGTACTAGTATATTGACTTCTAATAAATTAATTACTACCTTCCGCTTTCTATCTATATACTCTTTAGATTCCTTATATACTCGCTACTATAGACCGGTCACTTCTTCTATATTATCCTATAAACGCTTTAATTGATTAGTACGTAAGGTAAGGAGGGTAGCCCTATCGCGTATATATCCCTAGGCTATATTCGAGAATATAGGGTATTATAGCTCGATAGGTAGTACGATATCTCTACTATAGATAATATCTACTAGTATCCTTCTAGTAGATCTTCTTATAGTTACTCGATCTACCTAGAACACTTTATATAAGTACTTACGTACTTAGTCTAGTCTTCTATTAGTAAGCTTAGTAAGAGCGTTAATAATTAGCTCGTAGCTACGTTTAATTAATCCGTTTAACTAAGGGTAGTATATTAAGATCCTAATCTTATATATACTATACTTTTCTAGTAGAGCCTATATTTTACCTTAATTCTTAGGCCCCCTATCTATAAGGATCTTATATAGATAGCCGTGCCGATAGAACACTTCTTATAAGAGGAATCGAGTAATACTACTAGCCTTCTTATCCTTAATCTAGCGCTACTCTAGCTAGCTACTTAAAGTCTCCCTTACGATAATTAGGTATCCCTTAGTAGTTACTTATATAATATTAATAGCCTACCGTTTACTAACGATCTTCTAGTAAGTCGGAAGAAGTTCATTTATAACTAACTCCTTTAATCTTAACTAGTATTACGTATATAAGTCGATATACTACTTTATATAGCGCGATATACTAGCCTAGTAGTATTAGTTAGTAATCTTCTAGTAAGTACCTTCTCGCCTATAGTATCTACTATCTTCGTATAGTTCTAATAGGATCTACTACTACGCTTCCTTACTATCGATTACTATAACTAGTAGAACCGGTCTACGACTATACTTATATAGCTTCCTTCCTTAAACTACGTAGTAAAGTGCCTTCTTCTTAAGTTAGTTAAGCTCTAATACTAATATTCCTTCTAGTCTAATAAGCGTAGTAAGGTATCGACCTATACGCTACGACTCCTTACTATAGTTACTATTAAGTACTTTATCTAGTCTATCCTCTAATCCTATTATAGCTAGATACGTGAAGAAGGTTCTATCTACGACCTTATCCGGATCCTTAGTTACTTATTAGTCCTATTTATTAGAGGCGGTAGGTCTAGGTTATCGAGATAGCCTATCTACGGCTATATACTTCTCGCCTAGGATATATATAGCTTCGAATAAGAATAGTCGGATCTACGCGATCTATCTTATAGTTACTAAATCTAGTAGGTCTATCTACGCGCGGTTTAGTTAGTATACTAGTATACGTATATTAATCTCTAGCTAGAAGTAGATTCCGTAAAGGTACTTATATAGCTTCTATAGTACGCGTAGAATATCTCTATACTTACGCTTTCTAGTATTATACTTCGCTTCCGGTATAGACTATATACTACTCTTATACCTAGTAGGGTACTTAATCTTCTTATTTTCGTGTACTCTTTATATAAGTACCGCGCCCTATCTATCTAGACTAGTATCTACTATGAGGATAATCTATCTATAACCTTCTATATAGTTAAGACTCGCGATTACTAATGTATTCGATAATGCTTCCTTTAGTGTCGCTATCGCCTCTTCTTTATACTTACCCTATATAAACTTAACGTCCTTTCGCTATAGATCGTAGAGTAGTTTAGCCTTAACTATAAAGCCCTTAACGAAGAACCTAAAGAATATATAGATACCTAAGAATATACGTACTTCTAACATGTCCTTATATAGTAGCTACTCGGTAAGCTTACTAGTCTTTACTGTATCTAGCCTTCGACCGTCTTCTCTATAGATATAACTAACAACCTTAATAGATAATTATAGCTAGTCCGACTTACTACCTAAGATAGTATAACCGGCACGCTCTATATTAGCTAGTACTTAGTTAAGGTTTAGAATGTACTCTAATATAAACCTTCGAATACTTAGTAGCGCTTCCTTATTATTATATCTTAATTGTAGCCCTTTTATACTAATATCGTTAAGATACGGTATAGCTCTATAAGGTATATACTTGTCTAGGATCCTTATAATAATACGTACGAACTACGCGATTAAGTTAGTAGTACCCTAGGGTAACGTTATCTATCTTATAAGACCTAGCGGTATGTCGAAGGATATAATATCCCTACTCTCTTCTACGAGAGGTATCTAATTATATTTAGAGAAGAAATCGATTAAACTGTATACTAGTATTCCTACAAATTCCTCTAAGAACTCGTCTATATTTAGTAGAAGTCCGGTATCGTGGATCGTGATACGATTGATCTCTATTACTACGTTAATTAGCCGATACTTACTAGATTCCTTCTTAGCTATTAAGAACTATAGGTTACGGTATAACCCCTATAATAGTTCGAGTAGTCTATTATCTCTACGCTTATATATTATCTTTACGACAGTCTCTCGTAGACTTTACTATAGTAGAAAACCTAGATACCTCTACGGTTAGTAGGGAATGGTCCGTATTACTTATAGTAGCGTAACCTTACTCCTAACCCTACCTATCTTATTAAAGTCCTATAATAGGGTACCTTTACGGTTACTAAGTATCGCTAGAAGTAACTCCTTCTTACGCGGTCGGATATCCTTTCCGATTCTTATCTCCGCGATTCGTTCTAGTGTTAGCCTTAACCCTTTTAACACCTTAGTAAACTTTAGTATTAGAAGGTGACTAAAACCTCCTTCTCTTAGTAGAAGTGCTTTATTTAGTAATGCCGCTTCTCTCCATCCTTTGCCTAAGTCCGGCGCCTTACCTTTACTATAGCTAATCGCTACGTCGACTAGTTGTACCTTTCTACTCTTTAGTTTGTACGTAGTTATTATATAAGGTACAATATGACTACCGCTAACTATACTCCTTCCCTTCTATTACTTACCTAGAGCTAGTAACGTAATAATATTACTATATACTACTACCTTCTAAGTTCTTAACGATCGCTTCTATAGTATATATATATATAAGTCCGTAAGACTACTTAGTCTACTAGTCCTTATAGTATAACTGACATCTATCTAATTAAGCGTAACTCCGAACGCTCCTCGTGGCGTGTATATTAGAGTAGTCTATCTTGTTAGAATCATGACAGTACGAACTCCTACTGCGGCAAGTTCTACGGCACGTCCCGCTACGGTAGCTCCCGTTCCTAAATTTAGGCCTAGTAGGCCTAGATTTCGGCGCGGTAGATCTTCCTATTTAGTCTAGCTACTACTAAAAGCTAGCCGCTTAGCGTCCATCTTTATCTCTATATATATTACTATCCCTAATATATTATTGCTATAGCGTATATCCTTCTATCCTCTTACTAGTATAAGTGATCTATCTAGGCTACTACCGGTTATATCCTAGATATTCCTTTTAGGTACGCGCGTAGGCCGTATCTCTCTATAAACGAATTAAGCGTTAAGATACTATAACCTAGTAGTACTATATTAAATATCACCTTTATACCGTTCGGCTCGAAGATCGTCGATTCTACTATACTATTATTATAATACTTACTGACGTACCTTACTTTACGAAGCTATAGTGAACCTAGAATAAGCTTATCTAAGTTAGTGTAAATAAGGAAGGATACCTCGGCTACTATACTATAGACACTAATATAGACACGCTTAGCTATATACGTAAACCTCTACTTACTACCTATTCCGATAAGTGTTAAGCTGTCGATCTTATATAGTATAAGGCTAGCGCGTTCCGCTACTCCTATAGGCATAATGTTATACTCCGTACCTAAGTTAAGTAGTATATAAGCGTTATACTTCCTATAACTAGTACTAATTATGTAGACTATATATAGGGTCGGAGTAACTATAGTGTCCTAGAGCACTCCTATAAAGTCCTCTACCTCGTTACTAATAACCTCTAGTATATCTAAGAAGTATACTAAGCCTAGTACCTTCTTCAATTCTTCTCTATATAATAAACTGTTCGCGATAGTAGGTAGGTCGCCTAGCGCCTCCTTACTATCGTCCTCCTCTTCCTCCTTAATATCCTCGATACGAACCGACCTTCCTTAGACCGTCTCTAGTACTAGTGCCCTTCTATATAGTATATTACTTAGAGGCTTATATAATCTAATTAGCGTACGGTTAGTAATGTCTAGTGCTTTCCGGTTTAAGATACTCTTATATACCTTCTCTATATTAGTCTAGTATAACTACGCCTTATCCTACCTAACTGTCTTTACTTAATAGCTCTTCGGATCTATAGGTACGTTTACCGGCCTAATACTTTAGTATTAAGATCGTATCTCTCCCGTCCCTTTACTAGAAAGGGTCCCCTATTCTAACTTATCTATAATACCTAGTTAGCCTAGATGCTATAATAGCCTCTAGTTACTGTCCCTTATTAGCCGCCTTAGGTACTTATATACACGCCTTATATATATACTACTAGATAACTTGTCCTCGCTTTCTACTCTTAGCTACTAAGCCGTAAATACTATATTATTTACGCTTACCGTGTCGGACGGGGTATACTAGTACTCTATATTTAATACGCTAACTTCTAACTTCTTCTATATAGTGTCTATATTCGGTACTATAGGGTTATTCCTACATAGGTTCTAGAAGTGTCTTACTAGAAGGATCTCCTCTAGAATGTCTAGTAGTCTATACCTCTACTCGTTATAGGCCTTAAGGATTATCTATATAAGGAGTAGATACCTATATAGTTTTTCGCTTAGCTTAAGCGACAGTAGTCTATAGTTACTAGCGATAAGGACGAGATACTGACTATCCCTTATTATATAACTACCGTTAAGTAACTATTTAGTAGCTAGATACTTACGCGTATAGTGACCTTCTTTATTATATATATAGTAGACTAAACGCTATATCTACTACCCTTAAGTGTACTAGCGCTGTTATAGGTAGGGGCGTTATTACTAACCACCCTAGGCGCTTCCCTACGATCCTATTACTATATTAATATAGTAGGTAGAACGAACGCCGCTAGTGCCTATAGAAGGTGTCGCCTATCCGAGTCCTTAGCTCTTACTAGTAACCGCCTCCGCGATTTTAATCTATAGGTCCGCTATCTTCTAGATAGTTTCCTATAATATATCTTACTTCTAAAAACTGACTTCTTTATATAGCTTCTTTAGTAATAGTTTCCGCTCTATATATACTATCTTATCTTCTAAATTATCCTTATAGTTTATAGCGCGCTTTACTTTCCCTTTTCGTATAAGTATATACGCTACTTTCTAGACTTTCTAAAAGTCTCTTATAGTCTCTAGGATAGATTAGTTAAGGTTATACTTATCTATAATAGAGTTAGCTATTTTAAGTAGTAGTCCTCTTAGTAGTAGCTTTATACGTCTAGGTTCTTCTAGTTTATACTTACTAACTTTAATTATTACTAACCTTACTTTACGTAAGTACTCTTCGATGTTATTATCTAGGTTCTAGCGTTCCTTTATTAACTACTTAATATACTAAGTAGTACCGATTACCTCGTTAATATCTCTAGACGCGAATACTCTTTAAACTACCTTATAGAACATATCCTATTTACCCTCCTTATATTCCGAAAGGCCTTCTACCTACCTTCGGACCTAGTAGTTATAGTATAAAGTAAATACTTCTACCTTCTTACCTTTACTAAACTTATATAGCTTAATAACCCCTTCGAAGATTTTAATAAACCTTATTACGTTAGTTCTATTAAAGCTTAGTATACCTATTATACCTAGGATTAGAAGAGGTAGAAGGTTATAGGACACTTAGCTCCCCTTCTCCTAGTATATTATCTTAAGTAGGCCTAGAAGGTCTATCTTCGAAACCTCTTTAATACCTCCTAACTAGCTATCGCTCGAGGTGACTTATAGCTCTATATCCACTCTAGCGTGTTACTAGCTACGAGCCGCCTAATAGCTTCTATTACTACTATTACTCTAGATTTCGTCTTATACCTCCCTTAGTCTATTAAAGTGACCGAAGGGGAGAGGTCTATCTTACGCTTAGAGGTGTACTATTTTATTCTAGAGAAGGTTTATTATCGTCTTAACTACTAGTTATAGGAGGTGTAGGAAAGCTATCTAGAATATAACTATCTCTATAATTACTTCCCTTCCTTTTTCCTATATATCCTTCTAGCTAGTTTTCTTATATCCTTTTAGTAGTGCCTCTCCTTAAGTGATATTACCTCCTAGACCCTAGTACTTAGGCCACCCTATAGCCCTAGTACTACGATAGTATCCTTCTTAGAAGGCCTTATTAATTTCCGTACCTTTAGTCTTTTAATAGACCCTAAGTATATCTATTCTTCTTATTTAAGGCCTTCTTAGCGGATAGTAAGGATCTATTATCGTCGTTTAGGATCTTTTAGATACCCCGCTATCTTATCTTATTTATTCCTTTCTCGTAATACTATCGTTATAGTTACGGTTCGAGCCCCTTATACCTCTAATTGCTAATATACGCTCTCTCTTAGTATTGCTATTTAATGGCCTCGTTTTAAGAGGAGAGCCCTACCTTTAGCTCTAAATTTATCGTAGCCTCGGTAAGGAGGTATAGATAATAAAGGGGGTGTTAGTATATAACTATTAAGGAGGTAGAGTCGACATACGCCTATCTATCTACTGTAAGCTAGTCTAAAACATAATTAATACTACTACTATAGAACCTGTTATCGAATCTTATCCGACGTACGAGGCCTTCGTTCTATAGATATACTTGTCTATCCGGCGAACTACTCGTCTAAACTGCCTATCCTATTCTGTTCTACATAACTACTACGTAACACTTGCTGTCCGTCCTGTCTATCTCTTTGTCTTCCGTACTATCTTATACTCTAACTCTCTAACACAACTTCGAACTCCTCCTCCTATTGCCCTCTAGCAATTCCTCTAAGAACCTCTACTACCGCGGTCTACTATCCTTTATTAGGATTAGCTCTAGGGACCTCCATCCGTACTACGACAGTAGTACTTTCTACTTATTAGCGCTAGGGTTTTATTAATACTAAAGTATCTAGCTAAAGGATTATTATAGTACTTCTATAAAAGCTCTATTTAAATAGTAATATTAGGAGGAATATATAAGGCTTCGCCTTTATATAATAATCCTTCTATACGTTACTATACTAAGGGGTCGTCCTAGGCGTAGCCCGGTAGTATACTATACTCTTTATTAAACTAATTAGTCTCTTATAAAGTCCTAATTGTATCTAATATACGCTATTTAGGTTTTTTAAAGATATCTTCTAATAAGAGCGTAGCTATAGCTATAACTCGAGGCTATTACTATAGCTTTCTTATCTATATAGGAGAATCTTCTCCTATATACGGTACGTATATATATTATAGTTAGGTTTTATTTTAAGTTAGATCTAACCTCTATTCTAGGCTATCTACTCTTATATAGCCTTTATCCTATAAGGCCCTCTCGCCTATTATATATACTCTATATACTAATATCTTATCTAAATCGCCTTCCTAACTACGTAACTTAGCCTATAGCGTAGGTAATAAGTGACCTAAGGGGTCCGATTTATCTATATAATCGGGCCGGTAAGACGGCGTATTAGCTAGATTTCTAGTTCCTAGCCGATATTTAATTATAAAATTAAAAGTAGTAAGGAAGGTAGCCTATCTAGCTTATCTTCTATTTAATTATATTATCTTTATAAATATATAAAGGTTATTATAGTCGGTAAGTACCTATACCGCTTACGCTACTCCTTCGAGGTAGTACTACTAATAACGGAATACCTCTACGATTACTAGTAGCTCTTAGTTATATATCTTATAGCGGTATTTAGCTATAATAAACTTTCGTAACTAATATATAATAGGATACTACTATTAGTTTATACCTATTCTACCTTTAGGGAATAACTAGAATAGTATTACTATAGTAGTATACTATAAAGTATTAGTTTTAATTCTTAATTTTAAGGATAGATTAAAGTAATAGAGGATAGGGGCTTCTATAAACGATTTATATATCTCTAGAAACGCTTTCTCCTATTTATCTCTCTACTTAAATAGTCTAGTTTTAATTCCCTTTTAGGATCCCTTTAATATTCCTATTAAGGGATAGGCTTTCCTCGAATATTAATAAATAAATTGCTAATAAAAATCTATAAACCCTAGAAACCTCTATAGCTCCTTATAGCTAGTAGGTCGAGGGTACTTAGCGATAGTACTAACCCTACGAGGATCTATTAATACGCCTATATCTAAAATAATAAATCCTAGAAACTCTATTTAGTTAGTATAGAATTTATATTTTATTAGGTTTATAAATAAGGCGTATTTTCTTAGCTATTCTAATACGAGGTATATATATTCCTTATATTCCTCGCGTACATTACTAAAGATAAGTATATTATCTAAGTATACTATATAAATCTTATCTAATAGCCTAGCTAAAGCTATATTAATATATAATTAGAAGGTTACGGATGTATTAGTTAACCTAGATAGTATTACTAGATATTTTAAGTATCTATATTATATATAGAACGCTATCTTCTACTTATTACCCTCTTTAATTAGAATTTAATAATATATATCTTTTAAATCTAATTTAGAGAAGATAATTACTCCCCTTAATTAATTAAGAATCTTATTAATTTATAGTAATAGGTACTAGTTCTTTATAGTAATAATATTTAATCTTTAGTAGTCTATGTATAGATAGAGGGATCTATCCTTTTTAAGTATAAAGAGTATAGGAGTACTAGCTTTAATTTCTAATTACTAGATCTATCCCTTCTCTTATATATTATTTAAGTATTCTCTTAATATTTCTAATTCCTTTATAGATAAATTATATAATAGCTAAAATAGAGATTAAGTTCTAGGTTCTAGCTCTATAGTATATATAATATCTTGTACTTATTACTATATTATCTCTAAATTATATATAAAGATATCTTAGAACTCTTATAAGGAGGTATATAATCTTTTAACTACTTACTCTCCTTTTAGTTCTATTATACTTAATATATAAATCTATAATTAGCCCTCTACTATATTATTAAGAGTATATTAGAATTCCTTAGCTATCTATATTTATATTACCTCCTTAGTATATTAATAATACTATTTATTAATAGTAGAATCTATTATTATCTCTACTATTCTTCTTTATAGCCTACTTAGGATTAAATTAGATAATTCTATATTAAGATTATAAAATAGATCTTAAGTTACTTACTCTATACTTAATAAGTTTATAAGCTAGATATATACTTAATATACTCTATATTAGTAGGATTTTCTTTTTTATAAGTCTTATATTAAAGATAAGGAAATTCCTTCCTTTACCTTCTATTTATATTTAAGCGCTATTTATTATAATACTATATTATAATCTATAGTATTATCTAGGAGTAATATAAAGATATACTACTAACTTACCTCTATTTCTACTATTCCTTATATTAAGGTACCTTTAGCTACTTACTATTTATTTCTAGCCCTAAAAGTGTAATAATAGCTATATGGGCTAGCTAGGAATGTACAGCGTATAGAAACACCCTGCCACTAAATAGGCAGTATGATCAAGAACTAATCGCTACTCCTTTACTGATACGTATGCGGAGCGTATTTGTATTACGTACGCTAAGATCACGTAACCTCGCATACTCCCGCTTCTCTAATGAGAACCGTACACGTACTGTAGCCGTAACCGGTACAGGTACTTAGATTAGGTGTATCGCACCTTATTATATTAGCTAGAAGAGGCTAAGGAGAAGTTAGTAACTTTAATAGCTAGGATAGCGTATTTATATAAGTAGTTATATTATACTAAAAATAAAGAAAACGAAGCGATTAAGAAAGAGCTATCTACTATAGAGGATATAGAGGCTAAGGTATCTATTTCTACTAATATTCCTTTAGAGTCCTTAAGGCCTAAGCCTTTATTTAGCTCTAATATAGTTACTTTCTATCCTAAGGAGTAAGAATATTTATTAGCTCCCTTAGATTAGGCGTCCTCTAGGATTACTACTAGTTCTTAATTACTAGGTATTATAGGTATATTTCTTCTTTTTCTAGCTTTTCTCGAACGCTAAGATAAATACATTATTCTTAAAGTTCTCTCTAGGTTCCTATATATTTTCGCTATTATTATAATCTCTCTATTTAACTAAGTATTTCTACTAACTATCTCGATAGGCTATATTAATAATTTTCTTAATAATATATATTAGCTATTTAAGTCTTAGGTTAATTCCTAGTACGGCTTAATTAAGTATAGCGTTTAGTAGTACTTTTTTAAGTAATATAATATAGAAAACCGGATATATTTATATATGTTTTAGTAATTCTAATTTAAACGTTATTAGTCTAAGTTTACGCTTAATTCTAAATAGTCTAAGTTTAGTATAATCGAGCTTATCGCTTAGTCTTCTAGTTTTAAGGTAGGTACGTAAAAGGTATACTTTATCCCCCTCTTTAAGGCTTAGTCCCTTAAGTCTCTTTTTATTATAGTTTTTTCTTATATCTTCTCTAATATTCTATATAGCTACGTATATTTCCTACTATATCTATATAATATCTTTATCGAGCTATAGTATAGCTTTATTATTCTCTATATTAGCGTCTATTATTTCTTTAATTAGTATCTTATATCCGAGATTTACTTTATTTAGCGATATTCCTATTACGCTTAATACTATACTATTATAAGCGATTTATACTATAGGTAATAGTTCTACCTAATTACCTTATTTATAGTTAATATAGATCTATAGATATTGTTCGATAGACTAGTTAATACGTTCTATTTATCTATTAGTCTATAGGTAGAATAAGGTACTTATTACTACTTCTATTCCTATTCTTAATATTAGTATATCCTAAAATCCTAAATCGAATCTTATATCTCTATTAGATATTATCTTCTTCGGTAACCTATAGCGTATAATTATGTTTCGGTATAGTATATATATAATATCTAAAGCCGATAACTTAGCTTTAAATAGGATAAAGTAAGTATACTTCGTAAATCTATCTATAACTACTATAATCTAGTTATATTTATTCTATATAAATAGTTCTTATAATATAGGTAAGTCTATAATAAAATCGATAGCGATTATCTCCTATAGTCGTTTAGGTACTTCCGTTAGTTGTAGGTATCTATAGGGTTTATATCGACTTTTCTTTACTTATCTATAAAGATTATAGTTCTATATATATTCCTTAACCTATTTTACTATTCCTAAGTAATTATATTTTCTAAGTAAGAGTTCTATTATTTTATTTCTTCCTAGGTATCCTACTACGGGCGAGTTATAATATTCTTCTATAGTACGTTCTCGTTTATATATAGATATATATAACCTTCTATAGAACTATAGTTATTTATTAGTCTATATAAATCCTTTAGGTAACTCTTCTCGTAATTCCCTTACTTCTTTATAATCCTATCGCGTTATCTAATCCTTAGGTATTCTTAAGTTACTTATTAGATTAGCGATAGTTACGAGACGTATTAGTAATAAGCTTCTATTAGGTTCTTCCTAAAGTATTTATACTTATTATCGTTTCGGATTTCCTTTATTATATTCCGATTACCTACTTAGAGTGTTAGCTCTAGCGTTATCTATACCTTTATAATATATAATCTTAGAGTTAGCTCCTAAGAGTTCTTTATACTATCGTATTTATCTTCTATTTAACGCTTTACTTAATATAAAGTAGGTTAGATTCTAATAATCTATAATAACTATTGTTTTAAATTTGCTCGTATTAAGATAGTAATTCTATTTCTTAATTAATTTAATAATAGTAAGTAATTCCTTATTATATATATTATAATTAAGTTCTACTAGCGTGAAATTCCTTAAGTAGTATACTACTAGCTATAGCTTTCCTATATTTCCTAGTTAATTAAGATATACGCCTATAGTAAAGTCTAATATATTAGTTTTAATTATAATTAGCTTACTTTCGTTATAGATAAGTAATACTAGTTATCTTATAAACGCTTACTTAAGCTTATCGAATACTAACTACTATTCCTTATTCTAGCGCTATTCTTATTCTTTCTTTATTAGCTCTATAAGCGGCGATATAACTATTAAGTAGTCCTTAATAAACTATTAGTAGAAGTTAGTAAAACCTAGGAAGGATTATACTTTATTAACTATACTAAGTTCTTTCTATTCTATAATTACTTTAACTTTCTTTAGGTCTATCCTAATCCTATCCTTAGATATAATATATCTTAGGAATATCGTTTCCTATATATAGAACTTATATTTCTCGGGTACTAGTCTAAAGTTATTTTTAACTAGTATCGTTAGTACTTACTTAATATAACTCTAGTATTCCTCTATTATTTTAGAGTAGATAAGGATATTATCTAAGTATACTATAATAAACTAATCTAGGTATTTATATAATATATTATTTATATATACTTACTATATAGTAGGTATATTAGTAAGTCCGAATAGTATAATAAGGTACTTATAGAGTTTATATCTTATCCTAAAGGCTATCTTCTATTTATCTCCTTTCTTAATTTAAATATAGTTATATACTCCTAGTATATTAAGCTTAGTAAAATACTTAGTATGTTTTAGTCTATCTTATAACTCCTAGATAAATAGTAATAGATAGCTATTCTTTTCTATAATATTATTTAGTTCTTAGTAGTCGATATATAGTCGAAGCTTTCCTCCTTTCTTTAGTATAAATATTACTAGTAATCCTATTAGCGACTATAATTCCTATATAAATCCCTTTTTTATATTTTTATTAATATATTTTCTTAATTCTTTTAAGTATTTAGCCTTTATTAGATAGATTCTACCTAGCTTCGGTACCTATTTATCCTTTTTAAACTTAATTTTATAATCCTATAGTTAATATTATACTAGTACTTCTATAATATCCTTTTCCTTAAATAGAGTTATAAATTCTAAATATTCTAAAGGGATAATAAATTCCTATCTTAGCGTTACTTTCTATAATACTTAAATCTATAGTATATATATATTCTCTAGCTATATTAGTACTTATACTACTTTACTTACTAATATCTAACCTATCTATAGGTTCCTTTTATTTCTTCTAGATTTCCTATATTAGTATTAGTTAAACCTCTATCCGATAATCTCTATATTATCCTAAATTAGCTTCCTACTAAATCCTACCTTTCTACTAGCCTAGTTAACTTTAGGGTTATTTAGTTAGAACTATAGTATCCTTAGTATAATAATGTTATCTAAGGTCTCTATAACGTTAAAGTAATTATATATTAGGTAACTACCTATTCTAATACGTAACTCTTCTTTAGTTTTATAAGTAATTCCTACTCTTACTTATAGAATCTTTATATCTCTAAACCCTCTAATATTAATAGGTTTCTTCTTATATCGTATAAGGACCTACGCTCTTATAATAAGTTCTAGGGATATTAGATTAACTATACTACTAGTATCTAATAGTACCCTTACCTTAATTTCGGTATTTCTAATCCTAATATCTAAGTATAGTATTTGGATTCTATTTCCTTATACTATCGAAGTAATATATAGCGTTATAATAGCATCCTAAGGGGTGCCTAGTTCCTTAGGGCCCTACTATTTCCCTAGTAGTATTATTCTTAATAGTACTATTAGAATTCTTAATTTAATAGGAAAACCTTTTTCTATAGTATATAAGGTACCGTAATTCTAAATAGTGTAGTATAAGATCCGTCTTAATAGTGAACGCTATTTAAAGATACTATCTCCTAGACTATTATAGCTAGTATAGTAACGGTAAATTTAAGAGCGATAGGAGTATCTTTCTATTATCTTTATAGCTCCTTAAGAAAATGATTAAATATAATTAGGTTAATCTACTCTTATCCGTTATCTTCTATAAACACGTCTTATCGGTAATAATACTATATTTCTATAAATAATCGTTCGTGTATATATATAGTAATGTTTATAAGGTATAGGGGTACTTCCCTAGATTCTTATTCTACCTCTATAGTTTCTTCGCTTTCGGTTATATCTCTATCCGAGTTAGGTAGCGTGAAGTCTCTTATAGATATACTATAAATACGTATAACTTCCTTATTATCCTAAGGGAGTAGCTTATAACCGCTATTATCCTAATCGATCTATACTATTTTATAGTTATCGATTCTCTTATTCTTAGGTATAGTAGAATATTATAGCTTCTTTAGAAACTATTAAGCTCCCTATTTCTTACTATAATGTTATTAATAGTTATCGTTATAGTATACGGTCTATAATAGATATCCGTATCTATCGTTATTAGTAGTAGTATTATAGGCGCCTTTAGCGTACTTTTCGCTAGGCCCTTTTACCTTAATTGTTAAGATCCTAACTATACTTAATCCTTCTTTAGGTCGCTAATATCCCTTCCGCGAACCCTTATCCTTAAGTACGGACCTATAATCCTTCTTATAGTAACCTTTCTTACTATAATTATAATATTTAACTATAGACTTATCTCTATTATTTCTTAAGAATCCTTTAGACTTTAGTTTAGTATTAATTATATTAATTTCTATTAGTTATAGTCTATAATAGTCTCTTCTAGGTATATCCTTATTTAGTATATACTTATCCTTCTAATAACTATAACTTCCTCGTTTCTTAGCTTATCTTTCCTATAGGCGTATATCGATTATAAGTACGCGCTTATATATTTCTTCTAGTATAACGGCTTTTTCTTATCTTATAAGTTTATCTTTAATAATATCTTTTAGACCTTAATAGTAGTAAGTTATTAGTATATCGCGATTCTAGTAAACCTTAAGTTCGAGTATATAGAATTCCATATTATATTCCTTAACTAATTAATATTACCTAATATTTTAAATATAAATTTCTATAATATATTTCTTATTATAATTAGAAAAGATATCTTTAATTCCTTCTATAAACGCGTTATAACTAATAAATAGTTCTTAGGTACGAAGTCCTATATTAGGCTAGTCAAGGCTTTCCTTAAAGTATAGCTAAGCCTAATCGAACGCTTTTCCTTAGAGGTATAAGATTATAAAGAAGATCTTTATATCCTTATCTAAGAAAGAGGTTAGGTTAGTATAAATATAAAGCTAAACCTATACCTTCTAGGCCCGGTACTTATTAGACTCTCCTAAGTATATATTAGGTACCTTAGTCTTAAGTAACTATAGTTAGGGCTAATTATTATTATTAATATCTATAGCTTAAGTAGCCTAAGACGTAGTAGGAGTAGCTACTAGCCTAGGTTAAGGTTAGTTACGTAGTAGTATAACGTTACTAGATATATTAAGTTATTCGAGTTAATTACTAATATCGTTAACTTCTTTATTTTTACTATTGGTAAGTAATTCGTTATCGCTACCTTCTTTACTACTAGAAACGTCGGGGTTATCTACTAGCTCCTATAAGCTAGGTAGGGATATATAGTGTTAACTTATACTACTATTTAGGTAAGGTACTTAAAGTATTAAGGGTAGACCTAGTATAAGTACTATAATAGGCCTAGTATCTTAGTATTCTACCTAATTAGGGTTAAGATAATAGTAAGTTATTAATAAGGTAGAAGTATAGAACCGAGTTAGAACAATATTAGGTAGTTAACTAAATGTTACTATTTACTTTATAATATAAGTTAAGTATAAGGCTCCTATTTACTAAGGAAATAAGATCCTATCTATATAGTTATCTTACTCTTAATAATTGTAGGTAATTACTATAATCACTAGGTGATTAAGGTAATCGGGATAATCCTTAATCACTTTATTATAACGTGATCACCTAGTAATTAGGCTTCTATACCGTGATCACTTTACCGCGCGTAGCTACGGGTTAGGCCGTACTACTCTAATTAGCTAATAACTCCACTAATCTTATATTATAGGTTCGACTATAACAATTACTTTAATTATATAACTAGAGTAGTATAATTATACTCCTTACTTAGATATTTATATTAGAAATTAATAAATAAAAGTAAGAGCGTTATTAGATACTAGAAGTATAATAAATCTAAGATCTCTAAGGGTTATTAAAAAGGTAAGAATAGAAGTCTAAGTGAAAAAGAATCCTATAATAATTAAAGGATTTCGAGATACTTAAATTCCTTAAATAAAGAAAGTAATTATATATTAAATAGCTAGTAATAAAGGTATTAAAATAGGTAATTATAAGATACTAGGATATTTTAATATTATAGGAACTCTAGATAATATTATTATACTTAGAATACTATAGTTCTAATTCAATAACTATAATAATAGCTATATAGGCTAGCTAGGAATATATAGTATATAGAAACACCCTACTACTAAATAGGTAGTATAATTAAGAACTAATCGCTACTCCTTTACTAATACGTATACGGAGCGTATTTATATTATATATACTAAGATTACGTGACCTCGTATACTCCCGCTTCTCTAATAAGAACCGTATATATACTATATCTATAACCGGTATAGGTATTTAGATTAGGTATATTATACCTTATTATAATTACCCCCTTATTTATATATATACCCTTATATATATAATAGGTATTATACACTATATATACAGTTTAATATAGAGGTAATAAACTATTCTATTATATTATATAATATAGGTTATACTAGAAGCTAGCGTAGGTATATTAGGCTTAGTAGTCCGTATACGGAGTAGGTATAGCGAGGGCGTACCTACCTTATTTACTATTACCTAGCCTACTATATTAAGGGGGGAACGTATTATTATTATAAGGTCCGGCGTATCGTATACGCGTATATAATAGTATATACCTATAGGTAGTATTTCTACCCTCCTACTTAGCGGTTAGTTATTTTCTTCTTCTAACTTTAATACTAACTCGTACCCCCTTAATACCCTTACTATTCCTATCTATATATAGCTATCCCTAAGTTATATTAGTTCCTTCTTAATAATATACTATATCCGCTTTATTACTAGCTATAGCTTCTAATCCTAATAACGACCTATTAGGTTTCTAGACTAATCCCGCGATTCTTAGATAGTTATAACTTATATCTATATATCTATATCCTCTTACTAAATATACTAATATATTTAATATAGTTATTCTAGAATACTTATAGGAAGATACTCTATAGTAATTTTAATAATCTTAAGAGATCTAAGATATCCTATAGTAAGGATTCCTTACTACTAAATATATATATCTTACTAGTTACGCTAAGTAAATATAGGAGGTCTAGAGGTTCTTTACTACTATTACGTATAATTATCTATTATAGGTAGAAACTACTCCTATCTTTTCTTTATTTAATTATCTTAATAAACCTTTACTTAATAGGCGCCTCTTTATTAATATAGGTCTAAGTTATAGTAGTCGCCCTACTAGTAAATATATAATCTTTAAATCTAGTACTCCTTTAGGTAAAATCCCTAATAGTAAATAATTTATATCTAACCCTAATAACTATCTATTTAAAGAGTTTAAAGATCCTTTAGCTATACTTAGTCTAGTACTAGTCCCTACTATAGATATATCTCCCTTACTACTAGGTAAGGATAAAGGTAAAGATAAAGCGCCTATAAAAGAGCTAGAGTAGATACCTACTACTACTAATATATAAGTAGTCTACTAGACTATTATACCTTAAACTAAGTTAGGTAATCTTAAGTCTATCCGCTTCTATAAAGTATACTACTAATATTATTTATACTACTAAGGACTAGACTCGTTTATCTACTAATAATAAGCTACTATCCTATAAGCGATCCTATACTAGAAAGGAATTACTTATTATTAATACCTCTATAATAACTTTACTTAGCCCTTTATCTCCCTTAGCTCGTACTATTACTATATTACTATCTCGTATACTAGATAATATTAATTAGGCTAGTACTAATATTAAGCTATTATTATACCTTTATAAGCGTTATACTCTTTATACTATAACTAATAGTATATTATACTTTACCTACGCTTCTATTATAAATAGGTACTAACCTATATAGGTTTCTTCTATAATAGTATCTTTAGTAATACTAGTAAGGCTTATAGCCGCTATTCTAAGTAATATATACTCTACTATCCCCTTACTACTAGTCCGGCTATTATCCTATTTAACGATATATTCTATATAATAACTAAGTATAATTATACTTTTAATAAGAATCTTCTTAAAGTAGTTATAACTAGCCTTTATACTAACTTTAAGGTAAAGGCTATCTTTAAGGCTAAAGTTATATAATACTAGTAGTAAGGTTATAATAAGAGTATAGGTTCTAAAAGTATACTATACTATATCTATACTAATACTATAGTTAGTAGTTCTAGTAGTTCCTTAGATCCTATAGTTATTAGAGAGTTATAACGCCTATATACTATCCTTAAAGATAGTTTAATCTTTACCTATAGCCTAATTAAGAACTAGGTATCTAGCGACTATTCTATTACTCTATCTTATATTACCTCCTACCTTAGGGCTATTTAATATACTCCTATTACCTAAGAGGAGGATATAGAGTAGTAATACTCTACCTATATTATATCTATTTCCTTTATTTACTCTTAGCTACTTAGCTAGTTATACTCTTTCTCTAGTACCCTTACTAGGTATATAATAATTTATATACTTTCTATATACTTAGTATATATTTAAGCCTCTAGCTATATCTAATAACTTATAAATAGCTTAATAGAATTTAACTCTCTTCCTTTTCTTCTTTATATTTTTCTTCTTAGCCTTATATTCTATAATTATTATAATAGTATTCCTTAGGTATATCTTAGGTTCCTACTAATTATATATATCTAGCTATCCTTTCTATTTTATTAGATATTATTTTATATCCTTTTATATATATTTATCTAAGATAGCCTCTACTTTATACTCTTAACCCTTATCTATTTTAATTATAAAAGGTATATAGTCTACTTATAGTATAGCGCTATCTTACTCTACCTATAGCTCTAATAGTAATATATAGAATATATTATAGATCTATAAGTATTCCTCTAGTAATACTATATAATATAACTATATACCTACTATACCTATAATATAGAATAGGCTATTAAACTAAGGAGTTATCTTCTTACTTAAAAGCTATAGTTTAATATTCTTTAATAATAATATTACTATATTACCTATACTAAAGGTTTCTACCTTATATATTCGATTATAAACTTATACTTATCGCTCTTATACTTACTTTTAACGCTCCTCTAATATCTCTTATTTACTTCTTATATACTTTATATACTCTTCTACTATAGATATACCTCCCCTTAAGGCCTTAACCTAAGGATTTATAGCTTCTTAAAGAGATAGATTATATCTTATTAAGGTATAGAAGGGGCTAATACCTAATATAGATAATATACTATTATTACTAATAAATTCCGCTAGTAATAACTAATTAAACTAATATTCCTACTAGTTAGCTATATAATACTATAAATATTATTCTAAGATTTAATTCTATCTCTTAGTCTAACTATTAGTCTAAGGGTAGAAGGTAGTACTAAGCTTATATTTTATACGCGCTTTATAATAAAAGCTAGACTAATACTTACTAATAAAGAGGGATCCTCTATTACTAACTATACCTTTAAGGATATTATACTTACTAATTATATATTTTTAGAATAAGTTTCCTAATTCCTTTATAATATAAGTTTTATTAATAAGGATATATAAAGCTATCTTTATATACCTACTTATAACTACTAGGACTATATTATATATATAACTATCCCCTTTACTTAGTAATAAGTCGGTAATAAAATCTATTAATAGTTCTTAGAAAGATCCCTCTAGTATAAGTAATAATTATAGTTTATTATATAGTCTATAATATTTTATCTTTAACTATTAGTATACTTTATATCCGTTTATATATTATTTTATATCCTTTACTATACTCTACTAGTAGTATTTCTTACTTATTAATACTAGGATCTTATTAATATTAAAGTATCTAGCTAAAGGATTATTATAATACTTCTATAAAAGCTCTATTTAAATAATAATATTAGGAGGAATATATAAGGCTTTACCTTTATATAATAATCCTTCTATATATTATTATACTAAAGGGTCGTCCTAGGCGTAACCTAGTAGTATACTATATTCTTTACTAAACTAATTAATCTCTTATAGAGTTATAATTATATCTAATATATATTATTTAAGTTTTTTAAAGATATCTTCTAAAAAGAGTATAGCTATAGCCGTAACTTAAGGCTATTATTATAGCTTTCTTATCTATATAGGAGAATCTTCTTCTATATATAGTATATATATATATTATAGTTAGGTTTTATTTTAAGTTAGATCTAACCTTTATTCTAGGTTATCTACTCTTAAGTAGCCTTTATCCTATAAGGCCCTCCTACCTATTATATATATTCTATATATTAATACCTTATTTAAATCGCCTCCCTAACTATATAACTTAGCCTATAATATAGGTAATAAGTAACCTAAGGGATCTAATTTATCTATATAATTAGGCTAGTAAGATAGCGTATTAGCTAGATTTATAGTTCCTAGCTAATATTAAATTATAAAATTAAAAGTAGTAAGGAAGGTAGCCTATCTAGCTTACCTTCTATTTAATTATATTATCTTTATAAATATATAAAGGTTATTATAGTCGGTAAGTACCTATACCGCTTACGCTACTCCTTCGAGGTAGTACTACTAATAACGGAATACCTCTATACTTATTAGTAGCTTTTAGTTATATATCTTATAGTAATATTTAGCTATAATAAACTTTTATAACTAATATATAATAGGATACTACTATTAGTTTATACCTATTCTACCTTTAAGGAATAACTAGGATAGTATTATTATAGTAGTATATTATAAAGTATTAGTTTTAATTCTTAATTTTAAGGATAGATTAAAGTAATAGAGGATAGGGGCTTCTATAAATAACTTATATATCTTTAGAAACGCGTTCTCCTATTCCTCTCTCTACTTAAACTATCTAGTTTTAATTCCCTTCTAAGATCCTTTTAATATTCCTATTAAGGGATAGGCTTTCCTTAAATATTAATAAATAAATTATTAATAAAAATTTATAAATCTTAGAAACCTCTATTACTCCTTATAGCTAGTAGGTTAAGGGTACTTAGTAATAATACTAACCTTATAAGGATCTATTAATATACCTATATCTAAAATAATAAATCTTAGAAACTCTACTTAATTAGTATAGAATTTATATTTTATTAGGTTTATAAATAAGATATATTTTCTTAGCCGTTCTAATATAAGGTATATATATTCCTTATATTCCTTATATATATTATTAAAGATAAGTATATTATTTAAGTATATTATATAAATCTTATCTAATAGCTTAATTAAAGCTATATTAATATATAATTAGAAGGTTACGGATATATTAGTTAATCTAAATAGTATTACGAGATACTTAAAGTATCTATATTATATATAGAACGCTATCTTCTACTTATTATCCTCTCGAATTAGAATTTAATAGTATATATCTTATAAGTCTAATTTTAAGAAGATAGTTACTTTACCTAATTAGTTAAAGGTTTTACTAATTAATAGTAATAGATACTAGTTCTTTATAGTAATAATATTTAATCCTTAGTAATCTATATATAAGTAGAGGGATCTATCCTTCTTAAGTATAAAGAGTATAGGAATACTAGCTTTACTTTCTAATCTTTAGATCTATCCCTTCTCTTATATATTGTTTAAGTATTCTCTTAATATTTTTAGTTCCTTTATAAATAAATTATATAATAGCCGAAATAGAGGCTAAGTTCTAGATTCTAATTCTATAGTATATATAGTACCTTATACTTACTACTACGCTATCTTTATATTATATATAAAGATATCTTAAAACTCTTATAAAGAGGTAGGTAGTCTTCTAACTATCTATTCCTCTTTTAGATTTATTATACTTAATATATAGATCTATAACTAGCTCTCTCTTATATTATTAACGATATATTAAAATTCCTTAACTATCTATATTTATATTATCTTCTTAGTATATTAATAATATTATTTATTAATAATAGAACCTATTATTATACTTACTTTCTTTCTTTATAATCTATTTAGAATTAAATTAAGTAATTCTATATTAAGATTATAAAATAAAACTTAGGTTACTTACTCTATATCTAATAAATCTATAAGCTAAATATATATCTAATATACTTTATAATTATATAACTTCCTTCCTTAAAAATCTTATATTAAAGATAAGGAAATTCCTTCCTCTATCTTTTATCTATACTTAAGTACTATTTATTATAATATTATATTATAATCTATAGCGTTATTTAAGAGTAGTATAGAGATATATTATTAACTTATCTCTATTTCTACTACTTCTTTATATTAAGATATCTTTATCTACTTATCTTTTACTTCTAACTTTAAGAATAAATAAAACTTAGGCTAAGATCTTTTTTTATAAGCTTTAAAAAATCCTTTCTTTCTATTAGATTTATCCTTATATATTAGATCTAGGTTAAAGATAAATTAGTTATACCTACTATATATCGACTAGTATAATAGCCCTTTTTATTATACTTCTAATAAATAATATTTATTAAAGATAGAATATCCTTTTTTAATTCTATTTTTAATTTTAACTATAGATTATAGTTATAACTCTTATACTTCTTATATACCTCTAGTTTAAGTTTAACTTTTAGATCCCTTTTAGATACTAGATTCTTTTTTACTATTAGTTTTAATCTTAAAGCTATAAAAATTAAATTATTATAAGTTTTTAGTATATCTATTCTTATAGCTAATATACTCTATAATAATAGTTATAGCTTATAAGATAAGTATTAGACCTATTATACTTCCGTATAGGAGTTAAGGAACTATTCCTCTAGAATTTTTAAATATATTATAAATATATTTATTATTTAAATCTCTATTTATATAGCCTACTTATACTAGAATCCTATATTATAACTCTAGTTTACTAGATTAGCTATATAATTATTTATAAAATTAGTAAACTCTTTAAAGATATAGTCCTAAGGCGGTTCTACTTTATAGATATAATACTATTTCTACCTTACCTCTCCTAAAAGATATATACTTATATAGTATACCTTTATTAACTTATCTAGAAAGTATTTTAAATTTATAGTAAAGATAGTTTAAAGGGTAGATAAGAAGGTTCTTACCTCCTTAAGGCTATAACCCGAATATATCTTAAGTTTATAGTACTTATAAGGACTAGTATAGACTATATTTAGATTATCTATATTTTAGCTATCTATACTAGGAATAATTACTAAAATAGAATCTCCTAGCGTAATCTAGTTATTATTAGTCTTTATAGAGGAAGCTAAAACTACTTCCTTCCCTTTCTAAGATTAACTTTATTATTAAGTATTTATATATAAACTTTAGAGCTCTACCTCTTTTTCCTTTAATAACTTTTCTTTCTTTACTAATTCTAGCTTTTCCTTAATATCTCGTATATATTACTTATATAATATACTCTCTTCTAGGATAATCGTTATTACTATATTACTTTCTAGGCCTTCTAGAATATCTAGAGCTAAGAGAGGGTTAACTAAGCTTATAGTATCTATAAGCTATACCTAAGGGGAAGTAATTAGAACTATAATAATAGCTATATAGGCTAGCTAGGAATATATAGTATATAGAAATATCCTACTACTAAATAGATAGTATAATTAAGAACTAATCGCTACTCCTTTACTAATATATATATGGAGCGTATTTATATTATATAGGCTAAGATTACGTAACCTTATATACTCCCGCTTCTCTAATAAGAACCGTATATATACTATATCCATAACTAGTATAGATACTTAGATTAGGTATATCGTACCTTATTACACCTAACTCCTATATAGAAGTATAATAGGTCCGATATTTATTTAATAAGCTATAACTATTATTATATAGTATATTAGCTATAAGGATAGATATATTAAAAAACTTATAATAATTTAATTTTTATAGCTTTAAGATTAAAGGTAATAGTAAAAAAGAATCTAGTATCTAAAAGGGATCTAGAAGTTAAACTTAAACTAGAGGTATATAAGAAGTATAAGAGTTATAACTATAGTCTATAGTTAAAATTAAAAATAGAATTAAAGAAGGATATTCTATCTTTAGTAAATATTACTTATTAGAAGTATAATAAGAAAGGCTACTATATTAATAATTATATAGTAGATATAACTAGTTTATCCTTAACCTAGACTTAATATATAAAGATAAATCTAGTAAAAAGAAAAGATTTTCTAAAATTTATAAGAAAAGATCCTAGCTTAAGTTTTACTTATTCTTAAAGCTAGAAGTAAAAGATAAGTAACTAAAAGCGCCTTAATATAAAGGAGTAGTAGAGATAGAGGTAAGTTAATAGTATATCTTTATATTACTTCTAGATAATATTATAGATTATAATATAATATTATAATAAATAATATTTAAATATAAATAGAAGATAAAAGAAGGAATTTCTTTATCTTTAATATAAGATTTTTAAGGAAGGAAGTTATATTATTATAAAGTATACTAAGTATATATTTAGCTTATAGACTTATTAAGTATAGAGTAAGTAACTTAAGATTTATTTTATAATCTTAATATAGAATTATCTAATTTAATTTTAAATAGATTATAGAGAAAGAAAGTAAATATAATAATAGACTCTACTATTAATAAATAGCGTTACTAATATACTAAGGAGGTAATATAAATATAGATAGTTAAGGAATTTTAGTATATCCTTAATAATATAGGAAAGAGCTAGTTATAGATCTATATATTAAGTATAATAGACCTAAAAGAGGAATAGATAGTTAGAAAACTACTTATCTCCTTATAAGAGTTCTAAAATATCTTTATATATAATATAGAGGTAGCGCGGTAGTAGGTATAGGATACTATATATACTATAGAACTAGATCTTAGAACTCGGCCTCTATTTTAGCTATTATATAATTTATTTATAAAGGAATTAGAAATATTAAGAGAATACTTAAATAATATATAAGAGAAGGGATAGATCTAGCGATTAGAAAGTAAAGCTAGTATTCCTATATTCTTTATATTTAAGAAGGATAAGTCCTTCTACTTATATATAGATTACTAAGGATTAAATACTATTACTATAAAGAACTAGTATCTATTACTATTAATTAGTAAAATCCTTAATTAATTAGGTATAGTAATTATCTTCTTAAAATTAGACTTATAAGATATATACTATTAAATTCTAATTTAAGAGGGTAATAAGTAGAAGATAATATTCTATATATAATATAGATACTTTAAGTATCTTATAATACTATTTAGATTAACTAATATATCCGTAACCTTCTAATTATATATTAATATAGCTTTAGTTAGGCTATTAAATAAGATTTATATAGTATACTTAGATAATATACTTATCTTTAGTAATATATATAAGGAATATAAGGAATATATATACCTTATATTAGAACGGCTAAGAAAATATACCTTATTTATAAACCTAATAAAATATAAATTCTATACTAACTAAGTAGAGTTTCTAAAATTTATTATTTTAGATATAGGTATATTAATAGATCCTTATAAGGTTAGTACTATCGCTAAGTACCTTTAACCTACTAATTATAAAGAGCTATAAAGGTTTTTAGGGTTCGCGAATTTTTATTAGTAATTTATTTATTAATATTTAAGGAAGGCCTATCCCTTAATAGGAATATTAAAGGGATCCTAGAAGGGAATTAAAACTAGATTATTTAAGTAGAAAGAGGAATAGGAGAAAGCGTTTCTAGAGATATATAAATCGTTTATAGAAGCCCCTATCCTCTATTACTTTAATCTATCCTTAAAATTAAGAATTAAAACTAATACTTTATAGTATACTATTATAATAATACTATTCTAGTTATTCCCTAAAGATAGAATAGGTATAAACTAGTAATAGTATCTAATTATATATTAGTTACGAAAGTTTATTATAGCTAAACGCTACTATAAAATATATAACTAAGAGCTATTAGTAATTATAGAGCTATTTTACTATTAGCGGTACTATCTTAAAGGCGTAGTATAAGTAGTATAGGTACTTACTAGATCTTTATATATTTATAAAGATAATATAATTAAATAGAAGGTAAGCTAGATAGGCTACCTTCCTTACTACTTTTAATTTTATAATTAAATATTAGCTAGGAACTATAAGCCTAGCTAATATACTATCTCGTTAGCCTAATTATATAGATAAATTAGATACCTTAGGTTACTTATTACCTATATTATAGGCTAAGTTATATAGTTAAGGAGGCGATTTAGATAAGGTATTAGTATATAGAATATATATAATAGGCGAGAGGGCCCTAAAAGATAAAGGCTATTTAAGAGTAGATAACCTAGAATAGAGGTTAGATCTAACTCGAAATAAAACCTAACTATAATATATATATACTATATATAGGAGAAGATTCTCCTATATAGATAAGAAAGCTATAGTAATAGCCTTAAGTTATAGCTATAAGTATACTCTTTTTAAAAGATATCTTTAAAAAACTAAAATAATATATATTAGATATAATTAGGATTCTATAGAAGATTTATTAGTTTAATAAAAAGTATAGTATACTACTAGGTCGCGCCTAGGATAACCCTTTAGTATAGTAATATATAGAAGGATTATTATATAAAGATAAAGCCTTATATATTCCTCTTAATACTACTATTTAGATAGAGCTTTTATAGAAATATTATAATAATCCTTTAGCTAGATACTTTAGTATTAATAAGACCTTAGCGTTAATAAGTAGAAAATACTACTAGTAAGGTATAGTAAAGGATATAAAATAATATATAAATAGATATAAAGTATACTAATAGTTAAAGGCGAAATATTATAGATTATATAATAAACTTTAATTATTACCTATACTAGAGGGATCTTTCTAAGAATTATTAATAGATTTTATTACTAACTTACCGCTAAGTAAGGGGGATAGTTATATATATAATACGGTCCTAGTAGTTATAGATAGGTATATAAAGATAGCTTTATATATCCCTACTAATAAAACTTATATTATAAAGGAACTAAGAAACTTATTCTAAAGATATATAATTAATAAGTATAGTATCCCTAAAAGTATAGTTAATAATAAAGGATCCCTCTTTACTAATAAGTATTAGTCTAGCTTTTACTATAAAGCATATATAAAATATAAGCTTAGTACTACCTTTTATCCTTAGATTAATAGTTAAACTAAGAGATAGAATTAAGTCCTAAAATAATATTTATAGTATTATATAGTTAACTAGTAGGAATATTAGTTTAATTAGTTATTACTAGCGGAATTTATTAGTAATAATAGTATATTATCTATATTAGGTATTAGCCCCTTCTATACTCTTATAAGATATAATCTATCTTTTTAGGAAGCTATAGATCCTTAGGTTAAGGCCTTAAGGGGAAGTATACTTATAGTAGAAGAGCGTATAAAGTATATAAGAAGCGAATAAGAGGCATTAGAGGAGTATTAGAAGTAAGTATAGGAGCGATAAGTATAGGCGTATAATTAAATATATAAGGTAAAAACCTTTAGTATAAGCGATATAGTAATATTATTACTAAAGAACGTTAAACTATAGCTTCTAAGTAAGAAGATAACTCCTTAGTTTAATAGCCTATTCTATATTATAGGCGTAGTAGGTATATAGTTATATTATATAGTATTACTAGAGGAATACTTATAGATCTATAATATATTCTATATATTACTATTAGAGCTATAGGTAGAGTAGGATAGCGCTATACTATAAGTAGACTATATACCTCTTTATAATAAGGTGCGATACACCTGATCTGAGTACCTATACCGGTTACGGCTATAGTACGTGTACGGTTCTTATTAGAGAAGCGGGAGTATACGAGGTTACGTAATCTTAGCGTACGTAATATAAATATGCTCTATATACGTATTAGTAAAGGAGTAGCGATTAGTTCTTAATTATACTACCTATTTAGTAGTAAGGTATTTCTATACGCTATATATTCCTAGCTAGCCTATATAGCTATTATTATAGTTCTAATCGCTTCCCCCTAGGTATAGCCTATAGATACTATAAGCTTAGTTAACCCCCTCTCGGCTCTAGATGTTCTAGAAGCTCCGGAAAGTAATACGGTAGTAACGACCACCCTAGAAGAGAACGTATTATATAAGTAACATATATAAGACATCGAGGAAAAGCTAGAATTAGTAAAGAGAGAAAAGTTACTTAGGGAAAAAGAGGCGGAGCTCTAGAGTTTATATATAGATACTTAATAATAGAGTTAGTCTTAGAAGGGGAGGGAAGTAGTTTTAGCTTCCTCTATAGAGACTAATAGTAACTAAATTACGCTAGGAGATTCTATTTTAGTAATTACTCCTAGTATGGGTAGCCGAGATATAGGCGATCTAAATATAGTCTATACTAGTCCTTATAAGTACCACGAACCTAAGATATATTTAGGCCGTAGCCTTAAGGAGGTAAGAATCTTCTTATCTACCCTTTAAACTATCTTTATTATAGATTTAAAACACTTTCTAGATAAGTTAATAAAGGTATACTATATAAGTACGTACCTTTCGGGAGAGGCGAGGTAGAAGTAGTATTACGCCTATAAAGTAGAACCGCCTTAGGACTATATCTTTAAAGAGTTTACCGATTTTATAAATAATTATATAGCTAATCTAGTAAACCGGAGTTATAATATAGGACTCTAGTATAAGTAAGCTATATAAATAGAGACTTAAATAGTAAATATATTTATAATATATTTAAAGACTCTAGAGGAATAGTTCCCCGACTCCTATACGAAAGCGTAACGGGTCTAACACTTATTTAATAAGCTACGACTATTATTACGGAGTATATTAGCTATAAGAACGGATATACTAAAAACTTATAATAATTTAATTTCTATAGCTTTAAGATTAGAACTAGTAGTAAAGAAGAACCTAGTATCTAAAAGGGATCTAGAAGTTAAACTTAGACTAGAGGCGTATAAGAAGTATAAGGGTTATAACTATAGTCTATAGCCGAAATTAAAAGTAGAATTAAAAAAGGAGATCCTACCTCTAGTAAGTATTACTTATTAGAAGTATAATAAGAAGGGCTACTATACTAGTAGCTATACTATAGGCGTAACTAGTTTATCCTTAACCTAGACCTAATATATAAGGGCGAACCTAATAGAAGGAAAGGATTTTCCGAAGCCTATAGGAAAAGGTCCTAGCCTAAGTTTCGCTCGCTCTTAGGGCTAGAAGTAAAAGGCGAGTAGTTAAAAGCGCCTTAATATAAAGGAGTAGTAGAAATAGAGGCGAATTAGTAGTATACCTCTATTCTACTCCTTAATAATACTATAGATTATAATATAGTATTATAATAAGTAGCGCTTAAGTATAGATAGAAGGTAGAGGAAGGAATTTCCTTACCTTTAATATAGGATTTCTAGGGAAGGAAGTCGTACTATTATAGAGCGTACTAGGTACGCGTCCGCCTTATAGACTTATTAGGTATAGAACGAGTAACCTAAGATTTATTCTATAGTCTTAATATAGAATTACCTAATTTAATTCTAGGTAGACTATAGAGGAAGAAAGTAGGTATAATAGTAGACTCCGCTACTAATAAATAGCGTTATTAATATACTAAAGAGGTAATAAAAATATAGACGGCTAAGGAATTTTAGTATACCCTCGATAATATAGGAGAGAGCTAGTTACGGATCTATATATTAAGTATAATAGATCTAAAAGAGGAATAGATAATTAGAAGACTACCTATCTCCTTATAAGAGTTCTAAGACATCTTCGCGTATAATACGGAGGCGGTACGGTAGCGGGTATAGGGTGCTATATATACTATAGAATTAGAACCTAGAACTTAGCCTCTATTTTAGCTATTATATAATTTATCTATAAAGGAATTAGAAATATTAAGAGAATACTTAGATAGTACGTAGGAGAAGGGATAGATCCGGCGATTAGAAAGTGAAGCTAGTACTCTAATACTCTTTATACCTAAGAAGGATAGGTCCCTCCGCCTATACGTAGACTACCGAGGATTGAACACTATTACTATAAAGAACCGGTATCTATTACTACTAATTAGTAAAACCCTTAATCGATTAGGTAGAGTAACTATCTTCTTAAAATTAGACTTAAAGGATACGTACTATTATATTCCAATTTAAGAGGGTAATAAGTAGAAGATAGCGTTCTATACGCGATACGGACACTTCGAGTATCTAGTAATACCGTTTAGATTAACTAACGTACCTATAACCTTCTAATCGTATATTAATATAGCTTTAGCTAGGCTATTAGATAAAATTTATATAGTATACTTAGATAATATACTTATCTTTAGTAATATACGCGAGGAATATAAGGAATATATACGCCTCGTACTAGAACGGCTAAGAAAATACGCCTTATTTATAAACCTAATAAAATATAAATTCTATACTAACTAAATAGAGTTTCTAAGATTTATTATTTTAGATATAGGCATATCGATAGACCCTCGTAGGGTTAGTACCGTCGCTAAGTACCCTCGACCTACTAGCTATAAGGAGCTATAGAGGTTTCTAGGGTTTATAAATTTTTATTAGCGATTTATTTATTAATATTTAAGGAAAGCCTATCCCTTAATAGGAATATTAAAGGGATCCTAAAAGGGAATTAAAACTAGACTATTTAAGTAGAGAGATAAATAGGAGAAAGCGTTTCTAGAGATATATAAGTCGTTTATAGAAGCCCCTATCCTCCGTTACTTTAATCTATCCTTAAAATTAAGAATTAAAACTAATACTTTATAGTATACTACTATAGTAATATTATCCTAATTGTTCCCTAAAGGTAGAATAGGTACGAATTAGTAGTAGTATCCTATTATATATTAGTTATAAAAGTTTATTATAGCTAAACGCCGCTATAAAACGTATAACTAAGAGCTACTAGTAATTATAGAGGTATTCCGCTATTAGTAGTACTACCTCGAAGGAGTAGTATAAGCGGTATAGGTACTTACCGATTATAATAACCTTCGTATATTTATAAAGATAATACGATTAAATAGAAGGTAAGCTAGATAGGCTACCTTCCTTACTACTTTTAATTTTATAATTAAACATCGGCTAAGGACTATAAATCTAGCTAATACGCTATCTCGCTAGCCCGATTATATAGATAAATCGGACCCCTTAGGTTACTTATTACCTATATTATAGGCTAAGTTACATAGTTAAGGAGGCGATTCGGATAAGGTATTAGTACGTAGAGTATATATAATAGGCGAGAAGGCCTTATAGGATAAAGGCTACTTAAGAGTAGATAACCTAGAATAGAGGTTAGACCTAACTTAAAAGGAAACATAACTACGATATATATATATACTATATATAGGAGAAGATTCCCCTATATAGATAAGAAGATAATAGTAATAGCCTCGAGTAGTAGCTATAGCTATACTCTTATTAGAAGATGTCTTTAAAAAACCTAAATAGTATATATTAGATATAATTAGGACTCTATAAGAGACTAATTAGTTTAGTAAAGAGTATAGTATACTACTAGGTCGCACCTAGGACGACCCCTTAGTATAGTAATATATAGAAGGATTATTATATAAAGGCGAAGCCTTATATATTCCTCCTAATACTACTATTTAAATAGAGCTTTTACGGAAGTACTATAATAATCCTTTAGCTAGATACTTTAGTATTAATAAGATCCTAGCCCTAATAAGTAGAAAGTACTACTAGTAAGGTATAGTAAAGGATATAAAACGGTATATAAACGGATACGAAGTATACTAATAGTTAAAGGCGAAGCATTATAGATTATATAGTAAACTATAATTATTACTTATACTAGAGGGATCTTTCTAAGAACTATTAATAGATTTTATTACCGACTTACTACTAAGTAAGGGGGACGGTTATATATATAATATAATCCTAGTAGTTATAGATAGGTATACGAAGATAGCTTTATATATTCCTACTAATAAAACTTATACTATAGAGGAACTAAGAAACTTATTCTAAAGGTACGTAATTAGTAAATATAGTATCCCTAAGGGTATAGTTAATAATAGAGGATCCCTCTTTACTAGTAAGTATTAGTCTAGCTTTTACTATAAAATATATATAAAATATAAGCTTAGTACTACTTTCTACCCTTAGACTAATAGTTAGACGGAGAGATAGAATTAAACCCTAGAATAATATTTACGGTGTTACGTAGCTAACTAATAGGAATATTAGTTTAATTAGTTATCGCTAGCGGAATTCGCTAGTAATAATAGTATATCATCTACGTTAGGTATTAGCCCCTTCTATATACTTATAGAATATAATCTATCTCTTTAAGAAGCTATAGGTCCTTAGGTCGAGGCCTTAAGGGGAGGTATACCTATAGTAGAAGAGCGTATAAAGCGTATAAGAAGTAAACGAGAGGCGTTAAAGGAGCGTTAGAAGCGAGCGTAGGAGCGATAAGTATAGGCGTATAATTAAATATATAAGGTAAAAACCTTTAGTATAGGCGATATAGTAATATTATTACTAAAGAACGTTAAACTATAGCTTCTAAGTAAGAAAATAACTCCTTAGTTTAATAGCCTATTCTATATTATAGGTATAGTAGGTATATAGTTATATTATATAGCGTTACTAAAGGAATACTTACGGATCTATAATATATTCTATATATTACTATTAGAGCTATAGGTAGAGTAGGATAGCGCTATACTATAAGTAGACTATATACCTCTTATAATTAAAATAGATAAAGGTTAAGAGTATAAAGTAGAGGCTATCCTAGATAAATATATATAGAAGGGTATAAGATAATACCTAATAAAATAGAAAGGATAGCTAGATATATATAATTAGTAGGAACCTAAGATATACCTAAGGAATACTACTATAGTAATTATAGAATATAAGGCTAAAAAGAAAAATATAAAGAAGAAAAGGAAGAGAGTTAAGTTCTATTAAACTATCTATAAGTTATTAGGTATAGCTAGAGGCTTATATATATACTAGGTACGTAGAGAGTATATAAAGTATTATATACCTAGTAAGGGTACTAAAGAAAGAGTATAACTAGCTAGGTAGCTAAGAGTAAATAAAGGAAATAGGCGTAATACTAGTAGAGCGTTACTCCTCCGTATCCTCCTTTTAAGCGATAGGAGTACGCTAAGTAGCCCTAAAATAGGAGGTAATACGAGATAGAGTAATAGAATAGTCGCCGGATACTTAGTTCTTAGCTAGGCTATAGGTAAGGATTAGACTATCTTTAAGTATAATATATAAGCGTTATAACTCTCTAACAATTATAGGATCTAAAGAGCTACTAGAACTACTAGCTATAGCGTTAGTACGGACATAGTATAGTATACTTTCGGAACCTACGCTCTTATTATGACCTCCCTACTAGCGTTATATAACTTTAGCCCTAATAGTAGCCTTCGTTTCGAATTCGGTATAGAGGCTAGCTATAATTACTTTAAGGAGATTCTTATTAAGAGTACGGTTATACTTAGTTATTATATAGAATATATCGTTAAATAGGGAAATAGCCGGACTAGTAGTAAGAGAATAGTAAGATATATATTACTTAGTATAACGGCTATAGGCCTTACTAGTATTACTAAAGATACCGTTATAGGAGAAACCTATATAGGTTAGTACCTATTTATAATAGAAGCGTAGGTAGAGTATAATATACTATTAGTTATAGTATAAAGAATATAATACTTATAAAGGTAGAATAACGGCTTAACGTTAATACTAGCCTAATCGATACTATCTAGTATATAGGATAGTAATATAGTAACGGTATAAGCTAGGGGAGATAAAGGGCTAAGTAGGATTATTATAGAGGTATCGATAATAAATAATTCCTTTCTAGTATAGGATCGCTTATAGGATAGTAGCTTATTATTAGTAGATAAATAAGTCTAGTCTTTAGTAGTATAAATAGTATTAGTAGTATACTTTATAGAAGTATAGATAGACTTAAGATTACCTAACTTAGTTTAAGGTATAATAGTCTACTAGACTGCTTATATATTAGCGGTAGTAGGTATCTACTCTAACTCTTTTATAGGCGCTTTATCTTTACCTTTACCCTTATTTAGTAGTAATAGAGATATATCCGTAGTAGGGACTAGCGCCGGACTAGGTATAGTAAGTAGGTCTTTAAACTCTTTAGATAGATAGTTATTAGGATTAGATATAAACTATTTACTATTAGGGATTTTACTTAAAGGAGTATTAGCCTTAAGAGTTATATACTTACTAGAAGGGCGACTACTATAACCCGGACCTATTTCGATAAAGAGGCGCTTATTAAGTAATAGATTATTTAAGTATTTAAGTAAAGTAAAGGTAGGAGGAGGTTCTACCTATAATAGATAATTATATATAACGGTAGTAAAGAACCTACGGACCTCTTATACCCGTTTAGCGTAGCTAGTAAGATATATATATTTAGTAGTAAGGAATCCTTACTATATAGTATCTTAAGTCTCTTATAATTATCGAAAGTACTATAGGATATCTTCCCGTAGGTGTTCTAAGATAACTATATTAAAAGTATTAGCGTATTTAGTAAGAGGGTATAGTTATACGGATATAAGTTATAATTATCTTAAGATCGCGGGATTAGTCTAGAAACCTAATAAGTCGTTACTAGGGTCTAGAGCTATAGCTAGTAACGGAGTAGGTATAGAGTATTACTAAGAAGAATATAATATAACTTAGGGACAACTATATATAGATAAAAATAGTAAGGGTATAGAAGAGGTATAAGTAAGTATTAAAGTTAGAAAGAGAAAACATCTAACCGCTAAGTAGGAAGGTAGAAATACTACTTATAAGTATATACCGTTATATACGTATATATAATATACCGGGCCTTACTATAATAATACGTTCCCCCCTTAATAGAGTAGGCTAGGTAACCGTAAATAAGGTAGGTACGCCCTCGCTATACCTACTCCGTATATAGACTACTAAGCCTAATATACCTACGCTAGCTTCTAATATAACCTATATTATATAATATAATAGAATAGTTTATTACCCTAATATTAAACTATATATATAGTATATAATACCTATTATATATATAGGGATATATATATAAATAGGGGGGCAATTATAATAAGGTATAATATACTTAATCTAAGTACCTATACTAGTTACGGCTATAGTATATATATAGTTCTTATTAGAGAAGCGGGAGTATACGAGGTTACGTAATCTTAGTATATATAATATAAATACGCTCTATATACGTATTAGTAAAGGAGTAGCGATTAGTTCTTAATTATACTACCTATTTAGTAGTAGGGTGTTTCTATACGCTACATATTCCTAGCTAGCCTATATAGCTATTATTATACTCTTATAATTAAAATAGATAAGGATTAAGAGTATAAAGTAGAGGTTATCCTAGATAAATATATATAAAAGGGTATAAAATAATACCTAGTAAAATAGAAAGGATAGCTAGATATATATAATTAGTAGGAACCTAAGGTATACCTAGAGAATACTACTATAGTAATTATAGAATATAAGGCTAAAAAAAGATATAAAGAAGAAAAGGAAGAGAGTTAAATTCTATTAAGCTATCTATAAGTTATTAGGTATAGCTAGAGGCTTATATATATACTAGGTATATAGAGAGTATATAAATTATTATATACTGTAATAATAGCTATATAGGCTAGCTAGGAATATATAGCGTATAGAAACACCCTACTACTAAATAGATAGTATAATTAAGAACTAATCGCTACTCCTTTACTAATATATATACGGAGCGTATTTATATTATATACGCTAAGATTACGTAACCTCGTATACTCCCGCTTCTCTAATAAGAACTATATACGTACTATATCTATAACCGGTATAGACACTTAGATTAGGTATATTATACCTTATTATAATTGCCCCCCTATTTATATATATATCCCTATATATATAATAGGTATTATATACTATATATATAATTTAATATAGACGTAATAAACTATTCTATTATGTTATATAATACGGGTTATACTAGAAGCTAGCGCGGTATATTAGGCTTAGCGGTCCGTTTATAGAGTAGGTATAGCGAGGGCGTACCTACCTTATTTATAGTTGCCTAGCCTACTCTATTAAGGGGGGAACGTATTATTATTATAAGGCCTAGCGTATTATATATATATATATAATAGTATACGCCTATAGGTAGTATTTCTACCCTCCTACTTAGTAGTTAGTTATTTTCTCCTTCTAACTTTAATATTTACTTATATCCTATCTATACCCTTACTATTTCTATCTTTATATAGCTATCCTTAAGTTATATTAGATCCTTCCTAATAACGTACTATACCTACTTCGTTACTAGCTATAGCTTTAGATCCTAATAACGATCTATTAGGTTTCTAGATTAATCCTATAATCTTAAGGCGGTTATAGCTCGTATCTATATAACTATACCCTCTTACTAAATATACTAATATATTTAATATAGTTATCCTAGAATACTTATAGGAAGATACTTTATAGTACTTTTAATAATTATAAGAGACTTAAGATATTATATAGTAAGGATTCCTTATTACTAAATATACGTATCTTACTAGCTACGCTAAATAAATATAAGAGGTCTAGAGGTTCTTTACTACTATTATATATAATTATCTATTATAGGTAGAAACTCCTTATACCTTCGCTTTACTTAGTTACTTAAATAATCTATTACTTAATAAGCGCCTCTTTATTAAGATAAGTCCGAGTTATAGTAGTCGCCTTACTAGTAAGTATATAACTCCTAAGTCTACTACTCCTTTAAGTAAAATCCCTAATAGTAAGTAGTTTATATCCGATCCTAATAACTATCTATTTAAAGAATTTAAAGATCCTCTTACTATACTTAGTTTAGTACTAGTCCCTACTATAGATATATCTCTATTACTCTTAAATAAGGCTAAAGGTAAAGATAAAGCGCCTATAAAAGAGTTAGAGTAAATACCTACTACCGCTAATATATAAGCGGTCTAGTAGACTATTATACCCTAAACTAAGTTAGGTAACCTTAAGTCTATCTACGCTTCTATAAAGTATATTACTAATACTATTTATACTATTAAGGACTAGACTTATTTATCCACTAATAATAAGCTACTATCCTATAAGCGATCCTATACTAAAAAGGAATCGCTTATTATTAATACCTCTATAATAACTCTATCTAGCCCTTTATCTTCCTTAGCTCGTACTATTATTATATTACTATCCTATATACTAGGTAGTATCGATTAGGCTAGTACTAATATTAAGCTATTATTCTATCTTTATAAGTATTATACTCTTTATACTATAACTAATAGTATATTACGCTCTACTTATACTTCTATTATAAATAGGTACTAACCTATATAAGTTTCTCCTATAACGGTATCTTTAGTAATACTAGTAAGGCCTATAGCCGTTATATTAAGTAGTATATACCTTACTATCCTCTTACTATTAGTCTAGCCGTTTCCTTATTTAATAATATATTTTATATAATAAATAAGTATAATTATACTCTTAATAAGAATCTCCTTAAAGTAGTTATAGCTAGCCTCTATACTAACTTTAAAATAAAGGCTACTACTAGGGCTAAAGTTATATAACGCTAATAGGGAGGTTATAATAAGAGTATAGGTTCCGAAAGTATACCGTACCGTATCTATACTAATACTATAGCTAGTAGTTCTAGCGGTTCCTTAGATCCTATAATTATTAGAGAGTTATAATATTTATATACTATACTTAAAGATAGTTTAATCCTTACCTATAGCCTAATTAAGAACTAAGTATCTAGCGATTATTCTATTACTCTATCTTATATTACCTCCTATCTTAGGGCTACTTAGTATACTCCTATTACTTAAGAGGAGGATATAGAGGAGTAATACTTTACTAGTATTATACCTATTTCCTTTATTTACTCTTAGCTACTTAGCTAGTTATACTTTTCTCTAGTATCCTTATTAGGTATATAATATTTTATATACTCTCTATATACCTAGTATATATATAAGCCTCTAGCTATATTTAATAACTTATAGATAGCTTAATAGAATTTAACTCTCTTCCTTTTTTCTTTATATTTTTCTTTTTAGCCTTATATTCTATAATTACTATAGTAGTATTCCTTAAGTATACCTTAGGTTCTTACTAATTATATATATCCGGCTATCCTTTCTATTTTACTAGATATTATTTTATACCCTTCTATATATATTTATCTAAAATAGCCTCTACTTTATATTCTTAACCTTTATCCGTTTCGATTATAAGAGGTATATAGTCTACTTATAATATAGCGCTATCTTACTCTACTTATAGCTCTAATAGTAATATATAGAATATATTATAGATCTATAAGTATTCCTCTAGTAACGCTATATAATATAACTATATACCTACTATACCTATAATATAGAATAGGCTATTAAATTAAGAAGTTATTTTCTTATTTAAAAGCTATAGTTTAACGTTCTTTAGTAATAATATTACTATATCGCCTATACTAAAGGTTTTTACCTTATATATTTAATTATATACCTATATTTATTATTCCTATACTTACTTCTAACGCTCCTCTAACGCCTCTTATTTACTTCTTATATATTTTATATAATCTTCTACTATAAGTATACCTCCCCTTAAGGCCTTAACTTAAGGATCTATAGCTTCTTAAAGAGATAGATTATATTTTATTAGAGCGTAGAAGGGGCTAACGCTTAACGTAGATAATATACTATTATTACTAGTAAATTCTACTAGTAGTAACTAATTAAACTAATATTCCTATTAGTTAGCTATATAATACTATAAATATCATTTTAGGATTTAATTCTACCTCTTAGTCTAACTATTAGTCTAAAGGTAGTAAGTAGTATTAAGCTTATATTTTATATATACTTTATAGTAAAAGCTAGACTAATACTTACTAATAAAGAGGGATCCTCTATTATTTATTATATCTTTAAGGATATTATACTTATTAATTATATATCTTTAAAATAAGTTTCTTAGTTCCTTTATAATATAAGTTTTATTAATAGGGATATATAAAGCTATCTTTATATACCTATCTATAACTACTAGGACTATATTATATATATAACTATCTCCCTTACTTAGTAGTAAGTTAGTAATAAAATCTATTAATAGTTCTTAGAAAGATCCCTCTAGTATAAGTAATAATTATAGTTTATTATATAGTCTATAATATTTTATCTTTAACTATTAGTATACTTTATATCTATTTATATACTATTTTATATCCTCTATTATACCTTACTAGTAGTACTTTCTACTTATTAGCGTTAGGATCTTATTAATACTAAAGTATCTAACTAAAGGATTATTATAATACTTCTATAAAAGCTCTATTTAAATAATAATATTAGGAGGAATATATAAGGCTTTACCTTTATATAATAATCCTTCTATATATTACTATATTAAGGGGTTATCCTAAGCGCGACCTAGTAGTATACTATACTCTTTACTAAACTAATTAATCTCTTATAGAGTCTTAATTATATCTAATATATATTATTTAGGTTTTTTAAAGATATCTTCTAATAAGAGTATAGCTATAGCTATAACTTAAGGCTATTATTATAGCTTTCTTATCTATATAGTAGAATCTTCTCCTATATATAATATATATATATATTATAGTTAGGTTTTATTTTAAGTTAGATCTAACCTTTATTCTAGGTTATCTACTCTTAAGTAGCCTTTATCTTATAAGGCCCTCCTACTTATTATATATATTCTATATATTAATACCTTATCTAAATCGCCTCCCTAACTATATAACTTAGCCTATAATATAGGTAATAAGTAACTTAAGGGATCTAATTTATCTATATAATTAGGCTAATAAGATAGTATATTAGCTAGGCTTATAGTTCCTAACTAATATTTAATTATAAAATTAAAAGTAGTAAGAAAGGTAGCCTATTTAGCTTACCTTATATTTAATTATATTATCTTTATAAATATATAAAGATTATTATAATTAGTAAGTACCTATACTACTTATACTACTCCTTTAAGATAATACTACTAATAGTAAAATAGCTCTATAATTACTAATAGCTCTTAGTTATATATTTTATAGTAGCGTTTAGCTATAATAAACTTTCGTAACTAATATATAATTAGATACTACTACTAGTTTATACCTATTCTATCTTTAGGGAATAACTAGAATAGTATTACTATAATAGTATACTATAAAGTATTAGTTTTAATTCTTAATTTTAAGGATAGATTAAAGTAATAGAGGATAGGGGCTTCTATAAACGATTTATATATCTCTAGAAACGCTTTCTCCTATTCCTCTTTCTACTTAAATAATCTAATTTTAATTCCCTTCTAGGATCCCTTTAATATTCCTATTAAGGGATAGGCCTTTCTTAAATATTAATAAATAAATTATTAATAAAAATTTATAAACCTTAAAAATTATTATAGTTCTTTATAACTAGTAGGTTAAAGGTACTTAGCGATAGTACTAACCCTATAAGGATCTATTAATATACCTATATCTAAAATAATAAATCCTAGAAACTCTATTTAGTTAGTATAAAATTTATATTTTATTAGGTTTATAAATAAGGTATATTTTCTTAGCCGTTCTAATATAAGATATATATATTCCTTATATTCCTTAAATATATTACTAAAGATAAGTATATTATCTAAGTATACTATATAAATCTTATCTAATAGCCTAACTAAAGCTATATTAATATATAATTAGAAGGTTACGGATATATTAGTTAATCTAAATAGTATTACGAGATACTTAAAGTATCTATATTATATATAGAACGCTATCTTCTACTTATTACCCTCTCGAATTAGAATTTAATAGTATATATCTTATAAGTCTAATTTTAAGAAGATAATTACTATACCTAATTAATTAAGGATTTTACTAATTAATAGTAATAGATACTAGTTCTTTATAGTAATAGTATTTAATCCTTAATAATCTATATATAGGTAGGGGACCTATCCTTTATAAATATAAAGAATATAGGAATACTTTTTGCTAGGTCCTTTTACTTTAATTGTTAAGATCCTAACTATACTTAATCTATCCTTAGGTCGTTAATTTCCTTTCTATAGACCCTTATCCTTAGGTATAGACCTATAATCCTTCTTATAGTAACCCTTCTTACTATAATTATAATATTTAACTATAGACTTATCTCTATTATTCTTTAAGAATCCCTTAGTCTTAGGCTTAGTAATAATTATATTAATCTCTATTAGTTATAGTCTATAATAATCTTTCCTAAGTATACCCTTATTTAGTATATATTTATCCTTCTAATAACTATAACTTCCTTATTTCTAAGCTTATCTTTCCTATAGGCGCGTATTTATTATAAGTATATACTTATATATTTCCTCTAGTATAACGGACTTTTCTTATCTTATAAGTTTATCTTTAATAATATCCTTAAGACCTCGATAGTAGTAGGTTATTAAGGCATCGTAATTCTAGTAAACTTTAAGTTTAAGTATCTAGAATTTAGTATTATATTCTTTAACTAATTAATATTACCTAATATTCTAAATATAAATTTCTATAGTATATTTCTTATCGTAATTAGAAAAGATATCCTTAATTCCTTCTATAAATATATTATAACTAATAAATAGTTTGTAGGTATAAAGTCTAGTATTAGGCTAGTTAAGGCTTTCCTTAAAGTATAGCTAGGCCTAATTAAACGCTTTTCCTTAAAGATATAAGACTATAAATAAGATCTTTATATCCTTATTTAGGAAGGAGGCTAAGTTAGTATAAATATAAAGCTAAACCTATACCTTCTAAGTATAGTATTTATTAGACTCTTCTATATATATATCTAGTACCTTAGTCTTAAGTAACTATAGTTAAGGTAGATTATTATTATTAATATTTATAGCTTATATAGCTTAAGATATAGTTAGAGTAGTTACTAGCCTAGGCTAAGGTTAGTTACTTAGTACTATAACGTTACTAGATATATTAAGTTATTTAAGTTAATTACTAATATTATTAACTTCTTTATTTTTATTATTAGTAACTAATTTATTATTACTTTCTCTACTACTAGAAATATTAAGATTATCTACTAGCTTCTATAAGCTAGTTAAGGATATATAATATTAACTTATACTACTATTTAAGTAAGATACTTAAAGTATTAAAGATAGATCTAGTATAGATACTATACTAAGCTTAGTATCCTAATATTCTGCCTAATTAAGGTTAAGATAGTAGTAGGTTATTAATAAGATAGAAGTATAGAACTAAGTTAGAATAATATTAGGTAGTTAACTAAATATTATTATTTATTTTATAATATAAGTTAAGTAGAAGGCTCCTATCCACTAAGGAAATAGAATCCTAGCTATATAGTTATTATATTCTTAATAAATATATATATTTGAGTATTACTATAAGCCCTCTTATAAGTACTTATATATCTACTTATAATACCTAAGGTATACTAGCTATAGGTTGCGCTGCTCTAGTTCCCAATTAGCTTATTATTATGACTAATCTTATATTGCGGGTTTGACCGTAACAATAATATATATATTAAGATTATATAACCTTATATACTCCTACTTCTCTAATAAGAACTATGTATATACTCGATCTATACCTAGTATAGGTTCTCTAACTAGGCAGATTATATCCTATTATAGCGACATTAAACGTTATTAAATGACATTCTAAAAGACTGGACTAAGGACGATTAGTGGTAGTTGACTTGTTTAATATAGGTATCAAAACTGCATAAAGTAGGTGCTTTAACTAAGCCTATGCTACATTACACAATACCATATACTCGCTTAGCGATGAAAAAGCAAGTAATTCCAAACATGAAAAGGCCAGCAGTGATACACCAGAACCATGTCAAGTCACCCTCATAATCTTGTCCAGGTACCCAAACATTCATACCCCACATACCAGTTACAATGTTCATTGGAAGCACGATCGTCCCAAGCACCGTAAGCTTCCCAAGTACGTCAGCCGTCTGTTCTGCTCGTTCGTTCATGCGGATATTGATTTGGGCAAGATAATTGCTATGAGCTCTCGATAAGAGGCTATACAGCGGGTTAGCATATCGCATTTGTGACGTTTGAAATGGTACTGACACGTACTTCTCATAGTGACTGAGGTTGCCAGTCATGGTGACGATGTGATCCTGTATATCGCCAAGGTAAAGGCCAATTTCTGACCGGGGCGCAACTTCCCAATGCTCATTACATCTTTTCGCGAATCCTTTGATGACGTCGGCCTTGTTTCCGAGTAGACGGTAGAGACCCATAACTTTTTTTCGGCACTCTCCCACACGCCTCAACATATCACCACCGCTCTCGCCTGCGGTACGTTCACCTTCTGCCTTCTCTGCACCTGCATCTGCTTGAGTCAAAGGCTCGGATGCACCCTTTACACCCTTCACATGCCCCTTCCTTCTCAGAATGCGATCAAGCCAAGTCCTGGTCCGACGTTTGTTCTTCTCCACTTTCTCCCTAGTTTCCTGCCCCATGTTATCATCTGCCGTATGCTGGTGCATGTAGAGAATCTCATCGTCAATATCGTCGACCTCATCCTCAATTTGCTGGACTAGCGGCGCATAGACGTCCGTAACATCGTCGATGATGGCGTAACTAATCCAGTCGGCAGTTGGGCTCATATAATCATTCAGCTGCCGGATTCGTCGCCGGACATTTGCCGGGTGAGGTGTTTGTGAGTGATGGAAAGTTATTACGCCGTCGCGAAACACTACGACATACATGTTAATGGGTTCCATGTAGTCTACGTTATTTTCATCCTGCTCAAACGATCGATAGTTGACGAAATAGTAGGACTGAAACAGCTCCACCTTTTCGCGTGGCTCCTCCATTAAGATATCCTCAATGGTCAATTGATGGATACCGAAAGACTTTGCGAGTATCTTCATTTCCATCTCTGTCGGTGAGAGTACATCCAACCAGAATGTTGGACGAGGTCCGTGACGCTTGGGACTAGGAGGTTTCTGAACAGGCGTTGGTGCTTGTGAACGAGGTGTATTAGCACCTGTACCGTGCCTGCTGTCTTCGGAAGACTGCTTTGCTAATTCGCTGGCTTGCGCTGAGGCACGCCGGTTTTCACCCGCCGCCCGACCGTTGGATGCCATCATAGACGGTCGCTGGAACGTTTGGCCGCCGCCAATTTCATCCTCATCCTCACTATCGTCGCTGAGTTCGACTGGGTCTGGTAAGAACAAATCTTTGAAGGTTGCGCCGTCCTGACACAGATCACTGATTGTGCGAGCGTGTATCGTCTCCTCCAGCATTTCATTGAAGTAGGTGAATTTGAAAGGTGCGTCGTCTTCCTCCCGGTGCCAGACGGGTTTACTCCTACGAAGTCTACCCTCAATCATAACTGGCTCCACTAACTTCTTCGCCCTGATCTGCTCCTGCGTTCTCTGCTCCTTTTCTTCTCTGCTCCACTCTTCTAAAATTCCTAGATCTGGCCAGACTCGGGTACGCCTTCTTCGAGGTCGTGGCGATCCACGTCGGGAAGGACGGTCCTCATCCTCCTCGGCAATTTCAGACATGTCGACTTCACCTGGAAAACAGACATCGCGTTCGGCAAGCTCGGCAACAACGGAACGTCGCCTTGATCCTTCGGTTGAAGAGCTAGGGCGTTTGGGAGCAATATCGTCTTCTTCGTCGGTAGGATCAATGTCTATGAGAACTTCTCTCCCTCGATCCCCCTTTGGAGATAGATCGTTGATCATGACATCATCCAGTGAGCCCAGGACAGGAGAGCCAGGTACGGAGGGAGGGTTGTTAACATCGCGAAAGTCATCTTCATCTTGATTGAGTCGGCGTTGTCCAATGTCGAGGTTGGCAGTTGGAATACGTCTGCGAGAGCCATTAGGGGAATGGTTCGAGAGTTGTCTATGTGTCCTCGGTCTTGCACTGTTGCTACCATATCCACTCGAGTGCGGTCTACTCTGCTCAGGAGAGTTGTTCTTGAAAGACCGACCTAGCAGAGGGGAGCGATCGTTCGCATTGTGCCCATCGTATTCATCATCCAAAAGATTGTATTCATTTCCTCTTGCTGTTTGACCGCGATTCTGCGTGCTCAACCTTGGAGTCGACACTGCAGAACTCCGGCCCGGATTCTGTCTTGAAAACGGCAGACTGGGTCGCGTAAATCCATGTTGTATACTTGGTCGTCTCGCGCGCACGGGTTCCTGCTCTCGGTGGTCCAATAGAGCTTCACTTTCCAGGCTGGTGTTGCTCCGGTTCCCACTTTGCAGTCTATACAAGCTTGCCTGCTGAGCATTCGTCCTCGTGGCGTTCACGCGACTGTTCTGATCGCTATTTTGACCTTCTTCTTCCGGAACTTCAGACGGCACAATAAAGCTTTGGCGTCTACCCTTGCGATGTTTCCTGCCCCCCTTGTGACGCTTTTTCTTTGAAGCGGAATTCAGCACCATTGGCTGCGAGGTGGAGCTGCCGGTGGTAGAGTTGGATGCAGATGCCGCTCCTGTGGCTTGAGGCGGAGGTTGAGGATGCTTGCCATTATAGTTGTCACCTACAGTATCCCTACTTCCTTTCCCATTGCTCTGCTTAGACGATGCGGCGGTTGAAATTGGTGCGGGCACGCGAGCGGGACCTCTGTCGTGCGACGCCATGGCTGGATGGACTGGCAGCTTGTTGTTGTGGGCCGTCGCTGCATCAGCCACTAGAAATATGTCTTGGTTGGGCGTGAGGTTAAGCGAATGGCATGTAGACCATGGGGGTGGGAGGCAAAATGAAAAACATCACATAAAAGCGCGAAACAATAGATGCAGCGGCCAAGCTTGACGCTGACAGCTTGCTAGCATACATCGGCGGTTGTGAGGTAGGTAAGTACTAGAGGTACGCTGGTATGTCTCACACCTCCGCACGTCCACCCTTAACCTACCTACCTATTACATATCTAGGTTGAAAAGGCTTGACTAATAATTGAACTCTGAAAAGCGATCGCAAAACTGGACACAATATCATCCACTCATAAAATCTTAAATCCAACTATTCTTGCAGTACTGGATATCGTCGTATCTGCCCAGGTAGTGCCCGATCCAGATGGCACGGAGACGGGTTGGCAGAAGGTGGCCTATTCACTCAAAAAGATTACTTAACCTTCAATGCTGTTGTTTGCTACGGGAATACGTTCAAAGTCTCCCGTCTCCTTGAATATGCGACCATGCGTTGCTACACCCTACGACGCCTCTTGAAAACATTCAATTACAATACACCAGACATGCTCGACACACTCTCCTCAACTTGCACCCCCTTTATGTGGCAATATGGAGCCACAATGGTGAAAGCTCGCTAGATGCTGGCTTTGTGAGTGTACACGACCAAGGAGAATGCACTGGTGACAGATGGCCATCCGCCGTAGGCTTAGGCCTTCAGTTTGGGTCTGCTTTGGGGAGAGATCTTCACTTTACCGCCGGAAGATCCAGTAGCTGTCTGTGACCCAAGCTTCGAGGGTGGAATTCGGTCTTTGGCTTGCGCTGCGCCCTTGGTTGCGTTCGCTACTTGGGGCTGTCGACTTTTCACACGATCGGCAGCACCACCACTGCTCTTCATACTGGGCCGAACAGAAGTAGCAATGGGACTTTTCACGCCGCCGCTAACTTTCGAATTCTTCACGAGCGCTGGACTCGGCGGAATGCTTGGCTTCGGTGTCGCTTGCGAGTTGGGCAGGACACTGACAGCTGTCTTGCTACTGCCTTTTAGCTGCGATGCCGGTGGTGGGTTGGGAGCTATTCTGCCAGGTGAGGATTTCGAAGCACTCGGTGCAGCCTGAATACGTTTGGCTGCGGTCTTCTGGGCACTTCTAGTGGGCCCATCAGCTGCCATCGAGTTTGTAATCCCGCTTCCGTAAGAGTTGATGTAGTTGCCAACCCCTTGTATTCCACCAGTGACACCTGTATGGTAGTTCAGTCAAGTCACACTCTTGGATATTCATTGAATGCCTTACTGTCTCCCACGGAACGACCGCCGTTTTCAATCAAGCCACCTATGCCACCCACGGTATTGCCCGCCATAGTGCCAGCCGCAGTAAGGCCTGTCTTCAGATAGCCTGCCGCCATGTCTGCGACATAGTTCTTCACGAAATCCACCATCGTTGCGTTGCGTTGCTTTGCGACCAGTTTTCCTATGCCACGATTCTCCAGCCAGCAGAACAAGACGAGAAATAGGATCTAATGCGCTATTCCGATACTGTTGTCTTCGTGGTAGGCATTTCACGTGCATTCAGTTCAATCAGAGAAATGAAAAGCAGAGATCAGTGCGGCATACAGACGGGTCGTCGACGAAGCTGGGTAGTAGGTCCAGTATCTACCTACCAAGGTACGGTGGTATGTAGGTAGCTAGGTAGGTAGGTAGGTAGAGAGCCCGAATGCATCTAGCAGTGACGTAAGGTGGCCACCTCGCAGGAACGGCACTACGGCACTACATCTGCACCTGGCAGTGTGGACCTCTCCTGTTTACCCCGTACCCACCTAGAGGCGGAATTTACCCAAATACTATGCACCCAAATACTACCTACCTAGGTATGTATGTATTACCACCACGTTCCAAGGCTCTATTCATTGGGTCCACATGCATGGCTCCTCCAGCTTCGCAATATTGCCACATGGCGATACCGGCGGAGGAATGGTTTCGTCTCTCCGCTTCTACAGTGTCGATCATGCTTGAGTAAGGTAAAGCCCCAGGAGCCACTTTGTTCAATAATGACGTTCAGGAATGATGTAACGTGGTGCTGTCGACCGCACCATTCATGCCTTCGCTACATGGTAGGCTAGGCAGTTTATCGCACCTTCACATGGATTTTCACCACAACTATTGTCAGTTTACCTATAGCTGGAAGGGCCAAGCGTACGACCACACCTAGCTGCTAATGCTTTTCCATGGCTTCGCGACTGGATAGTCACATCTTAGGAAAGAGCCAAATGCCTATGGGGGTACGCTGTTGGGGAAATACGAACGGATTACGATTCTGAAGCATGATCGTCCATCGAACGTTAATTATCGTAACTTTGACACATACTTCTGCGTTCCTATTGGCTTTGAGCCCGACCCCCCTGCTTTTACCAGACCGCCGACTTGTTGCTTTGGGCTGTCCGCGCTTCTTGGAGTTCTGACGGTCACAGCCTTGGCGTTCGAATGCGACTGTCTTGCCGGACTCATGCCACTTAGTCTCATTTCGTGGGAGGGTGTGGAGGCCGAGGCTGAAGACGGCTTGAGCTCCTTGCTTTTTATACCGCCCGGCACTGAACCCTGTTGGAGAGGTTTGGCAGCTTTTGGTGGTTTCAAATTCTGGGCAGCTTTTTTACTGACGACGTTCAGCGCTGTTTGCGTTGCATAAGTCGTCAAAGGGCGAGTGATTAAGGATTGTATATTAGCCGCAGGCATTGAGCTCTTGATGGCCTCTGTCGGTCGGCTAGACTCGGCGTTTCGAGCAGTGGCTGTCGTTGCTGTGCTGCCCGTCGAGATCTTGTTTCTTGTCGAAAGCGCAGGCAGTTCTTTCATCTTTGATAACCGCAGCCTCATTTCCTCTTGAGATGTTGGTGGACGTTGCAAGAGGTCGTTCAAGATATTTTTCGGCAGTTTTCCCTTGGCTGTGTTTGCTGATATGAGTGCCCTTTTAATGGCCTCTTCACTAGTCGCTGCAATTGGAGTCTTACGGCTCTGCAGTAGATTGGCTTGCTGCTGCTGCACCACTTTCTTCAAGAGATCCTCGAAATCTAAGCTGCTTGCATCTGTGAGGTCAATCGATGATAGCGCACCCGCAGTTGAGGTGATTGGACCAAATATATTAAGGAATTCATCCCACCCCCCAGCTTTCACCTCTGTAGAGATGAATTTTGCATGCTGCTGCTCACGCTTGCCCTGTACTGCAAGTACCGCCTCTTGGGCACTACAGGAAGGGAAGTGGTGGAATTTGTAAAAGTACTCCAGAATATAATCCTTCTCCCGCCATCTGTTCATGAGCCACCTCGAGAAAGCCTGCTCGGTATCTAGGGGAATGTCTGAGATTCTAAAGCGTCTCCAGAATATGTTAACTGATTTGGGCGGCCGCCCTTCGAAGATACTAGATCGAAGCGTGAAAATATCTTGGCCATACATCCCAGGCGGTACACCTTCGTAAGCAATCGTTGCGTCGTAGAGCCAATTGGTGGACTTCTTAAGTTCGCTCAAACAAAAGTGTAATCCAGTTGTGCGGGGAAGCAGTTGATGCTTCATATCAGTCAGATTCGACTTCTTCGCCCAGGCTGCTGATTTTGCTCTTGTCGCCTCGGAAAGGTTGGTTCCCTCTGGAAAGATCATGAGCCACATCGGGTCTTTAGGGTTCTGAAGGTGCGCGAACGCACGACGAAGCCTGAATCGATCCGATTCCCACTTCCTGCTGAGGAAAATGAAATTGTAGAATTGAGCACCCCAACCGAAAATGGGGAGGTTCTTCAAGCTCTCCTTCATGATGATGTAGATTCGACCATGCATCTTGTTGGTGTATGCAATCCACCAAAGGTAAAGCCAATCCGTGTACAGCTGGTGATTCGCCATCAAGACTAGGCGATGTGGGAAGTTGCACTTCAATGACCCATCATCCATCTGAAAAAGCTGACCAGCCATGCTTTCATCGCCGCTGACACGGACGATAGTTGGAGACCACCACTGTGTAATAGTGGTCATAAGTACTGCGAAGGACTCTTTAGTCCAAGCCATGTAGCTTTCGTAGAACTGCGGGTCGATCAGCTTGAGGGGCGCGCCGATGAACTGCGAAGCAGATATGGCCATGATTCCTGACAGAAAGGTCGACGCTGCGGAAAAGGCGCGTTCTGCCTGGCCCATACCGCCATGTTGGAGCGGATTCGGATTATGGGCGCCAGATTTGCTGAAATTCAGACCAGCTCGCGACGACTGTCTCGAGGATGTTGAGGCGGCGGTGGCGTCCATTGTCACCCTGGACATCACCTGGAGCACCAAGCTCCGCGAACTATTAACACATGTCTTGTTGGCAGATCACCCAACGTTAGAAAGCGAGTGAGGCTGCGCAAGGTGGACAACGCAAGGGCTTGGAATTTACTATAACAGGTGGCTGTTGTATACGCGAGGACCAACGCGCCTCGGGCCATTCAATTATGCGCTGTGGTCGGACAGGACAGGCTTCGTCGAGCGAAACGGGAACTAAATCGATGCTAGGATCCCTGCTGGATGATGGCATCAGACAGCCCGCACCAGCCACACGATGGACACGCTCCAGCCAGATGTGAGCATCCCTGTCACTCCACCACAAGGGCGCACCAGCAGGATGATAGACGCTGCGCAGATGCACAATGACGTTGCATGAGGCGTCACTCGCCGATCCCAGGATGATTGACCGAAACAAGGGCGCATCCATTGATTTTGGTGGATGGGTTGCTCTCCTTTTCCAAACACGTTACTTACATATGATTCTTTGACAATACTGTAGACTGGAAGGAGCTTACAGACGAAATTCCAAGTTTACAAAAAGTCGTATTTGCTCAACAACGACCTTGACTACCGTTCAGTTTCCGCAGCGCAATCTACAAGTATTCTCTCCATCGCAAGCACCGCTCTACAGCCTCCACTTCTTCTCGTGCTTGTTTGCAACGCATCCGCGATGGCTACAAAGGTTGCACACCCTCAACAGACAAACGGCGTGCCTAAGGCCCCTATGAACGGCACTGCAAAGAAAACCAGCGTCGCAAAGGCAACGGCAAAAAAGCCGACAGCAGCAGCCCGTCAGACAACTAGGCAGGCCCCAAGAGCCACACCGGTCGCAAGGAAGGCGTCCTCAGTCGCCGGCGGTGATGTGGCCGCTGGTGGTGTTGGCTCAGCCTACTCTATCATGGCATCGAGAATCGCTAATCGTGTAGCTGAAATGGCAGAGGGCATCACGTTTGTTGAAAGGTACTGTCGTCCAAATACCCTTGGTCTGATGGCAAGGACCCCATTACTGACAGGACCAACTCTAGGCCAAAGCCACAGCAGCAGTTTGATGCACTCGACAGCAAGAAGCCTCCACGCAAATTAGAGATGCGCCTGAATGGTGGCAGTAAAGACTCGGTCGCTTTCTCGGCACCATTCCTCGACAATACGCTACAGAAGATGCTCCACCTGCAGAACCGTATGCTGCAGACGACCGCTGAATTAAGCAACACCGAGGGTGTGGAGGAGAAGATCGTGAAGGAGCATGCTTCGCAGAGTGCCGAACTCAGCCGCATTATCGCCCTTATATGCGCCGAGAAGGCGAGACAGGGAGCTTGAAGCGACCTCTTTGGTCTTTTCGGCCGGCGCAATGTATCATGACTACGACTTTCATGAACGAAATAGCTGTACGGCTGTGGCAACCTAGGTTGGCGTCGAGGATTGTTGTGTGACAAGCGCGAGATGGAATTCAGCAAGGCGTTGGGTGTCAGTGGTTTTTTTCAGCAGACTGTGGTTTAATATCGCTGTACTGTGCTCTTTCACTGGGAAATGAGGCCTTCAATCTGGTCAATGCTATCTGTAATATTACTTGGGCTGTTAGCAGTCCAAATTCTATAAAGGAAAAAAGAGATTCTCGAATCCACATCGTTTCAAGCAGAAAGAGTACTAAGTGCGGCGTGGACTTGCAAATTTCGTTTCTCGATTGTTAGGTAAGGATTGGTAGTGTGCATGTATAAAGGTTTCTATTGTGTTGCCTGGCCAATGTCATATGGCATTCGTGATTCCGTCGTTCGGCCCGCATCGTAAACGACCATCAATGTTGGCTGCTCATTGAGCCCCTTTAGCCCAGTTTCACAGATAGGATATCCTCACCGTTGAAGCCCAACCGTCGTCGTCTCCAGTGATGTCTGTACAAAAGGCATAGTGTAGGGCAGACCACCATGATAACTGTACCCAATACAGCGAAAAGTGCGAGTAAGTAATGACGACCAGTAAATATTATGAGCGCAGCGTCCCAGCCGTGCCAGCTGCTGGCACCACCATGTCCAAATAGTGGTGTCACAACCTGTCCACGCAACATGTGGCTGTCTAAGTTCCCAAGCTGATCAGCAAGTATGTAAAGCCTGTCCTTGGGTTGGTGCTCAGCATCATGTCTCATGTAGCCCATCCAAGCGTTACTGATGAACATACAGCCGGTAGTGAGCATATTTTGGACGTATGGCATTGGCCACGCCAGATCGTGGCTAGGTATCTGCGAGATGAGCTCCGACAGGAAAGGATGGTTCGGCTTAGACAGAATAAACGCGTTGTTGATTCCTGCTGGGTAGGCTGCTGGTGTCAACCAGGGTAGGTGCAAAAGTTGGTCTAGGGGTTCGTGGCAAGTGATGTCCAGATCTAAATAAACACCACCATAGTGGTGAAGTAGAAGGTATCGCAGAATGTTCGTCCGTGAGATGGTTTGTCTGTATGCTCGATAATGAGGAAGAATGTCTGGGTAGCTCTCGCGTACGAACTGCGTGGCTTCGTCATCCGTCCAGAATCGATATTCCCACTCAGAATGCAGCTTGCCACAACTGTTTAAAGCAGTGGTATACCGATCTAGTGTGCTATTGCGGCCTTCATCCAGGAATATCTGATGCAGAATTCTTGGAGAAAGATGGTTAGGCTTAGGCTGCAGGCCTTGAGCGTTCCCTGGAAAGAAAAGGTGCTTGTTCAAATTCAATGACCCAAAGGTCGCATATGTCCAAGCAGTCTGCCCCAAATCTCTAATGTGATATCTTGTCATGGCCACCAAGGTAACCAAGACAAGGAGTGACACAAGGGTCCGATGTTGATGGCGCCAGAGGTGGAACATGATAGAGCTGGTACTTTAGGCGAAACTGATTGTTCATCGAATAAATCGAGTGTCACCCACAGATTCACAGAGATATTTCAGAGGCTCTCTACAGGGCCATCAGCGAGCCTGGAATCGGAAATGATGGCATGAGTGTCGGCAACTTCTTAGGGAGGCGCTACTGTTACTGCTACTTCCACGATATATCAGTCTCCGGACGAGTTGCATCCTTCTCGCCGTAAGACCGGCAGGCACATCACATGCCTCGTTCCTCCATCTTGCGAAGGTAAGCATTACAAAACTTCCCCTGACTTTCTTTAATGCAGAGCGGTCGCTTTGACGAACTGCGGAGTGAAAAATCTACGCTTTCAGTTCATATGCAGCACATCGCAGTATCTTCGGCTACGACATGGCCGACGAACACCACATCAAACCTGGTGGTCGCTTTGTCCCTATTTTGAACAGCTGCAAGCTTAGAATCGGTTTTGGGAGATAATGTGTCGCTGGCTGGGGGGCGGGTTCATACCAATCACTAGACATGTTACAGTCAGTCTCACGAAAGTAACGTTGTATGCAGGCAGGCAGGGCTCCATCCCGTCTACATCACATCGCAACGGCCCGTCTACAATGTCTCGACATCATGCTGCTTACCACGCGACCAACGGTGTTATCTCGGAACCTCAGAGCAATAGCAAAGTTGCAACGGCCGGAATGCCGTTCAATACGACCAAACCGATATTACGATCCAAGACAGCAGCGAAGATGTGGTTGTCCTCGACATGCACAATACCTGCACCAATCAATGGTCGGCTGTATGTGTAAGACGATCGGGATCTGCAACCTGGGCGTTCCGATCAAGGTAGGCAATCTGAGCAGATCAGCGATACGATGACAGATTTTACTTGAGTTGGTAAAAATGGAGTCACAGCCGCAACATCTGTAGACTAGGATTTCGGCTGACAGACATCCGTGGTCTTCCATATACACAGGTAACTATGTGAGGACTGTCAAAATGCAAAAATCTTTCAGGATGAATGCCCATCACTCGCGTCTTGCCTGACAGTGGACAAAAAGCACTCAGCAAAAGGAAAATCCACACGTGGATGGAAGAGAGACACTGTAAACGCCCACTATACCAGGATCCCTCGACAAGTCAGACTCCGTGACACCTATATCAATACACAAAACGTGCACCTTCTAAGGCTAAGGAGAAAGCTTGAACTTCATCCTGACGCCCATGGCGGCAAGCTCCACGTCCAGATACTTGAGGACGCCAGGCACGGCGACCTGGGTGACATTTGCACCGCCCACCCAGGTTGTCCCAGTCTTGTCGTCCCAGCATTCGCTCTTGGGGCTCGAGGCAGTAGCTTTCTTACTACACCTACGACATTTTGTTCTACCGCCTTCCTTCCTTCGGCCATACCCGCCAGCAGACGGCTGTGTAGATAAAAAGCTTCCACAGGTCTTGCAGATCCAGGCCTTGGTGTAGTCAGAGCAATTCAGCAGACGATCCTGGAGCAAGAATGCTGTTCCATGCGCCAGCAATGCGTCACGCTCCATCTCTCCTACACGAATACCGCCACCTTTGGCTCTACCTTTAATGGGCTGGCCTGTCAACGGCGTGACGGGTCCTGTTGTTCTGACTTGGTACTTGTCATTGACCATGTGACGAAGACGTTGATAGTACACAACGCCAATGTAGATGTCCGCTCCCAGCTCCTCGCCTGTGATGCCTGAATACATGGGCTCGTTCCCGTAGTAGTTATAGCCAGCCTCCTTGAGCTGATGTCCAAAATATTCCACTGCAGTCTCACCCTCTCTGTCTTTGAATTTGAAAGGGGTGCAGTCTTGTGCTAGACCATGTAAAGCGCCAGACTTTCCCGCGAGTGATTCGATAAACATACCAATGGTCATTCGGGAGGGAAAGGCGTGGGGATTGATGATGACATCCGGTTGCATACCTGATTCGGTAAATGGCATGTCCACCATTGGCCATTTCTGGGAGCAAACACCTTTCTGTCCGTGCCTGGAGGAGAACTTGTCACCGATAACGGGGGAACGCGGGATTCGAATGCGGATGCTGATTGACTGACATGGCTCATTGGAACCATTCTCGTTTCCCACCAGTTTGACCTCTTCGATAAAGCCCTCTTCGGCGTCTTTATACTTGTAAAACTGCGTCCGCCCATCTAGATTCTTATAATCCCCATCGTCTGCATCTCTAGTCACTGAATGGAAGGCAGCAATATAGTCGCCTTCCTTGACCTTGAGCCCAACCTTGGGCAAACCGTCGGTTTCGAGAGTATCCCTCCACGAGGACTTAACAGCCGAGTCTGGGGCGAATCCAAACTTGTGGGTGACGGCAGTGCTTCGTCCCCTACTGGCTTTGTTTTCGTCTGCCAGATTTACGAACTTGGTCTTGTAGATGGTTCCGTATCCGAATCCACGCTCATGAGCTGACTTGTTGATTATCATTGCGTCGTCCATATCGTAACCTGTATACGAAATCACGGCAACGACAGCATTCGTGCCCTGTGGAAAGTTGTCTAGGCCATATTCATTGTGAAGTGGCGGCCTCACTACCGGAGTCTGCCCTGTCTGGATACGGTATGTTTTGTTGTCGGTCCGATACTTGAGCGCAGTGCCGGGGGTTCCCATCGTTTGCTTACCCATCTGACACTGGTACATGTTTCTTGGTGATTGATTAAAATCTGAAAAGGGAGTCTGGTTTGCAACGATGGATAAGATGTGCGTTGGATCGAATTCAACATGGGTGGATTCGCCAGATTCGATTTCAGGCTCTGTACAGGCAATAGACATGAAAGGCTGCTCGAACGAGCCCACATAATCCGTCTTATCAAGCGGAAGGTACTTGACAGGTCGCATCATTCTAGCGGGAGCGGAAAACATGTATATGCCAGGGTATTGGCCACCAATTGAAGATGGAACGTACCCAATCTCAAGATCAAGAGGCACTCCATAGCCGCCTTCGACCTTCCAATGTCTCAGGGTGTCTGCAACAACGCGAGCCTGTTTTGGGCTACAAAATCCCAAGATGCGCCCATCGAGCTGGACAACGACACTTTCATCTAGTGTAGCCTTTGAGACAGGCACCACGCCAAGCTGAGACACTAGCGAGGCCAGTTTTGATGTGTCCACGCTGTCAATCGAGATCGTACACTTGTGAGCCAGATGGTTCAACAGTCCACAGGGGCTTCCATCGGGTGTGTGCACAGGACAGAGGAAGCCCCAGCTTTCCGGTAATAGTTTTCGAACTGTGGTAGTCTTCAATTGCGCAAAGAAGCTGCCTCTGTGTACCATTCTGAAGTGACTGAGAAAGCGGTAAAAGTTGATCTTTTCCGCCACTACGGTAAAACCGGAGGTCTGTTGGAGGTCTAGACCCGATGGACTGACAAGGTTTCCAGTCGCGAGGAAATAGTCCAGAGCTTGTCCAAAGTTCTCATTCGTCTTCCGTACAACCTTTCCCAAGAAGTCTCTATCAAACTCTTTGCTGACGAATGAAGGGCTCTGGTTGTTGCGGCTCCATTCCCGTAGCGCATTGCCAATAGAGGACAGCCACTCATCGATGCGCTCCTTGATGATCATGCCATAGAGAAAGCCGGGCAATAGGATCTCTTGGTTCTGAACAGCATCAGGGTTGTCAACTGTGCATTCCCCTTCCACAAGGGAGTATAGCTTCCTGATCATGAATAACAATAGCTTGGATTTGTCGGCATCGTTCGACTCGGTCACGCGGTAGGCTCCCAGGTGTGGCAACACAATTTTGCGTAGGAATTCTGTGCCTGCGTCTTCATCGCTCATGTCTTCCGGCACTCCAAGAACAACTCTGAACTTGGACCCTATGTATGCGCGGGTCTTGGACTTGCCGGTAAATCCATACGCTTTGTACGTTCGCAGAAGCAATTCAACTCGATCAGTGACGAATTGCTTATCATCAATGCCTTTGCTACCCGCTGGACCAACTATACCTTCGTAGATTTGTCGGTCGTTGGTATCTACCAAAGCCTTCAAGACCATGACAACAGGTATGAGGTACTCGTTCTTTCGCCATGAGAATCTGAATGTGACATTACCATCCCCAAGATAATGTAGAACGTTGGTCTGGGAAGTTTGATCTGGTCTCACACAGCGGATCTGAATGCCGTACTTTGTGTAGCTTCCACCTCTATTTTCGAAAGAGGGCCGCACGATGGCCATGGGAAAATTACGTCGGTTCACAACCAGCATTCGGACCAGCTTCTCGTTGCCGTTGACGATGAAGTAACCCCCAAGCTCCTCAGTCTCTTCTCGTCTGTTGACAAGCTCCTTGGGGGAGAGGCCTTCCAAGTGACATCTGTTTGATCTCAACATGATTGGCACATAGCCAAACTCGCGAACGCTCTCCTTCCAGTCCCCATCGTTAACGCGGTACTCAAACTTGCCGCGAAACCGGCCGCGGTATGTACTGTGTCTTTCCCTACACTCCACCGGTAGAATCTCGCGCTTCAAGCTCTCGACTTTATTCGTCGAAGGAAGCTGACTCTTCTCCAAGTATAGCTGGCTCACTCGCACCTGCAGGCGATTCCTTGGGCCGATAGTTGAGGCATTGCCGTCAAGAAATGTTTTGGTTCCGATGTCCCGCAAGGCATGGGTCAATTGGCCGTCATCTACAAAGACTCGGTTGAAAGATTCAACATGAGGGGCGATCGCCGCCTGGAGAGAAGGGTATGCGCTGTGATCAGAGGGCGGGCAACGAAACAGCTCGTGGCGGCGATTGGCGTTGTAGTCAGTCGACCAGTCGGTAGACGTGGGCGCCATTGTGGATCGTGGAGACTCGTAGTGTGTTTCAAAACCCCAGCGCCATCGCTCAAATGCAAGCAGAATGGTGTATTGTTAAACGTGAGGGCACAAACAATGTAGGATAGGCAATCAAGGAAACACAGCGTCGGACCCGGCGTCAAGTTCTCCAAGCAAAAAAGTTCTAAAGCTTTGTCGGATCGGTGCTTGGTCATTGCTGATTAGACCTGATTAGATCTCGCTGCACATATCTAGATATAGGTGCCTTAGACTAGGTACCCAGGTACATACCACCTCCCGTGCCGCATGTGGGCATCATGGAGGGCCGGGCCGTAGGACGTTATCGGACGGGGCGGCGAGGGCAGCGGCAGCGGGAGGGGGAGCGGGAGCGGGAGCAGCCTCGAAGAACTGCTACCTACTGGCTCATTCCCAATCAGATGAAATTGGGCGAAGAGCTCGCAGCACACTTTCCGCCTCGCCACAGCGGTAAGGTTGACGTCTACAATAAACGGACCGCTACTTCATATCTCTGGGTTCTCGTCTTGTTGTCCTGGATAGCAGGCGCGGTAGAAAGAGCCCTTGACGGCAGCCAGCGGTGGCGACCGAACACCTACAAGTCGTGTTCCGCAGACGGGAAAAGGGCGCGACGAAAACACCGGGTCAGCCAGGTCCTACCTACGTCTCCAGGCGCCCCATAAGCCGATATTACCGAACACTGCCGAACGGTGATTTGCAAGTCAGAGGAGGTGCGGCAGTCTAGCACAGACATTGTGCGTCGTTCAGTGGCGCAGCCGTGCAAAACTCTCTGTCTCGCACATGCATGAGCCAACCTCGGCGTAGACGTATGGAAGAGAGGCTGCTGCAGACGCCGACGCCGACACCGACGCGCACGCACGCACGCCTACACCCACCTACCCAGCAGCGGCGCAATCACTGGACGACAGGAATTGTAGAATTACGAGAGACGATAGCGAGACAGGAAGCCGGCCGTGGCGAGAAGTAGTGGGAGAGCTAGAGCACAACGTAAAAAACGGTGCGCCATTGCTGTTAGACCGCCTATGCGCCTATGCGGCTGGGCTTCTGACTTGTCTTGACGAAGCAGTGTCGAGTTTGACAGAGGTATCGAATCTCAGAACGAGAGCCAGCACCAACGCAAACACCAGCATTAGAACCAGCTACTGGACTTGCCCTGACCGGGTCTGGCTTGCCCTGGCCTGGCTTGACCAATTGGCGCGGTCCGTCTCGCTAAACCCCGCTCCTACCAACAGTCCTCGTCCACCAATCCTTGACTTTCCACAGTGTCCCCGAAGCCCAGCTTCACTATATTGCCATCCGGACGGTTGACGGGCCCAAGTCAAACCTCTCTTCAAACTACAGCGCGAGCGACGGGCATTCCGCCCGCTTACGGCCACCATGGCAGGCATCATCAAGCGGATTCGTGATTGGCTGCTCAGGCTGTTCTGGTATGTGAACGCCATCCTTATCCTCGTCATGGCCGTCATCATCGTTCTCGTGGCCATCGCGATTGCCATTCCCATTACAGCTGCCATCGCTGCCTGCATCATGTCCTCCCTCGCCTCTGGCACTGGAGGATTCCGCCAGCATACAGAGCGCAGCTCATCAATCTCGCAACGACGGGCGGGAAAGGAAGCAGCAACATCTCGCTCAGAGAGACCTGAAAGTGCAACCCGTGCCTTGTCCACGTTTCAGGCGGCACTCGTGCCATCGTTTCCAGCGCCGTAGACTGACCTCCTGTCTCCATTAGGGCTACCGAGATGGACATCAGCATGATTGGATTGCAGAACGCAGGCAAGACCTCACTGCTGCGAGTGCTAGCTGTAAGCAGTCGTCACAAGGCTTGGCCGACAGCAACTTTCCAGCTAACTTATCATTGTCCAGGGCGGCGAATTCACCATCGAGTGGGTGTTTCCCCAAGTGGCCAAAGTCTCGTTCAAACTTGTATACTGACGGTGTCGCAGTTCGATCCCCACTGTTGGCTTCAACATGAAGCGCGTGCAGAAGGGTCATGTCACATTGAAGTGGTACGTTGAAGTTCAGCTGCAGCCTCGGCTGGTGGATCTGGCGAGACGCTATTCGCACCCCTGGTCTCACGCGGACCCAGCTTATGACCCAACTCCTTCCACTGGCGATCCTCTATGCTTTGTCTCGCGTTGGCATGATACTGATGATTCGCAGTTGGGATTTAGGCGGCCAACCAAGGTTCCGCCTAATGTGGGAACGTTACTGCAGAGGTGTAAGCGCGATAGTGTACGTTTACCGTGCTTACTAACACACGATGCACAACGCTGACGACAGGCACTTGTGCAGATTCATCGTAGACTCGGCCGACCGTGAGGCTCTGACGGTCGCAGAGCAGGAGCTTCACGACCTGCTCGAGAAGCAGGCTCTGGCGGGTATTCCTCTGCTTGTGTTGGGCAACAAGTCGGATCTTGATGATCATCTGAATGTCGATGAGCTTATAGAGGCGCTAAACCTCAAAGCCATCACGCAACGGGAGGTCAGCTGTTACGGGATCAGCGCCAAGGAGGAGACCAACCTTGATGCGGTGCTAGAGTGGCTCATTGCGCGAGCCAAACAGTAGATGTTCGCGAGGGTGAGCAAAGGCGGTTGAACGAGGGTGTATGCCTGCTGACGACACGGCTTGCCTCTTTTTGCTTGTTTGTTTGTTTGAATTTTCCTTGACAGATTCATCTGTGTGAGATGGAAAGAGAAGAGACCAGCATGGTCAGCCTGGACGCCAGCAATGGACACAAAATCAGCCGTTTCCGGACGGTTTCAGAAAACAAGAAGACTGGCACGGCCTTGGGTTGAGATTTGTCTCACGACATGGTTGCACGATTCGAACGAATTACGAGGACGATATGGACATGTATGTGGTGAAGAATATCAGACGACGAAGGTGGCCAGGATGATGGTGATGGTGATGGTGATGATCATGATCATGATGACGACAACGACCACGGACAGCAAGAAGGTAGATTGGAAGGCATCCACGATAGACCCTCTCAGGGCGGTTATGCGCAGAATGAAGTGCCGGTCGGTGCTGGTTCGGGGCCAGAAGATGAAGGCAATGCCAGATGGAAGCAGCGTGGCGCCTGGGACGGATGGGAAGTGTGGCCTCCCGATAGATCAACCAGGGTGGGCAGACGAGGGCAGACACTGCAACGACCATAGCAGGCACTTGCGGCCGGCATTGCACGAGATGAGCTGACATGGCAGAGAGCGTGGTCGGGTAGAGTTAGGGGAAGGGGGGGAAGCAAGGCATCTGTAGCTGGGCATATATATATACCTATATATTCATATGTGTGTGTATGTATGTAGGAGATATGTATGTAGGAGGTACCCTTGCATATAAACACAATGTGAAAACCACAACGAGGATATAGGTAGGTAGGTAGGTAGGTACCTATATAAAAACAACCAGGTCAGACAAGGAGATGGGGCAGAGAAATGTCTTGCACAGACCAATGCCAGCGCATCAATGCATGCCAGTTCCCATCGCGGCTAGCCCTCTGTACGGAGGGAGGGAGAGGGGGAAGTTGTATTTGTTGTTGTCGTTGATGATCAGCAGACTTCCCGATTCCCGACAGCCGAAAACCAGAGAGGACGACGTGGATATGGATGGATAGCTGGGTAAGGTACAGCATTCCCTACGGCAATGCCGTAAGAAGGTAGGTGTTGTCGACGATAGAGGGACATGCAGAGGATGTCTATGTCTGGACACGTCTGGACATGTTTGGTGATATCATGTTGTGTTGTACTGTCGTACTGTGCCGTAGGTATGTATGGTTATTGAGTAGATGAAAACCCCATATTTACCTACAGTCTAGGTACTTACTAGGTGCTTACTAGTTATTTTCCAGCTCTTTACCTGTTATTGGGTACCTAAGTAGGTGCCTTTTTGCAGGTAACGATATCAGATCCGCATTAGGTAATCATGCAAGCTGTCGGATGCGGTAACGTGACGATATGTACCGTGCCGTGCTATCCATACGGTGGTACTACGAGGTTTATGTCAACGATGACATATCCCCACTGCCACTTCCACAGACACGGTAACGTTACAGCAGTAGGATCGCCTGGGTATCTGGGTACGGTAGGTAATATGTCTGCAGGTGATATGGTGATCTGCCCTACAGAAGCGGCACAAAGCTGCCATGATGCAGCCGTCCACGTACCTAGTCGAAGGCATGGAATACAAGGACTATGCCCGTCACTACGCCAGCGCCACCTGAGCCAGCTAGGAGAAGCAGAACTGCACCGAGCAGTCGTCAGCATGCAACACCGTTACTGGAACAGCTTCCTGTTGAGAGAGATAGATGTCGCGACGTCGATCTCCCTTCTTCCAATTCCATGGCCGCATCCCGTTAGCCCATGACAGACTGACACCATGAAAGACTGCCACCATGACCAGCTTGACGTATGTACGTACTGTAGGTAGGTAGGTAGATGGGAACGATAGACGGGAGTCACAGCCACACCTCGGCCTACACTTGCCGGCCAAGACCCTTGGATCCATCCATCTGCCCAGCTCAGCAGCAAATGCCAACCATCCCATTGCTGTAGGTATACGACGACGACTACGCAACAGGTCAGCCACCCCGACTACCTACCTAGACCGTGGCAAAATACCCAGCCTTCCCGTCCCTTGCTGCGCCCTGATCCTCGACATCTCCACCGTCCTCATCTCCATCTCCGTCGCCGTGATTTAACAACCCAGCCAGCGCCGTCTGCAGTGTCCTACTGCTTCCTATTCCCTCACCTACTGCTGCCTCTTCGCCAAGTTTCAACCCGCTCCCAACCGTTCGCCTGATCGAGCGCCTGATCGAGCACCTGATACAATGGCGTGCTACGTCGACCAGTATGGCGGCAGCTACTGTGGCAGCAGCGGATGGTATGACTGGGGACGATGGATCGTCCTGGCTCTCGTCTTGATTGCTGCTTTCTTCCTCCTCTTCTTCTGCTCGTAAGTCTCGCTACACTCCCTATCGCATCGCTTGCAAAAGATCACTGGCTCACACCGAGACTGTAGGTGCTATTCTGCTCGCCGACGACGTCGGACAGGCTACGCGCCATATTATGGTACTGGTTGGACGTTGGGCAGGACTCCACCAGGCCATGCGCCAGCCACCTACAACGCCCAGCCATACTACGCCAACCAACCGCCGCAGCCACATTACAACAACAGCAATAACCCTCCTCCAGCTTACAACGCAGGCGCTGCCCAGGACTACTATGGCGCCAGGAACGACGTCGAACTGCAACAACCTCCCGCCGCCTACGGAGGGGCACAGTATCAGCCACCCAAGGAAGCCCCACCAGGCAGGCGATGAATGATACTTTCTTCAACTCTTTGTACGTTGGCTGGCGCGCTGGAATCCGAAATGCTGTATAGGACAATTGATCTGGATTTGCCAACTCGCAGCAGCGGATGAAGACCCAATGCTGTGATCTCGCCCGGCCGTCCACATTGACCACGTGACGATCTTGCTAAGCAATCCGGTTTTCAAGCCCTTATGATGACAAGTAATGTTTTTATTGTACGGTATGAATATGATCTATTACCCACCTAACTATACGCATACCCACAAAATGCGACGGAACGTTGGATAACACCGTGTCGATAGCTCGATTTGTAGATATCTTGGCCAGAGGTTGAAATGCTGCTGCTTTTGTCCTGCAAGCATCAACTACATCTGTAGGTACCCGTGCGCTGTGAAGCTCCTTTGTTACGTGTTTACGTCATGTTTCGATGAAACTCTCACGGCCGGCTTAGGAGAACACGACAGAACACCGCATGCTGCAGGTTGAGTGATGGTCAGTCATCAGTATCTTCCATCCAACTCGGCGAATGGGAGCTGTACACGCCGAAGATACGTAGCTAGTCATCTATTCCTGCGCTGAATACCCATAGCCAGATGGCTGGCTTGGTGGTATTGTAACCACACCTCTGTTGCTTACCTACAGGTTCCCCGCAGAGGTGGATTGACGTTTCGATATATGATCAGGCCAGCATTCATCGCAGGCTGCTCAGTCCACAACTTCCAAACTCTCTCGAACTATTTCTTGCCTCCATCCACGTTCGATTGTTCCTCGTCACCGCAGTCCTAGCGTACATCCAGCTTACAGGTTTTATCGCAGCAACATCTTCCCACATTAGCCTCCAAGACCATGAAGGCCATCAAGGTCATTGGCCCTGGCAAGTGCGAGCTTCAGAATGTACCATTGCCGAGATTGAGAGACGGTTATGTGTTGGTCAAGGTGAAGGCGGTTGCTCTCAATCCTACAGACTGGTAAAAGCTCCATTTCCAGCTCCTAGCAGCAGACAGAAAGCTGACGTCCAATGCTTCCAGGAAGTCGATTGATTTCATGGCCGCACCAGGCGCTACTGCAGGCTGTGATTATGCTGGTGTTGTCGAGGAAGTCGGCCCAAACGTCACCAAGGACTTTAAGAAAGGCGACCGTATCGCTGGCTTCTCGCATGGCTCCAATTCCGTCGAGCTCGAGGACGGCGCGTTCGGAGAGTACTGTGTTGCTAAGGGTGACATCTCCCTCAAGATCCCAGATAACGTTACGGATGAGGAAGCTGCCACCCTGGGAGTAGGCGTATGCACCGTCGGCCAGGCGCTCTACCAGAGTCTGAAATTGCCCCTGCCTGGCAGTGGCAAATCTGGCCAGTATCTCCTGATATACGGAGGCAGCACTGCTACGGGCTCTCTCGCAATCCAATTCGCAAATTTGTAGGTCTACATTACCGTGAGAGCATGGCAAGGTCTTGAAGCATCGCGCGCAGCATGGACTGACAATGGATCAATATAGGTCTGGTTGCAAGGTCATCGTCACCTGCTCGCCGCGCAACGCATCTTTCGTGAAATCCATCGGTGCCGAGGAAGCGTTCGACTACAATGACCCTGAGTGTGCAGCCAAGATTCGCGAATATACCAACGATTCCCTGACCCAAGTCTTTGACTGTATCTCCGAGGGCAGCTCGGTCAAGATTTGCGAGCAAGCCATCTCGAGCAAGGGCGGCACAGTCTCCCACCTCCTTCCCACCACGCTTTCCCGACCTGATGTCGAGAATAAGATGACGCTGGCCTATTCTGTCACGGGGGAAAGCTTCGTCTTCGCTGGCAACGAGTTTCCCGCTTCACCGGCTGAATTCGATTTCGCAAGCAAGTTCTGGAATATAAGCACTAAACTGCTTGCTTCTGGCCAGCTCGCCGTCCACCCCCCACATCTGGGTAAGAATGGTCTACAGGGTGTTTTTGATGGGTTCCAGCAGATGAGAGAGGGGAAGGTGAGCGGTGTCAAGTTGGTCTACCGCGTCGATGAGACCCCTTGATAGGCACCATGGCTGTGTCGAGTTTGTGATCTGGTCAACTAGTTTCGAGTGATTGATCTTCACATCGGTTTATAAGGTCCCATAATTAGTACTCTGCCGGCCGTCCATGTCATCACGTAGCTACGGTTCCTTTCAGAGCCACAATGACTTCTTGTGCTCCTCGCTCTCCACTCCGTACGGCACCTTCCATGTAACCTTTCCACTCTTCTGCCGTCTCCGTGCCAACGAAATGCACATGATTGAATGGATCACGCAGTGCATGACCAACGGATCGAAGTGCACCTGGTGGAAGTGACGGCGATGGGCACCCATGACCTGAGAATTCCTCAGATTGCCAATCCCAGGTGGCCAATTCAACAAAAAGGTCACCAAGCACTCTCGGCTCCCGATAGATCTCTGACACCTGAGTCAGCAATCTCGTCTTCCTCTCCTCCTCGGTGGCAATCTGTGCCCACGCCTTGCCGGGTTGGCCGGCCACGAAACATGTCAGGATCCACTTCTGCTGGGCTGGCACGCTTGTGTCTCGGATGACAGCAGCCGGACCATTGAATGACTGAGCCAGGCCACAAAGACCCTTCTGAACCCAGAACGGCTCTCTGAACAGCAACATCACCTTCTGATAATGCTTATATCCGTAGGAGCTTGCCAGTATCTGTTTCTCTACTGGAAGCGCCGGATCGAAGCTGATGTTGTTGAGCACTGGAGGCGGCACCCCACAGACGACCTTGCGAGCCCGGATAATTTCCCCACCGGTATGGACCACAACATGGTCTGGATCCACCTGGGTTATAGCAGATACTGGAGTCGAAAGTCTTATGGAGTCCTGCGGCAACTGTTTGGCAAGACCCAGAGCTAGTGACTGTGTGCCTTCTCTGAAGCGTAGATGCTGTCCGCCTCCCTTCCGATCTGATCGCATCTGGAGCAAGCCACCACCAGATTTGCAATAGTTCAGGAAAAACAGGGCAGAAATCTCGTCTGGCTCACGCCCAAGCATTGCTCTAGTCCAGACCGTTGCCGTTTTGAGAGCAGTGGCGCTTGCACCTTTAGACCGTAGATACCCAGCGAAAGATAAGTTATCATATTGCGCGTTCTTGCCGTCTTGCGGTGATGCGCACGAAATCGTCTGGCAATCAGCCTCAGTAAGGTCGCGGATCAATGCTACATTGTGTTTTATGTCGTCGTCAAACTGCAGCCGAATTAGTCTCTGCCTCCAGCTATCTATTCTCGATAGATCATACTCACGTTGGGTAGTTCGCCATAGGGAAAGGTGCTTATGGCGCCCTCGGTGTCTTGTATGACACAATCACCAGTAGTGTTCTGCTCGATGAGCTCGCATTCAAGCCTACGAGCCAGGGCGTAAACTTTGCTTTGGTTGGTATCGTTGATCCAAGCAGCGCCCAAGTCGACTACGCCTTCGCCATCAGCGAGTTTAGTGCTGTAAGTTCTGCCACCTACTCTACCCCTAGCCTCGAGCACAACAAAAGACAAGCCAGCCTTCAAGACTTCGTGAGCTGCCGAAAGGCCAGCAAGGCCAGCACCGACGATTACAACGTCAACGCTTCTGGACGGTGTGGTCAAGCTTCTGGAACGTGTTGGTTCTGCTGCTCTTTTTGCAACAACTGCATCGATTTGAAATAACATGTTCTTCTTAGCAAGCTGAGAAATTTTAATCAATTCGACATCTGGCTGATGACCAGCGAGGAAATCCTGAAGGAAGCTAACGTGAAGCTGTTGGTCAACATTTTGGTTGATATAGAGTTTCAATCTCAAGATATCCTTCACTGAAACGCCATTTGTGAGAATCGTTCGTCGCAAGTTGAACAGAGCCAACTGGATCTGCGACCCGTAGTCATCTGGAGCTTCGCCGTCCTCTACCGTTCCCAATTGGCCGGACAGCTGGAGGGTTTCGATGACGGGTGTCGATGTCGATGTCGATGTCGATGTGACAGGCGAATCGCTTGAAACGTTTTGGTCATTGTCGACGACGGGTAAGGATGAAATCGTCATGACTGCAATGCTCTTTCTCTAAAAATCAGTAAATGCAAGGGGCGAAGCTTCGAGTTACCGCGACTATAACAATGCGTCCATATGTAGCCGTCTCCCTTATCAGATACTGAGCCAATGAAGCTTTGGTGGTGGAGCATTGTCCGCCGCGCTCGGCCAACGCCAGCATGATAAATTGAGTACAGTCATATCGCTGGTGCTGTAGGAATCATTCGCCTCCGAACGAACCTAGCATTGATCAGGCAACTTTTTGAGGATATGGGCAACCAACCCTGCACTCCAGACGTAGCCAAACTTAATAATGACCACGAGCTCGTGTATGGCGGTTTCGTGGATGCTATGGGCTAGGACTCTGACTACATCACCAGGCTATGTGCCTACTGGGATACCTAGCGAGGCGTCTCATGTTTGAGAATCAAGATCACAATTAGCTAGGTCACAAGATATCAGTCCAGACAGGACCGAAGTAGAGTAGTAGGGTTGAGGATGTGCGGTAAGGGTCATGTAATGATCCCTGCTTTCTCGCACTGCATACATAGCTGCACATGGCTGACTTCGTTCTCGTATTTATTACCACACCAAGGTCCCGGCCACGAAGATCCTACTTACTTCATGTCCTATGCTGGACCTTTATAATATTTTGATATTGGCTGCTTCGATTCTATGGCCACCTGTGACACATAACCATGAATCCCCAGCTGGTCGCATTCAACAATACAACCAATTTTTCACGGAGACACGATGATTCATATCGCTAGTACCCCATGAGGTTCGTAGAGATGCTTCAAATATGATGGTTGACTAGACGTGTAAGTGGAAGCCTGTTGCTCCTTGAATGGTTCCAAGCGAGAGTCTCTTCTTCGATCGCTCTTTTCGCCACATTTAAACCCTGCAGGTGATCACAATCACAAGTGCTTTGCGAAGAAGTCCAGCGCCACTTGATAACCTCTCTCATACTCCTTCTTCACCTCGGGATCCTTCAAGTCAGCCCTGCAGAACTTTGGTCAGCTACCATTCTCGACTTGTACGTGCCATTAATGTCTTACCTTGCACTCATAAAGCCGTGGATCTGGGTATCGAAAATCTCAATGTGCTTGGGTGTCTTGAGTGCTGCTTCGAATGCCTTGACATCCTCCGCCGGCTCGTCTTTGCTTGCCAACATGGCTTGTGGGATTGTGATCTTGGCTGCATCTGCTGCGTTGACTTGAGCCGGGCTGGTCTGGATTCCCACATTCCATTTGGTGTTCTCGCCGCTCGTGACAGAGACGAGTTTGCCTCCGTAACAGTCTATACAAACAAATGTCAGCTGGAACCGTGAGGAAAGAGGGTTTCGAACCCTTCAAGAGGCAGGCCACGCACATCCAATGGTACCCCATCGCTCGACGCTCGGATACTTCGACTTCGCCTCGGCAAGGAATCTGTCGATATCTGCAAGTTTGGGGGCCGGGTCTGCAAGCCCCTGGAGGAAGGCACCAATCTTCTCCTGGTGGGCTGCCTTGTCAGCGAACCAAGCTGGGTCGGCTGGGCTATCGTGCCAGAGGTCAGGGACTAGGACTAGGTAGTCTTCCTTGCCCTTGGTCAGGATGTCGGCGCCCTGGATTGTTTGCGGTGTGTAACCAAAGATGTCGAAGATGTAGAAGATTGCCTTCTTCGCAGTTGTTGGTCCGGTGGCGTAATACTTCAGACCTGCAAGAGTGTCATATTGGCCCTTTGCCGTGTAGCCTTCTGCCTGTGCGACAGGGAGGCTGCAACAAGCTTGACTGTGTCCAGACATTTCGATGTTGTTCTTTTCAATCAGCACCTAGTCCTTTGGGTGATTCTGGGCGATCTGTGGACGAGGAAGTGTACGTGGTCGGATGGATGCGAACGGAAAAAAGACATCGAGGTCGATCGATTTATATCGTCAAACATCGATTTCACATTATGTGCGCTACGTGTCACTGACTACGATCCGCATTGTGGTATTCTAGCTTCATCGGACGTGTCTGACGGCGGCGGCTGGGTGATCTGGCACGTCATCCGTTCGTTTAGGTAGGCATTGATCTCCCCCTCGGATTGCATTCTAAGCTCCGCAACGTAAAGCCCGGCCGATGGTGGCCTCGGCCGATGTCGGCTTTTGCCTGGTGAGTAGAATCCAATGCGACTCGCGTATATGAACCCAAACACCGACACATGCTCATTAGAGCATAACCATTGCTCGCGACTAGGGCGTTCCAACCCTACGAAGTAGCACTCCGATCAAGGCGAACCGCACCCTCCGATGGGCGGCGATGCGGACCGCCTTTCGCTGTCTTGCATATTGCCGCTTTGCAATCAATGCCTGCCTCTCACCACTCACCACTCACCACTCATCTCATCTCTTTACCCCATCCCCGTTCACCAACCCCTCCGTTATCTGTCTACAGGCTGAACTCCAACCTGTTACCCGCGTAGTCTCTGGCGAAGAACCGTTGCGGGTATTCCTTGCCCTTTGCGCCTACGATATCAAGAGAAGGTCAGCCAGTAAGCAACCATGCAACTGAGGAAGTACGCGAGATCACAGGTACGAAATTCGTATCACTGTGCACTTACCCGAGTCCTCCTTTCCTGGTTGATCAGCCTCTGCGGGAGCTGCCTCGCCTCCACGCTGGTGATGGTCCCAAATGCGCTGTCGAAGTAGCAAAAGAGCTTCAGGCGACTCCAGCTTGAAGCACGGATGTCTTGACGACCTTCCCTCGTTGGCGCCGAACGAGATGTGTACCTGCTGTCCTGAGGTCCCAATATCGAACCAAGCGAGTGAGGCCTTTTGTAGCTCCGGCACTGCTCGTTTCGTCAGGCCCAAAGTCGACCCGTAGAACTCGTCTGCTTGGGTTAGGCTTCCAGCTGGAACCGTAAGGTTGACGTGTGCTAGTCCTGCGATCATTCTGTATATATCCTCTCGCGAACGGTAGTTTATTTGGCTGTTGTGTATTTGCAATGTTCGTGTCAGAGCCGTGAGGGGGATCGCTCGAGAGAAGTCCTGCATGTTCCCGACTAAAATTACGTGACTGTACGGGAGTAGGAATCACGGCATACACCGAGGAACGGCTCCGATAGGACACATTACTTCATTCGCCGTCTTAAGAGCTGATGCGTCCGTGAATGGTGCCGCCTACTGTTCTGCATCAAACCTCAATATACGGAATCGGTGCGTAACGAAATGAGCAGGTTCACTGCGGAGCTTATGTCTCACCGCTCACGCTATGTTCTATACTCTACATATTTGTTCGTGACCGCTTTCAGGAACGCCTTCGACATCCAAAACATGGTACTCGTAGATCCATTTCGATCGTATAGATAATTTGAAGCCTCCAAAAGACGCCGGCAAATGCAATGTGCTTTAAGGTCCCAGAAAGGAAAATACTTTCATCACTAACCGAGCAGGATCCAGGACGTCGTCGCCTCTGTACCCCTTCACGCCGCGCTCAAATGGAGACTTCTACCCGGGTTAGCCTCAAATGCTGCGAAGACGGCACATTCTACCACAGAACGGCGAGGTGTTTCACTTCCCACCCTCTCCGACAGGATCGTCGAAGCTGAATACCTCCTCCTCTTCTATCTTTGGAGTACCGACTGAGCCATTGCTGGTCACTCGATCAATCCCTCGCCGCGCCTGAGCACCAGCTCCCATCCCAGAGCCTATGGCAGAGGTGCTTCCGTGACTGAATGTCCGACCCGGCATCAGAGAAGGGCCTCCCGAGGCAGCTCGAGCCTGGTCCAGCTTGGTCCTCTGCAACTCCTGCGTCAGCATACTCATACTGGCTTGCTTAGATGGAGAGGAGAGACTGGGACTCAGGTCTCCGCCTAAGGATCGTGATAATGAAGTGCTGGGTTGATAGATGCCAGCAGACAACCCTTCGTTACGTAACGGTGACCCAATCGGAGGCATCTTGGAAGCTTCTGTGCTCTCCCGATTGCTGGCCATGCGTGCGAAGGTTCCAGAGAAGCGGGAAGGTGATGAAGAAAACTGGGGAGAAGCGTGGTTGGAAATCGTTCTCCTTTGGGAAGCAAGGAACGAGGCTGGTGTGGAGTCGTCCAGGTCGTTGCGAGGCCGAGAGGATCTACGAGATCTATTCTCAGGTATGAGATCACGAAGACTGGCCGGTATAAGCTCTTCTTCCCGATCGGTATCTGTGTCTTCCTCTTCCAAATAGTCGAATGACTCAGTCGGCAATTTTGTACCAACACTCGAGGATACAAACGGGTGGTTCACACGCAGTTGGTCGCCATGTAGAGGGCGTTTAGGAAAGGTGAGGGGCTCGTCGCTCGTGGGCGGGCTGGATCCAATACGGGCGAGCATACCATCGAGGCCGTTGTCGCCGTACGCCGAACTATGGAAATCGCGCAGTGCGGTATTGACAAGCGGGTTCTTACGAGGGTAAGATGAAGGCGGTGACTCGATGCCAAAGCGAGCAGGAACGGAAGCTGGATGCAGTTGGTTGCGCGCCGCCATTGATACGCCGTTGCTATCGAAGGAACTGGGAAATTTCGCGTCCGCCATAGTCAAGCCTTGTGAGGGTGGTGAGGCGGCGGAGAATGTGTGCCCGGGAGGTGAAGATGCGTAGCTACCGTTTTGAGGCGGCGAGCCGAATTGCGGCGAGGCGGGAGTGTATATCATGTCGAAAGGCGTGGCTTCGAATCCGCCTCTTGAGGCACGGTATTGGCTGTAGTCATCTGCCTGGGTGTCGTTCTTAGAACCTCGCTCGAGACCCTGGGCAAGCAAGCCAGGCGGTGGAGCAGCGGAATATATGCTACCCATCTGCTGCGAATGGCCATGGCCATGAGCCTGACCTTGCCCATGGCCGTGCCCGTGTCCACCAGGCGCATAGTGTCCTCCGGCAGACAGGAACTGCCCATTGTTTCGGTTGGTGATGTTACCTTCTGGGGTGACATGTAGCAGAGCACACTTGCGACCGAATTTGCAGGCGCCCTTGGCGAAGTATTTGCATGGAGTAGGTCTCATGGCGGAATCGGGATCGTGGGAGAATGGACATGTTCGGCCGGCCTGGCATTGGCCCTGTAGGAAGAACTTGCACGGCACATGGGCGGTATCTGGAGGAGGATGTCAATCAACTGCTTCGTCGATACACGGAATGACGACGATGCCTACTCTTGTTCTTAGGAGGGCTTCTGGGAAGCGGGCCGGAAACGCCCATGATGCCAGGACCTTCGCCAGGATACGCTCCAGCAGGGACGGGCATGGGAATAGCTGTGGCTGTAGCAGGGCGCCCACCGTTGCTGGAGATGTCTGTGGACTGACGTGGTGGTTGGGTGCCGCTTGTAGGAGGTTGTGTGAGGCCGTTCATAACGGCCACATGCACATCCCACGGCGGGGGTGATGAGTGATACAAGGGTAGTGGGGCGGTTGAGATACGGAGCGTGCGCACGTGTGGACTTCCGTGATAGCTATGGTAATAGGCAGTCTGGCGCCGATATGATGCGATCGCCAGGCCCTAGACACCGTCGAATCAGGGTGGAGGTGTGGATGGTTATGCTGTATGCGGAACGGGATAAGGATGCAAGGCGAAGAGCGCGGCCATGGACAGCCGTCAAGTCAGTCACGTAAGTCGAGCAGTTTTATTAGCTAGATAGGTAATCAGTAGGAGATTTTAGTAGGGGCCGTAGGCAGATAGATATGCATGCGGCGCCGCCGACTGACGCATGGAATAGAATTTGCCTTTTGCCTGGTTTTGCTGCCGCCAGCGGAGTGGTGTGGCGGATTGCCGGTATCTCTGTCTCTCTGTCTCGCTGTCTCTCTGTCTCAAGACGGCGAGCGATGACATCTCCAACACAGGGACGGCCCCACTCAGTAGTGAAAGACTGACGGAAACGGCCCGCGGCTGCGCTTTGGTGGTCTCCATTATCACTACCATCATCATCATCATCATCATCATGGTATTCGATCTCGAGGGACAATCCCCAAGAGCCCAGCTCGACGACTTGGCCGATCCAACAGACTCGAGGCGACTGATCTCAGCTTGATGCCGGCTTCCAAGAGGCGCGCATGTCTCATGATTTCGGAGCAGGACAGTTGATCATGCGCCTGCATGGGTCCACTACCTGCTGGGGCCGGATGATGGGTGATAGAACTGCGGATTATGTCGATGATGATGTTGCGGCTGCTTTAGGCGATGGCGAAGTATCCCTCCGTCTTGCAAGCGCCGACTGGCAATCGCACAGCGTCTAGAAGCTGACCTTTGTCCTGATCATGTAAAGTTATCGCTCCTGTAGTACCCAAAACCAGTGGTACCTGCGCAATGACTGTATGCAACGAACCCGCCACACCTCTGGCTGCGTTATGAGAGCATAACAACGGCCTCTAGTCATGCTGTGCGACAATCGCCTCGCGCTCACACCATCGAGATTCTTCTTGCTCGAAGAAGACGTTCAGCGGCATGAATTCTAGTTAGAGTCTGGGGCTGTTTTTGGACCACAATCATCCTTCTCTTCCTTTGCTAATCAGAGTCGAAACAGCATCGTTTCATGCCTCGCTCCACTTTGAATGTCGATATCTGTAGACGACGGTAATTGCCTGGTACTGCAAGATGTCGAGGTGAAAGACGGTAGACAGAAGCCAGATGTTTCACTCGATGCCCACGACATTCAACCAGGCAGATGTTTACAGTATGCTACAACATGTAATTACCCACCTGGGTAGAATTACATTATTCACCGCAATACTTCAAGCACAGCCGCTCAGACGCGACTTCCTATTACGGCTTCGTCCTCAAGTATCCATTTTCCTAGGTAGAATATGGTTTTACCTCAATCTTCTTGACAACAAAGGCTTATTGGCACCTCAGGCTCCTAGACGGCATTGAAGTAGGTATTGTCTAGAGGTTGCTGCGGAAACCTCTCGGAAAGGCGGGACATGCCCATGAAGACAAGGTGGTCGATATGGTCGGGCTCTATTCCATTGGACATGTAGGTAAGGACGTTATTCTACGGGTATATACGTTATTGCGCGAGTGCTTACACGACCTCATCTTCCGTCTGTGTTGCTCTGGCGCAGCTCGAACAACATCGCTCAGCCAGCCTGCTATCTCTCTTGTACGCGACCTCTTGTCTCCTGTTCTCTCCTTTCCCCTTGCATGCCTAACACTGTCGTTACTGTACCAATCTCTTCTCCGCTCGACATACTCAGCCTCCAGGGTATCACAAGTTCTAGCCCGTCGTGAGGATGCTGCTACAATGCGCTTTGCTGGTCAGCTGCGCCGTTCATTCGATCGCAACCACAAACGGTCCAGAGGCAGTGACGAACAACACCACTGCGATCTCTGCCAATTGGACATTCCCTCACAATGAGTAAGTCGTTCCTGTTGAATTTGCATCGCCTCGTCATCCTGCTGGGTCTAGTTCTATCCCCAGTCACCTGGAGGGGTTGAATCAGGAGATCAATTGAAGAGCCGGTCTTCTTCAGATCTTTCCTCCTTCGATCGTTGTTGCTCCAACACGCCTCCCCTACCGTTCCAGGGATGCTTGAGCACGAGAGCGCAACCCTCATGCGATATCTATGCTGGACGGGTGGGTGACTATGTCGCAGACTTTGTTTTTCCGCAGGTCACATCTTGGAAGCTTCTCCAATCTTCAGATCCGACCACTACTTGCTCACACTTTAACAATGGAACCAATACTACTCTTGTGCATCTTGCTAAATTTGCCTTTTAGACAAGGTATCGCTCCAGTAGCTGCATGCCTACCTAATACGGTGTTCGTTTCTGTTACTCACACCCTAACTATAACGGCTGCCGTCGAGCATCCTTCGACCTTGTCAACAACCGAAGGTGACGGCATTACAAGTTTGGCGAACGCCCCAAGTTCCGTTCTCAGCCCAACATTCTCCACTACTACGTCAACCACCACAAAATTCAGAACCCTCCTTACGTCGCAGACTGTCTCTACTCCTGTTGATCAGGTTTCAACCTCAAGTCTCGGCTACTCAATGATAGTCGAGAGTGATGTCACTTCGTGGTTCGACGATCATTCGCCCGCTCCTGGTCTCTCATACCTCATGGAGATACGGACATTGACCAGCGAAGTGGAAGATTTCACCACCATCACTATACAAGAAGTCAAGACGCAGACTGCGACCCTTACTGCTCCGCCTTTTACAAGCACCACTTTCACCTTTTCTCCAGAGAGTCATGCTTTTACCACGACCTCGCATGTTACAAGAACAGTCACCGTGCATGGCACTACCACAATTGCTACATCCGAATCCAAATCTGCTTTCAAAGGACTACCTTCCAGTAGTCTTGGATGGAATGAAACTGTTTCGTCAGATAATTTCCAGTTTACCACTACTCTGACAGGTGAAAAAACGTCCATAACAAGTATTACTACAAGAGAGGTCACCAGTACATTCAAAAGCACTAGCACACTTTTTCACACTACTACGACTGTTCAGACATACCCATTTCCATTCGTCTTTGCAAATTCACCCATCGAATCTGCACCGTCGTCGGAGAGCGCCAGTCATACAGTTTCGAACGAAGGGAACACCCCCACGAACGCCACGAGCATGTCTACGTCAGTTGAATCATCGAGGGTGACTGCTCATAATGTGACGATGAGTGTCGGAAATCAGTCCTACGTTTATTCCAACCAGGGCCGTATCCGGAACCCAAGGTATCAAACACCTCGGCCTAGTCGATACGGCCAAGCAGCCCATGTCCACTCGATGTTTGACTCTGCATCATCATCATCGTCGTCATCATCACTCTCAGGTCTATCCTCGCAAAGCTTTCCAGGATTGGAGCGAAAACCGGCCAACAGCTTCTCTACGCTTGTCTATAATCCCACTCAAGCGCTAGAAATGGACAAGGAATCAAGTGCTTCCACGCCCACCTTGCTACCTTTGACGAGTCTGGTGGTCGATAACTGATTTGATAGTACATCGCTCTCTGGGAGACGTGAAGTCTGGATATGGAAACCTAAGAGGTTGAATGAGACGTGAAAAGATCTCTGAATGATGCATTGACGAGCGATAACCATATGAGACATGTGAGGTAGCTTTAGCGAGATAAGCTGTAGCGAAAAATAACTTATTGAAGAATCACAAGAGATGGCTGAGCCACAAATTTCGATACATCTTGCAAGTTGACTGTATCGTATATATCCCTGGAATTACTTGCCAACAAATCGGCAGATCAGTGCTATAGAAACATGCGCAATGTAGCATTTTGTCCAGCTGGATCAGTATACGGGCCAAACCCTGGTCTGGGAAAATCCGGCGTTCCATCCTCATTCCAGGTGAACTTTTGAGTGCGAATCGTTCTTGCGCTCCATCCGACAGTCGGGTCGACCATACCGTGGTAAACAATCTGGAAGGATGCAGGTCAGACCTTGAATAGTAAATGAAATATGAAACCGATTGTAGTCAACCTACCCAATCCTCCCGGCCGTCTGGGCTTGTCGTGAAAGATGCATGTCCGACTCCATAGGCATGGGTCAAGGCATTTTGGTAGAAGACGCAACCTTCGTTTTTCTTCACCCAGTCCTGATTGTTCATCGGGTCCTCTCCAACAAGTTCCAACTGACCAAGACAGTAATTGCGATTATCACTCCTCGCGGCACTATAGATGACGAAATTTTGGCCAGTCTTGGGATTGACTAGTTGTTCGGGACCCTCGTTGGACGCGAGACGATAGCCGGGCGTTCTTCCGTAAGGCGTTTTCTCCCACGCATTGTCCGGCACGGAAAGGATCTGGCGCTCTGAGAAATTTGATGAAACGGTCCAAGGATTCGCCATCTTGGTGATGCACAGATTTGACGGCCAAGACGAGTAGGCCGTGTACCAGCAGGAATAGATATGATATAGACCGGTGGAATGGCGGAAGTAAGTCCCGTCGATGGCAAATTGATTGTAGGTATCAAGCTGAGACTTGTAGCTGTAGTTGCCATTCCAAGGGTCTGATGAAGATGACTCGAGCACATACATACGGTGGTTCACCGCTGGGCAATTGTACTCACAGTACATATCCGTCTCCGGAGGAGGCTGATCGTAATTCGGGTCGGCGGTGAAGATTACGTACCTGCAAAGTGAAGCGAACCTTGCATCAACATGACAATGATCTTCCTCGTGGCAGCATGGCAATTCAGCACGGCAGCCTCGACCTACCATTTTTCGTGCTCCTCAAAGTAATGCAGCTCTGGCGCCCACAGATCGGTGCTGAAACTCTGTCCCTCTGGCGGTTGGAACGCAAGCTTGACCTCCGCATCGTTCCAGTCAGTTAGCACCTGGCTTCTGAGGATGGTGATGTTGGTGCCGGTCGTGTAGGTCATGTAATACCACCCATCGTGGCGGATTACCCACGGGTCTGCCCCCACTGCTTCCAAGATTGGGTTGGTGTAAGCGCCTTTACTAGACGTATTTTGGGCACCTATAATTGAAACCAACGTCAGCAGCAAGGACAAAACAGACCTGATCCGCGACATCATATCAATAGCATAGAACGTTCAATGCGTACTACCTGGATTCCTATACCGCTGGGAAAGCCACTGGTCAATGCGGTTTATTTACTGCGCAAGATCCAATGACGACACCCCTGACCGTTGGAGCCGAGAGCACTGTGGAGTACAACATGATACAACCAAGAATCCCTCTCAATGCCACCTCCGCTGATCCACTGTAAAAATTCCCCTTTCGAACGTCCTCTAGGACGTTCTCGTAAACGGTCTAGGAGATAGATCTATAACAGGGCATCCTCTGAAATGTAGACGACTTTGCTAAGGTCGACGTATCTCTCTATTTTACTCTTGTAGTACTGGATATTCTCCATCTGGCTCATCAGGATAAGCCTTATCCATAATCGAAGAATGCTGAATCCGACGTCCTTTAGCCGACCACAGGTATAGTCACTTTCGCGCTTGGAGGGGGGGGGCCGCTATGTTTGATACCTGGAACTCGGGTGTTTCTTGTCAGAAAGAGGGGTCTGGCAGTGGCGGATTTGCGGGGGCATCGACACAGGAACCGAGAGGCGACAAGGATGTTGTGTGGAGCCGACAGGCTGTTATTACAAGAAAATTGAGTAGTAAGTTCAGGTTATTTGAGAGAGTAGGTTCAGCCTGACAGCGTCCTATCGCAATTCGCTCGTCCCTCGATAATATCAGTCACTAAGAGCAAAGGCACATCGATCAAATGGTGGCGACAGCATGGCAGTGGTCGCATTGGGGAGGCACTATGGGATGGAACTCATTGTCCACGAGCCCTAAAAGCGCCGCCAGTACCTAGACGAAAAGTCAAGGGAGAGATATAGACGGTCATTTCAACTCGATAATGGGCTTAACCAAGGATGAAGTTAGGTACTTTGGGGAGTGCTCGGCACGATAGAACACGCTTCTGTTCTCGAAAATTGCGGAGCCCAATCAATGTGTTAGCCGTAGTCATACCACGGGAACGGGCCGACGCCAGCAGCCTTATGTCTACTTCGGGTAGCTCCTATTACCATAAAGGTACACGAACTACAGCTTGCCGAGGGCCTCGCGAGTCATGCACTCTCTGTCATGCGAACAACGATCGTCAGAAGTGCGACCGTTCTCATCACCAAGCTTGCTATCGTTTGACAGCTATTGGCGGCGCTATTAAGCAACGATAACCTCTGTGACAACAACATCTCCTTGCGATCTTCCATGGCGGTTTTACAGTGAATTACGTCTCGCCTGTCATGAACAACGCCGAATTCCGCAAGCTTCTGCAACACCATGACGAAAGTACCTCAACCCACGACGAAGGCCAGCAAGCGAACCAATCGTCTAGCTCCCTTGGCCACAAACGGCGATTACTCGGATCGTCAGCTCCAAGGGATGCGACGAAGACTAATGACGTAGATTTCGTCAAGCAGTTCAGAGAACGTAACGGTGCTCTTCAGCCATCCAAAAGATTCAAATCCTCCAAGGCTCCAAAAGGATCGACCTATGGGGCTGGCTATATTGATAGAGCGAAGGCTCGGAAGGAAGGGGGCTCGGAAGAAGCAGCTGACGGGAAATCGGAACGGATTAAAGCACTCGAAGAGCAAATGAAACTTGGGCAGATCACCGAGGAAACCTTCAACGCGCTCAGAGACGAAATTACTGGTGGTGACATCAGCGCTACACATCTGGTTAAAGGTCTGGACAGGAAGTTGCTCGAGCGTGTTCGAAGGGGTGAAGATGTTATGGGATACAAGACTGCCGATTTAAACGGGTCAGAGGGATCCCATGAGCACACCAAAGACATTGACGAAGAATTCGATATTTTGCATTCTAAAGATGTGGAGAGTGTGCAACGGGTAGAGAAAGAAACGAAAGGCGTCCCTGCTAAGTCATCTACGCAAATCGCAGGAGTAAAAAGAACCAGAAGCGATATATTGGCAGATCTGAAGAGACAACGACAAGCTGCGGCCGAAGCCAAGGCCGCTGCACTGCCCAAGCTCGATGAGAGATTCAAAAGGATTGGTGAGAGTCAGAAGCCCAAGGTGGAACTTGATGCCAAAGGGCGGGAAGTCCTCACGGTTGTTGGCAGCGACGGCAAAATCAAGAAGATGGTGCGCAAGCCAGGCTCCCACATGAGTGAGCTCACCCCAAAAGGGTCGAATGCTATAGATCCGACGAAACCAGTTCTCGGTGCCGATGTAGCGATTCCCACTCAAATCGAAGAATCAAAAGCGGAAGACTCAGATGATGACGACATCTTTGAGGGAGTTGGGACGGACTACGACCCTCTTGGTGCTGGTGGCGACAGCTCTGACGATGACTCGGGCGACGGCAGCAACGACAAAACTGTGCCTCGTACAGAGAGCGAAATTGCTCAGGCCGCACCGCATGACATTACCTCCTCTGCAAAGAAGGACGAGGCCCCTGGATTGAAAACCCCGCGAAACTACTTTAACGAGCGCAATGTGGAGTCAAACGAAGCCGAAGTGCTAAGCCACCGGACGGCAATTGAGGACGTACTAAGAAAAGCTGCGAAGATGGATCCTCTCGCAGCTGGAACAAGCCGAGATCACGTTGAAGATGAGGCAGAGGCGGCGCGACGAAAGCGGCGAGCCGAAATGCTATCTTCCCATGACCGAGACATGGACGATATGGACCTAGGGTTTGGTGGCACTAGATTTGACGAAGAGGAAGGGGATGACGAAGCCAAAGTCCGGTTGAGCCAGTGGAAAGACACAAATGACGACGCCGGCGACAACGGTAGAGGCGATGGCAGTGACCAAGTGAGGGAAAGGCGGAAAAGAAAGCCCAAGAAACGGAAGGGCGATGCTGATAACGTAGACGATATAATGCGAGTCATTGAAGGGAGGAAGCGGACAGCCTGAATAGGTTCCAAATGAGATGAGAACAATGCCACTCCAAATTCACAGATTCACAGTGAGCAGCCTACGTTGCGAACGATTAGTCTCTCTCAGGAATCATAGTACCCGTAACCATAAGAATTTGATATATCTTCCCTACGTATCGTGCGAATGCTACAGCACCGGAAATGCCACAGCACAGAAATGCCACAGCACACCTTTATCACCTACTCTTGTGTATGAACCAGCGCAAGAATCACTACTGTTTGTAGTGATCATTAGCGGTAAACAGGCTAGTGTAGAGTCTACCCCACGTTCACAGCATTGCAACCCCTGTCGCTCTCGCTGTCCCTGTCGCCCCTCCTACAGTACATGCCGCTTACAGTAGGTAAGAGGCAAGCAGCGTGCAAGGGTCTCAGGAACACAAATACTGCAGGTCCGATTCCCCTCTGGATCTACACGGATTTCCGATACTCGTCAGCCCTGACAGTCCACCCATTGACTGCCACGTTCTGGTTGTCCTTCCGCTATAGATGCGATGGTTCCTTAGATCGACTCAGCCGGCAATATTGCAATAAGACGACGAGTGTTGTAGGCGTGCACCATGGCATTCCTATTCGGGAGGAGTAAGCAGCGGTCGGCGCAGGAGCTCGTCAAGACTACCAAAGATCTCCTGCAGCGACTGGTCAAGGGCGAGGGCCAGCAACAGAAGGTAGAGATTAGGATCGGGTAGCCAAGGGCCGATGGCAAGGCTGACCGTTGCTGTACCTAGGTCGAAGAGGAGCTCGTCCGCAGTCTATCGCAAATGAAGATCACCCTGCAAGGCACTCCCGAACTCGAAGCGTCGCCGCAAGCCGTCTTTGAACTCATTTCACACATAATCACCGAGTCTCTGCTTCCGGCTCTGATTGATAGCATTCACCGCCTGCCTTTCGAAGCTCGCAAAGACACGCAAGCGATTGTGTCGACCGTGTTCCGCTTCAGGACGGCAGGAAGCACCTCGAGCGAACCCGACGCCCTCAACCACGTCCTCCACAAACAACCTGAAATCATAGTGAGCTTGTGTAACGGATACGAGAGAAGGGAGAGCGCCAGTCCGTGTGGTGGCATACTCAAGGAAATACTTCGGTACGATGCTGTGGCCGCCGTGGTGCTCTATGACGAGCCCTCGGCGGATGGCAGGACGATAGACATCTTCAACGACATGGACGTCGACGTCACGAGGAAGAGCAGCGGTGACGGCGTGTTCTGGAAGTTCTTCACCTGGATCGACAAGGCCAGTTTTGAGGTCTCGGCTGATGCCTTTGATTGCTTTCGGCTGATCCTCACGAAGCATAAGGCGCTGGTGTCACAGTACATCACCACGAACTTCGATCTCTTCTTCACCCGGTACAACGACATACTCATCAAGTCCGACTCGTACGTCACGAAACGACAGTCCCTCAAGCTGCTCGGTGAGATTCTACTGGATAGGCAGTTCTACGAGGTCATGACTCGCTACGTGGATAGCGGCGAGAACCTGAAGCTCATCATGTGGCAACTGAAGGACGATCGAAGGATGGTGCAATACGAAGGTTTTCACGTCTTCAAGATATTTGCGGCCAACCCGAATAAGAGCTACGAGGTCAGCAAGTTTCTTGTCATGAACAAGCAGCGCTTGCTACGTTTCTTGCCGAGGTTCCTCGAAGAGCGGACAGATGACGATCAATTCAACGACGAAAAGGCGTGGCTGGTCAAGACGATAGGCAACATGCCAGACAGCACCAATGCGCTGAAAGCGCCTGCTGCCTCTGCTTCCAACGGTTCTTTCCAGCAACAACAGCATCAGGCTACATAGGCAAGGTCGTGAATAAGCGTGAAACTGCCGCTCTAGAGAGAGCGGTTTGACTGCTTTTTCTTTTTTTTTTTTTGCTTGTGTCGGGCTTCATGCAGTCCGAAATGGACAGCGTTTTCGACAGGCCTGACTGACCTGCACCAAGGTTTTCGTTTCAAGTCGGCGCCACCCTCTTCAGCGTTGCGAAAGGCGGCTATTAGAGAGATCGCAGTAGAATGCTCTGCCGCACTAACGGGAATATCGATGATTATTACAGCTTGTTGAGGCGCGTGTGTTTAGCTGACCGTAGCACAAGTGGCCAAGCTGCTTAGAGATATATCCTGTAGTTCCGTAATGGACACTGATGTCCAACATAGAGTACTTGCGGGTTGTGTGAAAGCCGTTTACTTACCACCGTACCTTGGTACTTGTTTCTACATAGGTATCTACCTAGCTGCCAATCTAAACCATATCTACAGCCAAGCACTGTCTCATGAATCCTTCCCGACATGGGCTACGTTGACTCGGGATATTGTATACAGTAAGCGAACCGAATGACATTTAAGACATTCTAGACTTTTCTTAGGCTTGTCTTATATCCATAGCTTGGTTCTCGTTGCCAAAGCATAGTGCAACGCGTCAAGTTTGATTGCCTTGGGCGGAACAAAATGGGTTGCGAGTCTTGACTCGCCAATGAAAAGCATCATCGGCATTGCGGTGATGCAGATTGTGGGTAGGTAGTCGTGCCAGCGTACGGGTGGCTTGGATTGGGTAGTGGTAGTGGTAGCGGAAGTGTAAGTGTAAGTGTAAAGTGGGATGGTCGTCATCAAACATCTTAAATGGTCACTAATCATCAGTGAGTTACTGTGGCGTCTGCGTCGGCTTGTCAGCCCCCCATACATCCATCTGGATGCTTTGCCTACTGCGACTCCGCGCCCATGATGACAAGGAGCGAGAGATTGCCATGGTCACCTGATGCGCCTCATAGAGCATATAACATGCAATGGACGATGGTGACAGACAGCAGTCATCTCATCCTACCGTTGACGCTTGCAACAGTTTGGTCGGATTACGTGGATGTGGGATTTGTTCAAGGGGAAACTTCTCTCTCGACCCTCTATGCCTACCACGAAGATAGGGCATATTGCTCTGTTGTAGATTAGATGGATAGAAGTGGCGATGCGGTTGGTATTTAGACCATAGTGACCACCTACAGCATCGACAACGATAACGACAAACGTCAACGAGGGAGAGACGAGACGAGACCAGACGAGACGAGACGAGATCCCTAGGCCGAAGAACAGGCGGCGGGAAATACGTCATTGCTGCACAACCATCTTTGCTCACACTACTGAACACCGTCGGGTCACTACTGTGCTGTGCTGCGCTGCGCTGCGTCCAACCAACCAACCAACCAACTATCCATCCATCCATCCATTTATCAATCTATCCATCTGTCCATCCTGCCTTCTGGCCTGCCTACACTACACACTGCACTACACTACACTACACTACACTACACTACACTGCATTACACTACCACTACGTTTTTATACTCTATGCTCTTCGGTGTTCCCCGTTTGCTGCCGTCATTCCTCCATTCCTCCAACGCCCTGTCTGCCATCCGCCATCTACCACCCGCTAGCCAACGTCTACCGTCACTCCTCCTGTTCCTCCTCCTGTTCCTCCTCCAAACGTCCACCGACCAGCGACGACTCCTCAGCGTCTGAAGTCTGCATTGCGAGTCGCCGACCCTCGTCTACCCACCGTTGTCCCTCGTCTACCGCCCTACGCTTGCCAGCATCGACCGCCACCTCTCACGCGCCGCAAACCGACCAGCTATAGGACAATCACTGTCCTTTCAGGCCGTCCTTGTCTTTCGTTTGCCACTGCTGCCTCGCATATTGGTACCTGAGTGCTACCGCTGCCGAATTTCCTCCAAACTCGCATCCAACGACGACGCCACCTCCACCACCACTACCACCACCAAAAAAACCACAAAATCAAAGTGTTTCGCTACTGCTCAACATCAGATCGCCGTCTAGCCGCACTTGTCGACTCGAAACTCCTTCCGGCTTCCGTCGCCTTGCTCATGTGTTCCTACGTTGGGGCCTCCTGCTCTTCTCCTTGGTCTTGCTGCTGCTTTGAGCGCGCGCTGTCCTCTGTGTCCCCTGCCACTCCGCAGAGCAGAGGCTGCGTTGCGCAATGAATTCTACTCGGCCTGTGGTACAGCATAATCAAGACGACGAGCAGCAAGCTCCATCCCCGTTCGAAGACTGCGACACCACCCCAACCGCCATCCCTCCTCGACCTGTGGTTAGCGGTACCGTAGCATCACCGTCGATATTGGATTCTCTCTCTCCAGGCTCGCACCAACTCTTCTCGCGTCCTTCCCTGACACGATCTCCACCCGCTCGCCTCTCTGATATCCCACGTTCGCCAGAGGCAGGCGAGGATGCAGAGCAGGAAGCGCCTGCTTCAACTACAACGGTACAACATGGTCCAGAAAGTGAGCTGACTGCGAAAGGTCAGAGCACCGGTAGTCATGGGGTCAAAGGTGGGTCGCCGTACATGTTGGACCAAAAAGAGCATCTTGCTGAGCTGAAGGCTGCAGTGAACGCAAAGCTGCACTATCAGCGTATGCGCAGCACCCATGGGTCTACAAGCGCGATCGCTTCAGTGACTGGGTCCAAGCGGGTGTCGCCAATCTCGGAAGAGGACGCTCTCCAGACAAGTCCCGGCCTCGCATCGAAATACCCTCTGAACCCTTCTGTGCTGACCTCGTCATCCCTGTCAACAGAGTCTACAGAATCAGCAAACTCGGACAGAACGGTCAGGGGAAACATTGCCGCCACTCCCACTGCACAGGCTATACGCACGCCGTCATATCCCTTTCCGTACGTTCCTGGAACTCCACGAGGCTGGTCGTCCTCGTTCCACCAGCCCTTCACCACCCTATCTCCAACGACCAGTGGCGGGCCCGCAGCTCATCATGAGCCTCCTGTGAGAACTAATAGTTTCATGTCGGTGGATAGTACCCCAGGCGCCCAGCAGCCATCTTTCTTGCCACATAGGAAAGTGACTCAGGAACTCGAGGATCCGCGCTTCCCAACTCCTAGCCTCTATGATCTGGTGCTTCAACTCAACACAGAGCCCGGGTTGGAGGCTTGGTGGGGGGTCGTGACTCAGATTATGCGCGAACATTTCAATGCTGAGAGGGTCTCATTGGTGGTCCCAGCTGATCCGACCGACATAGAGAATGTGCCTTGGGGTCAGAAAGCAACCTTTAGCATGAACGGGCCGGAGGAGTTCGTCTCTCACAGAATTGTAGTGGAGCAAACCGCCCACGCACAGGCGCCCGCCAGGCCGGACCTGACTATTAGGGAGCCTTCGACCGAAACCGTGCCTACGGATACTCACTTTCCACGGCTCATGCCTCACCGGCTGAGGCCTAAGTTGGAATCCCGGCATTCCTATGCAGGGCCGGACCTCTCAAAGCCCCAAACTTCAGAGGGGAGAGCCGCTGGAGCACGGCCTCCTGGTCCTCGCAGGATCGTCACATACGAGCCAGGCGTGCTCGGCACAAGACAACCGTCCAATTGGACCAGTCAGTCCGGTATAGCAAACCACGGCTCTGCAACTGATCCAGAGTTCAGCAGCATAGCCGGCGCCCAGGATGTCGGGCCACACGCAGAAGTCTTTACTGTTCCTCGAGCATTGGATCTGGAATCACGGCCCCTGATAGAATCAACAGGCGTGAACAGAGTGCTCGAACGAGGAAGGGTCATCGTGGTGACGAGAGACTATAATTCAGATACAGAAGGTTCGAGTAACAGTGCCAGCCCTGCAAATCGTACCGGCGAAGGCTCTACTCCAGGAACTGCAGGACGCAGTACCCAGATCAGCGGATCATCTTCATTTGAAAACTACAGACACGTATTCGCTGGCGAGAGCGTGCCATCGCCACGCCGAGACTATGAAGAGTATGAGCAATATCCTTCTTCTCCATGGGCACAATCGCCCGCACCCTCTCCGGCCATTCAGGCAGATGAAGAAACCAACCCATTCTTTGCGACAGAACAGCAGCAGCTTGAGGAATCTTTCAACCCTCCTACGTCGACACCTAAGGACTACTCACAATACAATCAGGTTGAAGCGATAGGTGTTGATCGCGCCAGCACTGTCATCCACGTCCCCCTCCATCACCCGACTCTTTCCCAACCCATGCAACCTTTTCACCGATCCAAGGACAAGGATGGTTCCGGAAAGGAGCGAAGAGCACCTACGTGTATCCTGTCGATCTTAACTTCCGTAGTCCCGTACCCGTCCAACTTGTCGAAATGCTTGAGGGACCTGGGACCACATTTGGCGACGTCCTATGCCACGTCTGAACAGATCTCGAACTTAATGGGCCGGACTCTCACTTCAAGACACAGTAGAACGCCATCTGGTCGACTGATCGATCCCTTACCGCCAATGATTGAGCCTACAACGCTGGATGATCTTGTCAACGCTGAACTAGAGGACCCTTCTGCGTCGATCTCTGGAAGCATGACCAGCCCATCCGACTACTCAGGAAGATCAAGGCACAGCCCGACCGGGTCTATAGTGGGTACCCCTGGCTGGGATCCTGCCATGCATGGGTGGACGGCTCCTCGATCTCGTGGAGGAACGCCTGCTGTCTCGGGGACTGAAATGGTCGATAGTTATTTCGATGCCAAGAAGCGACATAATCAGCGCTCTGCTCCTTCGAATACCACAATCACAGCATCATCAACAACAGCAACAACAACAACACCATCATCGTCATCCCGCCCAGCTAAAAGAATGTCTGATGGTGACCATAGAAATGGGAGCAATGGGCCCAGTGACGATGGTCGGTCAACAAAAGTGGAGCGGACCCAAAAGTCTGACCGTACTTCTCATTCGGAAAGAGCCATTCCTCGTCTCACCGGAGCACGAGATGCGAGTCCTTCGAGAGACCCACTGTTTCCTCAATGGAGACCTTCTTTCCGACATAGCATGTCGCATGTCTACGACAAGAACGACCGGCGTCACTCTCAGCTCCATTCGTACGGAGCTGATTTCCAATCGTCCTTCGGCGCATTACCTTCAGCGACTTCGATCGAACCCAGAGCTCCAAGCACGCCGGGTGCGACTTCCCATGGACGGAAGGGTTCCTATGGTGGCGATATGCTGCCTCCATCTGAGCGGCTACTGAGGACGATCATCGATTCCCTGCCTGTTCAAATCTTTGCTGCAGAGCCAGACACTGGCCGAGTGACCTGGGTAAATTCCAAGTTCCTGATCTACCGAGGGCAGGAGCCGAAGCAGGTGCTCAACGAACCGTGGAACGCTATTCATCCTGATGACCGTCGCAATTATATGGAAGCTTGGAACAGATCATTGCGGACGGGGCAGCAACTACAGCAAAAAGTAAGACTGCACAGATTCGATGGGAGTTACCGGTGGTTCTACGCCCGGGTAGCGCCCCTGAAAGACAAACGACAGAATATTGTGCACTGGATTGGCACCAACATGGACTTCCATGAGCAACACATAGCCGAGCAGAATTCAGCAAGAGCGCAAGAGACTGCAGCGTCCGAGGCAAAATACAGGGCGCTTGCAAATTCAAGCCCTCAGATTGTGTTCGCAGTGAGCAGGGCGAAGGGTGTCATATTCTGCAACACGCGGTGGCTCTTCTACTCGGGCCAAACGGAGGCCGAGGCGCTTGGCATTGGTTTCATGGACCATGTACACCCTGACGACTTGAACAAGTGCAGGCTCCCCACCTTCGATGACAGTAGTGATCGCCCAACCAATGTTCCGACATCAGTACCGCCTGACTCAAGGCGATCTTTCTCTGCCTCTCAGGCTTCGTCTGTAACCTCGCCAGGAACTGAAAAGCCACCGAATTCAGACACATATTCACCACTTGGACCTCACCTCCCTCAGAGGAAACTATCAGAACTCGCAAGTACTGGCATACTGAAGGTGTCCCGAGATGCAGATGGACGGCCATCATACACCACTGAAGTTAGACTCAAATCTAAAGATGGTGATTACCGTTGGCACCTCGTCCGCGTCCTGCTTGCTGAGCCTATGCTTCAAAGTGGCAGTGATGAGGAAACGTGGTATGGGACTTGCACAGACATCAACGATCACAAGACTCTGGAACGCGATCTCAAGGCGACGATGGACGAGAAGACTAGGTTTCTGAGCAACATGTCTCATGAAATTCGAACACCGTTGAACGGTATTACGGGAATGGTCAATTTCCTGATCGATAGTAGCCTGACTGCTGAACAAATGGAACACGTCAACATTATTAGAGCGAGTACCGAAGGTTTAAGAGGTCTCATCAACGATATCCTCGATTTGTCGAAAGCTGAGGCAGGCATGATCCAGCTGAACATGGACTGGTTGCACGTGCGTGCGCTTATCGAGGAGGTGAACGATCTCACCTCTGCGATGGCAATCGATAAGGGTCTCGAATTGAATTACTTGGTTGCAGAAGATGTGCCGACACAGATCAAGGGAGATCGCTTTCGCATACGACAAATTCTCCTCAACATCATTGGAAACGCGATCAAATTCACGCAGCAGGGCGAGGTGTTCGTTCGGTGTACGTCTCACGAAAGCGATGATGGCGAACTGAGCTCCAATGAGCGGTTTATCATGTTTGACATCGTCGACACCGGGCGAGGATTCACAGACGAAGAGGCGGAGTTCCTATTCAAGCGCTTCAGTCAGATCGATGGCAGCAGCACGCGTCAACATGGTGGTACTGGCCTAGGGCTTGTCATTTCACGACAACTGGCTCAACTTCATGGCGGCGATATGAGTGCGAAAGGCGTCGCTGGCAAAGGGTCAACCTTCTCGTTTTTCATCAAAACGTCGCTGCCAACAGATGAAGACCAGCCACCACCCCCTTCTGCTGCCACCGGACTCGCTAGTATTCCAATACTGCCAATTACATCTCTGACGCAAGCGCCTCCTACCCCCAAACCTCAGATAACAAAGACACCTAGCCAGCCACAAGTTGAAGGAGGTCATCCACAACTGTCACCCAGGGCCGTCCCTGTACAGACCTCCTCACCGGCATCCTTGATGTCCATGGCAGATACTAGCAGACATTCGCCTTCCTCTGCAGGCTCAGACCCTTCGGTGCGCTCAAGCCAGCGGACTGATAGCATTCGATCCGATCACTCCTCCGCGACGTCTTTCTTGCTAGAACCCTCATCGCCAATGAAGCTGACTATACCTCCTGGGGTTGGCATGAGACGATCAAGTACGAGCGACTCGGAAAGCTCGGTGTTCACAGGCTCAGCAGCGTCTGAGGAGACAACAAAGGGTACTGCGACAACCAGCCAGTCAAGCACTAACTCACCAGCAGTGAATCACAAGCAAACACCATTGATGTTCTCTATCCTGGTGGTGTGCCCACTCAAGTATAGTCGAGAAGCTACAGTGCACCATATCGACAAGACGCTTCCAGGTAACATTCCTCACCAGATCACAGCACAAGAAAGTTTGATGACATGCCAACAAATCATTGGTGGCGAAAATCCTGTGATATTTTCCCACATTGTTATTGTTCTTCAGGATGTCGATGAGATCATTGCTTTGATTGACCAGGTTCTCTCATCTCCTGCTCACTGGGCGACCACTATAGTTATAATTACCGACTTCGCCCAGCGACGAAGGATCATGGAAAGAGCGCCGGTTTATGATTATGACCAGCTGAATGCCAGTAGGAGGTTACGTTTTGTCTTTAAACCACTGAAGCCGTCAAGGTTTGCCGTGATCTTCGATCCTCAGAAAGAAAGGGAGATGAGCACGGATCGAAATCAGGATAGCGCCCAGCAAGTCGCTTTGAATCAGAAGCAAATATTTGATGATCTGAAGAAAAGGTTAGGAGACAGAAACAAGCGGGTTCTGCTTGTTGAAGACAATCCAACTAATCAGATGGTGAGCAAAGACTTTCCCATCCGCATTGACAAGAACGAAACTGACAATGTATAGGTCATCCTAAAGTTTCTAAGCAAGGTAGCTATCCAGGTTGACAAAGTCATGGATGGCGTCCAGTGCACGGAAACGGTATTCAATAAGCCATACGGGTTTTACTCCGTTATCCTGTGTGATCTCCACATGCCCAACAAAGATGGCTATCAGACTTGCAAGGAAATTCGTCAGTGGGAGAAGACACAGGGCCATTCCCATCTGCCAATCATCGCTCTCTCAGCAAACGTCTTGGGCGATGTCTACCAGAAATGTGTTGATGCCGGATTCAACTCCTATCTAACCAAGCCAGTTGACTTTAAGGAACTGAGCTCAGCGCTTTTGACCTTTATGGATCCGAAAGATCCTGCAAAGCCTCATGAATTCATGAGAAAAAAGAAGTTACACAGTTCTTCCCGACTGCGCTGAGGTTGGTGTTCGACTGTGTCACTAAGAGACTGCTCCGAGCTACTTGCAGTTCGGTGAACCAGTATCGACGGTCCGGTATCACACTCATTCTGGTGTTCAGCGCAGCATTAATGCAACGCATCAAGTTTGCATCATATCCTGACATGGAGAGAGCCGGCGAAGTACCATTCAGCGTTCTCATGAATATCATATATTGTGGGCATGTGCTAAAGCATATCACTCCACCACATTTGTCCTTTGATTCTTGCTTATCAGAGCGTTTCCCCTAGCATTTTGCCGGTATAGCGTTGGCTGGTATAGCGTTGGCGCTTGGTGTCGGAAGAGACGTGCATGGGCGGTTTGACAACAGGCCATGGGCACACGGCGGCCTGCTTGCCGTACTTCATGAAGCAGGCCAAAACCTGTCTTCGAATTCAAATTCTAGATTTAGCGCAGCCCTTGATATATCTCCTTGGGCTGTCTTATAGCGCAAACATAGTCTCAGGACGCTGCAACCGCCTAAAGCTCGACCTGAAGGTCATTCCTAAATGCACTATAGCCACGATTCGTGAGCCTTGTTCCTTTGCACTTGATAGCAAAAGGTCAGTCCCATTTACTGTTCATCAGTATTCTAGGTTTTGATGGAACTATATATTTATTTATGAATGACTCTATACAACAACAACAACACAACAATTGGGCTTGTGGTTTAGTGGTATAATACATCCTTAGCATCATTGAGTCGACTTCGGTCGCTTCAATTTGGATGGGGTCCTGGGTTCGATTCCCAGCAAGTCCATATTTTTGCTTTTTTACTCTTTTTGACAGACAAATCCTTTTTGTCAATGTGCCTCGATATCATTCAGATACCGGCACCTCTCAAAGGTTTACCCACATATGAACCTTGAATATTGAGCATCTTTTCGGGATAGAGCTAACTGTTTCAATTGGGTATCGATACGCGGCATAATTGGGGAAATCGTCACCAACAAACGGTTGTGCCTGTATATGTCTCTAAGATAAGTAATTGCGAATAATAAAAATCATCAAGTCTTGTTTGAAACTGGATTCAACCACATCAGCGTATCTCTACCGTCTCCTTGATTCAAGCGGCCTAATGGATTCGACCAGGATGAACTGTATTTCTATCGTTGCGCGGTTCATCAGATGATAAAAATATTCCACCACTGTAGGAATCCCCCCCATCTTACTAGAAAAGCTCAATGTCGCTCAACGCTCATCGCGTACGTTGACGGTTTCACAATTTGGCTGACTCCTTTACGGTTCCAATCTTGAGTCGATCTTGATACTTCTTCAGTACAGATTCGTTGTGGTACTAAGCACGAAGTTCTGGTCAGCAACCGGTGGCGCAGACGTTCATCAGCTTGCCACTATTCTTCTGTCGCCACTCTGCACAGATACGTGATATGTATATCCTGCGCTCGTTCCGTGCATCTCCCTCCTGTCGACGTACCTTCCAGAATTGCTTGCTTGCGTCCTTGCCGCCAACACGTTTTAGTATCTTAGCACCGCCGGGATGCTCATCCACGAAGCCGGCCATCTCGTACACCCCAGTGTCGACGATGATGTACAGGCCCTTTTCTTGCGTGTTGTGCTCCTGCACGTCCTTGGTGGTGAATTCCTTCGACATGGCAGCTCTCCCTACGTTCGCGCCAAGGCCAGAATCGAGTGCTGTCGATGCCGGATCGCAAGGAATCCAGGGCGGCCTAGCAGTGAAGATGCCAGAGCCGGAGAACAGTACGCAGCGTATGGCTGTGGATCCGGTGTGAAACTCCTCAGCGTGATGCCACACTTACCTACAACATTGATATAGCCGGATGGATCGTCGGCAACCTGGCGGGCTTGTTCAGCCGAGGCAATGAGACCTCGGCTACGGAGGTACCGTCAAGACCCTGGGTTAAGAAGAGGAAGTCGAATTGGCTCACGGATTAGGTCATCAAGTCGTTGGGCATTTTTCTGCTATGGAATTCCCAAAAGGGACTAGTCGAATATATGTCATGCTTGTGTTAAATTAGAACACTTATTTTCCCTGGATATCCCATCCTTCCTTCAATCATGGCCAGGTACGAAACGCTTAAGCACCGAGCTTTCCGAGGAAGTCAGGCTTGCCAAGAGGAGCACCGACCTTGCGGAGGATGTCGTAGGCAGTGACGACGTGGAAGAAGACTATTTCGAGCGTGTTAGCAACCTGGTACCCGCTAATGAAGCAACGGCTGGGCTGGATTTGGAGGGAAACGTACAGTTGGGGAGAGCGAACTGCTCGACGTAGCTGACACCCTCGAACTTGAGGTCGTAGTGGCCGGCCTTGAAGCTGACCTCGGCCCTGTCCTTGCCGTCGAAGGCAGTCCTGTCGAGGGAGTTGAGCTGCTCGAGGGTGTTGGCAACACGGGCGATGAGCTCAGCCATGGTCTTCTCGTTGTCGTCGATTGGTGGCAGAGGAGCGCCAGAGATGCGGACAACGCTGTTCTTGACGGTGTTGCAGGCAGTCTGGATCTGGAATGGCAGGGTCTTCATGTCCTCGATGAGCTGGCCGTTGATGAGCTCAGACTCTGGCTTGCCAACCTCCTTGGCCCAGGCATCGGCCTTGGTCAGGACGTGGTGCAGCTGGGTCAGAGAGCGCTTGTAGACCGAGACGGTGTAGTCGTAGATGGAGACCGACATGTTGGCGAAGGTTGTTGTTGTTGTTGTTGTTGTTGTTGTTGTTGGGGTGGTGATGTTGGAGAAGGTGCTTGCTTTCTTTCTTGTCTTGATCGATGCTTAGGATCCTCCTCGTTCACCACAACGGCCACGCTGTTGTATTTATATCAGGCTCGCCAACTCTGCACAGCTTTTCCTCTCGAATCCAACCAACGGCACGTCTGACGGGCGCCATTGACTGCACGCCAACTGTGCTGATGGCGCTGCGGGTAAGAGTATTACCAACACCCGGCAATCGGCCTGTCGCAGTCGCTGACTGAGTCTGCAGCGCGCCCGCAGACAGCAGCAGCGCCACCGACAGGCCGGCGACAAGCGCGATAGCCTGAATGCTTCCAGATGATTAGGAAGCAGCTCCAGCGCATTTCCTCAACCGGCAGCAAAAGCGGGCGACGTGGGGAGCTGAGTAAGAAGCCCGGCAGATCGACTGCTTCAGCTTCACTCTCCACTCCCTCTTTGGTCGCTGCTGATGTCCCTGGCGATGTCCCTGACGATGTCCCTGGCGATGTCCCTGGCGATAACGCACCCAGCAGCCGCCCGTGGCTGTTTTCGCCCTTTGGTTTGTCGTCCGCTGTGGGTCGACGGCATTGCAGGCATTGCAGGCATTGCGTGCCTCAGCAAGTGCCGTCCGTTGCATTACTACGCAGCAGTTCGGCCTTGTCCTCCTCACCATGCTGCTGTGCCTGTGTACTTCCTGGCTTATGCTCAACGTCCAGCGTGTTGGCATTGCGACCCTGGCAGGATTTCAAAGCAGACCCATCTCCTCTCAGGAGCGCGTTCAGGGTCAATTGAGTTGGCCCTTCAGCTGAACAAGAGACAGCGCCGGTTGATTGTTTCAGCTATAGAGGCTATCATCATAAATCTGACCGAAAATGCCCGTCAAATCATGTACCGGAAGCCCTTCTGTAGTTGTCTCGCTGCCGCAATATCGATCCCTTCTATCTCAGCCGTCTTTCGCAGCTTCCTGATGTCGCGGTCTTTGAGAGCGACATCTTCGTCCTCCATCCTGGCAAGCTGGTGATTCTGGTGCCGCAGGTACAGCATCAGCACTACAGCAGCTATGGCGGATATGACCGACAAGCCGATGACGACGCCTAGCGCAACGTAATAGCGCTTGTGGAAGGCGTTGTTATACGTGTACGGTGTCCAGATCGACGCCGCGTTTCCGACACTGTTAATGAAAGCCAGAGCCGCTGCACGTTTTGCAGGAGGTCTGGGAATCGCATTGGCAATCCAGGCGTACAGCTGTACACTCGTCAGCTTTCATCACTACCTAGACTTCCTAATGGAGAGCTTCTGACGTACGGTTCCGTTTTGGGCAAACACGAAGACCAATAGGAATAGAGCAAAATACTTTGGCCCGAAAGAGTCTGTAAACATGAAGATGAGGCACCCGACGATCACTAGAGGTACTGGATATATGAAAAACCAGAACCGATTCTTGAATTTGTCGCTCAGGAATGCATGCCCCAGACTCCAGAAGGTGATGAAGATGTATGGTGGCGCGACGAGCAGCAAGCTGATGGTATTGGAATACCCGAGCGTCTTGGTTAAGGTCGGGAAAAAGTTCTGGAAGCCTGCCGCACCAGTGACTGCGTGATAAGCAACAGCGAGAATATACGTCTTTGGATCCATAAATGCCAGTTTCATGCCTCGAATCTGGCTCATCCCACCTTTCTCATCAACATCTGCCTCGGCTGCCTCGATTGCCAGTCTTCGGTTGGCAACCCGCTTCATTTCGGGAGACAGTAGCCGCCATGTATCCGGGAAGTCCGGTAGGATGAACATGATCGCGATTCCGACCGCCATGGTTATGGAGCCTTCGATGATGTAAAGCTACAAGCGAGGCGTCAGCAGTTTCGCGAATTGTCCTGCAGGTCTTTGCGTCTTACCCATTGCCAGGCACCCATTCCCAGGTCTCCATTCAATCCGTTCAAGATGCCAGCTGCGATCAAATTGCCAAACGCACCTGAGATCAAAGAGCCGGAGTAGAAGATCGCCATGCGCAGGTTCAGCTCACCCTTTGTGTACCACTTGCTCAGGTAGAAGAGCACTCCAGCGAAGAACTTGTCAACGTCAGTCCTGCCTGAAACCACTCCAAGCATCGAGTTGAACATACCGGTGCTTCAACCAAACCCAGGATGAATCTACAGGCTAGAATACCGCTAGCGTTTTTCACTTGACTTGTAAGTAACGAAACCAATCCCCAAGCTGTCGTGAAGAATCCCAGATAGAGGCTGGGCTTGCCAATGTGATTGAGGACCTGCGTTCTGTCAGATATGAAGACAACTTGGCAATACGGTTCAGTCGGCACCTACCAAGTTAGACGGCACTTGCATCAAGATCTGCATATCGTCAGCGAGAACATCCGTGTTATTGCAAAGCTGGAAACACTCACGTAGCCAACGAACAAAAGCGAAAGGCCGGTCTCGTACTCGGATTGAGTCAGGTGAAGCGCTTCCTCGAGACCTTGAAGCTTAGCGGCAGCACTGTTGGTAGGATAATCAGCGGAAGTACGGCCGAGACGTGCCTACGTCTACCTACTAGTTATTCCTATAGACAAATTGTCAGCCCGCACATCCATTGCATCGAACGACACTCGGCAAGCTTACCGATCGATGTAGTTCAACAAGTAAACCAAGATGACCAGTGGCATGATGAGGGCATCGATTCTCTTTCGTAGTTTCTTCTCCAGAACTTGCTCCTCGACACTTAACTGGCCAAAGTGCATAGCGTCATCTTTCGCTCTGTCCAAGTCACCAATGACATCGTGATCATTTCTGATTTCGTGATGGGCAATGTCGCCCTTGTCGTCTATACGAGACATGTCGAGACACAGAGACGGTATAAGCTTCGTGGAGCTTTAGCTGAACTACCAAGCACTTGTGATGGAGCAGGTCGAGCAATGCTTGTAATATATGCCATCCAAGCAAGCAATAGACGACTTTCCCGGCGTACACCCTACCTTCCTCGCGCCTCCACATCCTGAAGGGCGAGCCAGGCCTGCTTGGGACTAAAGGCGGCATCAGCCCATGGGGTAATAAATGGGTAGTGGATGTACCCCATGCGCCAAGTTGAGGGGAAAGGGCCTAAAGTTGGCGGTCGGTAGAACAAATGGTGTGTCACATATATGGGTATCAGGGGATACATCATGAGGACATAGACCTCCAGGTCAGTGGCATCATTGAAAACAGCAGTCTAGATATTATCACGCGTGGGAAAGTGAATTACTGAAGCGACCATGTCGGCACTGCGGCAAATGAGCCAGCGAACCTTGCCTCTGAACAGCGAGGTGAGTGCTGGGACCGTTGTTTGAAGACGAGGTGTTAAAGAGTTTGAAGATTATCGGTAGATGCCAAGCGAGTTCTGTGCACCTGACGTGTAGCATGGGAGGCACGTGTCGTGTGGGAACCCTGTCAGAGCATTGGGCGGAATGCCACATGGGGTGAGCACGAGTTTCTCGTGCGTCGGCATTGCATTGTCCGGGACGAGTGTCTTTGTCGTTTTCACCATTCAATTACACCCGACCGAACGTTTGTACGCTCAACGTTGAACCAGATATGGAGGGTTGGGGGTGGCGACTACTCTATACTTTTGATGTCAAGCTCTATACCCTTTTCCAAACTTTAAGGGATAAAGGTATAATTGTACATCAGTATCAGTGGGGAGCAAGCCTGGGGATATAAAGTTTAGCCATTTTATCCAGGATTGGCTTCTCGAAGACGGACTTGTGGCGTCTGGAACAAGGGCCAATCATTTCTGGTTCCGTCCGTGGTTTGGCTGGGCAGCGTCATGTCTATAGTACTGGGTCGATGTTGGTGGAGATGATTTACCCATATATCCATCTATCCATCTATCCAAATCCGCATTCTTTGTGGATTTTGCGAATAGCACGAGCTGCACGAATACCTGCATCTGGCTCCAAGGTCTGAAAAGGCATTGACCACATAAACCAACATACACTGAGAATTTACCAATGAAGTGCTGCTACTACTGACCCAAGCCATTGTTATCGTAGGATGAGTTACTCTGGCAATAGGTGTTCCGTTACGACAGCTCCATGACATCCTTCAGATAGTCATAGAATGTGGTCGATGGGTCTTCTTCGCTTCCGGCCTTTCACTAGCGGTCATAGACACATCCGAATAGATTGTTATTTTACTTGGAAAGATTTGACATACTAAGAATGGTGATAATTAGAGTAATGATCACAGAGTCTCTTGTTCCTTATATCAGATGTAGTTCGAAATCGACGACGAACCGCCCGGCAGCAATGAATGGGCCCCATGCAAAGGAATGGTGGGGCTGGCTTACTTGATGACCTTCCTGACTCTCGCGCCCAATTGGTGATACCTGCTCTCGCTGGCTGCTGGGCGTCTATATGGTCCCGTGTTTCTTAGGTTTTAGATCACTCTAGATCAATGCTCACAACGCAACAGCAAACGAGGAGGGATTGCACCCGAGATCTTCAGCTGGTATGTGACCCACGTACCGCATAAAGTCCCGAGAGAGGCATGACTTACCATCGACAGCAAGAAATCATGAAGAAACCCCATATTAGCATTGTAGTCTACAAGGGTAGTCCGCTCGACCTGACGCGATATCGGCATACAGCACTTTGGTTCCAGGTGGACGACGGATCGCTACCTTTCCTTGTGGAGGTGGCAGGTCCGCAAGGTGAATTCGTGTTCGAGACTCGAGAAACTGCAAAGCCATGGGAGTCGCAAGACTGGGCCAGAACGATCGACGTTGGATATCTCACAATTGCCACCCCGCCGTCCCAGATCGTTCAGATGCTAGAAAGAGTTCCAATCCGAAATCGCGATCGAGAGTTCAACTGTCACACTTGGGTCGAAAACGCGCTAGTGAGGTGGAAGAATACAGGTCATCTATCGAAGGAAGCGTATGATAAAGGGATAGATGGAATGGTTGACGCGATTTCTGAAGCAGAGGATGTGGAGGAGTAGGTCACGGCATTTTGTGATGGCACTCGCGTTGACACCATCAGCACTTCATAGAGGTTTAGATCTTGCCCATGGCATTAGTAGCTTTGCTCGCATCCCTTACATTTGATTGAGCGGTGGAGAATATCACACACTTCCAGAATTCGGTACGCCAGTCAGAATATTCGCGGCTGATAACTTCTGGATACGATCGCCTTGGCGATAATGTTGCAGGGCGTCGTGGCACTGCAGACGAGGACGATCCTGACCTGGATGCCCAAAGCCCAGGCAAGGCTGGTCTAGTGCGCCCATGGTGAGCTACTGATAACGGCAGACATGACGTCTCTGAAGTCTGCCTACTTTACCATAACATGATTATATGTTCTGCTTTCCCAGCCACGCTTCCTCTTTTCTTTAGATTCACTGACCATGGAGTTCTTCGACACATCTACCCGCGACGAAATCCACGACAGCTCACATTACGGGTGAATGCAATAAGGTAGCCATCGTCGGAATGGGGGTTTTGAATCGTGACCACGTAAGAACGGACGGCTTCGCCTTTCTCATGACAGGTCAGCCAGCCGAATCCACGAACCAGTTGATGATCCGCATACAATTCGATCATTTTGTCAGCCATCAATCATCGAAATGCCTGTTATAATAATAGATCTATCGATTGAACGAAGCGCATATTTTGCCAGCAAGTAGACTTTTATGTCGCCTCAGTAGGATCCTGAACGATGCTGATATTCACCTAATGCCAGGGAAGTGAAGTGCAGAGCGAACATTCACTATGTATAAATACAGAAGAGCAGTGCAACAACATTGGATACGTTAGATTCTTGGCATACGGACCGCACCGCGACCCGAGGGTTTCCCATCTGGCCAATGAATGCTAAGACATGTTATCCATCTCCATAAATCTGATGTTGACAGCAACCTAAACAACCACTGAATAAGCTACTGAACCGTTGACCCTTGCTCACAGCTGTCTGTATATCTCTCCCTCTGAAGAAAGATCATTAAAATCCGACTGTCAATAAAGCGATAATCAACCGGCAAAGATTTTGCTGGCTTAAAATAGTTGTGGCATTCACCTATAGTCACCTGAAGGCATTTTGTTCAAGCTGCAGCGTCCTGCTAGTGTTACGAGGCTCTACCACCATCACTATTCGTTCACCTTTGTGGCTCATCATTTATCTTTCCAAATGACCAATATATTGTTCATCGCTTTTGGAGGGGTATGGATTGATGAGCTGTCAAGGCCCAATCATGAGCCATTAAAGGGAGTCTTAGGGGGAACTGTTGTATGGGCCACGCTGGGAGCACGTATGTTCGCGAGCCAAGTGGCAGATCGTATAGCTCTGGCGCCCAGAATCGGCAGAGACTTTCCACCATCTGCAATCGACACACTTCGAGGATGGGGCACAAAGTTGAAATTGTTACAAGACGATCAGCCTACTCCTAGGGGAATTGTAGAGTATAAGGATCCTCTAGATGCAAGCAGTATGTTATCAGAATTATTTTCCCTTGGAAATGAATGCTGCTGATGGAACACTCAGAACGATCGTATCGCCGTATCACGGAACCATTGCATCTAGAGCCAGACCATATTGCTGATACCGAGTATATTACTGCATCGGTCGTACATTTCTTCGACACTCCTGCTGCAGTACAAAGTCAAGTAGAAACCCTCTTGTTCTTGCGGACAGCTTATGTTGCAAAGCACCCTGGAGTGAAGATCACAAGCAGTCCTTTCATCTTATGGGAGCCACAAGCCAAGTCTTGCAGCGTCGATACGTTAGACGCACACCTTGACGTGGCCAGATTGGTAGACGTCTTCTCGCCAAACCACGCGGAGCTGGGACTGCTGTTTGGGGACAACGACGTAGACGAGCATGACACGGGAAGAATCGAGGAATACGCCAACAAGTTCTTGCAGCTTGGCATCGGCCCTTCCGGTTCTGGATGTATCGTTGTGAGGGCAGCGAGCCAAGGTTGTGTGATAATGACTAGGCTTCACAAGCCTATATGGATCCCAGCTTACCATTCCAGTGACAAGGTGATAGACCCTACCGGTGCGGGAAACACGTTCCTAGGAGGGTTGGCTATGGGCTGGTTGCAAACACATAATTACGTCCAAGCTGCAGCATATGGCACCGTGGCCGCTAGCCTTGCAATCGAACAGGTCGGCCTGCCCAGCCTAGAGCGATTCGACGGCGAGGAGTACTGGAATGGCGAGAAAATCCAAGATAGGCTGTCAGCCTACTTCTCGAAAGCAGGTATATGAAGCATGTCTGCAGCGCATCTTGCTGCCTCAGGCAGCAGACTCCCCGCCTCTTCCAAGCTCAGCACTGCATCAACAAACTACCTACGAGAAACAGTCCCTCAATGATCAGCATTCTTGATACATATTTGCATATCGTATAAAGTCATGGATAATTTAAGCTTGTAATGGCCGTGATGACTGGTTTCTCTACCAGACTACTAGGAACGCACAAACCTCGACATATTAACCAGTAAGCCGAGAAAGCGGGTCGAAATGGGACGCGAAACATTTGCCTCTGCATAGGTTGTTGCGTAATAGACCGTTCAGCCCTCAACTACCCACCGGGATACTTTGCCATCTGCATGGGCTATATGAAGTCCCTGGACTACACAAAATGCGAGAACTGGGAGCTCGAGAAATTCATACGTGACCGGAAGCTCGGTTTCAGCGCGCACCAATACCAGTACTGGGATGTCGCCGACAAAGCGCGTTATCTACAAGCCGCTGACCAGGCTGCACGCTTCCCCTTCCTCGACCTCCTGCCGGAGTTGAGGAACATGATCTATAGCGAGCTGCTTATCTTCCCTAAGCCGAATGAGAAGACCCCCTTAGTCGATGGGCGAGACATTTCAGACTTTTGCCATCCACAGATTCTGGCAACGTGCAGACAAGTCTACCAGGAAGCCAACGGCATTTTCATTGAAGAGAATGAATGGCAATTTCGAACGCGATATAACACCCATTCAGGGCGAGAGGTGGTAGCAGCCGACTTCTGCGGCATCGCGATCCCTTGGGTTAAGATAAGCTCGGACTTCGAGGTGCATGGCGACCGCCTTCCGACGTTTGGCTTGCCACTGACGCTTCTGAAAATAAAAAGGCTTCGCCTAGTGGTACACCTGAATGCGTGGCAAGAGCTCAGGATGCTCAGCTCTACCTTACTAGCATTCGCAGTCCTCATGCACCGTGCACATCGTTTGAACGAGATGTTCGTGTCTGTCGAACTCTGCGACTCATCCATCAAAGGCTACGACACGATGAAAGACTTGTTCTATCCTATAGCATGTCTCCGTGGCATCACAAATGTCACCTTCGAGCTTAGCCAGAGCCCACCTGTACTTTCGTCCGATGACATATGTGAGTTCAGTTGCTATCTGATGGGTAACCTCCGCAAATCCGTCGCCACATCGAGCTCTACAAGTGTTGTGTGTCTACGGCAAAAGTACCAGGAGTTAATTGTACAGGCTCAAAGATACCGCGAATGGCTTGAGAAAGCGCTAGTTGATGGATTTGATGAGCAGGCTCAAATGTGGCTCAACGCGATCGCAACCGTTTGGCTTCCAGACTGGGGGAGGCAATGGCGGATTGATAGTACGCTATTCACAGCTGAGGAGGAACAGTACTTCGTGAGACTGACCAGTGATATTTCTGTGAAGCTGGAAAAGTTTCGAGCGTCAAGGCTGTTCGCTCGGTTGAGCAAACGAGCCATTGAGGAAGAGTTCGAGATGGTCGGTGACGAGCTGGTCGACGTGGACGTGACGTTGAGCCAGTGATGGCAGAGTAGAGTACCTAAACTATATAACATGGGACCAATACTATTGTCTAGAGGATCGCAAATCCACCGGGCCACATATTAACATCACGCATGAAGTGAGTGTTGTCGTCTGGACGTGATGCAGACGTCAATCGCGAATGTGCGAGCACATGCCTGAGGCACCCAATTACAACAGGAAAGTCGCGGTTGTTCGCATTTCTATTGGGTGGTGGGGTCGAGCCAGGCCAGGTGTACTAAGCTAACGAGTTGCCTACTTGCTCTGTGTTCCTCCTTGGGTAAGATAATGTGTTGCTTGCTGCTATCCATCGCCAGACCACACCATTCTGTTCACCTGTTCACTACGTTCCCTGAGATTTCTGGCTGATCTGAATGCCTGTCCTTCCATCAGCGAAGCGCATGTGCCCTGAATTGAGCCCCATCCCTTACAGTCTATCCGCCTAAAGCTCCCGATTGTCCATTCGGTAACTCTAGGCTGCTTAAGACAACACGGTTCGCGATCGGTCGACCTCGACAGGCTTCCTACAATCTTCTCAGTGCCAGCATTGCTCAGCGTGCGCTCTGGACGCTATTTCTCCTCGACCCTGAAAACCAGTAAACATCATCACCAGCCAGGTTATCAAGACTGCATTCCACACCGACACACGCTCGCGGGTTGTAGAATTGACTGGAATCGTCACGACGCTTTGGTACAGCAGTGTATCTAGACATTGGACCTTTGGCACAACATGGCGAGCCCATACGGAGATGAGGTGGGCCAGGACGAGCAATATGATCAGCAGCAGCAAGCGCCTGCTGCTCCTGCTGGCGGGAAGAAGAAGAGAGCGTATGCCGGTCAAGCGTATGATTTTGGGACCGGTGCGAATGCGCAAGCTGGAGGTCAGGCCCCAGCTGGCGTGCCACCGCAATACGGAGGTTCTGCTCCGGTACAGGCAGGTTATGGATATCCAGAGCAGCAACAACAGGCACCTTATGGTTTACAAGCCCAAACCCCGTACGCTGATCCGGCAGTACAGCCTGCTTACGGCCAGCCCCAGTACGGTCAAGCACAGCCTGGATACCCAGCTTCAGCGCCTACCTATCCTGCACCAGGAGGTGTCGCAGGCGTTGCTCAGCAATTTGGACAGATGAATCTTGGTACCGGAGTGCCTCCTCCAACAGCCCCTGCGACAACGGCGGCAGCAGCAGCAGCAACGCAGCAGCTAAGGCTGAACCCACTTATCCCGGTAGATATCAGTCCACAAGGACAGCCGTTCCACGTCAGCGACCTTGATCAACCTCCGCCAGCCCTCATCCTTCCGCCAAATGTGAGTATTATCGATTTCCGACCATTGATTTTGACATTCGAGCTGACTTTGAACAGTCGTCTGTCACGCCTTCACCCCACGCCAACTGCCCTCCGAAGTACGTGCGATCTACCCTCAATGCGATGCCGCAGACTTCTTCATTGTTGAAGAAGAGCAAACTGCCTTTCGCTTTGATAATCCAGCCATACGCGGCCCTTCACGACATAGAAGACGACGTTCCGGTTCAATACGATCAGGTCATTGCTCGTTGCAGGCGGTGCAGAACCTACATCAACCCCTTTGCTACCTTCCTCGACCACAGTCACAGATGGCGCTGCAATATGTGTAATCTCACTAACGATGTTCCCCAATCGTTCGACTGGGATTCTGCCAAGCAACAATCGGTTGACAGGTGGCAACGACCTGAGCTCAACTACGCCGTTACTGAGTTTGTCGCCCCTCAAGAGTACATGGTTAGGGCCCCACAGCCTCTGATTTACCTGTTCTTGTTTGATGTCTCATATGCCGGTGTGACATCCGGCCTTCTCGCTACAGCAGCAAGGTGCATCTTAGAGAGTCTTGACAGAATTCCCAACGCCGACCGTCGCACCCGCCTTGGGTTTATGGCGGTAGACTCCTCCCTACACTATTTCAGTATTCCTCGGGATGGCAGCGCTAACGGTGACGCCCGCATGCTCGTTGTCAGTGACCTCGATGAACCCTTTCTACCGACTCCAGAAGATCTCCTGGTCAATCTTTCCGAAAGCCGACAGAACATCGAGGCTTTCCTTAACAAACTGCAAGGCATGTTTGTTTCCACGCAGAACCCTAGCAGCGCTATGGGAAGTGCTCTCCGTGCCGGCCACAAGCTTATCAGCCACGTGGGCGGAAAGATTGTTGTGTTATCGGCCTCATTGCCTAATGTAGGCTATGGGAAACTCGAAATGCGAGAGGACAAGAAGCTACTTGGAACATCCAAGGAATCGTCCTTGCTTCAAACCCAGAACTCCTTCTATAAATCTTTTGCAGTGGAGTGTAGCAAAACACAGGTCAGCATAGACATGTTCCTGTTCAGCGCTCAATATCAGGATGTCGCTTCCTTGAGCAACTTGCCGCGATACACCGGCGGTCAGACATACTTCTACCCTGCGTGGAATGCCGCTAGAACCGAAGACGCCATCAAGTTTGCTACGGAGTTTTCAGACTATCTGTCCTCAGAGATCGGGCTGGAAGCAGTCCTGCGTGTCAGAGCAACTACTGGCCTGAGACCAAGCGCCTTCTACGGTAACTTCTTCAACCGCTCATCAGATCTTTGTGCTTTCCCTGCGATGCCTAGAGACCAAGCGTATGTGGTTGAAATTGCGATTGACGAGACTGTCAACAAGGCTTTCGCCTGTCTTCAAGCTGGTGTGCTGCACACGACTTGCAATGGCGAGAGGAGGATTCGTGTCATGACTCTGTCAATACCCACGACACAGAACTTGGCCGAGATCTACGCCAGTGCCGACCAACAAGCGATCACGGCTTACTTCGCCCACAAAGCAGTGGAAAGGGTACTGAGCTCAGGTCTTGATGCTGCCCGTGATGCAGTACAAGCGAAGATGATCGAGCTTCTGCAAACTTACAAGAAGGAACTGGGCGGTGGGAACATGGGTGGGGGTGGGCTTCAATTCCCAAGCAACCTTCGTGGTCTACCATTGCTCTTCCTCGGGCTCATGAAAAACGTAAGTCAAATTCCCAAATTGTTGTAATTGGACATTATCACTGATGTGGAGAATAGATCGGCCTCAGAAAGTCCGCGCAGATTCCGACAGACCTTCGGTCAGCAGCTCTGTGCTTGTTGTCGACACTGCCTCTTCCGCTTCTGATGCAGTACATCTACCCGCGCCTGTATTCCCTCCACGATATGCCCGACGATGCCGGCCTACCTCACCCAGATACTGGTGCTATAGTTATGCCTCCCGCCCTGAACCTCAGCAGCCAAAACATAGTGAGTTACGGCCTGTATCTGATCGACGATGGGCAAACACAATTCTTGTGGCTAGGTCGCGATGCCGTTCCAGCACTGCTCAATGATATATTTGGAGTGGAAACCAAGGAAGGCATCAAGCAAGGCAAGACCAGTCTGCCAATCCTCGAATCCGAGATGAACGAAAGGGTGAGGGCAGTTGTCGAAAAGAGCCGAGACCACCGCGGCAAGGGCTGTGGCAGCATTGTTGTACCACCACTCTACCTGATCAGAGAAGACGGAGAGCCAAGCCTTAGACTGTGGGCACAGACTCTTCTGATAGAGGATCGCGCCGATCAAGGCGTCAGCAGCGGTCAATTCTTGGGCATGTTGAGGGAAAAGGTCATCTCGTAGTCAAGCGATGTTGGAAATGACGGAGTAGTTTGTGAGTTGAAGCGCAATGATGCGCACGAATGTATCGTAGCATAGACACATCCATGTAACTGACAATGTAGTCATGTATGTATGGAACAGTATGTCCTGACACCTGGAGGTTCGGAAAACATTGAAAGTTTCGAGCATGAAGCCCTAGTCTAGATGCGATAATCTCAATGGAGGTGCAAATGGATCGGGTCACGTCAAGGGCTTGCAGCTTTTCAATGTAGCCACATTATCCGTTTACACGCTAATTTGCGCTGGTGGGAATAGAAAGCCAGAGTTTATGCCTATTGATGATCTCACCAATGCAATGTGTAGCCAGCTGAAGCCAACATGCGGTGTCATTTTGCTCAAAATCGCTTACCCAGAACCTAGGGAGGTGTGGAAGTCATGGGGTGACTATCCAAGTCAGGGCATGAAAATGCAGATTCCCAAGTCCATTTACAGGAGCTTTCAGTGCTATCGCCTGTCAGTCAGATATCTAGAGGGGCGCAAAACGCTCTCATTCACCGAATACGACTTCTCGAGGTATATCTGGTTTCCGGCGTAGAGCAACTAAGTAAGCCTCCTTGCTCTGTTTTCTAGAAGAGTCCGGTTTGATCCTATGCACTCGGTCAAACAGCTTCTTCAGCCGTAGTTCGAGTGTTTTATCTTCATCCCCTTGGTAAAACTTGCATAGGAAGTGTCCACCGGTGACCAGCGTGTCGTAGCTGAAGGTTAAGGCGGCGTAACAGAGATCCTGAACACCGTCAGTAAGATAACAGCATTGCCAGAGTCAAGTGAAAGGTGAAAGCAATACTTACCATGCTGCCTGCATGATCCCTGAAGGGCATACCGCTTGTGTTCATCATCCTGCGATAGGGGTTACTAACCGAACGTATCCAGGTGCTTGTGGTCTGCTCCCAGGGTTCTGACATGTCTGAAATCACCACATCGACCACTCTGCCCTCGGCCCGGTCGAGTTCTCTCTGGCTCTGTCTCTTTTCCTTGCTAACCTCGAGGTCGCTTCCAGCCGGCGCGTGGTGGGCTGTCGCATCGCCATGGTCTGCATGGCGCTCCATCTCGACGTAGCCGCTAGCTTCTGCTTCCAGTTCCTCTGCCGTCACTCCATCGGACCCGTCATCCTGGTCTGGTCGGCTCATGACGGTGCGCGGCCTCGGCCTACCTCGATCGGGATCCTGAACGAATTGGCGCACCTCCTCGCGTACGTGTGGGCTGAGAAAGTTGCCCTGGATGGTACTCGCGCCTCGAGGCGGTTGCGCCGGGATCACATCGATGCCTATCACCCTGCCACCGGGTGAGGTGCGGTTGACTGCGACCTGGGTCCAAGAGCCGGGTGCATAGCCGAGATCGACAACCGTCTGTCCGCTCTTAAACAGCCTGTACTTGTCATTGATCTGCAGCAGCTTGAAGGCCGCGCGAGACTTCAACCCTGCGACTCTGGCTTCTTTGGCATAGGCGTCCTTCGACTGTCTCGCATTCCACCGTGTAGACGAGCTGGACGACGCGCAGCGTAGCTGAGAGCTAGTCGCATTTATCGACTGGCGCCATGCCGCCGCTCGCCAGACAGCGGTGATCGTGGGTTTGGCCAGATGGGTCAGGCGGACCTGCCTGGGCGTGCTACATGGGATGTGTGTGATGCTTGCCGCAGGCTTGACGACAAGCCTAGCAAGCATAGATGGAAAAACTGGTGTCGAACGAAAGTATGTAGGTCGACAGGTGACGAGGCTCAATGGGAGTGTGCCATGCGTGCAGACGGTTGTGGAAAGCTTGTAGAAGCTCTCTTAACAGGGACTGAACATACCAACTGAAGACTGAAAGATACGGTGTACTCTTACTGGTACGCGGTCCCCAGATAATTGGCCGGGCACTCAGGCATCAAGGCATCAAGGCACCAACGGGAGCAGCAGTCAGGCACAGAGACAGCCTCGGTATCTTTCCCAACCGAGAACCTAAATTTGGCAATCGGACCAGGGGGGGCCAAGCGTCTCCCATTAGTGAGAGGACAACTTCAACTTTCTGCTTCCCTCCTCACCGCGTATACTCGCTGGAATATGGGGGGGATCATACTATGCTACGATGCATTGGCGTGTATGAGCTCATAGCCTCACGAATATTCGGTCAATTCTCCAACAAGCAGAATGGTACGCTGTCAATGGGCAGTGGAACTGATGAACTCGCACTATGAATTGAGCCCAACGGTCTTGACAATCGAACTTGAATTCGAACCCGAACCTTCCAATTCGTCAGAGTATAAACGACATAATCGAAGCAGACCAGGCCATTCAAGCCAGCCTCCCAGATTGTAAAAGGGTATCTCTCTGAAAAAGTCAAAAAAAAAAAACCTGCCTCGCCCACGCTTGCCATGAGTATTAAATTCGAAATTTTGTTCCATTCTCAAATATCCTGCCACAATCCGCCTCTTCACATGCTTTTGGCACTTAGAATCGAGCCTTTCACGCAATGGACCGAGCTGGCGACCTGAAGTCTGCCATTACGCCCACTTAGCAGCGTGTCGCTGACGATTCCGACGCCATAGATCAGCTCTCAAAGAGTCCATACGGATCACATCAAACACACATCATCTCTTACTCGCCCTCGGTGTTTCTGACGACAGACGTCGATCTCCAGGTTCACTTTGCTGAGGAGGATCTCGTGTTTGAAAGGATTCGTACTCCTTCCGGAACGGATCGACTGGCGGTGCCCGAGGAGAAGGAGCTCTTCTACTGTCTGGCCGACCTTCGCTGCCACGTCTCGAAACATTACTGCGCGAGCGAGCATGACCGCCGCCTTTACGCCCAGAAGAAGAGGAAGCAGTCGAGAAGGAAGGCGAAGCATAGTGAGGGCCTGCGGACGGTGGTGGGTTAGGATGGTGGCCCCCTTGCGCCTTGCGCTTTCGAGGCGACTCCCTGTATTCGTTCTCTGAAACATGAGAGCCCGGGTGTGCAGAATGAGGCTCTCTAGTCGCAGGTGTTTGGGGGTTTCCTTTTGAATCCTTTTGATCTGGAGGCACCCAGTGGTGGAAGTATATGGACGGAGACGTGTTCTGCTCGGGGGGCTGACCTGGGTGCAGCGGCCGGGCGCTACCAGGACCCTGTTGTATGGGCGGGATGAACATCTCGTTCGTGGTCAGCCTAGGCAGTGCTTGTTGAGCAGCAGCACGAGGGGCGGAGGTGGGACCTCGCCTAGGCGAGCCAGGGGCAGGCTGATAAGCAGTGAAAGTCGTCTGAAGGGGAGGTGCCTGTGGTGGTTGAGCCGGCACGATGGGTTGACTGGGCAGGACCGCCTGCGGTGGGTGCGATGGAGGATATGCTGCCTGAGTTATGTGCCTAGTCTCCCTGCGCAGCTCAGGTGACGCGCCGGCCTGGATCTGCTGAGGTTGTTGCTGCACAGGATGCTGAGGCTGTTGCTGTGACTGAGCGGCTTGCAGCTGGGAGGCATACTGCTGCAGCCAGTCGAGGCTGAGATTCGCAAGATTGGCACCTCCGATTCCGGCATATATCATGGGCACAAGATGCGGCGGAACGCCAGCCTGCAAGGACTCGTGGAGCATGGAGTGCTCGATCCGGCGCTGCTCCAACCTGAGACTCTCCTGGCGTGTCTTCTCCTCCTCTTGTTTGCGTTTGTCTTCCTCCGACTTGGCAAGCAGCCAAGCGCGCATGGACTCCTCCTGGCCCTGCCAATGATTGGGCGGATTGGGCATCGCATTAAGGGGCTGGCCTAAGCTCGGAGGCGGTTGCCTGCTGCTGGGGTCTGGTAGGTTCATGGCCGAGGGCGGCGGCAAGCCGCGATGAGGGGCCGACATTCTGGTGAGGGCGGTGGAAGTGGTGAGGTGATCGGATGGGTTGCTCGGCCGAAGAGCTACCGCTGGAAGGCTGGCTGATGAGAGCTGCGGTGAAGCAGGGCGCGACCTGGACAAGGGTGGGATCCTCGGCGCAAAATCATGGATGGGGGATTTGGTGCCAAAGTCGCAATGTGGATGCTGTGGGACGGTGAGCAACATGGACATGACGGTGGCTGGCACGAAGCGGCGGCGACGACATGTGACAGCAGGAGTGGCGATCGCGTGGTTTCTGTGACAGGATCCCGCCCTATGAATGCGGACGGAACTGTCTGGGGTGGGCAGGGGAGAGAAACAAGCGAGGCGGTACCACGCAGAGAAGACCAGATGAGATCGGAATGGAGTGGGATGAGGATGGGCAACGAGGCGAAATTGGTGCTCTGGGCGGCAGTATATATGGTAGAGAAGGGAGGGGAGATGCGGCGATTGGGAAATGAATAAACAAGTAATAAATAATAAATGATCGATTGATTGATCGATTAACTGATTGATTGATTGAATGAATGAGGAAGATGAAACGTACTTCTTGGAAGAGAACAAATCGAAGGCAGATGGATGCGAAGCCAACGAGAGGCGCAAAGCTCTCAAAACTTCGAGCGAGGCGAGTGGGCTGGCTGGCTGGCTGTAGGTTGGCTGTAGGCTGTAAGCTGTAAGCTGTCGTAATGCTGTCTATGTACAGACGTTTGCGAGGCTTGGGATGGTCAAGCGTCGATGCTTTCCAGGGCTAATGTCGGGCAGCTTGACGTAGGTGAGAGTCAGGCTGGCAGATTTGGCTCAGGTCCCTGATTTTTTTTCTGGTGGCAGCAGCAGCAGCAGCAGCAGAAAAAGCCGAGCTGGTGTCGATCAATGGCCGCGAAGGGATGTCAGTAGGAAGCGTAGTAGTTAGTAGTAGTAGTGGTAGTCAATGTACTGCAAGTATAATAACGGAAGTATTGCACCGCCATCCAACTCGATCGCGCTGTTTGATTTGCTGGCTTGTAATTGAAGATGGAAGAAACGGAAGGATGAACACAGACACAAGACACAGAACGACCGCCACCCAGTCTTCGTCGCCGTCGTCGTCGTCGTCGTCGTCGTCGTCGTTGTATTCGTCCAGCTTCGGGGAATGAGTCGGGCGAGATTGTCGAATCAGAGCCGGCGCTTCGATGGCTTTTTGTTGGTGTTCGACCAGGCCAGGACCGCCCTTTACCCCTTGTGTCGACGTCCCCTGTGAGGTTCGCTCCAAGTGGGCTTTCTTAAAGGCAATGCCTGCCGTGTTCGCGATGATTGCGGCTCGATCGACAGGCGTAGGGAATGGGTTTGAGTCAGTCTACTTAAAACATCGAGACACTGCTTGATCAATCGACCGTTCGCCCGTGAGGTATGGTGCGCCTCCACTCTCGCCTCAACCTCGTTGTCTTCCTGGGCCGCTATCTTCTTCGCCTCGACCTGTCTTTGCAATCTGATGCGTCGACTCCAGTCAGGAAGGATGTTGAAAGTGCGGTTGCAGTGTCGAGGAATGGGAGTTTCTTCCCTGCTTCCGTTTCGCCTTCGCCTTCGTCTTCTGCCTCGTCCCGTGCAGCCAAGACAGAAGGTGCCGTCCCGTATCAAACTCAGAAAGAAGGTTTTGGATGTGACCAGGGCGGGGGTGTAGATTCCTTTGTCCAAATTACCTGAAACGAGCCTTGGACCGATGGAGGGAAGGCGAGAGAGAGGGGAAACAATCACAATGATATAATGGCTGCGCGCTGCCGATACCTCCAGACATGCCACCATGCTACTTCATATTGCAACTCATTGAGCCGTACTGTACCGTACTGTACTGTACTGTACGGCTGTCATCGTGGCGCAAATGCACATGGACATGGACCTGGACATGGACATGGACATTAAAACGGAAGTGGAAACGGGCCTGGCACTGGTATGGGTCAACGCCGAAGCGTGCAATTAGCACCAAGCCAGCAGACAGCAGAGCCGACACAGACGGACAGCGATTGCAATCGCGACTGCGACTACCACTGCGACTACCGCTGCGACAGAACCCTCGCGATCTCTCCACCTCAGCCTCCATCCGCTCTCGCCCTGCCCAACCTGCTTCACCGTAACAGTTTCTCGATAATCAGCCTAGTTGGGGCATTGTGGCGCGAGTTAGGTGCGAAGTTGGAACGGCAGCCAAGCCTAAAGCAGGCGTCGTCTCGCCTTTCTCACTGCAAAGCAATCACTTACAGCAGATCGATCTACTACGCCGCCTTGCTCCAGTACAGCTGCCGTACCCTATCGTTTGCATGGTTGTGGCCTCGCTGCGTCGCCGCTGCTGGCGCTATACCCTTCGGAATGGCGCACTCGAACAAGCGCCTGGGCTAGGAACCACAACATGCCGGTGGGGGAATGGGACAGGTAAACACTTGCCGGTAGGCTTGCAACATTTTTAATTGAAATGCAAGCAAGGTGCCTCCGTATCCATATGTGCGCCCGCGTCCGCGTGCGCGCTCTTTTACATGGGTCATTCCACCTTCGCACCATCATCCACATCCGGTTGAGATGACTTGCGTTAAGCCACGTAGACCGACCCTGGTAAGTTAGACATCCAGAGATGAATGCCACAGAAATTTGCCAGCTTGACTAGCGATGAAAAAGAGAGGTTTTGATTCCTACCCAAGGCCGATTTTGTGAAACGAGGCTTATCGATCGCCAGTTCCCTTGGCTCTCCATGAGACAGAGCTACACAGAGGGGGTTTCCCTCATCGCTTGGATCGCTGTGGTGTGAGAAGTGATTTGACAATCCTGTGAGTTTGATTCGTCGACAAAACATTCACCAAGCCTTTACTGTCTGGCTCGTGATTTGTGTAATCTCGACCCAGGGTACACCAGCAGAGGGAGGGATGTCGTTCTGGCATTGGTCCGTACCACCACAAGTGCTACCACAGTCAAATCTGTCAGTGTTTGATCTCATGTCGTCTACTGCATCCAGATCGAGTGATCTGCCGTACCTTTCCAACGACTAGAGCAAGACCACCATGTCTCCCACAGGAGGTAAAATGCGACACCACGACATTACTACGTAAAGGTCGATGCAAATCAAGCAGGCATGGCATAATCTCCCAACTCATCCATGCATGCAAAGCGTCTACATACCAACGACGAATCGGTGGCTTTCCACGTAGGTGAATTGGGAGAGACCGGGACCAATCTGGCCGGATGTGGTAGACCGTACCCTCCACAATCGTGCTAGCGACTGCTGGTGTGTTGCCGCTTCTGGCAGATGCAGTTCCATCTCCCGCCCGGCCAACACATCTGAAACGATGGCGTAGCCAACGCGGACAAGGGGGGCCACAACGCAAAGAGATTGATGTGTTGATGTGATGCCACCACGGCCATCCAGTCATCCAGCTGTGACCCGTCCTTGGCTGACGTTCCGGCCCTGGATGGACGTTTGACCGCGCAGGGTAACATCACACCAACCAGCCATTTCACGGCAGAAAAGGATATCAGGCGTGATCACGCTGGCGTACGTGTGGCCATCGCAACACACAAATCCCTTTCGCTCGAGTGAGGAGATGGGCAGTGGGATGATGATAGGCGTAGGCCCACCTCCCCAAACCACGTCTCGTAGAAGGTCGTATGTATATCACATGAGGAGACTCGAATCCAGCATTTCTTCACCAGGGAGATAAGAGGACAGATGGTCTCGGCTAGACTTGCAGCACTACGCAATCCCTTCGCCCCGTTCTCCATTGGCCACGAACCGACGCGACTTGGATAAGCCAGACTGGGTTTGGCAGGCTGAACAAACGTCAGAGGCGATGGGAGCTGTATGCTATGCTATGTCATGTATCCTGTACTTGGTACTGTACTGGAGCTACGTCTAAATTGAACTGTTTATTTATCCAATGGAGGGGAGTATCGCCAGCTACACAGTACAAGTAGCACAGAAGGCAGTGGACGGTTCTGCAGCCGCCTGTTCGCCCGTGTCCTCCGCGTGCACAATGCGGCCACGTGAGGCCATGTATCGAGTGGCCAATCAGAAGGCGATTGGTTAGCTAATCTGTTTCAGATGCTGCGTGTCAAACTTCCATCGCTAGCCCCGATCAGACGGCCGATCGGCTGTGAATCCGCTCTAGAAATTGTACCGGTTCTACCCATAGCCACTGTACTGTATTGCCATTTGAAAACATGCAGAGACCGATCAACTGCGGCCTGGTCGTTTGCTCTGGCCATGGTAACGGTGTGGGTGTGCATACGGGGCAGAGACCATTGGGAAAGGATGGTCGCTTCACCCACACAAGACTTGAAAAGGCCCCAGGACTCGCGACCAACGTGCTGCTGTGCCACTCGATGGATTAGAGCTTGGGCGTCGAACTTTTGCGCCGGGCAACTGGCTCATATGCATCCTCTGATAGACCGAATGGGTCCGCGCAAAACGCCAACTGCAGCCAGAAGCAGGCGGCTGAGAGAGATCAAATTACCGGGTAATGTAGCCGTGGAGTTCCAGCTTTTCATTTCGCCTGTTGCGCATTAACGGGAGGGGATACGGAATTCCGAGACAGATGACAGCCGAGTTTCCGAAATCGACATGACATGGGTTCCAAGTTGTTCCAGCTTGAGACATTGCAACTTCTGCTGGTGCTGGTGCTGGTGCTGGTGCTGGTGCTTCCCGCCCGCCCTCCTGGTCACACCCATGCTACCGTGCCAACCCCTTCCCACATCGACCGGCTCACTCCCTCTCCCGTTCTGTTGAGATTGCAGGGGAAGTCTTTTCGTAAAGGTAAAAGCAGAATTCCCCATTAGAAACCAGGGTGTTACAGATTCATACGCGTTGTAAGAGAGTAGCAGGGTTGAGTCTACACTTCTAGTCTAATAATGCTCAACAAATTCCCGACCGGATCCGAACAATCAACCCTTCCATCACGCGTCATCGTAGATCTTGACCTTCTCGGAGTACTCCCTTATGTTGGAAACAATGGACTCTTCTACCAAATCGCCTCGTCCGCCTGCAACCCTCAGGATCAGGTCGTTCAGGCTTGATCGCCCCAAAATGTCGACATGATCGCCAGTATTCGGTCCTCCCCTAGGGCTGAAGGCATCGGGCTCGTGAGGCATCTCGTGCACTGTGATCGAGATGTTGGCTGGATTGTATCGCTTCATCCTCCACCCCTTGGAGCACATGTATCCCAACGACAGCAGGTTGACAGTACCGTCTCCTTCGCTTAGGACGATCCCATGGTCTATCTTCTCATCGACGTTGTTGTAATCGGTGTCGAGAGCGACAAACGTTCTGTTCGGATTCAAGGGATCACGCTCCTCTCTGTAGTAATATCCACGCTCTGTCTCCTTGCCTACGCCATAGAAACAATACATCTTCATGTCTGGCGCCAGTGGCAGGCGTGTTTCCAGCGGATTGATCCACTTCGACGGGATCCGTTGGTTCTTTTCGACTTCCTTACGGCTTGTCGCTACGCCTTGGCTGTACGCGTGTTTCACCAGATCCACATACCAGTCATCAGTCTGGGAGAAGAGATACGGTAAGGTCTGTCCAACGGTGAGGTTCCCATTCTCTGGCAGCAGAGACTTTTGCTCTGACGTCAAATTTCCGTGTCCGGCAAGCTGTCGGAAGTTCACGAAGCTGCCGTAGCTCTTGTTGGCATTTGGCGGGTCATCTGGAGCCCACGTATCATTCCCCCAAACGGCATCACCGCCGATGGGAAGCATCGATGATATCCCAGGCATGGCCCGGAAAATCTCCGCCCGCTCACTACGGCTCAGGAACTTCTCCAGTCCGTACACGGCGAATGCGTTGAGCTGCGCAGTGTCCTTCATCTCACCTGACAGAACGGCAGGTACGTCTTTCAGCGCCCCAAGCATGCACCCTGAGATGTTGATCCAAGCCTCTACATGATCGTTGACCCAGCTTGGTCCACCTTGCCCATGGCCTTCATCCATCGACTCGACCCAATGAAGGAAGTAGTACAGCACTTGGCTACCCATGCTGTGGCTGAGCAGCACAATCTTCAGACCTGATATCTTCTTTGCGAGTTCTATATGCGTCTTCAGTCTCGTAAAGTACTGGTCCCTGACTTCATACTTGTCGTAGCTCATGCGCCAATCGTAACTGGCGGTGAAAGCGTTCGTCGGGTCATATCCGATAGTCGCAAGGTTTTCTAGGATCTTGTTCCAGATCCAATATCCTGTGATGAAGAAGTCGGCTGCATCGAAACCCTGAGCTGCCCTGAGCTTTACCCCAGATGGGTCCATTCCGGTCTGTTTGTCGAGCATGATATGTCGCTTCCAACTGGCTTTGTCCAGCACCAAAGCCCTCATCATAGACCACGAGCCCCAAAGCCTCTTGCGGAAGTATTGTCTCGAGCTGTCATCTGTCCCCCATGACTCCAACCCAGTACTGATGACCCCAGGTATCATGATGACTGAATGTCTCGCTTCGATGCCTTGCGACCGAGCATGTAACCCGACCGAAAACGAATCGTAGTTGATGGCTTCTTTCTCGTGCGACTGCGAAATGTCAGTCGCTTCCTCTCCCTCTACGCATGCAATCAGGCAGATATAGTTGTTTCGAGGTGCTGCCTAGCTGCCCTTTTCAACCGGTCTACATACCTGCATCTTGTGAATGTCCTTGATCAGACCAGCAGGCAAGACATCGAGGAAGCTGTCAAGGTTCATGTCCTTGATACCGGCAATGTCTACCAGTTCGCGCACAGCAGCATTGTCGCTGGCGAAGAAGCCGGCAATGATGATGCCGACAAGACTACCGAGCGCGAATATCCAGAAGTTTCTCCTCTTGCCATTCGGCCGCTTCTGTTTGTCGTGTAGCTTGTCAAGCTTCTTTGCGCTGATCACTCGGTAGTCTTTCTCATCCTGAGGGGTCGCAAGCGCAGGCGGCGCAGGAGAAGAGTCGCGCGAAGAATCCTCGGTCGAGTCGTCGCCAGTCCCACCCAGCACGCGACGGCGTAGTTCAGACATCGCAAATAGGCGAAAGGCGTTACGAAGGGATTCGCGGGAGTAGTGGGAGCTGAAGCCCGTTGTTATCTACCTATGCGATTCCATGGTTGAGACGAGCAAGACGTTCAAAAGATAGGTAGGAAAGTACCTCCAATCAAGCCAGCATCAGGGCCAAACCTCCACAGACATTCCAACCTACGCCCCGCTAACATCCATTTCACCAGCAGCGGAAAACGCGCCCGTGATGTCACATCGCACGCGTCTGACAGCCCGAGCCTTCCTTCACTTTCACATGAGAATTGCGACGGGCCCCGAGACTCGCAGGGGGAGTTTACTTATCACGGATCTAGCCGTGGACTGATTATCTCGCTTAGGTTTGTACGAGCTGGTGTAATTGCATGGCCACATAGACAGACATGCGACCTTGGCGTACTCGCCTCCACCAATGCTGGTCCCCTTGCCACTGTAGCTCTCCACGGTTCTTCACAGTTCGTCTCCCGATTACAAGACGCTGTCAAAGGCATTTTCCGCCTTTAGTATTCACCCTTTGCGCATCGCGGCGAACGACAAATGGCCGACGTTCCGGGTCAAAATGGTGGAAGCCTCGACCTTCGTTACGTTCCTTATGGCGAGGAATCCCAGCTGAATTATGAATCTCCTTACCTCACTGCCATCAGACAGCTCATTAGTAAAGACTTATCAGAGCCATACAGTATCTATGTTTATCGATACTTTCTGTACCAATGGCCAGACTTATGCTATATGGTAAGCATCAGCAGGTGTTGTTAGCGGCCTTCTGCTTACATACTGAACAAACGAAATCAGGCCCTAGATAAAGACACCGATGAATTAATTGGGGTCATTATTTGCAAGTTGGAACCTCACCGAGGTGGACCGAATCGAGGATATATTGCCATGCTTGCTACAAGTGAACAGTATCGCGGTCGTGGTATTGCAAGTGCGCTTGTCAGAACTGCTTTGGATCATATGATAGAGCGAGGTGCAGACGAAATCGCGCTCGAGACAGAGGTCGACAACTTTCCCTCGTTGCGAATCTACGAGAAACTCGGCTTCCTTAGAACGAAGCGTTTGCATCGCTACTATCTAAACGGCAATACGGCATTCCGCCTCGTGCTTTATCTCAGGCCGGGTATTCCCTGGAAGCAAGTCGGACCATCCCATCCACCACCTGAATACCTACAGCCTGATGGATTTGGCGCGACAGCCACAACCGACTCTGCTAGTGAGGTTCAAAAACTGCCTTGATTCAATCGATTGATCGTTCACTGTTCGTTGGTACACGAGAGTCGACGCGAATAGCTGCAATTGATAACTCAGAACCTCCTTCTACGAGGTTCGGTAATCTCACCTGACAGCTTCGACAATTCACCACCTCTCCCATCTTGCGCTGGACACGGATCCCCAAAGCCCTCGGCAACACATCAAGTCACGACTTCGTTGCGCGGCATGAGGTTCCGATCACAGCTGCTGACACTATCCATATCGACACATTCCAGACTTCAGATGCTTGGCCTACATGTCACAAACGTAGCACCATTCCTGAAATCTGTTCAATACCTGAATCGGCAGGTATTGCTCCTGCAATCGCGCGCGCACGCAATTAGTCTGGCATTGACTTGGACTCCAGCACAGTATTGCTATCTTCTGAGTTTGATGCCAATACTTTGTCCCTAGGTTTGATGACGAAGTGTTGGCGTCGAATCGAAGCAAGCATTTCTTTTAGGTTTCGAGAGAAATTCTCAGAACCAGAAATCAAAGCTGACTACCTGCGGCTTCCTCACAATCACTACATGCTGCCGATATGTGAAAGAATTACGGTTGTTTGTGTTGCGATGGCAGTAGTCGAGATGATTTCGAGTATCTGCATGCTGTATTATAAGAGACATTACCAAAGGTTCGATAGTACCTGCAGCGCGCCAATCTAGACAAGCAATCAAGATCTGGCTGCATTTCATAAAATCGAGAGCTGGAACATGTTGAATAGAAAATAAATATTTGTTCAATGCGGAAAGAGTGGAAGAGATAGCCATGAATATTTGAATGAAATTCGTATACAACTACCTAGGTAGTTTATGAGTAAGAACAAGGCAAGTCCCTCAGGTTCCCCAAGTCCCCGAGTCCCACACTGCACTAGCAACGTTAGTGCAAGGCAACTTGAAGCTTACCCGGTAGTGTTGTACTGTGAGCATGGTTGCGCGTTCTACGCCCGCACTTCACAACAGCCAACCAACATCACAGCTTTTTAGCTACGGATATCAACCACCCCTTCGTACCGCGCCCGATCGCATAATATCAATCGCCACTGCATCACCTTTGCGACGCACTATCGCGCGATTCCAACAAACCGCGAATCACCACGTCATTGCTATCATAGCCTAAGGTCCCATTGTGTTGGAAAATATATGCAGCTATTCGAGGAGTTGCCAGGGCCGTGGTAGAGTGAGACTGGCCATTCTGAATCATGGATCCATCTGCATTCACGCTGGCAGCCTCGCCGAGCCTCACTTCGAAACCCCTCCCCTCGCCAATCAACACCGCGCAAAAGAATGGCAAGGCAGTGGTCCACCGGGTGGATCTGGAGCCGATATACACCCCCTTGAAGAGCGCGATGGGAGACCAATGGGGGAGCTATAAGGAAGCAGTGAATGCGTTTATACTAGGTGAGGGCTTGGTGTGCTGATAGGATTAACACTCGGCTGGAGGCTGATCTTGAATGTGTGATATAGGACAACTCAACCAGGCCGAGCTGGCATGGGTCATTCAACCTGCTCTCTCGGCAGTGCCCACTGTAGTCATATCCAACACAACCGCCTCTACGAACCCCTTCACCACCGTCTCGACCTTATTCCTACATAATCAGCTTATGGCCTGCATCTTCGCAAACACCCAGCGCGATCCTCCCCCGTCAGAAGTTGCAGCATGGGTTGCCGCAACCGACAAGCCCACAACAACTGCTAAGAGCGCCGGCTCGGCAGCCGTTAATGACAAAGCCGAGGAACGTCTCAAGCGACAAGTGATGAGCTTGCATCCCCGTGAAAGGAAGCGTCTCAAGATGCTGAAGGAACACAAAGGCGAACGAGGTCACTCAGGTCTGGAAGAGTCTCAAATCTACCACAATGAGCTTTCCCTGAGAAGTCAAGATTTAGATGCACAGAATGGGAGCAGTCGGAACAACTGGGACCTGGAGACGAGACGCCGCTATGCCCAGCCGCTAGCCGCAGAGACTCTGGAACTTCTGGGACGAGATGACCTGCAGAGTCGGATTGAGGCAATCTGTTACGAGCAAGGGCTCAGTGGTGGCGTCTCAGCGAAGGAGACCTGTGCTGAGCTCATGGAGCAGGCTACGGAAGTGAACATGAAAGAGATGCTGGGTGCTTTGTGTGCGCAGACCCGCAGTAACGGTCCGGAAGCCGGTATACAAACTGCAAAGTTCCGAAGGCAATTGCAAAGAGAAGAGATGGATGCCGAGAGGGGCACCATACAACGAACTCCAGCTGGCTTATTGCCTGTAGAGGTTGAAGCTCAGGCCAAACGCGAAGCGCTAAACATGGATGACCTGATGCGTTTACTTCAATTGAACGACACTTACAAGAGGGCCGATCCTTTCTTGGCTGAAAAGATGTTGCTACATCGATATCCCGTTCAACTACCTCAGCTAGAGCCTTCGACTAATGGGGTCTCACCACTTCAGCACATCACAACAGACCGAGTTGCCGATAGAATCGAGCAGCCACCGCCAGACGATACCATGTCGATGGATTCCTCAGACGTTACCTGGCAGGGTATAGGCAGGTCGGACCAAGATGCGTTGATGGGAGTGTTGGATGATGTGCTTGCCGTAGGCTGAGAGCGACATCGCCGCAACGAATCCCAATGCCAATACCAGAATGGCTAGCACGTACTTGCGAACGTTCAGATACCTGATCGATTGCCGACGAGTCTACACCAGTCAATCTTTTGTCGCGGTACAAGTGCTAAAAATGAATCAATAGCACATGACCTTCCGCGTCAATGCTATGCAATGCGAAATATTGGATCGCCGCATAGACGAGCCATGGCCAAATGGTATTACATGCGCGCTCTTGTCGACAGGGACAGCCACAAACGTAGGTAGCTTTGCCCTGTAATGAGTGCAATACGATGTAACGCTGCCCACCAAAATTGACGCCTTGATTGGAGCTCCCTCTCTCGCGCGGCCCAACCATGACGTTGATGCGACCTTTGTTCACTCTACTCCAGAGACCAACTCTACGCTGATACGGGCCTTGGTTCCATCGAACTCACGAAACTTTCGGAGGCTGTATCAACAAAGAGAAAGAAGAGCCGCCAATATGAGACGGCGCTTTGCCAAACCCGGATCACCAATGTGGAAAACCGATATGTGGAAAGTCGAGCGTGGAGAAGTAATGTATCACTATTGCCTGGATGGGCTTGACGACATCTCATATGATGGAGACGCCATGAGAAAGAGGTCCGATTCAAGACTTGAGGCCTTCTGAAGCGAGTTTCTACCCAAGCATACAGAGGTCTACTGCCATAATGACTTGGAATGGTTGAGACTGACCGTTTCTCAATGTAGGCATCATTTGATGGTTGTCTCTAAAAATCAGAACTCAACACCGACCTCGTACCCACTTGGTTGCAATCCGCATTTCCCTAAACCTCGTGCCGTACTTATTAAATTTTGATATTATCCACAGCTCACACGCTCAACTGCCCGGACTCGTAGCTGTATCTTCATCCCCCCTGAGTTTCGCAAAATATGATTTGATGTCTTCCGCACCTACTGCTTGTCCGCTCTCAGCAAAGGGCCTTAGGAACTCTTTTACCTTATCTTTTAAATGGTTGTATGCCATAACACCCTCGATTGCACGCACTCGATCAACGCCGCTCAACGCCGCCTCGCCCCGCTCCAGTAGGCTGCCAGAATGAACCGAGTGACCGGTTGCAGAGGCGTTCTCATCATGGTCTGACTCTGATAGTGGCGGTTCATAGTTCTCCTCTTCTTCTATGAGCTGTGGATGTGCTCTCAGCAGCGGGAAGCAGTTGGCACACCGACAAAGGTGGTCACGAAAGTCGTGTTTGAGGAAGAGTGATATGCTTTCAGTTGGAGCCATTGGTAGCCATTCGTGTTTCGGTTTGGCTACGTTCTCAGTGGGGTTGCACGCGATACCAGTTTCTTCATTGGCGGGAGAGGTGCTGTCTGGCTCGGGAGATAGCCGAGACAGCTCTCGCTCCTGCTCAAGCTTGGGAATTTTGGCACTTTGATCTTCATCATTGTTAGAGTCGTCTTCCGCCTTTCTTTTTCGACTTACTACAGCCTGATCTGTATAGTCTTTGCCATTGCTTTCGGAAATTGCTGATGCACCGCTGTGAAGCGGTTTCGACGGCACACCAGGAAGAAATCCCCGAGTTCCAGAGTAGCGTTTGATCCAAGGAAACGCGTCCGCGCATTTGTAGCAAATAAGCGTGTCAAAGTCATCCTCTCCTGGAAATCCTTCAGGAAGAGGGGGCTCTTCTTCGCTAACCTGGCCAGCATTATCTGCACCGAAATCATCAATACCACCCTCACCTTCGGCTTTGGCGTGACCAACACCACTCCCTTCATTCGACTTCTCAAATCGGCCGTTGGCGTTTCTAGGAAGACCCAGCAGGCATTCAGGATGCCACCAGTCTTCCCCACACCCTCCATCATCGACTGTGCCCAACCCAATACATTGGAACATGGTACCCTTCTCCCTTTCTGGATCATACTCTTCTCCACACCCACAAAACTTGCCTTGAAAATTATGATTGTATCTGTTGCCCTCCCTAGGCTGCTCTCCGCTCACGCCTCCTTTCATTCCCGTCACAGGATTCAATCTGAGTTCACAGGGTGCACCATTGGTGAATCTTGATGTACCGCAATCACAGACGAAGTTGCGCATTGTGAAGAGCTCAACAAGGTTGTGCTCGCCATGACATGAGATGCTACAGCTGTAACATATACCTGCAGGCTGGAACTGTTGGAATTTGGAGGCAGGTGGTGGAGTGCATGTCAAACAGGCGAAGAGGCTCTGCCTCAATGGTCCTAGAGGCTTGGTACAATTATCGAATTGGTATGGAAGAGCTTCACGCGCATCGGCTTCAAGTTGGAGTTGACTCGATATGTACTCTTGAGCTGTCTGGCCTGCGACGGGGTGCGGTGACGTTGGACTAGGTTGTGGCCCTTCAGTCGACATCCTAATGATTTTGGTGGACACAGGCGATGTGACAATTCTGCTTTAACGAGGCTACACTTCACATACAATGAGAGACCGTCTCAATCGTGCATACTGAGAATGAGAGACTGAACCGAGAACGACGCGTACAATGAGAGCGCGGTATTCTGCCAGCGGCGGTGTATGCAAGCACTTTACTCGATCAGCAGCAATTGGCCAATCACAAGCGAGATATCTCCGCAGCAACCGTGACCCCCTCACTTCGATCAATTTTGGACGCGTCAAGCCGCGTCAACGCGTTTATCTCGTGCTGTTGCCCACTCTCGGAAAAGCCCAGCTTCAATCAACAACCCAATTCAAGACGTCAACACTTCGTTCCTAGCCAGCAAGTATTCCAGATCTGGACTAATCCTACTATCCAACTAGGTCGGCATATGAGCAAAAACCACTGTCTTTGATCTTGTCACTATTCACCACCCAGGCGCAACATGTCGGCCTCAAACAGGAGAGGGAGGGAAAGTGATATTGCGGACACATACTCGACGCCTGGCGCACCTCCCTCGAGCCGTAAGCAAACACATCTCAATCTTGTGTGTATTGGCGCTAATGTTGCAGTACAGCACCTGCCTCTTCACCGCCTGCATTTCCTCGGAATGACCTTGACGATGACGATGATGACGATGGAGACCTTGATCGGGATGATGCTCTCATACCGGACATTGATGATGCGGATGAGATGGCAGAGGATGATGCAGGTATCGACCTGTTCGGTGACAACTTTGAAAGGGATTACAACGGCCGTGACGGGGATGCCTACGACGTGGCGGATATCGATGATGAGGGCGATTACGAAGAAATGGATGTCGCTCAAAGACGCCAACTCGAAGCTAGACTCAACAGACGAGACCGTGAGCTGGCGCGCCAGCGACGGATGCCACAAGCTTTCTTGCCTGACGAAGAAGATGATGTGATGGATCTGACCAGACAGCCAAGGAGAAGAAGGCACAGATATGATGAGGATCAAGACGACATGCAAATGGCGGACGACATCATGAACGAGGAGTTACCACTGGAGGCCCTCTCGGACATCAAGGCTCCCAATTTGACCGAATGGGTGTCCCAGCCACACGTGCACAGAACCATTGCTCGCGAATTCAAGAACTTCCTGACTGAATATACCGACAGCAACGGAACGTCTGTGTATGGTGTCCGTATTAGGACGTTGGGTGAGATCAACGCAGAGAGTCTGGAAATCAATTGGGACCACTTGAGTGAGAGCAAGCCGACGTTAGCCTACTTCTGTGTCAACGTACCGTCCGAAATCCTACCGATCTTCGATGCGGTGGCCATGGAAGTCACTCTTTATCACTATCCTGACTACGAGCGGATCCACAGCGAACTCCATGTACGCCTCACAGACTTACCGATCGTCTACACCCTACGACAGCTACGCCAGAACCATCTGAACAGCATGGTGCGAGTCACTGGTGTTGTGACCCGCCGCACAGGTGTCTTCCCCCAGCTGAAGTATATCAAGTTTGACTGCACAAAGTGTGGTATCACGCTGGGTCCATTTGCCCAAGATAGCAATTCCGAGGTGAAAATTTCGTTTTGTCAGAATTGTCAAAGCAGAGGGCCATTCACGCTGAATAGCGAAAAGACCGTTTACCGCAACTATCAGAAAATCACCTTACAAGAGTCGCCCGGTACGGTTCCTGCGGGTCGTCTGCCTCGCCACAGGGAGGTTATTCTCCTCTGGGACCTCATCGATACGGCCAAACCTGGTGATGAGATCGAGATTATAGGAATCTACCGCAACAACTATGATGCCGCGCTAAACAACAAGAACGGATTCCCAGTCTTTGCCACCATTCTCGAAGCAAACCATGTAGTGAAGTCTCATGATCAGCTGGCAGGGTTTCGCTTGACGGAAGCCGACGAACGCGAGATTCGCGCTCTATCTCGAGATCCCAATATCGTGGAAAAGATTGTATCGTCAATCGCACCATCTATCTACGGCCACGAAGACATCAAGACAGCCGTTGCCTTGTCGCTTTTCGGTGGCGTCAGTAAAGAGGCTCAAGGAAAGCATTCCATCCGTGGTGATATCAACATCCTGCTGTTGGGCGACCCGGGTACTGCAAAGTCACAAATCCTGAAGTACATCGAGGGCACTGCTCACCGTGCGGTCTTCGCTACTGGCCAAGGTGCTTCCGCTGTCGGTCTGACTGCTAGTGTCAGGAGAGACCCAATGACAGCTGAATGGACGCTCGAAGGTGGTGCGTTGGTCCTGGCTGACAAAGGTGTCTGCCTGATCGATGAGTTCGACAAGATGAATGATCAAGACCGAACGAGTATTCACGAAGCGATGGAGCAACAGACCATCTCGATCTCGAAGGCAGGTATTGTGACGACACTGCAGGCGAGATGCGCCGTCATTGCAGCGGCAAATCCGATTGGGGGTAGATACAACGGAACGATCCCCTTCAGTCAAAACGTGGAGCTGACTGAGCCTATCCTGTCGCGTTTCGACATCCTCTGTGTGGTCAGGGATACTGTCGACCCAGCAGAGGACGAGAGACTGGCGAAATTCGTCGTGAACAGCCATGGCAGAGCGCATCCAGTGATGTCTTCCTCTCTTGGAGCTCAGACGCAGACGACTGCCGCGAACGAAACACAGGAGGATGGCATGGATGTCGATGGTGCGGATGGTGCAGATAGTGGGGAGCCCAACCGACCGAAGCAGGAGATCCCACAGGAATTACTGAGGAAGTATATTCTCTACGCTCGCGAGAGGTGCAGGCCAAAACTGTACCACATCGACGAGGACAAGATTGCGAGGCTATTTGCGGACATGAGGAGAGAGTCATTGGCAACTGGTGCCTACCCTATCACCGTAAGTCCCAGTAAAGACTGGACCCGATACTTCTACCCGCGCACTCGGTCACTAACCAACACTCTCCCACACACAGGTGCGTCACCTCGAGTCTATCCTCCGTATCTCAGAGTCGTTCGCCAAGATGCGGCTGTCGGAGTACTGCAGCAGTGGCGACATCGACCGTGCCATCGCAGTGGCAGTGGACAGCTTTGTGGGATCCCAGAAAGTCAGTTGCAAGAAGGCACTGGCAAGAGCATTCGCGAAGTACACGCTTGCTCGACCAGGTGCATTCAAGGCGAAGCGTGGTGGTGCACAACGACAGGGCAGGGAAGGAGTCAGCGTATCCGCATGAGCTCATGTTAGCCGAAGTGCAAAGGCGTAACAGGGGGTGGTATCTGATATTACGATGGACCGATATAACGAGGACGTGGAGCAAGAAACTTACACACATATACCCTTTACTGATGCTTGGTGAAGCGATGGAATCGGCGCCGGTAGCTTTTCCGGTGGAGGACTTCACAGACATACAGACACATGCAATCCAATTTCGTAACAACAGACATGGCGAGAATTTCCCGAGAATCTAACTGATTGCATGTCTCCCTACTTAAGCTCCATGACACTACATACGGATGGCATGCATATGTGAAAGCATCGCCTTGCCAGCGAGAGGGATGATATGCACGTGACCGGCTAGTGTTGTAAAACGTGGCTCTGCAGGCATTCGGTGCAGCAGGATGTAACACATGACCTTGATGGCCGTGTCGACAGTCTGTGCAAGACCAATGGGGTTGCAGACACGGCCGATGTGTGATGTGGGTATTTCGACTATATGCTGTATCAGAGATATCAAACGAAGCTGCTGCTGTGCCATGTCATGCTGCGTTCTGTGGCTGTGTGTCGAGAAGTGAGATCGCGTCGTCTTCAGGACGGGCTGCACACTGTGCGGGTGGGTACAGTAGGCCCTCTGATCACCGTACGTACAGTCCCTCCTAAGAGCAGGAACAATCCTCTATGCGATGCGTGAAGGGCGTGATCGGCAATCGACATTCAATGCCCTATCGATCTCCCTGATACACACAGCAGCAAGCAAGCTTCACCGACTTATTGCTCGTCTCTGTACCGGCCACGCCCACCCCAACCGAGTGCGGCGCCACAACACGGGACGGGGGTTGATGTGTGGAGGCTATGGTGGAGAGTCAGGTGTTGCTTCGATGCATAGGGTGCGTAGCACAGCACAAGGCCAGACTGTATGGTACATAGTGTACTGCAAAAGCACTGCACATCCTGGAATACTAACACAGCACGAGAGTGGACGTTGGGTCCAGCGTCATGACAGACGCAACATCTGTAAGGCTACATAGCGATGGCGATGGCGATGGCGTCGACGTTGACGGACGTTGTCGCTAGGCAATAGTGGCTGATGGTGCGGCAGAGTCTGACAGTCTGTCTCATCATATGTTGTTGTTGTTGTTGTTGGTGTTAATATTATTATTATTCCACCTAATCATTGAGTGTATGATCATTGCCGACAGAGGCAGGAGGCAGGTATGTGCTCAATCTATTTCGGAATGCGTCAGGACAAGCTTTGTCTCTAGCGGCGCTAAGCGGAGTCTACGCGCTCTCATTCGCTGGGACGGGCCGCGTCTCGTGCATTAGCGTCTTGTTCCTGCAGGTCTTGGCGACAATCTGCAGCTGGTTCCTGGCGCTAGTCCTCAAGGGGGAGGCGATTTAATTAAACTCGGAGTCTTTGGCTTGCACTCGTGGGCGTAGAAGGGGGCAAGGCGAAAACACAGGCTCTTTCAGGTTGCCGTGAAAGAAGCGAAAGAGATGAGAGACGGGCCCGGATCACCTTAGGTAGACAGGCTGTGGCGGGCGACGATGAACACTCCAGATTACGCTTGGGGGGTGAGGACGGCAGGGAAGGAAGGGCAGGAAGGGCAGGAAAGGCAGTTCCCACCACAAGCACAGCACGCTCCCCGCTCACCTACTCGCCCACTCGCCCACTCTACCATCCACATACGCTCACGCTCACGCTCACACTCACACTCACACTCACACTCATACTCATACTCACTCCCTCCCTCTCGCTCTCTTACACACGCATTCTCTCTCTCTCTCTCCTCTCTCTCTTCCTCCTCTTTCTCGCTCTCTTCGCCTTCACGTATCTCAGCGCCTTTTCGCGCCCTTCTCTTCGCTACCTCCTCTCGTGAGCAAGTTCTCCGTCTATCCTGACCATCCGCCCTTCGTTTAACGGTGGTCACAAACCAGTTCAGAGCCAGTTCACTCCTTTCCTGGCTTCCGTTTCGCTTTGATCCAATTCGTCCGACTCGCAATCCAGGCGTTTGCCCTTGCATTCCATGACATAGGCCCTGCAACGTTTCCCCTTCTAGCTCCTCTGCCGACTGAGTTCACGACCCATCAGCCGTATATTCTACTACTGCTTCATATCATAACCGCCGAAGAGTCGCCTTTCGCAGCCGCAAATCATACAGTCGCACCCGTTGCGACTGTCGGACCATCGCATCCATGACATACCACCACGCACACCTTCATGAAGCCCACAGGCGCGTCTACCCAGGCGCCGCCCACCAGGAAGAGAAGCGCGATGAACCGATCGTGATGGAGGAGAGAGACGGCGACCCTGGAGTTGCCACCGTGTACTCGGTCGTCTATGTGACCGCCTCACAGGACTTCCCTGGCGACGTTGCCAGTTACTCGACTCCTCCAGTCGAAGCTTCTACCACTGCTACCTCGACTCCAACTACCTCTCAATCGCCCACCTCTGCTACCAGCTATTCCATGAATGCAGAGCAGTCGGCCTACAACGCTGCCAAATCTTCTGCTGCCAACTACCGCGCTTCGTCGCACTCGAGCTCCACTACAGCCGTTGAGAGCACCGCAACTGCGATCCCAGTAGCTGCCTCGTCAATTGAAACCTCCAGTGTTGCTATCGACACCTCCTCTTTCTCTACCACCTCTTTTCTGACCTCCACTACTTCTTCTTCGGAGCCAGCATCGTCCACTTCTTCCGTTGATAGCTCGGTCGCGAATGCTCTCAGTGATGGCTCTCCACAAGCGACTAGCGAGTCCAGCATCAACGAGCACTCGTCGCAGGCCATCCAGCAGACTAGCAGTGGTCTTTCAGGTGGACAGCAAGCTGGCCTGGCAATCGGTATCATTGCTGCCTTCGCGATCGCTGCTGGTCTGCTGTTCTTCTGCTGGCGTAAGCGCAAGGCTTTTAGGCGCAGTCAACAGGGAGGGGAGCAGTTGAACGAGAAGCATGGCAGCTTCTTCGGTAGCAACCAACCTATGCCAAACGGAATGGGCTCCAAGAGGAGCAGCGATTCGTCCGACCGAGTGCCTGCCAGTGTCAGGACCACTCGTACGGCGTCTGTTGCACCACGCTTATCGCTTCGCCCTGTCACCCAGTTCTTGCCGAACTTGATGGCTGCTGGTGATCGTAAGAGCACCGGCAATACGCTCAACATTGCCACTGAGCCCGTGTCTGAGAAGACTAGTGCTTGGGAGCGCAAGCCTTCGCAAGTGGCGGACAATCCCTTCGCTGATGCCGCTGTTCTGTCTGAGAAGGCAGCACGTCCAGCCTCTGCCGAATCTAACGACTCAAAGAACCCATTCGAGGAACCTGTCCAGAAGGCTACCGTTAGACCAGCAAGCCCAACGTCCAGCAACGGCAAGGAAGAGTCTGTGCAGGGTTCTCCCAAATCAGTGCAGGTCGGTACCGCCTCTACCGTGGCTGTCGGAAAGTCAGGTCCACCACCTCCCACTCAGCCAAACAACGTCCACCGTGTCCAACTAGACTTCAAGCCTTCTATGGATGACGAGCTCGAACTGCGTGCTGGCCAGCTGGTACGCATGCTCCACGCATACGACGACGGCTGGGTAAGTTGATCATAAGACAATACACCGTATCTCGACCTGCATCTGCTAACTTAATCATTCCAGGCTCTCTGCATTCGTATGGATCGTTCTCAACAGGGTGTCTGCCCACGCACTTGCCTTTCCAACCTTCCGGTAAAGCCACGCAATGGCCCTCCTCCAGGTTCACGCCCACCACCAGGCATGCGCCAGCCATCCAACCCAGCAGGACCAATGTATCCCCGTCCCCTAACACCTAACGGTGGACCTCAAGGAAATCGCCAGCGTTCCGAAACCGATTCTCGTCCTTCTGAATCCAGCTTCGATAACCGTGATGGCTCTAGTGCCGATGCTCTAAAGCCTGCAGGTGCGGCTGCCGGCATGCCTGCCAGGAAGCCCGTCCCAGGCCAGGCTCTCTAGAGTGCATTGCGGCCCTCGTCATTGACCCGGTATGGGGATGATCGCCCCTTAGAAAGTTGATGATTTATGTGGAGTATTCGAATGACTTTTCACGGCGTGAAGCGTGTTTAATATCTTAACAAACATTGGCTGCACCTGTGCTGTGCCCAATCTGCTCGGTGAAGGTGCAGCCCTCAAAGGCTCGTCCTGTTGGCTCTGCCACTCGCTGCCACAACCAAATCATCTGACCGTCTTGCAATGCTTTCATCCTCCTCAGCCCACCATAGTGGGTGCTATGAGAGAGCTCAGATATGTATAATGTTTAGCAGCGCAGCAGTCTTGATCAGGAAGCCTTGTGGTGCAATCGAATTCAGGGGGCTGTTCCGGAACTGCCTTTTGAGGTCGACAAGAACATTTTTCGTTTCGTCTCACGTTTTGAACGAGATACGGGCGGAAGCATCGTGTTTCTTACTCGCCAGAGCTGGTCTACCTGCGAGCTGCTTTCCCTTCGTCTGCCTTGATTTGCTTTGCCTGTTCACTTCATTTACATTTTCTTTCTTACTTGCACATCCAACCGAGACACGTTGTATTATCTAGATATCTGGTTGTAGCTGGCAATTTATCTGTTTCCAAACAAACAAACCGATAGGCAGTCTGATCCACGTATTGAAAGACGCGGGTGGCCGCAGATGATCTCCTTGTCGATTCCGTTCTGCGTAAGTGGTCATGTCTTAAGTATCACTTCACCTTTCATCTGTGCCCGGGATTTACTACATGGTTACTTCGCGGCTTCTAGGACAATGAGGACCCGCTCCAGTTGGGTTTCCACCATTGAGAGCAGCAAACAAACATCACTGATGAGTGTCATGGGCCCTCTCGCCTTTGAAAGCTCCCGCGGATCGCCTCAGTTCTCACTGTATTGTCTCTGCAAGAGGTGTCTATAAACTATGGCAAGTTGCGAATCTTCAAAGTTGTAGCACGACGTTCCAATCCTCTTACCTACCTAGGTACCTAGTGTGTACCATCGAAAGTGACGTCAAAGCGAAGGCTTGAAGCCAGCCATGCTATGGCATTCGGCGATCCCTCCGAGCCTGCGCTTGCGCGTGAGGCTCAAGCGGGGATTCGCGCTAGCAATGCACCGAATCTAGTTGCGCGCGCTATACACTCTTCCACTGATATACAGAAGAAGAAGGAGGAAGAGCAGGAAAAGAAAAGGGAGAACGGGCTACGAGGTGCAGGAGGAAGGGCGCACATTTCACTTTCTCTGGCCAGGGGCTCACACGCTCCAGATACGACTGGGCATCGACGAGCCCACTCCGATCCCATTCGTCCTCCCCACTATCGAGTTAAAGGTTGGCAGCTAGGGTCTTCAATCAGACAACAAGGACCGGTGCAAGCAGAGAAAGGCACATTGCGTCGTGGCGCTAGCACATCCGGAAGAGGTCTGATCTCATACCGCAACACTGCCAGATCTGCTCCCTCTTCGAGACAAAACTCCAGGCCACCAACCTCGTCTCCAGCCCACAATAGGCTGAGTGTGAGGCCGGGAGGAACAGGACTAAAGACCGAGAACAAGGGCGTATCACTGTCGCATACACTTTCTGGTTTTGACAAGCGAGGCTGCACCAGCGACAACGATAATAGCATCGATTGCCAAGGTCAAGAGGTTGCGCAGGCACTCAGTTTTAGACGAGGATCTCATCTGGTTCAACTTGCTTGCGCTAGACCGACAGAGAAGACCCCAGCTGTCGCAGCGGTCACTCGAGCAAGCATTCACCTCTGTATTGGACAACGCGAAGCATCTGATCGGGTCTTCAATCTGGGAAGCTAGAGGGGAGTATTCCGAGTTGCTTGCGCGTGTGCTTCACACTGCCAAACGACAAGCTGGACGGCAGGACCTCCCATCTTCACACCTTCTGCGCACAGACAGCACAGGTATTGACGTTGGAGGTCATCGCGAATTTAGCCTCTCGAACCTGAGCGCAATGTCGGCACCTACTGTCGGCCAGTTTCTGGTCGCCATCAATGGCTTTATCCAGGTTCGCAACGAAGCCCAATTCTCCGACTACATCGTATTAGAACCGCCATTTGGAGGCCTATACCAACAGATGATCTCAGAACTCCAGCAAGCATACCCCAAAGGATCCGAAGATGCACTGGAGAAGAAATGCGAGCAACTCCTACCAAAGGCAGTCGAAGGCGCCGGGCAGGCCTCGTGGTCACCGTTCGTTAGATTCATGGTATGCTACCTCTCCTACCTACGAGATGTAGATGCCGATCCGAACAAGTACCTCGCGACATACGATCTCCTGAGTGAGCTTCAAAAGCATGCCAATGCGGCCCTGGCACATGGATCGCTGGGTTACTTGATGCTGCAGACTACCATCAAGTCAGCGAGGTTAGTCTGCAGGCTAGCAATTGGCCTGGACAAGCGACCCGATCTGATCAGCCACCTGAAGAGCGGCACGGGTGGAGGTGACGACGACACCCAGGAAACACTACCAGAGCGCGCTGCCAACAGCCTGCGTGGCGCCTTCAACACATGTCTTGCCGACAGGAGCACGGCAATCGGCGGCTTGAAGGATGGAAAGCCTGAGGGTAAGAAGCAGGGCATCTACATCTTCGCCAACCTCTGCCTCAAGATCCTATTCCAGTGTAAAAAGACACGCAATGCAGCAAATCTGTTCGAACAGATCGAGAACTCGGCGCCTCCGCTGGCTGCGTATCCCAAGAATCAGAGGGTTACATACCTGTATTATCTCGGTCGATTCTGGTTCCAGAACAACCATTTCTACAGAGCGCAAGCAGCTTTACAGCACGCATACGATGAATCTCCGTCGAGTGCAAGCTGCACAAAACAGAAGCGGCATATCGTGGTCTATCTCATCGCCTCCAACATAGTCCTCGGCCGCTTTCCATCACAGACGCTTCTCTCTCGGCCAGAAGCCCTCGGACTTCAAGAACACTTCCTCCCGCTCTGTGCCGCCATCAGACAAGGGAATCTTGACCTCTTCAAGGGTCACATGTATGCTAATCAGAGCAATGTCGAATGGATGCTCTATTGGAGGGTCCTCTTGCAGTTGCGAAGTAAGTGCGAGGTTCTCGTTTGGCGTTCGCTCATCCGCAAGGTGTTCCTCTTGGCCGGTAGACAGCCCGATCCCTCAAGCAAGATCGCTCCTACTGTGGACGTGGATGCGATCGTAGCTGCTTTCACAGCCTTGACAAGATCTGGCAATGGCACCCAAGCAGCTCCCTTCGATAACCCGCCAGACCCGGACTTTGACCTGGAAGACGTGCGGGACGGGGACGACACTTTCCTCCCGGACTCATACACTGTCGAATCCATCCTTTCTTCCTTGGTGACGCAGGGTCTCCTAGGTGGCTATGTCTCCCACAAGCAGCTGAAGTTCGCCATCACTGGTGCGTCACGGAAGGGGGTCATGCCAGCTGGTTTTCCCCAACCATGGGCCGTCGTCTCTCAGAGGGTCAGGGATACCAATGCCGACAATGTCCCTGGCTGGAAGCAAGGATCATTATCGGCACACGGCCTGAATGGCGGAGGGCCTAAAGTTATCAGTCTGAGTGGTGCAAGGGCAGCAGGTACCTGAAGGCTTTCCATCAGACCATGTGATGATCTGTTGATATATGTAAATTTACTTTTCCTTACGATGGAGATGATTTCAAGTCTTTTCCATCCTACGTTCTTCGGTTCGGTAACCACGCTATATTCACGGGTTCATTTACAATCATTCAATCCCTAGATTTGCGTCTGTGATGAGAGTGGTGTCGATGATGATGGTGTCGTCTCTCCCGGTCTTCAGCGCCTTGATCGTCGGTTTCTTGATGCTTGTGTCGTGATGAGTCCCCTCTATGTGTTCTCCTGCGAGTAGAGGAATCTTTATCCGCATCCAAACGTCTCGAATCGCTATGGTTTCGCCTGACATGTTTTCTCTGCCGACGATCATCGTCATCAAGTTCTGCCAACTCTCTACTCCTCGCTCTGTTCCATTCTCCCTTATCCCTCTCACTTGCCTTAAGCTGCGCCTGCGCTCTCTGCATCACCGCAAACGGGTCATTGCTGACCAGCCTGCTCTGGGCGCGCTCTCTACGTCGAGGGTCTTCGTTTCCCCACACATCCTTGTCCTCGATAGGCGCAGCGACAGAGGAGCTCCCGCTGACCGCATACCATGGTTTCTTACCCGCGGAATCCCTCGAGCCGGCTGCGTTCGAGAGTTTCATAGGTTCATACGTCCCTTGGGGTGGCCCCTCCTTGCGTGATGCCTCTCTGTGACTACCCGGCCGAGATTTCTGCCTCGGTGGTTCTGCGAATAGTTGGATGTTGCCTTTGGAATCCTCTACGGGCAGATCAGCAGCAGGCCTCTCTCCCCTTGCACCTGTCACACCGATACCCTGTTTCGACACTTGACGGGCCTCAGCCTCTTCCAAGGCATATCGGATGTCTCGGTCTGTATCGTCCTCGCCTCTAAGCCGTCTACGCTTGCGCTCGCGCTCGCGCTCGCGCTCAGAGCGGCCGCCATCCTCAGGGCGACCGTGCTTGGCCAGGCTCAGGAGACGCTCGTCTACGGCGCTGATCTCAGGCGTGGGCGCTGGCTCTCCTCGTAACTTAGCCATCCGCCGAGCAGACTCCTGCAGCTGCAGGCGTTCTTCCTCGGCTTCTTCTGCCGCTTCCGCTGCCGCCTCGTCGCGCCGCACCCGGTCGATGTTGGCCTGGTTGTAGACGTTCCATGATTTCTTTCCCAACAGGTGCAGCGGCATGGTTGTTATGGCATGCGCTTGAGCTTGGAAGTGATAAAGCTAGGTGGCGATTTCGAGAGGCAGAGGGTCAGATCATCCACCCTCGCACCTCTTGCTTGGTCGGTCTAGATCACGCCTTATCAAAACGTGTGCCGTCCGAGTTTGATCTCATGGATCGGATATGGTGTGGTCTAGTTGCTGTGATTCTTCTTGGCTCTATCTGGCTTCAAGCGCAAGATCATTCTGTCGAAGACTACTGCGAACTATGGACAACCCTATGATCCATGTAGTACGTACAAGCCACCGCGCTTTTCCGGCTTCCCGCAATGTGCTCGTCGAGGATTGCACTGCCAAGGTGTCTTCTTACAATCGAGAGGTTATCACAGCACGGGTGCCAGAGAGACAAAAGGATGACTCTGTAGGGTTTGATTGATATTATCCAAGTTGGTCATAGAGTCGTGATTTTGGTGTCGGCCACTAACATCACGTCTCTGCCCAGCACTGCGCTGAAAGTCGATTTGTTTGATGCAAGTGCAACTTGAAGCTCCACCGAAAGCACTTCAGCAATCGAACAAACCTTGAGCAATCTTGTGGACACGGTGAAAACGTGAGAGAAAACGGGTACAATGACTACAAAAGATTCGTTTTGGTGGACGCCTATATAGCTAGAGGACCGTCTGGCCGGTCTGGCGGTAGCGAGTCGAACCCCTCGTTTAAATCATAGCATTTTCTCTTTCCTCTTATGCAAGTTGTCATACGTATTGTCCAAATTCGAGGTCCGCCTATGGTTCCCTACGCTCGTCTAACACCATTGAAACGAAGCGCAGGGAGTGCGTCACTACCAATGCGCTCAAAAGTACCCAGATACTTTCACAGCCATGATATAGCTGACGTCCCCATTCTCTGAGCGATAACACCGGAGCATTGATCAAGCTAATCATCAAGATGAATGACTTCTGGTGGAGCATCTGGAATGAGCTTCCTACCAGCTGCAAATGAGCTTGCCTTGTCCACTGCTCTGAAGTAGACTTTCTTATTGCTGAAGTAGTCGAGCTGTTGCATTTGGAGCTTCTTATCCACCAGCAGACCAGCACAGAGAAGCACAAAATCATCGCTTCCGCACCGGGTGGAGTATGTGTGCCAAACGGTCTCGACGGATGTTAGGCGGTTGCCCTTCATCCAGGTGAAATCTCCATCTCTGAACTCTTGCTTACCGGGTCGAATGTCTAAATTTAGTACCCCAATCCAGTATCTGTGAGGTGCGAGGTTGGATCTTGGTAGACACATGATGGCTTTTCGACAAAATCTGTCATATTCTCTCAGTGTGGATGAGCAATCTCGAGGGATCATCACAGGCCTAAGTTCCCATAGGGGTGGCGGCGTGTCGGATACACGTTCGATTTCCATGAATTCGCTCTCGCAGCCGGGTACGTGTGCATGGCTGAAGTTTATATTGGCGTGTGAGCCGTAGGTAATGCTATGAGTAGGAGTGTCACTCCCCCCAGATTCGTTAAGAAGATGTTGGTAGTTATTTCCAGGAAGAACTTCAGTATTCATTTCGCGCTCGAAAGCCGATACAACATGATTGTCGTCGCTGTGATTCGCCTCGGTGTCGATCGGTATATTCGAGGGTTCCACGGCCGTCATGCTTTCGTTCTCGAGACTCCAGATCTCTTGGGCCTCGTAAAAGGTGTCATCTCGTTCCATCGACATTATGGTCTGGCACGTTTGCCGGTGGTAGTAACGCAGTGAAAAGGAGTTGGTTAACTTGATGGCGTCCTGGACTGAGCAGGCAACAAAAAGGCCAGGCTCTGTGCGGTTGATTCGCATATACTCAACGCCTGGCTCATATGTAGCTCACCTGGCGAGAAAACTTCACCTGGAACTTTGAGACTTGCTAACGCCGTCTTATGTGCCGTGTGAGCAGGTGCAAGAGGCAAAGGGAAAGTCGGCATGCACGTGAATTCGAAGCGTCACGGGGGATAAGTGAATTGCATTTCACACAGCATGGCAGATGTCAAAGTTCATGTAACTTTCATTTGAGGCAGCCTGCTGTGGCAGGTGAGCTGCAATCCTTTTCACGTCCCGAGGCACGCGCCACACATAAGTGTACAAAAGCGCATACAAAACACGAGGTCCCAGAGCCTTCTCTCTACGTCAGTTCCAGAGATCCAATCGCTTACCCTTTTTGGCGTTTGCTTTCACAGCATCGAAAATTTCCCAAGCCCACTGAGAATTACCCACCACGGCCAACATTAAGTTCATCTCGTAATAATGAGCGACGAAACACCAGCCAACACTGGCAAGCAGTTGAAGCCCTGGGCGGATGCAGAGAAGCTGGGGTTTCTTTTCCAGATCATTGCTCGTGCTGGGACCATCCCTTGGGCTGAGCTCGAATTGCCCGAGGGCCGCACTATGAAGGCGTGTCAAGTGATGGTGGATAAAGAGAAACAGAAGATCAAGAAAAGCCTTGCTGAGCGAGGCCTTGGGCCAGACACATCTCCAAAGGCATGGCACTCAACTATCCTTTTGGTCATTGAAGGCTAATATCGTATCTGTAGAAGCGCAAGGCTGCGCACAATGACAGGGCCACCGACGCAGAGGGCGCTGCTTCGGGAGAATCGAGTAATCCAAGCTCGAAGCGTAGACGCCTCAAGAAGGATGCCAGCTCCAAGATCAAGACCGAGGAGGATGTCGCAGGCGACGAGGTCTTCCATTAGAGCATTCCTGTGGTAAAGCAAGATCTGAGTCTGGCTAAGTATGTCGAGATAGCCATAGACTTTCAATCCAGAGATCCAACAGACGATAGCGGAGGTTGGAGTTTTCGTAGTCGAGGAAGAGACACGAGGCTCAGTTACCATGATGGGTATCGTGCCTGGGGTAACTGTTCAAGCGCGGCGAGCGCGTTACAGTAACCAAAGCTTCTTCCTTCAGATGTACAGGACAGAAATGAGTTTCGTGCCACTGAGTACGCCCTTACGAATGTTCGGTGTCAACAATGAAGTCAATCACTCAAGTTTGTCGAGATGCTCAAGTCTCGTGAGGACAACCTGTTTGCTGGTCTCTTGTATCTCTCCCGCCAGGAAGACCTCATCGAGGATAGCATAGACCTATTGTATCATGATCAGCCACAGCACGTCTCAACATCACTTTCTACATAGGCGTACCTTGTAAAAATTGAATACCAAGTCCAGCTCACAAACATTGCCAAAGAACTGGTCGAGCACCTCGACAAAGAAGTGTATAGCTTCTAGATACGCCAACTCATTGTCTCCAACATCCACGCATGCGCAAAAGAACAACCCAGCATATCTCCTGTATACGATTTTACTGCTGCCGCGGAACTCGACAAAGTTGGATTGGTGTTTCTGATCGCGAGGGGCCACTAGACGGTGGATTTCTCCTTTGAGCTTGATCTTTTCGTCATCTGTGTAGGGCGAATACCACTTCGAGAGTCTTGTCTTGCCCTGGCGGTTTTGAATGAGTATGAACGACAGCACCATGGTTAAGCTGCAACCTCGACGGGTGGGAGAGTATGCAGGCAATGCGCAATGTCGTCAAGCGAATCCAAGGGAGCTGAGATGAGACAAGCAGCAGGTACGGTTGAACCTACTGTACTTAGGGTGGAATGCAACGCTCGGAACAAGCCACAAGGCGTGGACGGGACACCTAAGCCCGGCCGTGCGCGGGCCGGCCCCTTAGCTGCATCTCTCATCCTCAAACCTTCATACCTTCAGATGTGACCAGCATTGCTGCTTCCATCACAGCTCTGTATTTGAGGGGGTGGCCATCCTTTCTGTTCCAAGTGCGCGGCTCAGTGGTGTTTTCACTTCGCACAGATCTTGATTGATACCTCTTCGACTTCATCCAAGTAGCATCCGAATGCTGCTTGGCCTCGCACCTGTTAGGAGCGTGAAAAGCATCTTGGGTATAACGATACGCGCCTACAGTTCCTGTATACCATCCCAAAACCAGTTTCCTTCGAAAACCCCCGGCGCTTTCTGGACGAAAACATATACTAGATCTGTCACACAATTGCGGCTCTCCAATCCAGCCTCTGCTAGGTCTGCAAGCAGCACCTCCACCAGCATGGATGCCCCATCTAACCCAGCGAGCGCCTCGAAGCGCAAAGTCCCGCCCACATCATCACCATCGGAACGACCAATGAAGCAAGTGCGAGCAGATGGACATACACCAACACAGCCGCAGATCAATCTCAATGGCGCATCTGTCTCTGCCTCCGAGGCGGCAACGCCGAACGGCTATGGCTCTCCCATTCCAGTGGACGACAATGCTTCAGAGGCGGGCATAGTTCATGCCGCAGCAACAGCAGATACCGCAGAGTGGCAGGCGACGATAGAAAAGGTGGTGAAGAACGTTGTCAGTATACACTTTTGCCAAACTTGCGCATTCGACACAGAAACTGCGATAAGCAGCGAGGCCACCGGCTTCGTTGTGGACGCAGAGAGAGGTTATATCCTCACCAACCGCCACGTCGTCGGGACTGGCCCTTTCTGGGGTTATTGCATCTTTGATAATCACGAAGAGTGCGACGTGTGGCCTGTGTACAGAGATCCTGTGCATGATTTCGGTATCTTGAGGTTTGATCCAAAGGCTATAAAATACATCAAACTGGCGTCGCTTCAATTGAGACCAGATCTCGCCAAAATTGGCAGCGAGATCAGAGTTGTAGGTAATGATGCTGGCGAGAAGTTGAGTATCTTGTCTGGCGTCATTTCCAGGGTGGATCGAAATGCTCCCGAGTACGGCGAGGGCTACAGCGACTTCAACACCAATTACATTCAAGCCGCTGCAGCTGCTTCAGGTGGATCGTCTGGTTCTCCAGTCGTCAACATCGATGGCTATGCAATCGCCTTGCAGGCCGGTGGGAGAGCAGATGGTGCTGCTACGGATTACTTTCTGCCTCTGGATAGGCCACTCCGAGCTTTACAATGCATTGCGCAAGGGAAAGAGGTTACTCGTGGCACGATCCAGACACAATGGGTACTCAAAGCCTTTGACGAGTGTCGACGGCTTGGTCTGACACCAGAATGGGAGGCTCTCGTGCGAGAAGCGTTCCCAACCGACAATTGTATGCTTGTAGCAGAAATTGTGCTGCCTGATGGCCCTGGCGATGGAAAGCTGGAAGAAGGCGATGTGTTGATCAAAGTTAACGGTCAATTGCTTGCTCAATTCCCCAGGCTTGATGAGATCTTGGACGGTAGTGTTGGTGGCAAAGTCAACCTGCTGCTTCAGAGAGGTGGCGTGGACTTGGAGGTCGAACTCGACGTTGAGGATCTCCATTCTATCACGCCGGATCGCTTCGTCACAGTTGCCGGTGCCGCATTCCATGACCTATCCTACCAGCAAGCTCGCCTTTTTGCCCTCAGTCTTAAAAATCCTGGTGTCTATTGCTGTGAAGCCTCTGGATCGTTCCGGTTTGACTCGAGCGAATATGGCTGGTTGATTCAGTCAGTTGACCACAAGCCAACACCCAACTTGGCTGCTTTCACTGATGTGATGAAAGACATCAATGATCGAAGCCGGGTTGTTGTCACGTACAAACACATTCGGGACCTCCACACCGTCAACACCAGTATAATCAATGTGGACAGACACTGGAACCGATCAATGAAGTTGGCAGTCAGGAACGATGAGACTGGTCTGTGGGACTTTTCAGATCTTGCCAAACCTGTTCCACCAGCACCTCCTGTCCCACAGAAAGCCAACTTCATTCAAATGGGGGGTGCACAGCATCCTGCTGCGGTTGACATCGTGCGTTCATTCGTTCGTGTAGGTGCTACCATGCCCCTCAAGTTAGACGGGTTTCCAAAGGCTCGCAAGATTGGATTTGGTGTAGTGATAGACGCTGTGAAGGGTCTGGTCGTCGTCAGCAGAGCAATCGTTCCATATGACATGTGCGATATCTCCGTGACTATTGCAGACAGCATCATCATCGAAGGCAAAGTTGTCTTTATGCATCCATTGCAAAACTACGTCATCATCCAGTATGATCCTTCGCTTGTCAACGCCCCTGTGAAGTCGGCCAAGTTGAGCACAAGAAATGTCAAGCAGGGAGAGGAAACCATATTCTTCGGGTTCAACAGCAACTTGAGGCCCGTAGTAGCTAAGACCGCAGTTACAGATATCACCACAGTAGCGATTCCTGCGAGCGCCTCGACGCCACGCTACCGAGCAGTCAATCTTGACGCCATCACGGTCGATACCTCGTTGGCAAGCCAATGTGGCAGCGGTGTGCTGGTTACTGAAGAGGGTGAAGTGCAAGCACTTTGGTTGACATATCTCGGTGAGCGTAGCGGCCACACTGGCAAGGATGTTGAATACCATCTCGGTCTCAGCACGCCTGCTCTCCTGCCCGTTATTGAAGAAGTAAAGAAGGGGGTAAAGCCTCTCTTGCGTATCTTGAATCTGGAAACGCAGACAGTTCAAATGTCGCAGGCTCGCATCATGGGAGTGCCAGAAGAATGGATTGAGAGAGTGGAGCGTGAGGACCCTGAAAGGCATCAACTATTCATGGTTCGCAAAGTGGATGCCGGACACACAGATGGATTGGAGGAGGCAGATGTCATTCTCACGTTCAATGGCAAACTCATCACCCGTGTCCAAGACCTGGACGTGATGTATAACCATGAGGTTCTGACCGCTGAGATCGTTCGGCAGAAGGAGCCAATGACCATCGAGGTGCCGACTGTGCCTACGGACGAGCTTGAAACAAACCGTGTCGTGATCTTCTGTGGTGCAATCCTTCATGCGCCGCACCATGCTGTCCGCCAGCAAATAAGCAAAGTCCATTCTGGCATCTATGTCTCTGGGCGAATGAGAGGATCTCCCGCTTACATGTACGGTTTGGCCAGTACGAATTTCATCATGGCTGTCAATGCTGTACCAACTCCCGACTTGGAAAGTTTTCTGAAGGAGACGAACAAGATTCCGGATAACACTTATTTCCGATTGAAGGTGATGACCTTCGACAACGTTCCATGGGTCGCCACTATGAAAAAGAACGAGCACTATTTTCCTACGGTGGAATTTGTCAAGGATCCGACGCTTCGTGAGGGTTGGAAGAGGGTCACATACAAAGGAGGCGACGTCACTGGTGGAGAGGGCGACCTTGTACCTGAAAATGAGGAGGTTGACCCTGTGGAAGAGCAATGAATGTGTCGTTCGGACCCTCTACTGGCGAAAGGAGGCTTGCATTAGAGCATTAATGTGCTGCCTTCCAAAATTGTTCAATTCTGTATAGTGTATAACACCACAAAAATCCTACAAGTAGTTTTTAATTTCGATCACGATCACAATTTTCAACATATCCGTATGATCGCATGTCTGTCGCTAGAATGATGGTGCCGATGTGTCAACAGGACATGTATAGAGTCTTGTCAAAGAAACGATGATACCTATCATGAAGGCACAATTTTCCCCACCTACTCACTAAAGCAAAGCCACCAAACCCCGCGGTATGTTAGATTTCGACGCGTTCCCCTGCACGTTGCCATTCGAAGCACACTCCCGCACACCTCCATAGGCGTGTCCTTGCTACACAAAGCTTCTATAAGACGAAGGATTACTGTGTTGTGTTTGATACGTCGGGACTCGCGAACATGGACGACATCAATGACATCCTTGCGTCGGTTTCGCGACCACATGCCTCTGAGCAAGCACTTGACCTTCAGGCGTTGACGCGCGCGTGGGTCAATGAGAGGACATCGCCAGAACTGCTGCCATACCCTTCGAGCCTTTTGGATCGTCAAATGGAGAGGTTGAAGAAACAAGTAAGACCCATGTGCACGCACCCTTCGTGGCAGGCTACTAGATGTCGTCACCAAGACAACAACGACTGATTGCTACTGTCACAGTAGATAGAGACAATCGAGGACATGACGGGTACCATGGACCCTAAATCGAACTTTACGCTTGTGATCATACAGACAGAGCTCGAAAGGTTCAAATTCCTCATACGATCGCTGCTAAGATCAAGGATTGCAAAGGTACGTGGAGCCGAAAGTAGTAAGAAGTGTCGGTAAGTGAAGCATGCTGACCAAGGTTGAAATCTAGATCGACAAGTTCCCATTGCACTATCGTTCCTTGCTACAAGAGCAGCCCGAGCTCATGTCCACCGTTGAACAGCAATACCTAAGTTCCCACCAAGCACTGCTTTCGAACCATTACAGTGCCTCATTCCTGCAACATTTCCCGCAGCCTTTACGAAGATTAGACGACACTTCAGGAGGGATCAGCATGGTGGACAAACCTGATGAAGACACCGCCGTCTTCTGTCGAGTACTCAGAGATGTCGCAGAACCTGTGGAAGTGCAAGGCGAAGCTGGCGCGAACGAAATCGATCTAAAAAGAGGAGATGTGTGGATTTTGAGGTGGAGCAGTATACGCCATGCTGTGAAAAGAGGAGATGTGGAGATGATATGAACTTGCCATTCCTATTTGGCCGTGCTGGAGGTGGGAGCCAAGTCTGTGCCAACGAGTTCTAATGGTTGCATCATGAAGGAGTGAAGCACCCAGCCAGCGCATCAGGCTTTAGTGATGCCCCCAGCTAATGGCTTTTCAGCCAGTTGAGCATCATGCTGAACGCCTCTTCTTGCGCCTCCTTGATCTTAACATCTTCATATTCGCCGGCAGTCGCGAATCCGTGCGGGATGCCAGGGAACACTTTCTGCTCGTGCTCAATCTTGCGTTCTTGAAGACTCTTGACGCCGGCCTCGCGGATCTCGTCTGGGAAAAGACTGTCCTCCTCAACTGCGACGATACTGAGAGGGATTTGCACACTTGCCATCTCATCCTTGCTGATTTGGGTGCCGTGTGCAATAGCTCCACACTTCAACTGCGGTCCTTTCCTAAGCATGCCTTCTTCGGCTTCAGATTCTTGACTTTTCTTGGCAGCAGCATCTTCTTCACCCAAATCGCTGCCAAGCAGCAAGACATATCTTGCGCCAAAACAATACCCGGCGGCATATATTCCGCCTCCGTTAGCAATGGCATCCGCATATTCCTCTTTCACGGACGCCAACACCTTATGCAAAAGAGGCAGAACCTTCTCAGGTGTTTGACGGGCGAGCCAAGTATCGATGGTGAACGATTTAGGTATCGATGCGACAGCGATCTTGATCTTCTCGATGATACTCGGGTTCTCGTCTTCTTGCTTAATAGTATAGGTTGGGGGGAGGGGGTCGCCACCGAATCTAGGAAGTCAGCGAAAGTCTTGTGATAAGTGGGGTAGCAAGATGGCCCTATATGACAGGAGAAACTTACTGATCAGGCATTACCACCAGAAATCCCTCAGCAGCATATCTGTCTGCTTGGATCTGATTGTTGGAGCTGTGTATGCCAGTCCCACCTGTCAGCAGGAGGAGGAGTTTCGAAGGCGAGTGCGGGTAGTCTGAGGGTTTGGCGACATAGACTTCGATATCATTATATTTCGTGATTTCCTGGATTAGATTCAGCTTGCATTCGTTTCAGACCGTCTGATTCTGTACCGTACGCCTGTCGGTCTCGCACCGGGTGCTGCATCAAATGTTAGTCGCTACCGGTATGGCTCAGAGAACGGCAGTATATACGTGTTGGTCTGTCTGATACACAATGTTCCTGACGGCGCGTTAGCGTGCCTCTGAGTCTCGAACGCGCGTCGACAAGAGACATACACCTAGGTTTGCGCTGTGAGGGACAGTTGTGTCTGTAGATTCAACAGACGATTCGTGAGAGACCTCCTGCGCGTCGTTCTCTGGTGCCTTGGTGGCAAGCTGGGGGTCTTCCTCTGCCATATTCAGTGCCTTTGCGGATACTAGAGTATCGTCGGTAGGTGCAGTGTAATGGGCAATGTAGGAAACGAGGTACAGCAGGGTCACGGGAGTATACAGGTGAAATTGAAGGTTGCTGTTGCCGCTGTTATGAGATATCTGTTTAATGCCAAACATAACCTATGTGCAGGCTAGGTGGGTTAGGTACCTAGGCAGGGCAGCTCAAACTGCCACTACGTAGGTCTGTCCCTCAATGACACAACCACCCCGCGCTGGCATATGCAGGCTTCAACAGTCGGAAATTGCTCCTGAAGTACTTGGAATATATCCATCACGACTTCACAAATACCTTACATTCGGCTAGCACAAGGATTCAGGATGTCTGTTGTGGGATGAGTGGCGATGGTGATGAGCGGCTCATGGCGGAGCTCTCCCTCGTGGAGAGCATGTATCCAGAGCAATTGAAGTGGGACGAACATGCGAGACAATTGACCTACAGCTCAGAACGTTCTACTTTCACTCTCAGACTGCCAGAGGAGTATCTAGAATCAGCTCTGCCATACGTGATAACTGCCAATATTGCGAGAGAAGATGTCAGTGAGAAATTCCGTCATCTGGTCAAGGCCTGTGATATAGGGGAGGAGATTCTCGATCACCTTATTTTATCCTTTGTCGATTTGGAGGAACAACTCGGCCAGGAAGCCAGCGAAAAAGACAACATTGAAGAACTAAAGGACATCTCAAGGGTGGCCGAAGGGCCGCACGAAGCCAATACCACCGTCATTGTTTGGCTTCATCATCTACTCAACACCAATAAACGCAAGCAAGCTCTTGCAGTTGGACCTGGTGTCTCGGGAGTGACCAAGCCTGGATACCCTGGAGTTCTCATCTACTCAGGGCCGACGGATACAGTCCAAGAGCACGTCAATGAATTGAAGCAACTCAATTGGCAGGCCTTCCAGGTCAGATTGGAATCAGCAGAAGCATGGAAGTTCAAGCACGGTCAAGGAGTGGTTGAGGTGGAAGCAATGAAAGACATTGTTTTGGCCATCGGCGAGGAAAGGAAGGAATTGTTCATGGAGAGTATGAGAATGAAGTGATGGCTACCACGGTCAAAAGCACCACCAATAGCGATGCATACGTGCATGCTACTGGATACCTATAATATTGACCATGTGGATAGAATGTAAGAGAGGTAGACGACAGGCCTTTCCTGCCGACATTTGCATATGATACTGGCGAAGGCCGACTGCCTTTTTCCGCGTTCCAACCTTCAAGTGCCAGCGGATGATCTGTCGGAATTACAGCCGGATATAAAATCGTGGGGGTGCACGTACCATGTCATGGATGCTGCGGTTTCCAGAATTTTTTAATGTTCCTACCAAATATCTGCCCTCGCTGTCGCATGCATGTATTTATGAGACCATAGAGCATTTCTGCGATACACCATGTCTAAGCGATCCAGAGAGGATGTCGCTGCTGCCAATGGCACAAGCGACGCCGAGCGCGCTGCAAAGAAGTTGAGGAAAGAGAAGAAGCGAGCGAAAGCCGCCGAGTCCACCAAAGATGTTCTGAAACAGACCGAGACGTCGCGCGAGACGACAAGCACAGATGATGCAGGCCCAGGTGCTCTCTCGAAAGAGGAGCGCAAGGCTCTCAAGCGTGCTCAGAAACAGAAGGAGAAGGACGAGCAGACCGCGAACCAGTCTTCGAATACCGACACTCAAACAACGGACGACCAGGAGGCCCAGAAGAAGGCTGAGAAGGCTGCTCGTAAGGCTGCAAAGAAGGCGGCCAAGGCCAACGACTCCACCAAATCTTCTAATGGCGATACTGCTGACGCTTCTGTCGTTAAAGACGAAACAACTCCAGCTCCCGCCGCAGCCAACGCGAGCCAATCGTATTCCGAGCATCCCGGCCTATCTGCCACCGCCCAATCTGAGATTGATGCATTCATTGCTGAAAAGCAGATTGCGGTAGATGACTCGTTAGGACAGAAATTCCGACCACTCACGTCGTTCAAATATCTGCCAACAACCGACGAAGCGCAACGGGCTCCCTTTGCGAACTTTACAACCCCAACGCCAATCCAAGCCGCTGCATGGCCGTATCTGTTGGCCGGAAGAGATGTCGTTGGTGTAGCAGAGACTGGTTCAGGGAAAACTTTGGCTTTTGGCGTACCGTGCGTGCAGAGCATCCACAGGCTACCTACGAAGGAGCGCAAAGGCGTGAAAGCTTGTATTGTAAGCCCAACCCGTGAATTGGCTTCTCAAATCCACGAACAGCTGGTCAAGCTCTGTCAACCAGTGGGACTCAAAGCAACCTGTGTCTACGGTGGTGTGAACAAGGATGAGCAAAGGGCTCTTCTCAGAGGCACACACATTGTTGTTGCAACACCTGGAAGGTTGAACGATTTCCTACAGGAAGGCTCAATCGATCTATCTGGCTGCAAGTACATGGTACTCGATGAAGCCGATCGCATGCTGGACACAGGATTTGAGCAGGAAGTGCGCAAGATCATATCTAGCACTGCTTCGGAAGGGAGACAAACGTTGATGTTCACGGCAACTTGGCCACAGTCTGTGCGTGACTTGGCCAGCACTTTTATGAACAAGCCGGTCAAAATCACAATCGGAGACAATGTTTCTGGAGAGTTGCGGGCGAATACTCGCATCGTGCAGGAGGTTGAGGTGATTGACCCCAACATGAAGAGCGATCGCCTGATCCAGCTTCTGAAGAAATATCAATCAGGGAAGAACCGGAATGACAGAGTCTTGGTCTTCGCCTTGTATAAGAAGGAAGCCACCCGGATCGAAGAGTTCATCCGCCGTAGAGGCTTCCCAGTTGGCGGCATTCATGGCGATCTGAGCCAGCAAAAGCGCACTGAGAGCTTGGAAGCCTTCAAGCAGGGCAAGGTGCCTTTGTTGGTCGCAACTGATGTTGCTGCGAGAGGATTGGATATCCCCGCTGTCAAACTGGTGATCAACTTGACCTTCCCACTGACAGTTGAGGACTACGTGCATCGCATTGGAAGGTAAGATACTACTTGGATTGCTATATCTACAGCCAACGTTGAACTGACACTTGTTATAGAACCGGGAGAGCCGGTCAAGATGGCCACGCCATTACCTTCTTCACAGATCATGAAAAGGCGCTCGCAGGTGGATTGATCAACATCCTCAAAGGAGCAAACCAGCCAGTGCCTGAGGAACTTATGAAGTTCGGTACCACGGTGAAGAAGAAGCAGCATGATTCGTACGGCGCGTTTTACAAGGACATGGGTGATGAGCCAATGAAGAAGGCGACTAAGATCACGTTTGATTAGAAGCATTCATACATATACATTCGGCGCATAGAGGTATGAGAACATTTATTCAAGAGAGACTCTCTCCATCCAATCTGCCGCTCGTACGCAACTCGCTACATTGATAGCACATGCCTGGGACGAATGTGGCTCTCCAGGCAGGTGCACGAAGCATTGAGTAATCGATGCATGCTTCGACTTGTTCACGCCATACAGACCATCCTCTTATTCGCCTCTGTGGCGATCTCTCCCAGTCCATGTACATCTGCCCAATCATACCTTTGCCTAACCGAGCCTATACCCAGATAATAGGTGCAAGATAGACCCTGGGTTGCCCCTTCATCTGCACATCTGCGAGGTATTCATCCTTCGTCCAGTCTTTTGAAACCAGCTTGGTCCAGAACAGTGGGAGCACAAGCAAGCATGTGCCAATACCTTTTGTATGCACACATTGACCCGCATGCTTCCGCACATTCGTGCACGCATTGCGCTCACCCCACTGTACACTCCTTTGACTTCTCCACCTGAGTGTTGACGTGTAAAGAGTCTAAAGACCGGCCACAGGCCTATCCGCATGAGACATCTTCGCTTTCAAGCGAATCTAATCAAGAGACCCGGTCTTGCGTCCATGAGACCGCGTGGCTGCAGATCCCCGTTAAAGATCTTCAGTCACCACGTACAAACATGCATTCATGCAGAAATACAAAGATACACCTGGGGTTTCGTGATCAGATTACACTGCAGCAAGTCCAGCGAGATTCTTCCCCTGGGTCGAGTTTTTACATCGTGCAGGCAGGAGAGAGGCGTGGGGAAACGTTCGACAGACGTTGTCGCGTCTCGCGCTGCAGAACGCCCCAAGCGAGAGGCCGTCGGCTGATGCACGTCCGGTATGGGTACGCGCATGCATGCATGCATGCATACATGCACGCATGTGAACGGCGCCCAGCTGCCAGGGCCGGCGTATGTATGTGCGATGTGCATACATTGCTCGTCTGCGCCCCAAGTCGCCAGCGCAGATGGGGCAGGAAACGAGGTAGAGGGGAGGGGAAAGCCCTTTAGGCGACAAACAAACTCATATGCTAAAGTCGCCGCGCCGTACCTTATCATGCGAACAGCGTACATGCGGAATACTGTACAACGAAGGACATAAGGGGGGTCTGAAAAAGAGGACATAGCCAGGAAGACTACAGGCCGATACGCATCTGTGGTGCCAGCTCACGATCACCTTCACCTATTGCATTGCTTCTAGCGTCATCTCCACCAACGGGCGTTGAACTCTTGCCTAGACTTTCTCTTCTGACTGCTCATTTCAACGAGTGATAGCACAGACCGGTCAGCACATCATCACTGCTGCAACATCACGTTTGGCCACCGTTGCTATTCGCACCGGATGGAGGCATCCTTGGAGACGCCTTCCTAACTTGATCTCACCGCTCGATCGCTCGGCCTTGGTGGCCCTGTATGGGTTGTCGATCGACAGAGAGCGAGACGGACAAAGTGGGAAAGTGTCAGAACATCCGTCCCTGGCTCAACGGGATGGCCTACATCATCTTTCTTACCCTTGCGATCCAGAGTCGGTATGGCAAGCACATCGTATCTATGTCAGCCAAGGTCAACCGGTGGGAATTTCCCACGCACATGACCGCATAGGGCAACGTTCTCGGTTGTAGATCTTAACAGGGATAAAACAGAATGTGGGGGTTTGAACAACTTCTGTTTGGCGAAAGAAAGAAAAGTCCAGATAATGGAAAGGGGCCAAAAGATGACGGGATGGTATTACCAGATGGTGTTTAGTAGATCCCTCACCTGATATCCAACCAGACCGCTCCCGGCAAAGTGGCACGCTGCGTTCACTAGAACAATGCTATTGTGGGGATCGAAAGGCTCTAGGCGATGGAAAAGTAGAGTTGTCACCGTCACTGTCCCGTGACCGCTCGCCTTGGTCATAATCTTTCTACCGCAAATCCGACTGCAGAGCAGGAAATGCCAGGTCGGCAAGACTCTCGCCTCTGGCCTGTCAGTTTCAAGCAAACGGAAGCAATGGAGCCGGATCATAGCGACTAATGTTTGAAATGCCGAGCGTAATCTTGAGCATTGCCGAACCGGCTTTTCGACGGCCCGTACGCCGAGGCGTTTGTTTCGACCGCGACAAGAAGCCAGATTGAACTCGGGGTCTGGACTGGAGCTCAACTTCCACCTGTTCCTTCGCGTCCAAGCCGATGGTCGAATGGTGGCAAGGAAAAGTCTGGCCCACGCAGATGAAGTGTCACAGGTACATTATTGCTCGTTGAAGTGTCGAGCAATAGGAAGTAGCGATGCGTCAGGTTTCGAAGAGATCGATACCGCATGCAGTATGGACGAGCCGAGAATACCAAGTAGCGTGCTGACTGGTCATCGACGCTACCGGGCCACATGTTGGAAAACATGTTAGAAATTAACCGACGGCTCGCCTACTGAGTTAGCGTCCTCGATTGCCTATTGAAGGGATTGGAGGCGACTATGGGCTCTGTACAGTCCAAGCACAAGCACAGCACTCCAAGTCCGTGAATAGATAACAGTCGAGGATAGGATTCTCATTGGGCCTGACGTCTGGCATTCAATGGTTTAGGGTTTGCGCTTCGGTGCCGTACCTCCTAGGAGATACCTACAGTATCATCTCATCCTCCTCGAGCCGAAGCGATGGACGTTAGGGCGGGAGCTTTTCGTCTCGCCGGACAGGCACGTGGCTGCCCTCCCACGTTGCTTGGCCGCCCGCCCGCCCGCCCTTCCTTCCTTCCTTCCGGCCTCCCTCCCTTCCTTCTCCTCAGCCTTTTCCACCTTATGGAAGAGCCGAAGGGGACGAGTAGGATTAAACGAAGCTTTCCAGGGTTCCTACAGGAACCTTAAGTCTTCGCAATCCTTCGTCACGCGCCCTGCCAAATTCGACCAACACTTGGCATGTACGGGTATACCCTGTTTACCCGACCATGAACCAAATGGATTAGGCTTGGCCGCATGTCCAGAAGCAGCGCTGTCGGCGTGAGGACGAGCGTGAGGGGGCAGGGGGAGGGCGATCGTACTGTATGGAAGGCCTACAGACACACTGGAAGGCAGCGTAGGGTGTTTCACTAGCCGTCAATAAGCTTGCGACTACAGTGGTAGTCTGAGACTGATGTCATGCATTTCACCGAGTGCGTGTTAGAATCAGCTGAGAATGAGGTGGAAAAACTTTGCCCTCTTTCCCCTCTCGCGGCAAGCTGCAAATCGGTGTTTGATGCCAATCTCGCGCATTGTCGTTTGCCGACGCCAGCATGCTTCTGTTGGCGAGGAGGTCTGATTAGTCGCATGGGCCGGGTGGCGGCAGGTTTTCTTCACGATGGTGTCTCGCATGACCCACGGCTGGCGTGAAACACAGACCAGCGAGATGCGTGTGCTGGGGCTCGTCGGCTGTAAGGCTGGCTGGTCGGCTGGTTATCACGCTGGCAAATCTCGGCTGCTCCGGTTGCACAAGACCGTAGAGCGTTTCTTCGCTGACGCAAGGCGGACTCGACTTGACATGCCGCCAGCAAAAGCGAGCGCACGTCGGTAGATGGGCAGGGAAGCGATGATTGGCATCTCCGGTCGGGCTCAGAAGCTGTTGCAGTATCTCGTATTGACAGATACCGGCTCTACCTTGCCTGATCTGCCAGCATCATTTCGGCAGGGTCTGGGGATATCTGCTGTTATGGCAATACCTCCTGGAGACTTACATACAGAAGTAACCTAGCGTTGAGCAGAAAAACTATAGCCTTCTCTTCTTCCTTGGTAGAAGGACATGGGAGAGGCAAGTGGCCGCTCTCGGAAAGACTATCATCTTGGCGGCAATCACCGTCATCAAACAATCCCGCCTACCATGCAACACGCCTGCATTTGTGTTATGCGCTGACAGACTACCTCTAGGTATGTAGGACTCGTGCCTACTTAAGGTTGGGTTTAATACAATTCCAAGGTGCAGGTGCATAAGCGCTGCGTACACAGCGCTATCTACTGTACGTGCGAGGTGGCAGTGATGCATGCCAGAGTGGGAGATGCGAGTTGATTGCTCAAATCCCTGAGCCGGGTGGCTATTCGAGAGCCGAGTCCATTCCAGCCGTTCCTGAAGAGCGAAGGGTAAGCGTGCCGTGGTGTGGTGTGGCTCGGCTGAACGAAACCAATTCGTAACCGATGCTCTCCTAGCAGGAATGGCCCGCGGCATGACCATAGACCGGACTCTGGCGAGCAAGGATAGAGTCGTCGGCTTCGTTGAGAGTTTTGTTCGCTCGAATAGGAGGATGATGCAGTTGTGCACACGAGCGAAATGATGGACCAGCACAGCAAGTCTTCGAGAATAAGAGAGCCACGACCCAATTGGTCGGCAGTTGCAACGTGAAGTCCATACACGTTCGTAAACACTTGAACACCCATCTACTTAGTAGCAAGTACTGTTCGAATCAGACATCGCCATCTGCTTACTCGAGCGATGGAGGGAACAGTGCCATTCGTTATCAGCAATCAGTGACACCAGAATGATCCTTTGCCCCTCGGCATAAGGATGGTCAAGCTCGACCAGGTAATAGGGACAAGGCAACGATCCTGTGTAGGGGGGGTTCCTTTCATTCGATGCTTCGACGTATACCTACTCATTGTCTAGACCTCGGCAGGGATAATAGGTCTCCCTTAATACCGAAAGACAGACGCACGCGAAACTGAAAACGAGAGGAGAAGGGCCAGCATGCCTACTGGTTACGCATCTCAAAGATCGCCTTCTTCGGATGCTTGCAGCAGAAGGTCGCTGCGTGCCGGTTTCTGTGCGACCATCGATGCGGGTCGTAAATTGGTAAGTAGAGATCGAAGACAGGGTAGCTCCCCGACAGCCAGTCCAGTCCGTCACGATCGAATAGTATGACTGTCCACCGCCTCGTCCAGCAGGGTCGAGGATTTGTTGGTGAGGATGGTAGAGCCTCGCCGACACACGGGAAATGCTGTGTCGAGGGATTTCTGGCGGTCAAGCTGGGTGATGACGCTTTGAAGTCGGACTTTGGGGACTCAATACATCATCACCTACCTGTCGTCTCTATCACGCCCGTGGGTATCCTCGGTCTCCCTGCCACCAGCGGTCACCTGGTCAAGATATTCCCTACCTGTGTCATACTTTCACGGAACGGGTCGGTGAGCGAGTAGGTGAGTCGGTTGGGCCGGACTTGCATTGTATACCCGCTACAGATCGAACAAGGGCGACATCCTAGCTCTCGAGGGAGAGAAGACGGTAGGTAGTAGGTTCACGGATGAGCACCTTCAGCAACCCGTGCACCGTCCGCTTAGTGTGCAGACTTGGGTTTCGAAGAGGGGACAGACGATCAAAGGAACGGATACGATACGACACGACAAGACACGGCACGGGCGGGTGGTGCTACAGCAGGATATTGACGGGCGAAGATGGGGGAGTTTGGCCTGCCGCAGTAGCGGTTGCAGTCCAGCATACTGTACAAGAGACAAGCGGCAGCCAAATACAAGAAGCTTCGGCGCATCTACACGTCAAAGGTGGAGAGTCACCAATCCGTGCTGCAACGGAACCGATGGGACGACAGTCGGTTAGCAGGGTAGAGGTCCGAGGGAGGATGGTGTTTTTGTGCCCTGTTTACGTCGAACATGCCGTAGACATAGAGATGGTCCTGTTTACCGTCCTGTACAGCGCCACCACCCTGCCGCGTTCAGAAACCGCCTTTCCAGGACAGGCAGTCCCGTTTCTCACAAAGATGGATCTTAGGATTGCCGCATGCTTGTGTGAGGCGTAGGAATGCCCGAAGCCGTGGGCATACGCTTTCTACAGGCTGTCATCCCACAAGACTACCTACCCAGTCAGAGACATGAGATGGGATGTCAACTCCGCACACATACATTAGTACAACGCATCCTCTGAGGTGGGCAGCCTAGCTTTCTGGAGCTGCCATTGGAGAGGTTGGAGGCATCTCCGAGGGTTTGCAGTGTTTTGTTTCGAAAAGATTGGTACTTGATTCTGCTCCTGATAGGATCGCAGTCCTGCAGCTCTACGCTGTCCCGTACTATATATACTGTAGATATGTCTCTGGAAATGTCTAGTCAGGGCAGGACAGGGAAGGAGTTGGATGGTGGCCCGATGGGTCATCAGGTGCCTACTGTAATCTCCCAACCTATCCATTCTCGCCCATCCCCCATCATCTAAAGAGGTCTTCCAGGTTTGGAGATACAGTACATCTACCCTGGGGTATTGAGCGAAAGTGGGTTACACCTCACTCCCATACAAACACACCCTCAAGGGATACTAGTGGCGATCGGTATAGAATGCTGCACTACTGTATAGAGGAAGGAGGGGGGGGAGAGACTCTGTGGAGGAGATGCGGTGTCAGAAAGGTTGAAAAGAGGGGTAGTGTAACTCGAGATCGATTTGATTGTTGGTGGCGAGCAGATAATAGGATATGTGTGAGCGAGAGAGAGAGGAAGGCAGACAAAAGGCTTATACCAGCGTTTCGACTAGCGGCGAATACATATAGAGAGGAGCTGACTGCGCTGCGCTGCCTATGCGATGTAATGCGATGCGATGCAGCGCAATGCAATGCAATGCGATAGGGCACGATACAGCGGGATACAGGTTACGAACGGATACGATACAGTACGATACGATACGATACGTGCGAATACAGTCATTACAGTACCCTCCTGAGCTTGGACAGGTCACCAACGTTGCACGACGGCATTTTGATTGGGAAGACTCTGCTATAACCTACGTATCCTCTATGTACGCAGCCCAGATCCACACACATGTGCACACACACACACACACACACCTTGCTCCTCAATCACGCCCTCCACCTATCACCTTCACAGACGCTATGCGTGATAGATGTTGTAAATCACATCCCACCATCCGTCAAATCGGTCATTGGAGCAAAAGCTAGACGTCGCCGCCACGGGAGGAAGATGAGATGATAACCACATCATCTACGCACAGGTCGGATTGGATCCGCTATCCCACACCCACGACAAGATTTACCTACAGGATTTACCAACAGGATTTACTTACAGGATTTACTTACAGGACATCATCTACAGTACCTATATACATTACAGCATATCGAGACCAGATGGGTGGGAGGATGAAATAGGCACGTGGCAAATGGATGGTCAGTGCCTACCAAGGCAAGGGGGAAAGACACCGAACAGTATGGGAGGGAGAACCGTGTACTCGGCTCCCTCGTCGTCATGACTGCAGTCCAGGGAACCAGTGGACTGTACTGCACCGCACCGCGCTGCCCTGTACCATATCGCAGTAGGCTTTAGATCGAGCACTGGCAAGTGCCACTCGAGGGATCAGGATCGATCACACACAGAATCTACACCCACAGCAGTCAAACCGACTCGACCAGACTCGACTCGACTCGACTCGGCTCGGCTGCAGACTGGGCGGGAGAGTGGGCGAGGGATGCCCACGGCCACCGTGCCGTCGTAGCTCTGGATACAGTAGACGCACGCTCGAGAAAGACAGCAGAAGTTCAGTAACGGGTAATACGAAACGCAGATTGAGGGGTCCGGGCGTGAGTGTGAGTTCGAGACGGCGCCAGAGGTTAATAGTCCCTTGCTAGTGGGGGTCGGCCAATGGCAGAGACGAGACAGCTGAACAGCAGCGAGACGAGGGAAGACGAGGGAGCGGGTCTGGCACAGCGGCACCACCAGGGGCAATCCAGGAGCCACTGCGCCGGGCCACTTGGCACCTGGACGTTTTCGGCATTGAGCGACTGCACAGGACTCAATCCTGCTCCTTTGCTGGTACTTTTGTTGTGTCGTGTTGTGATGTCTCGTCACGTTTCGTCTCGTCTCGTCTCGTCTGCTCTCGACTTGACTTGGCTTGGCTTGACTTAACTTGACTTGATTTAGTCTGTTCGATCCAGCTCGCCTGTAGAGTTCAGACGAGAGAGCTGAGGAATGAGGAAGCGGATCAAGCAGGAGCTGCCCGTTAAACGCAGCGCAGCAGTGCCGATGTCTCTGGTGTGGGTGCAGCAGGTAGAGAAGATCTCGGTCTGTATGGCATCGCCACCAGACTGGACAGCAACGACTACTGTATGGTAATACCGATGCTTTCGCCATTACTGCGCTGGTAATCTTACCGATGTCAAGACCATCCCGCCACTGAGCTATTACCGTACCTGAGGACTGGACTAGCCCTACGGTTTAATGCACAGTACGCAACGGCTGGTCTGTGTTCGGTGTCTGTGTGCTGTGCGATCCACCTCGTCGCATCCCAGCCCATCATATTACCTGTCTCGTTATGTGTCCGGTCTTGCATGTCTTGGAGTTACCTTGCCCTGTGCTTGAGGCCGGAGCCTGTGCCTTGTGCCTGTGCCTTGTGCCTGTGCCTTGTGCCTGTGCCTGTGCTTGTGCCTGTGCCGGCGCCATGTACGTAGACACAGTAGTAGATCAGGTATCTGGCGTCTGTGCCCTGTGTGTCGGTCATGTCATGTCATGTCATGTCATGCTATGCCATGCCTTGCCATGCAATGCCCTTGCTTGTCTGTATACTTGTCTGTACTTGCCCGTACCGTACCGTACCGTACCGTACCGTACCATACCGTCCTGTCCTGTCCTGTCCCGCTCTGAACCGACCTGACCTGTCATGCCCGTTACCGTTCCGCATGGGGTTGAGCCTTGCCATTGTATTGTGCCTGGGCCGCCAGCAGCACTGGGATTGGCTAGGAAGGTATAGAAGAGTACTGGTAGGGTTCTGGTAAGCGGCAGGTAGATCGTTGTCTGGATCGTTATAATTATAACCTCTCAGCGGGTAAGTGATGTATGATGTATGACCAGAGCGACCAACGCGACTAATAAAGTGACTAAAAAGTGATTTTAAAGTGACCAAAGGGTAGGGTGGTAGGGGTAGTAGAGTGATAGAGTCGGTGATGGAGAGCAGGGGTGTGAGATTAGCAGCAGACTAGCCTGCCAGGTAGGATGGTAGCTGGCAGCCAGGCGGTAGTTGGCAGCCCAGCAGCCCACCCACGCTACGTATCCGGCAGATCTGTTACAGGCACCGCGCTATCTGGGCACACCAGCTGGACACTACCGCGCACCAATCGATCTGTCTACAGCACCCAACCGACTACCTGCCTTACTGCTGCTTGCTGTTGCTAACTAGGTACCTACTGACTGACTGACTGCTGCCAACCAACATCGCCATCATCATCACCACTACAACTACTGCTACCACCATCACGACAACATCGAGCAGCATCAATCAGCCTCCACCGTATCCACCACCACCACCACCATCACTAACCGTCGCCATCGTCACCATCCCCAACCTTGGCCACCATTGCTCGGTCTTGAGCCCACTCTCGTCTATCCGCGGCTGTTCTGCTAACGCATTCTCTACTCTCACATTCTCGCGTCCTCTCATTCTCACACACGCACACACACACACAGCACACATAGCACACGTTCTCTCGCTCCCTGCGCTGTTCTGCCCTGCCCTGCCCGGCTCTGCTGTACCCTGCTCACTCACCAGACCGGAATTCGACCTTTGCGCTGCGATTCTGAGGTCATGTACAGCGTACTCGCTCGCTTGGCGCAGGCAATGTAGCCTGTCTGTCACCGATACTCCTCCATCCATCCACACACTCCCTCCCTCACACCAACCCTTTCCCCACCGCCGCCTCTTCGCGATATAGCATGGACACCCAAGGACGTCCATACCCACCGCCTCCTCCTCCTCCTCCTGCTGCTGTTGCTCCTCCTCATCATCACCTCTCTCAACCACCACCGCCACCGCCACTACCTCAAGCTTCGCTGTCACACCCGCCGCAGCAACAACAACAACACCAACATCTGCAACAACAACAACAGCAGCACCATCACATCCACCAGCAACAACAACAACAACAACAACCTCCACCGCCGCCGCCTCATACTCTCTCTGCCTACCCTCCTCACCCGACCGTCGTCGCCTACCAGCACCCGCAGCCTCATCAGCAACAGCATTCACCGCAGCAGCAGCAACAGCAGCAACAGCAACAGCAGCAACAGCAACAGCAGCAACAGCAACAGCAACAACATCACCTCCACCACCCACCGCATTCTCAATTGCCGCCTAATCCTCCAGGCTCTCTGCCTCCGATCCAAGAGCATCCTCCCACCCACTCGGGACATGCCACCCCCTCTGCCGGCCACAGATCATACTCGATAGACTCTTCCCAGCAACCACAGCGAACCCCCACCACGCCTGCTCCATATACTGGGCCTCCACACCCGTCTGCCTCTGCGCCGCCTGACCCGGCGCAAGCACCACATCCGCCTCCTCCGATGGACCATGGTCCTCAGCACAATGGCTACCCATTGCCTAACCACCATGGTTTGCCGCCGCCCCAGCATCCTTCTTCGGTTCCGCAACCACCACCACCACCACCACCCTCTCAGCAACCGCAACCTCTTGATCTCCACCATCACCACCAGTATCACCAGCAACCACCGCCTCCACATGCTCAGCCCATGGACCCTCAGCATTACCCACCACCACCTCAGGCCCAGCACATGTACTTCCCTGGTCCTACACAGAACCAGATGATGGGATATGGCGCTGGCGCGAGGAAGCCCAAGACCATGCGCGCGACCCAGGTATGCTTCTGCTCAAGCTGACCGGCATGGCCGTCATACCCACCTTGCGCCGCATTGTCGACTTGACTGACCTGTACTCGTAGGCCTGCGAACAATGTAGACAGAGGAAGCAGAAATGCGACGAGGGAACCCCTTGTTCGTTCTGCAAAGATTCTAATTTTCCCTGTATCTATCGCGACACACCTCCCGCTAAGTATCGTTCATCGCTAGCCCTACCGTTCAAATGTCTAGCTGCTAACATTGTTCCAGAACCGATAAGAACATGGAGAAAATCAGCAGTTACTTCGAGGCACTTACCGAAAGGTTAGACAATATGGATAGTCGGCTGCAGCGTATGGAGCAGCAGACCGATCGACCATCGTCTCGACGAGCGCGATTGTCGGAATCTTCACAGCATTTCACACATCCATCTGCAGCCCAGCAGGCACAACCTAGCAGTTCATCCGATCTACCGGTCCGCCGATATGGCACTGGCGCCGAAAGTGAGAGTCAGGACGATGCCGACGGCGTCAATGCAGATCTGGCTGACCATAGAACTGCACCTCACAAACTGATTCTCCTCTGGCCGAGCGTCCGCCCACTTCTAGAGAAGGCTGGCGTCGAAGAGGGCGATGGCTACGCTATGGCAGTAGAGGACAGAGGCACCTTACGCATTCACGGCAAGGGCGAAGGGATTGATGAGTTTGACGGTACCCAACCAGGTGGTCCTGGTAGCCCTGCTCGAAGCGAAGACAGCGCTGAATACAGCATGCCAACGCCTCGAAGTCATGGCGTCTGGGGCTTCGGCCTCTCTTCCTCTCTACCTAGTACTGAGACGCGACGATCAGACGCGACTGCAAGTGCGGGTGGCCTCAAGGCCGACGGTACTCTCGATCTGGACGGCTCGACTTTATGGTCGTTATTCGACAGTTACATGAGACACATGCACATCATGCACCCGTTTCTTGATAAAAGTCGGACGAAACAGCTGATGGAGCATTTCTGCCAGCTTTATTCCCCCAACTACAGACCGCATCTACCCGTCTTTGCCGTAGGTGGCAGCAGTGTCGAATCAGATCGGCCACTGAAGAGGCAACGCTCCAATGGCTCATCCACCGCCACCATGATGGCCGGCCACGACTATGGAGAGCCACGCCGTAAGATGGATCGCCCAATGGGTGACAATCGCGTCACGACCGAGAGGTCACCTGGGAACGCGATCATCTACCTCATATTAGCGCTTGGCAAAGTCTGTGCCCATACTGGTCCCTTACCCGGCTTGGCCAAGGATGGCGGACTAGAGGTGAACGCAAACGTTGCCCACAACATGACAGGTCATGGCTATGTGGCTGATTCACCCATCTCGGCCGGGATCAAACCGTCACCTAGCTCTCCCAAGGCCACACCTTTCTCACACAGCACGCCACCTGCAATCGATGGTGTTAAGACTGATTCCCGAAGTCGACGATCTTCTCTCGAGAGGTTCCCGTACGCCCATCCAGGCAACCGCAACACAGATGTCATCCCCGGCATGGCTTATTTTGCCAAGGCTTGCGAGATCCTCGGTGAGCAAGCCGATGGGAACGATCTGGTCCATGCTCAGATGTTCCTTCTCGCTGGCCTTTACAAGGGCCAGCTTGCCAGGGTGAAGGAAAGCATGAGCTGGATCACAATGGCCGGACGCGCTCTCCGCCAGCTACTAGATCGTCACAAGCTGTACAATCAGTCGTACTGGTCGTTATATGGTGATGCTAAACAACGTTATGCACAGGGCCAAACCGTCATCAAGAACAAACGCCAGAACCTGATAGTCATTGCTGCTTGGGCGGCAATTCAGCTGGAGAGTGACATCCTAGCTGAGCTTAGACTTCCAGAAAGCGGCATCCGAGCTGTTGAGAATCTACTCTGCTTTCCTCATTCAGTGCCCGAAGAGGAAGATTACAGTCAGATCCAGGATGCCAGCCGACAAGATAAGCAGGATGATTATCAGCGTATCCTGATGTATCACTCCTCCCAGCTCTGGGTCCGCAAAAGACTGAACGCTGTACATATGGAGATCTATGGCGCCGACAGCTTGAACAAACCGCTTCCCGCCATCGAGGCCATGCTTCGATCACATGAGGAAATACTCAGCGCTTGGCGAGAGAGGCTTCCACCAAGCATGCAATGGAATGACGACATCGACCCTCCACCAGCGGACATATTGCCGGCGCGCTTGCGAGCGAAATACTATGGTGCCCGCTATGTCATCAACCGGCCCTTCCTGGACTATGTTCTCCACATCATGGGACAGCTCGAACAAGGGGCCTCGGTCGAGAAAGCTGCAGTCGATGGGCACGGCAATCTACGGAACAGGGCTGACATACAGCTTTTCCTAGCCATCAGACGGTTCTCTAAAGGTGAAATCTTCAAAGCTGCGAAGCGGTGTATCGATGCTGCCATACACAGCACGGTCGCCTTTGATGGTGTCCCAGAGCGTCTGATCGTGACCAACATTCACGGCACTGCCCATGCGTAAGTGAAGAGCTTGTTCACGATATATTGGATCCCTAGCTAACGTGACGCAGTCAATTCGGTAACATGCTAGTCATGTCCGCAGTCTATTACAACCAGTCGACACGTGAACTAGTACCAGAAGCAAAGCTTCGACAGCTTATGCAGAGGACAATCAGCTTCCTACGAAAGCTTGCTCCAGTCTCGAACACCTGCCTGTCAGATTGCAGGATCTTGGAGAAGATCAGTAATATTCTGTTCCCGTATCCTGAGGATATGGAGTACATCTACCGAAACCAAGGGATTCTAGAGACTAGCAGCACGGCGACGTCCTTTTCCAGCTAACGATCGAAATGCAGCATCCTCGCTATCTACCTAAGCATCATCAGCTGAGCGTTACATTCGGATCTTTGCTTTGCGACAGAGCTGCTGGGCAGCCTTTTTCTTTTGGATGCTACAATCTCGAGCCCGCCTGTGATGGCACTGGGTCCGGGTATGGCATCGTCGTTTTCACATCGCTATACATTATCGATTCTTAATCTTGGTTCTGTCAGACCAATACAACATGACGATATGGATGATCTCCAACGAAGTTACCGTTCATCACGTAGCGGTTCGACAAAAGGTGGATTCGCACCGGTCGTGTCGTTGGTCATTATCATGCATACATGGGTGGGTGGTTCAAGCGCTTGACACTTTGTTTGGCTTCTGTTACACTTTGTCCTTTGATGCAGACAAGACATGGCTATTATTGCAGCATGGTTCGGCTTTTGATTTTCGCAACAAATACCCCGCGTCTCGTCGCCCGATTGTCATTTACATCGGAATATATGGGTGGTCATTTATTCTCTTTCAGCTGTACGTGAAAGCGTTTCCCAGCTCTGGGGGTTCGGGAGGGTATGGAGAGGAGCGGGAGAATTGTGCCGTGGACGGCCGAGCCGGAGTGTTGAAAGAGTAGAGGGAAATGTTTGTCTCATGGATGAGAAGGGCTCGATATGGGAACAAGACAAGGATGGCATTTCTTCAACGGCCGCTTTCACGCTCTTCTCCCTACCGGATTGAGTGTATGAGTTTCCCTTGTTGATGGATCATCATGCCAGCGGTGAGACCGTCGGCTTAGAAGTGTACGTACGGCCGATGCTCCATCGTCTGGAACTCAGTATTTCTGTACAAAAGAACATGCACAAACTTTCTCACGCGCACACCCACCCTATCTGTGTCACGATCGCTTGCACTCTCGACCCAACTTCTGTGGGCCTGATCGGTGTATGACGACGCATTGTCGAATGTGCAAGGTGAAGGGTTTATTAAAAGGGCTGGCTGGCCCGGGATCAGCAGGCTCAGCCATTAAAACGCCCGACCCGAGGCAAATCTGGGTATGCGGGTGGACAACTTTGACAACAGGAACCATGCCTCTACCCTCACCCCGCTGTCTGCTGTCTGCTGTCTGCTAGCTGCTGTCTGTTGTCTGCTGCCCTTGGCCGTCACGCCTCCCGCCTTCGTTTGCCAACCGGGCAAGGGAGGGTGCCGAGGTATCAGTGATAGATTTCTCGACCCCGCCAGCACAATCAACCAACCAACCATCCAACCACCCCCACCGCATCTTCTTCCGCCTCGGCTGGTGACCAACTCGGTCGCGAGCGCCGTGCCGTGCCGTCGCCTGCCGTTGACTTGCCGTGTGAATGTGCTGGAGTGTGTGTTAATGCGCTGGAGTGTGAGAGAGAGAGAGAGAGAATGAGAGGGAAACGAGCAGCAGTGGCGGGAACGGGTGCGGTCATCGTCATACAGAGGTACTTTCATGCCTGGGCCACCGGGTTCGGTTCAGATAGGGCACTGTAGTTCCCTAACTCGCTCGATTGCCGTATTTACTTTACGTGCGTGGGGAACGAAAGCGCATGCGCTCATCCAGTGACGTCTGGCCACCACCATCCACCTGCATCTACGGGTGCAGATGAAATCACCGGGTGAATGCCTCCCCTGTCCGTTGCGAGGTGCTTTGCCGTTCGTTGCGTTTCGTGCTTCCATCTCGCGGCTCTAAACTGTCGCATGCACGCGCTCCATTACACAGCAGTTGCCGAGAGAGAGACTCGATCGGCTGGACAACGCAGCGCGACAGAACCTCCGCTCATCGTATTCTCGTTGTTTGCTTTTACCGCTTTGAGCATTTGACTTCTAAGCTACATTCTCTCTGATCTGATGAGATGCAATGCGATGCGATGCGATGCGGTGCGGTGCGACGCGACGCGACGCGGTACATTACTTTGACGCTGCAGTACAGCACAGCACAGATACTGAACGGCTCGAGCTAGTTCATGGAAGCCCATGGTACGACGAATACCCTTCCTACGTCCCGTTCCTGTCGTCTCGAATTCATTGCCTGGAAAGCAGCCCCAGTCCCTGTCAGCTTGGCTGAGCTGCCGCACCACCACCACCAGCCTGCTGCTCGTTGCCGAGCGCGATCCTTATTCTCGCTTGATACCGAGATGTGCTTCCCACAGGCTTGAGAAAGCCTGTTCCGCATGTGGCGTGTGATGCGTTCCAGGTACTTGGGTTTCGCTGTCCCGTCGATCAACTTCAAGCGAGCCGTCTACAAATCCACGATACCTCAAACGGTAGTCGGCACGCCTTGTTCATTCGATACCGACGGCTCTGTCTCTCTGTCTCTCTCTCTCTATATGCAATTTTTGTTGAAAGCTTACCCGTCGTCCACCCGACCACTTATGCGTTCATCCTTACCCTTCCATTCGGTGATGCTGCTTCTCAGAACGCTTCGGGCGTGATGGTGGGGGTCGCCAGATATCACTGCTCGCATCTCCGGCGATGTGCACGCCATGTACCGTACAGTTGAGCGGCTACCACAAATGGTTTCTCCTCCTGACCGTTCTGCTGTTCGTTCTCCCGCTGCCTCGGCTCGTACAGGCTAAGCACTCTACCTGCTGATGGCTGAGAGGCCTCCCTCTCTACCGCCTCATCACCCGCAGCCAAGATACGCATTTGTAATCTTCAGATCGGACGCGCCTGATACTCATATACAACTGTTCGTCGTCAAGATCATTCTAAGGTAAGCACCGGAGGTCTGTCGCACTGCTAATTGTTAGCAAGACTATGGCATTTAACAAGTGAGGTTGGTTTGAGCGTTGATCCACGGGTATCACCGCTTTTAGCGTGCTAACTTAGGTTAGCGTCGTGGGCTCATTTCCAAATGTCCAAACGCAAACTCGATTGTAACAACAGTATAAATTATGCGTTCGCAGATACCTAATTAGCTCATTACAACAAGTAGATCCTGTACGGTCGCCATCCAATGTGGAAGGCAATTCTTGACTGTGCTATATACTGTGTGCGGTTGCGGTATGATTCTTGAGTCCATATTGCAGCTTGAATCCACGTCGTGAAACCGTGTCAAGCATGTGTCCTACACGAATGAAAGCCCCTCGTTTCACTCAATATTTTCCATTGCACGTACAAGAACCATGTCCGCAAAGTTGAGACTGCCTTTCTGGCCATCATCACTAGACTGCCTAAGCTGGTCGAAAGATGGATTCATTGCTGTCGGTGGAAGTGAGAACATCGCCATCCTCATACCGGATCTTAAAGCCAAGGTCAATACTTGGGACACAGTGCTCGTTCAGGCCAGCGAGTACAGCCAACGCGAACTTCCACAGCGTGATCCCCTCAGCTACGCCAATCTCTCTCTCGGCGAAGAGCTTAGTCATAGGCAGATCTGCTCATTGCAATGGTCCCCATCTGGTGCGGGTAGACACAATCGATGCCTGCTGGCTGCGCTCGACACCAGCCATGCACTCTCCATCTGGGCCTGCGATGGGGCGCCGCGCGAGCCAAGTCAATGGAGGCGCAAACTTGTACTCAACCGTACCGTCTTCGACTATTATAAACGGAAGGATCCATCCTTCACTGGCTTTGGGCTAGCCAAGCCTGAATCGCAAGTGATTTCTCAGCGCGTGAGCTGCTTCAGTTGGGCTCGACCTCCCCTTCTGAGCGTATCCCAGACGAGCAACAGGACACAGATCATTGCATTGGCTACGGGCGCCAACGATATACTGTTCGTTGCTATAACCTCACCTGGAAACGCTCTTGATGCCTTTCGAGGGACTTGGAACGCCACTGTGGTCGGCGCTTTCAATGGTAATGGGGTTGGTATTCTGGATGGCCTGCCTCCCGACATTCCGTCTGTCATCGAACATGTTGTAGTTGGAGAGCCTGATGAGGTTCAACAGAGCGAGGAACAACCCTGCATCGGTGCCCTTATTGCACACGGTCGCCTGGTATCGTTTCAAGTGCAATATGAGACACTGGACGACGGCAATCTTCATCTAGCAGTGAGTGCTTGGTTGTTATGTTCAGAAGCCAAAAGCATAAGAGGGCCTCTACGATTCGAACGAAATACTCAAGCCTTCGTAGCTTTTGGGCCGGACGAGATCTGCCTCATCGAACCAGACTTTGTCCGTTCAACAACCCATTATCGGACTTTACATGACCTTGACGGGAGATGGGATGATATTTCCGGTCTGGCATTCACCACCGATGAATCTGGCGACGTGATAGCACACATCTCATCCCAACTCTCGACCGCTAGCACAACAACATCGTGCATCAGCATGACCACTGGCTCATCGCCGGCTGCTCCGTTCTGGCAGCAAGCAATAGTCGAGCTCAAAGCTGCTTTCAAAGCTAAGAATACTTCACTTGATGCTGTCACGGACAAGACGGCAGGAATTGCTGCCTCTCCCATCGGTGACATGACGGTATCCTGCGCTTCTTTCGTACCCTCAAATGGTCTGAACTATACAATTCCAACGGACCAGTATTGTACTGTTACTATCACATCGGAACCCGGTCTTTTCGATAGTGCTGCTTCCTACTTTCGAATAGCTGCAGAGTCGCTTGCGTCTGCAGAGTCGCAGTTGTTGTACATCCGCACAGTAGTCTTTAGATCGGCTTTGATGTATGAAGACGCATCAGAGGCCGCGACGGAGGCGATGCTCATCAGCGATGTTATGGAAGCTTACGAACGCCTAAGCGGAACTTCTCGCTCCGTCACTCCCACGCACTTGCTCAATCCGACACCTGAACAGCAGATCCACAAACTCCATTCTCAGCTTTATGAGACCCATGAAGCCTTGCAGAGGCATAGTCTCTACCTGATACGATTGGCGATGTCTACCAAGGTGGAGATGCAGCGCGTCAAATCCCAAATAGTCAAGGCTCAGGTGGCTGCTGTGCTGTCAATAGCTGATATATGTAGGACAACCACCGGACTCAGCTCGATGATCTTGAGAAACTTTCAAATCCTGCAAGGCTTTCTTGAAGTCGACAACGTGGACATTGAGCTCAAGTATCCTTCGATTTCGCCAGTCGAAGAGAAGTGCGAGTTATGCTATGAAACTATACCCTTTGAGAACGTTGGATGGGCTCGGTGCCAGAGCGGCCATCAGTTCGTTCGCTGTTCTGCTAGCTTGCTAGCGATACAAGGTCCACGTATAACCAAATGCTGTGGTGTGTGTGGTGAAAAGTATCTGAACGAAGAGAACATTTCTCAACTGCATGACCCAGAGGCTAAGCAACCGACGCCGCTTACGGAGAATGGTGAGCAGCACGCCTCCAGCCTGGAGAGTCTAAGTATCGAACCTTTACATTCTTTTGCACGTATCTTATTCGACTCGACAAGTAGATGTGTATTCTGCGGTGGGAAGTTTATCTCATAGCGGGACGAGCCCAAGAATTCCAGTGTTGCAGCGCGTCAGTTGTCCTGGAGCTGCAGCACACGCCACATTCCACAGCGTTGTTTTGGCAATGCTGTACACGCATTTCGACACGCTTCGCCCTCTCCTGATCAATACTGTCGTACTGCACCCTCACGCTTGATTGAATCCGTTTATACAGTCTTCCAACACGTCTCTCACACATTGCAATGGATTCGCCTAGAGACGTCAGGATTTCGGATTCGCCACAACGGACACCTCAGATATCTTCACACACAGCAAGCCCCCCGAGAAGCGTGCGTCCTGAGTTCGATCTGGGATCAATGAATAGCCAAACGGAATCGGACCCTCGTGGTCACAGTTACTTCGATGATGTGTCGTCCGACGGTGTGGAAACAATAAACGCCAACCGCCCGAGCACAGATATCACGAGCTTCATCAAGCATAACGTAATCGATGCGAATACAGTACCGTCGACAAACGACGAGATCAGGGGTAATAGCAAACCGACGAACAGTGATGCTGAACCGGAACCTCTTTCTGTTACCCAGTCTACCGCACCATATCATGCTCACCCATACGAGTCTCGTATCTCATTATCTAAATCTGCTCGTGACACGATTCATAGTGAACAAACCCGCGACGATTTGCCAACCTTAAGGAGATCGTTATCTACCGATGGACAACGACCTCACAGGGCAGTGGACGTCGCAAATATGAGAGAACGATCGCGCTCAGATGCGGCACAGGTGAAAGCTGACAAGAGAATGAACGCCCATGCGATCGCCCATCGTATAACGTTACAAGCTTTGATACGTGAAGACGAAGATGTCAACAAAGTGTGGCCAGGTGCAGACAGGTCCTCTACTTTGCGTCCTGGGTCAAGAGCGAGCGACGTCCAGATGCATGTCAATCCATTCGATTCGCCGTTCTCAAACTACCACAAGACCATCGATACCACTCCCTTACGCGTGGAGCACAAAATGGCCTTCTCGTCACTGGGTCTCAGACCACCTCAGGCATGGGAAGAGGACCAAGGCCACCAACTGGAGGAACGTCGGCAGTCCACATCCACCACCGCGTACGAAGGCTACTTGAGGTTTGCGGTCCGACGCTACCATTCTCACAAACGGCAGAAGTCGGGGAGGGTAAAGATCCCAGCGTCAAAGAACTTCACAGCCGTCAAGAATAGCCCGTATAGGACCAAGGACCTGCACTTCAGGGCTTTAGAGTTTGACGATGCAACCTTCTTCCGTGAACTGCGGCGCGAGTATCGTCGTCTCGCGGGACCCTGGCGCTTCCTCGGCGCTCGTACTTTGACCAGGATCATCCCGACCCACGCCACCGGCCTGTTGCCGGATCTCCGGCCAGGCACCCCGAAGATGCAGTCGATCTCGGCGCACCACCGCGGCGACATCATCAGCGAGGAGCACTTCATGCGCCACTTCCGCCGGCCGGAGCTGGGCCGGTCCAGGTGGGACTTCGTGGACTGGGCGCAGAGAGCGTCGGCGCTGTCGCGGTCGATGGAGGAGAAGCAGGACGGCGAGTGCGAAGCGCGCGACGAGCTCGAGTTCGTCCTGACCTGGTCCATCTCGCGGATCTTGTGTTTCCTCGCCCTGCTGCTGCTGGCTAGCCTGGCAGCCGCGCTCTGCTGGGTCTTCCTCGGCGACAGCACCTCGAATCCGGTCGGAAGCGGTGGCTTCCGTGCTGCAGGGGATAGGGTTGCCGCTGGTGTGTCTATGGGTATTGGAGTCCTGCTGCTTGGGTCTTGCCTCTTGGCCGGGTGGCTAGGGGCAAGTTGGCTGGTAATTTGATCTTGTCACCGTCCAGTCGAGACTTCTAGTTGGAAGCCGCACCTTGTCGCTTCATGTCGATACACTGTTGTATTTAGCTACACTTCTTGCGCACCGTCCTACTTTCACGATCGATATTGTGTCATCTTCTCCTTACTGAGAGCGTCATAGCTTTTCAATTCGAACGTCCACCCGTCCCGTAACGTTACACTGCTTTAATGGAGTGAGTGATTGAAAGTTGCTGCCACCGTCAAGGTTTGTCAAATGCATTGGAATCTATTCTCTACTACTACACCAGCCAGCTGGGTCGCCTTCACGATCAACGTGTACGACAATGTTCATGCTTCGCTCTGAGAAAAGCTCGGACACTCTTTCCCTCACATCTTCCAGATCCGCATTGTAGGCTGCTACGACATGGATGACGCCCAACATCGACATACCACCGTGCTTCTCTTCGTGACTGTGATGACTATGGTTGTGACCGTGATCGTGATCATGGTCGTGGTTGTGGTCATGGTTGTGGTCATGGCTGTGGTCGTGGTTATGGTCGTGGTTGTGATCATGTATGTGTCCGTGATCGTGTCCGTGATCGTGCCCATGATCGTGATCATGTGAGTGGTGATGTTGACGATGGTGAAGATGATCGTGACCGTGGTCATGGTCGTGATGGCCATCGTGGTCGTCGTCGCCACTCTCGTTATCGTTGATCCAGAATTTCGGTGATGTATAACCCACCACACCACGGATCTCACTCAGGGCTTGTAGCGTGTCTTTGATCGTGTATTCCAAGTCATCCGGGATGACAAGCAAGAGCCTCTGGCCGGAAGAAATAACCAACGGAACCGCAGCCGCGAAGATCAGAATGGCGATCACAATGGCAGCAAGCGGGTCCCACATGTGCCAGGGTTTCCAAAGAGTCATGGCCGTGCTTAGTATGACTGCTAGGGAGCCACCAGCATCAGCTGCGACATGCAAGAAGATACCGTGCATGTTCTCGTTATGGTGGTCGTGACCGTGAGAGTGAGCACCGTCTCCTTCGCCGTGGGAATGAGAATGCCCATGATCGTGGCCATGATGTGCATGGCCGAAAGCAAACAGTCCGACCATGTTGACTATCAGGCCTAGAGTACTGACCACGAGCAATTCCTTCACATGGCGTAATTCCTTCCCTTCCAGTATTCCTTCAATAGCCTCCCAGATGAACTCTACACTGACGAGCATGAGGAAAATACCATTACCAAAACCGGCCAGAGTGTTGAGTTTTCCCCATCCATATGGCCGTTCAGGGCTAGTCGGCCATTTCGACGCCACAGCGGCTCCCAAGCCAACAACCAGGGCAAGGCAGTCGAAGAACATGTGGACAGTGTCGCTCAAAAGTCCAAGCGAACCACTCATATAGCCATAGATGCCCTGTACAAACATAAATCCGAAATTTAGACTGCAAAAATGTTAGTCTAGCCAAGTACTGTATGGTCGCTGCTATCTTACCAGGTGAAATACGCAATGCGCCGAGAATCTTTTTCCGAGAGAATGCTATGCACAAGAGACCCAGGGGTGGTATGCGAAATGAAAAAAGCCGTGACGATAGAATGTCGGCCATCGTGATGGTGTTGATGAGAATGTACATGCGTGTTGTGAGCATGCTCGTGCAAGTGGTTGTCAAGCATCGCTTTTTCGGCCAGCGCATTAGAGTCAAACAATACACCCAGGAAGGCAAGAGCTGAAAGCCCGCCATTACATATAGTACCTGGCCATAGAGATGGTGAATAGAGAAACGCGCAACCAGCAGTCAATAACACTCCAAGATAAAGTCCGGCCTGGTGTTGAGTTAGGTGAAGATCGGATTTTCCAACCAGAAGAGCTGCCGCCATTGCCATAACTGAGAGAAATCCAAAAGCGGCCACATTGTCGGAGAGTGAGAAGGTAAAATCTGTAGTTGCAGCGCCCAGTGTCGCGGCGAATGTGGCGATACCTCCTGCAACGAGATCGAGGAGACTGCCTGTAGTATGGGCAGATGAAGGCAATGGGCTTGGAACAAGAAGAATAGCAGCCAAGAGTGAGCAATAGCCAAGAAATAAATCTTTTGAAGGGGCAAGAATGGTCAGACCCGTGAAATCTGCCAATATACATAGCGCTATAGCGCCCAATGTTGCAGGATTCGAGGCAAGCAGGCCGCGTATGTCATAATGTATAGCGCTGCCAACTTGATGGGGTCTTGTCAGGCCCGCAGCAGCAGCAATAAGAAGCAACAATCCAGTCCTCATACCACCGATCTGCGTTGAGGCGTAGAAGGGTAGTCCTACAGCGGCCAATCTGGAAACAAGCGTTTGGAAGGAGAGTCCGGGTGGCTTGTTCGGTATTACCTTCTCGCGGACCAACAGTCGAAGAAAGCCAGTCACCACCAATGTGCCAGCGGTGAGGAAGCTGGCCTCAACAAGGCCAGAACCATGATGGCGAACAGGGGTGTGTGTGTTCCAGCTTTCAGACAAAACCGACTCTTTCAACTTCCCGTAGGCAGACAAGGGAAACGGTTGCTCGCTCTCTACCGGCCCTGCCGTGAAGGAGTGTGCCGCAGATGCGAGCAGATGTGGCAAAGGTATCAACAAGCTCGTCCAAACCTCGGCCCATGAGAACCATGAGGAAGATGTTGGTGACCTGCTCAACGGTGTAGACTTTACCGCGTGTGCGTGAGCTACCAGAGGCCTTCCCAGGTCAGAATCTCCTCTTGCACGGCCCAAGGCTGAAGAAATCGAATGTTTGTGCCTTGGTTCCTTTTGCTCGAAGGTGTCCAATTGAGGCTGCGATACATTTGCATTAGGAGCGTATAAGTGCGAATGCGAGTGTGAATGGTGGATATGATGGTGATGGCCATGGCCATGGCCATGGCCATGATCATGGTGGTGGTTCGCCGCAACGTCTGGTACTTTGTCGTGCTCTTTCGAAGGTGAAGTCTCTCGACTGGCCTCTATGTGGGTGTAAAGACTGCCATTGGAGCCGAACTTCTTCAAGGAGCCCTTGGATGACGAGAATCCATTGGAGCTCAGATAAGGATGGCTTTGCGCATATCCATGATGATTGCCTTCCACCGCTTGGGGAAGGGCATATCCGCCGGCCATGAGAAGAGAGGCTGGCTACCTCTACATACGTAACGCCGTAATCTCAAGCTGGTCCTGAAGTGTTGACCTTCATGGAGACATCAGGTTGACGTTCGCAGTGGGGGTCGAAGTGCTGGTGCGCGGGCAAGTCAGACAGGCGCCAGGCTTGCCGGTAGTGGAGGCGCCAGCGACAATGGGCTTGTCGTTCGTAGTGTGGGCTGTTCTGGTCTGATCTGTACGGTGCAGGAGTCAATAGATTATCGAGGGTGACGGCGCGCCACTACGTAGGTACGAGAGCGATGATGAAATGCAATGGAGGAAATGTAGGCACGGATCGATGGCTGTTCATGGCCACCCCACCCCTATTCCGGCGCGACATCCATCTTGGTATGCACAGATCGGATTTGCCCTGCAGTGACGCGCTGCATTAGCCACCTGCACTTTTTCAGGCCGTGGAACAATTAGGTAAGCAGTTGGTCCTCCCGCGTCGCTTCGTGCCGTCCCTGGCCGTACCGCGTCCGCATCTTGTCCCAAGGTCACGAGTCAGGATCGTGGCTGTCCAGCTGCATGCGGGTAATTTATTAGTACTATGAAGTAAGTACACGTAGTTGCAACAGTGCAACATACAGTTCAATTAATGCATGATCAATCGTGAAACCCACTATACCTGGTTGTCTGTGTTGGCCAGGGCGCGATCGACTTACATTTTGTCTGACCATGCCATGAATTCGTGATCGAATTTACAACCATCCAAATACATTCCAGGTCATGGCGGAGATGTCATGGATGTCAGTCTTGTGGCAGGCGTCTTTAACTATTGCAGTCCTCATATCAACAGTTTTCACGATCATCCTCGCTACTCTTCCGAAACCCTTTTCTCATTTCCAGCCGGGAAGCTTCAGGAAAGATGACTTCACTAGCGAGGACATCCAAGATCCCGATCGCTCGGGCTATTCTCTATTCCAGGCTCGTAAAGGAGACGACGGCATACTCGCCACCGATTGCAGTGTCCAAGTTGTTGTTCTCGGCGATATTGGACGAAGCCCACGAATGCAGTACCATGCTCTCAGTATAGCTTCGAGAGGTGGCCGCGTTGACCTCGTTGGCTACAGAGAGTCTGAGGTCCACCCAGATATCATTGCTAGTCGGTTTGTCAACATCGTTCCTATTGACCCGTATCCCAACGCACTACGCACCAATAGCACGGCTCTGTTTCCCCTCATTGCACCACTTAAGGTCCTTTGGCAGGTATGGAGCTTGTATCAGGCATTGGGGTACCGGTCACGACCATCGAAATGGATGCTTGTCCAGAACCCTCCTTCGATTCCTACTTTGATCGTTGCTCAGCTTGTTTGCTTCCTGAGGCATACAAAGCTCGTCATCGATTGGCACAATTTTGGCTACTCTATTCTGGCTCTACGCCTTGGGCTCGACCATAAATTCGTTAAGATCGCTAAATGGTACGAGGGATATTTTGGCCGCTCTGCTGCGGCTCACTTCGCGGTGACCGACGCCATGGTTGCGGTCTTGAAGCGTAGATGGGACATCAACGCAATGACTCTCCATGACAGGCCACCCAAACACTTCCAGCCCCTCTCCCCAGAGCAGAGAACAGCGACCCTCTCACGCTTGGAGCAGACTTCTCCCTACGCTCGCGATATAGAGGCTGGCAAATGGCGATTGCTCGTGAGCTCCACATCGTGGACCCCTGATGAAGACTTCTCAGTCCTTTTGGACGCATTAGTCGGCTACTCAAGCTCAGTGGAGCTTGATAACAGCTTACCGAATATCCTAGCTGTTATAACGGGCAAGGGGCCCCTGAAAGAATTCTATCTTGAGCGGATACGTGTTTTGAAGAAGGAGAAAAGGCTACGCCATGTCATCGTAACCACAGCCTGGCTCAGCATCGAAGACTACGCTCTGCTGCTTGGTTCAGCCGACTTGGGGGTCAGTCTTCACACCTCTAGCTCGGGCGTCGATCTTCCGATGAAGGTGGTAGACATGTTTGGCACGGGTCTGCCGGTCGTAGGTTGGAGCAAGTTCGAAGCCTGGCCGGAGCTTGTCAAAGAAGGCATCAACGGCTGTGGATTTACCAGTGCAGCTGAGTTGGTAGATCTCGCCGTGAAGCTCTTCTCCAATAGTGGCCAAAGGTTGTCACGGCTCAAGCAAGGCGCACTGGCAGAATGCAAACGACGATGGGATGACGAGTGGGTACCGGTCGCCGGCGAGCTGTTCCAACTCAAAGGTTGATACCAGCCATTTCAGATCACGACATACAACACGTACGAGCTGCAAAAGTACAGAGTGGCTTCGTTCGTCGTTGACATCGTCATTGCACCGCATCAGGTCTAGGAACATGGATATCATGGTATCTCAATTCTCATCATGAAAAATGCTTTAGTCTACAGATTCAACGACACACCTTGTGAGACAAACTCTTCTAAAGATGGTACGGCACTGCCACTTCAATTGGAGGATTCTTTCCGTAGGGTATTCGACTTTTGGTGACGTTGAGATCCTTTCTGATCGTCTCGCATCCTTAAACAACATACAATGAGATCATCCAGATCCATGATCTTATGTACGGCAATGCCGAGCTTTGACGCACGACGTTTATGATTGGTTTTGGATCACCCCAACAGAGCCCATAGCAATCGCCACTCTTAGGGATTATGGCTAGGTCGCAGGGCATGATGATAATAGAATGTTCTGAGAAAAGGAATTTCATGTTGTACATTCATTTGCCCTTGCACTAGGGCGATAATCTATGAGGTCTTCTTCTTGCCTATGCTGGTGTTGAGGTTGCCCAAAATCCAGAAAACAATGAAGACTGACGAAATTCCAGCAAAGATCGTCAGAGGCTTCCGTAGGCCGGCAAGGAAGGGGTAGTCATAGGTGACGATGAGTTCACGATCCCTAAGTTCGTCGACGAAGTTCACCGCGGTAAGGGTGAGCGAGGTGCGCCCCAAGGTATCAAAGAAGGTGCGGTGCAGGCTGGTGGTGTTTGAGACCAGGCCAGGCATGGTAGTTGTGAAATGCACGTTGCTGTATAAATGGTAAGCTTTGACCATACGAAGCAGTAGAAAGGTAGACTTACGTAGCGCCTTCGGGCAAGATGACGCGGCTGACCACGCGCTCATACTCGATACCGTCCGCTTGCTTTGGACCTTCAACGAATGGAACCTTGAGGACGTATGTCTCACCAGACTTCGCCTTGCGTAGGTAGTTCTTCAGATCAGCGTTCCAGCCGACCTTGAAGTTGTAGTTCCAGCCGCCGAAAAGCGGGTATCTCGGCTTGAGCTCAAGGTGAGCTTCTTTAAGGTTGGTCCTGAATCTGCTGGTTGACACATTTCCAATGTCATCGATAAAGTAAGGATCTGCTGAACCCACAGCAAGCGGATATGTCAGTTCCTTCAGAGGAAGCGTGGATGGGTTGTAGAACTGCGCTGCCTGCCATTTTGCGCGGCTGAATTGGCTCATCAAGGTAGCACCACGGTTCGTAATCCAATGACGCTCCTCCACAGCCAGATTGCCTCCCCAATGTGACACCTCAACATCACGTTCCAGCAGGATGCCGTGAGTGATCGGTCTCGTGAGCTCATAGCGAACGCTGACTTCCTCTAGCGTGCCTGCTTCAACTTCTCCATATGGACCATACGTGAACGTAGTGCCTTGCTTTTGTGGATCGTCCTTTCCATCTGCATTGACACCGGAGGGAATAGAGACGACATCGGGAACATCGGTAGTCGGGAGCTTCAACTTGGTCTTTTGCTTCGAGGTGGTATATGCGCTAGGTGTGTAGGCAGAGAACTCGTAGAACATATATTGCTTCTCACTCTGTTCGATCGATGCTGGAAGCGGTTGTAGGGCGGACAAGGTCTGGAAGGAAATTGAGATTGTCTGCTGCTCGCCTGGAGCAAGAGCTGATGGCAATGTGATCCGGTAGTAGGCGGTCGAGCTGTAGAAGGTCAGATTTCGTCAGATAAAACTAACAATTTTCGACTGACCTGTTAGGATCAACCTCAACAACCTCAGCAGTGAACCTGGTGTTATCTGGCTGCTTCTTGTCCTTGACGTCGAATCCTCCAATTCTGTCAATTACGCTTTGCTTGAAAGGTACATAGTATTGCTGCTGAGGCTCTGAATCGATGTTCTCAATCACTACATTGATTGCCTCTCGAGGGTAGCTCTTGTCTAGGTTGATGCTGCGGACGAGGTTTACATTGCGGAAATGCTGTGGTGGTGTAAACGTCGGTAGGATATCGCGGGACTCGTGTGTCAGGTTTGAATCACTCTGAGCACCGACAATTGAGGCGAGAGCCGCCAAAGCCAGTTGTATCGACCTCATCGTGCTTTGAACCTGGATTGTCTGGTTCCAGACTGACACTTCAACTCAAGCCCATCCAATGCTATGTCGCGACTGGACAGCTGGAGTCTAACAATCGACCTCGCTACACCTGCCCGTCCCGCCTTCTCCGCAATTCCGTCTGTCTCGCGGCGTGCCTTGAACTACGCTCCAGCTCTTACCAGTCTGGGATCTCAAGAGCTTCCGACATGATGTGGATTGGTTGGCTGGGCAGGAGGTGTGTTCGCGATTGGAGTTTAATACAATATATTTCAATTGTCTGGTCTTGAATATGACTGCCGATTTCAATGACTGCATAGTGTAACCTCAAATGCTCTGAGACAATGTCATTTCGCGCATGCAGGGTGGCGAGACCACCGAGGCCGTCCATTCTGAGGCACCGAAGCTTCCTACACGCACCGCAGTATCGTAGGATTGCATACGACTCTCGAATACTATCGGTGTCAGAAGAAGTTCAGCAGGCCATCCATGAGAATCGGCCCGTCGTAGCCCTCGAGACTACTATATACACACATGGCTTTCCCTACCCGGACAACATCGCTTTGGCTTCCAGGCTGGAATCACTCGTAAGGAGCCACGGTGGTGTGCCTGCCACCATAGGCATTTTGAATGGTGTTGCTCGAGTGGGACTTGACCCAGAAGAGCTGAACAGATTGGTCTCGTCTGCAAGGGAAGATAGTGCTAGTCTGCTGAAGGTATCCCGTCGCGATCTTGGATTCTCGTTGGGTTTGCGAACGCCAACCGGACTTCCGTTCAATGGTGGCACAACTGTATCTGGGACCATGATCCTTGCCCACCTCGCTGGCATCAAAATATTTGGGACAGGTGGGCTTGGAGGCGTGCATCGCGGTGCAGAGACCACTATGGATGTCAGTGCCGACTTGACCGAGTTAGGGCGGACGCCCGTCACAGTCGTCAGTTCCGGGTGTAAAGCCTTTCTCGATATCCCCAAAACTCTCGAGTACTTGGAGACGCAGGGAGTAGGCGTGGCAACCTTTGCTGACGGGCGAAATGGTGATGTGGACATACCAGCATTCTGGACCAGAGATAGTGGCATCAAGAGCCCTGGGACCTTGAAAGACGAGCAAGAGGCAGCCCAAGTTATCTATGCGCATCAACAGCTAGGGTTGCAGTCTGGCCTGCTCTTTGCGAATCCAATTCCAGAACAATACAGCATCCCGCTTGAGACCATGAAAGGAGCCATTGAACAGGCCATTGCAGAAGCAGATGCTGCTGGGGCAAAGGGTGCTGCAAACACGCCTTTTATTCTCAGCAAAATTAAAGAGATTACAGGCTCTAGTGTAGCGGCAAATAGGGCGCTCGTGGAAGCAAATGTAATCAGAGCTACCAAAATCGCCAAGGAGCTTGTGAAGTTGGAAGCTGGGACCGATGCACAGCTCAGGTGAGTGCTGGTACAGCTTTTCAACCTTTCGAGCAGAACGACTTATCCAGCATAGGACTACCGGGTCTGCAACCCCATTGTCTCAGCCGCGTGGCCCAGCCGCTGCCAATTATACACCAACCGGGACGTCAAAAGGAGCCGAGACGCCAATTCGTGAGATTGTTCCAACTTCAGCCACAGACGAAGCATCAAACATTTTCGTTGCCGGTATCCTCGCGCTTGATTTCTCCTGCGACTACGCCCCCAAAACCTCCTCAAACCCTGCTCAATCACAGAGCCCAGAGCTCCACACATCTAACCCAGCACAAATAACGCAATCCCTTGGAGGCGTCGCGCACAATGTTGCTCGTGCCGCGCATTTGATGGGTGGAAAAGTGCGACTATGCAGTGCTGTAGGTGATGATCTTTCCGGCAGGGCTGCATTAGAGGCGCTCGGACTGGAAGATATATCTCAGACTGGCATCAAGATTTTGGGCAGCGGAACGAGCAACAATGCAATCAACAATCGGACTGCCCAGTATATTGCTTTCAACAGCACTTCAAAGGATCTCCATCTCGCTATGGCCGACATGGGGATTCTCGACTCTGCACAGAACACCTCTGTGATCTCGGGCACGCTGAAAGACTTCTGGCTTCCACAGCTTCAAAAGAGCTCGAAGCCAAGCTTCCTAGTCCTGGATGCGAATTGGTCACCACTCCACCTCCATACCTGGATCAAGGCGGGCAGGGAGGCAGGCGCACACATCAGTTTCGAACCCGTCAGCAACGCCAAATCTAGTCGGCTCTTCTCTCCTCCATTTGCCCCAGGTAGCCACGCCAACAGCAACTCTCCATCAGTGTTCCCGTCACCTCTCGTCGACCTCGCCACTCCCAACAGACACGAGCTGACAGCGATGTACAGCGCCGCGCGAGAGCAGCACCTCTTCGACGAGCCAGGCTGGTGGAGCGTGGTTGACGCTCTGGGCCTCCCATCAACCGGCTCGCGTGCCGCGCTCGCGCTTGCCACTACACCGGCGCTCGTGGACGAGGGGGTGCCTCAGCAGACGATCCAGCTGCTGCCGTTCATTCCATCGATCTGCGTCAAGCTCGGACGCGACGGCGTGTTGCTCACGCAGCTGCTCCGCGCCGGAGACGAAAGGCTGACCAGCGGCGAGTACGCGCCGTACATCCTCAGCAGGTGTCGGAACGGTACGGAGGATGAGCTGGGGGTTGGCGGCGTCTATATGCGGCTGTTCCGAGCAGTCGAGGAGGTCCCCGAGCAGGATATCGTCAGCGTGAATGGGGTCGGCGATACCTTCGCCGGCACGCTCGTCGCAGGCCTGGCCGCCAGAGCCGCAGACGGCGTGCCAGACCGGGCCAGGGTGGAAGACCTTGTTGACCTTGCTCAGAGAGCAGCGGTTTTGACGCTGAAGAGCGAGCAAGCCGTCAGCCCTGGGCTGGGCACGCTCAGGATGTTGTTGTAGGGGTGAGGATCAGGATTCTGCCAACTCGCCATTTCGAAAACATACGCCAATGACATTTGTGAGGTGATAGATTACATGTCTTTTTTTTTGTGATTAAGACATTGGTCAGTCTTTTTACAATAGCCGCACGAGCATCATGCACAGCGCAAATACAGTGTTTGGCCGCTAGTCTAGCACTTTACAATCCCTTCAGTCCGCTTCCATCTTTCAAACCACCTTTGCCTCCATAAGTAAACCTGAACCCGAAACTGATGGCGACGGCCACGAACAAACCAATGCACAGTGCCGTTGGTCCCCACTTGTCGTGGTAGTTGACAGCACGACGCGTCTTGATCGAATTGACACGCCAAAGGTACAGGCCCATAGAGTACAACAGCGACAAAATAGCGATTACAGTAAAAGCAGCAGATGAGGCAAGGGAGATGTTGTCGCCAAAGTTGAGCAGTGTGGCAGCAATGGAACCGATGACGATGGAGAATTCAAGCTAGAACACAAGTCAGCATACAGTTTAAACATAGATGTCGAGTTTGCAGAGGGCTTCCTTACCCATGCCAGGAATGTTCGTTCGGCAGCGAAAGAGACTTTGGGCTCGACACGGACGGGGACGTGGATCTTCTTGCCACGCGGCGCCTTGAACCGTTTTTCGGCCACCGCTCCGGTGCCCGGGACTCCCATTCTATCTTCGCGGGCGGGAATTGGGGTCGACTTTGGCGCGGCAGCCATCTTGAGAACATCCAGGATCTTGTCTCCGGCCAGTAGTAAATGGTGCTTGGCAAGTTTAGACCGATAGGTCCATCCGCCAATGCGTTTGGCTTCTTCCAATTCGGCCTCCTCGTCTTCACTGTCATAAAGCGGGTAGTCATCGTCAATAACACCAATGGGCCTGTGCGCGAGGCGCTCTTCCTCGTCCAACACGTTCGCATTGCCGTTCATGTAGCCCTCTCGTTCTTGCTCCTCACGGACGTCGCGAGCAGCACGCAGAGTTCGGACCTCCTCCTCATCGTTTTCGCCGATTGGTGGGGCATGTTCGCGCTCATCCTCGTCGTCGAGATCATCATCACTATCGTCATCCATTCCTTGGCTCGTGCTGGCGTCAGTACCGTGACCTTGAGGTCTCTCTATGCCGAAGTTCTTGACCACAGGCTTGCGAATGTCGGTATCCATCTGTGGCATCCAGAAGGGTAACAGCTTGATCCGGTCTGGGAACAAGGTAGCCGTGCCATGGATGAACTTGGAGAATTTGGGAACGGCCTCCACCAAGTGGCTTGCCGTCAGTTCTCTGATCCACTGAGGAGGCTCTTGACCGGCAGCAGTCTGCAGTTTAACCTCTAGCACACCGTATGGGAAACGTTCAACATCTTCGGATGGGAGTTGCGAGAAGGGATAGTCAACCCCAATGTCCATACGGCGCCAATTACTTCCAGCCCGCTTTCTCCCATCGAGGTTGTCCTCTCGCACCATGGTCAGCTCAGTGTCGAGCGAAACACGAACTCTCGCGTCGCCTGGGAGTTGGAATGCCGTGCGGTTGTAGAACGATCGAGTGACTGGGACGAGGCCTCGGTCGATGGTACGAAATTGGATTTCTTTTGCCAGCGCTTCCAGATCATCGATTTCCTTCTCGCTCTTCTTTCCCTCTCGTCTTGCCTTTTCAAAGACCTGTTCGGTGGTCATGTCACCGCGTAAGAAGGCATTGACATGCTTCTCTTTCAGGCTGAATCTTGCTTTGACAGACTTCTCGCCAGTCCAATCTTCACGATGGGTCTTGCGCTCCAAAAAGATGGTGTCAACCTCCATTCCACCGTACCAACGCAGACGGATAGCCTCGGCACCCTCCGTCTTCTTCAGACGACCCATGTAGAGTTCCCATGTGTCTGGATTATCGTAGTAGATGGACGAGATGGCAGAGTCCTTCTTCTCAAACTCCTTGCTTGGGTTGAATACAAGGACTGGAAGATGCTTGAGGATGATGAGCTTCAACTCAGTGATGTTGTCCGGATGTACCCAATACTTGGTGGTTTGTCGCACGAAGTTCTGCTGTTTCCCACCAGCACCGGAATCTCCCTTGACAGGGTTTCCACGGGTCCTGACTTGGTCGTACAGCTTGGAGAGATTGATGACGGTGACATCGTAGTCATCTTTGAAGAAGGGTCTCGCCTTCAAGCGGGCAGCAAAGACCGGCTTAAGGTTCCAGTGCGTCTGCTTGTCGTGCTTCTTGATGATCTTCTGGAAGCCAGCGTAGTTCAGCTGGGTGAACTTGGCGAGGTCGTGGACGTCGGCGATGATGTCGCTCAGGTCCTCCTCCAGCAACATGTACTCTTCCTCGGTGGGCGCGTCTTGCTTTGGAACCTCGCCACGGTTTGCAGCATCCGTCCTCGCGATTACCTCGTTGACCTCCTTCTCGCTGGCGCGGATGCGACGGATGATCTCCTGGCTCTTGACCTTCTGGAAGGTGAAAACCTTGTCGAGCTCTTGCTCGAGCTGCTTGACGAAGGCTTGCTCATCTTCCTCGGTCCACGGGCCACGCTTGTCCTTCTGCCCGTTCGAAGTTGCAATCGCAGGGTCGTGTTCGAAGTCGGTGCGTAAGGCGTTCTTCAGCTCATCGTACGAGATGTAGTAGTAGTACCACTCCTTGATCAGCGACGAGCGCAGTTGAGCGCCGAACCTGCGACGGTCACAGCACGTCAGTCGTCGGCGATCGCGAGGCACAAAGCCGTTCGCTGGTGCATGAGACAGCAGCGAGACATCACCGGCGGATCGTTGGCAGCGCGAAGCTGTCTCACTCGCTGAGGGTGGGGCCGGCGTAACAGAGGGTGGAGAGGCATTGGACGGACATACCTCATCTTGAATCAGCCTCCTCCACTACAGATGGCGTGCTGCAGGTGCTGGATGGACGAAGGACGAAGAGCTGGGCTTCAATGGGCACTGCAGCTTCTGAAATATTCGTTCCCAGAGCTCGCAGGTTGCAAAGAGCTTTGGAGAGTGTTGGAAGAATATGCAAGAAGATTGGAACGAGCCAGTTACGAAATTCACATGCGGCATGAAAGCAAGCAGCAAAGCCAGGGCCGGAACCGCAACGTCAAACAATCCATTCGTCCAATCCGGTGCCGTCATTTGATCACGCCGTCTGTGTCTCCGCACCGAACTGGTATGTGGGCGCTGGACTGGATGTAGTTAACATACTGCCCACCTGTTTGGGTAATGTGGGGACCATTGACCAGGTATTGCACTCGATCGGTTTGCTTCTAATCACGAGAGAATTTGCGTAGTCGACGTTGACATTGACATTGCTCAATGCAGATGCTGGCCCATATCATACACATTACAGTATACTTAACAAAAACAACAACAACACCACCACCACCACCACCATCACTACCGAACTCCTCGCTAAACATGCAGAAAACCCCATACAACCGACCCAGATGAAATCGTCCGCCAGCTCGGTGATCAGTTATGCATTGGCATCACCGTCGTGTGAAGCTTCATCATCACTGTCATCGTCACCCTCATCTCTGCCCAATCCGGCCGTTTCGACCATGCTACTCAACGTAGCCAGTCTTACCGGACTTTGAAGGGGCACGCCGAAGTCATCCTCTTCCCAAGGCTCTAGAACAACAACGCCTCCTTCAGGAACGACGTCCTCGACTTCCTCCTCCACAAAGTAACTACCCGGTATTCTCCTGCCCAAGTGTTCTGGCGATTCCACAAACAGGCCACCGAGAGCACTGCTAGTGAACCTCGCCGCAATCTGGAGCATGATAGCAATCAGATGCGCGGGTGGTCCTAAAAAGACTGAACAAGCCTTTTGAACCATGCTGGCTGCTAGGGACCGATTTTGTGGAATGTTTGATTGGGACCGCTTGTGAATCAACTTGGAGGATGACTCCTTTGATGTTAGGGGCGTAGCCACATCAGAAGAGCTTGATGAGCCTGAATTGTGTGTTGTGGACAGCGGTGCGTGTATAGCGTTTATTGCACCGATATTGCGTCGCGCACGGATACGCGCTTGTATAGCCGCGAATGCATCTTCATGCGAAGAAGCCTTTCGTGATGACGTTGATGCGGGTGCAGATTTCGACGCTGATGGCGACGAGAGTGATATTGATGTTGCTTCGTCATCCGGTCCTGCGTTCTTAACACGCAGATCATGCACCTCTGCTGCTGGCTGCAATGTAGAGAGCGCCGGTATGTCAGACAAGATTGTTGCTTCAACAGAGTCAGTACCCTTGATCTTGAGCGCAGTCAGCTCTTTTGCTTGTTGTCGTCGATCAGGTGATGCCGTTTGATGCTGTTCGTGACTGTGGCCATCTTCCCTAAATTGCGCGTATGACGACTCCATTGGATCAAGTCCAGCGCTAGAATCAGGAGGCGATGGAGGCATGTCTGTAGGGATCGTCTGAAGTGTTCGCAAACTCTCCACGTGCAAGCCACTAGGACCTGATGCTGGGACGTCTTGCGCCTCAATCGCACCATCGACATATTCGCGCACGAGTGTCGTTGGTTGGGCCTGTCGTCCGGGTGAAGCGCGATGTGCCATTTGTGGTGGAGCCGTGGCCGAGCGCAAGGCCACTGATATACCCTTTGGTCGCGTTGGGGTGTGGAGACCCAACTCTGCAACTTCATCTGCCAGCTCCTCTTTCTCGTCCGCTGGTATGTCCGCATCTCCATCTATGCCTGTGCGATCAGCCGAGCGTTCTGTAAGCCGCAACTCTGAAGCACCCTCGGCATTCGGTACTGGTGATTGCGCCTCCGTCCTTCGTTGCTCAGGCCAGACGCCATCTTCAGGCTTCCAACTGTAAGCGCGATCGAGCTTCCACTTCTTGGCTGGTCCATCACTGCGCCGTCGCCCTTTCCGTACTTCTAACTCTGGCTCATCGGGTATATCCACGGAGAATGCGCGCGCGAAGGGGCAAGGTGTCCGCTCAAACCATAGGACCTTGCGCAAGCACTCTTTAAGACCATCCACATAAACCAAATCTTCTTCCGTCTCGTTAGGTAGCTCAATGCGGTAGTATGTATCGGTCAGGACGCGCATGGCAAAGATAGAAATGCCGTCGACGCACCAACACTGGCTCCTCGGTAGGATGGCATGGAGCAAGCTACCGGAATGGATGAATGAGACCGACCCGGGAACACGATATATCTCGAGGGGACCAGCGGCAAGGATGCGCTCAGTGGGCGACGTCCATTGCAGTATCGGCCGCTCATTCCCAGGGCTGGGAGCCTGTCGGCTAGGCGAAGCCCGCGACCCGGGTGCTGATGCAGTGAACTTGACGATCGTCGCATGTGGATGAACGAACAGGGTCTCGACACCTTCGCTGGCGCCGATGTCGACGGTGGGTTTGGTTGGGGTTGCGGACGTCTCTAGCTTGCCTGGTACCGTGAAGCTGCGGTTCGCGGTCATCCTGCGCAACGCGGTCATGCGCTGCTGCTCGGGAGTCGAAGGGCCAGGTGGTGAGGAAGCCATGGGCGGACAACGGCGGCGCAGAGGCGTGTCATGGGCGAGCAGCAGCGGTTGTTGGCATGAGATCAAGGTGTCGAGCAGGACATCATGCGTGTACTGAGAGGTCTGGAAAGGGGAGGATGGCTGTTCAGCCAGCGCCTGGAAATAAGCCCTCCTCTCCTGAACGCCCATTTCATTTTGCGACCGACGGCCAGCGGGGTGATCTGCAGCAGCGCATGCGACGCCAAGGAGTGCTGTTCGCGACAGCTACAGAGGGATCATTGCTGCCATCACCTTGCAGCATTCCTCTACTCGACTTGCAGCGAAAAGAAAAGAAGAGGACGCCCTTCAAACTCAAGCGGTGGTTCCCTACAATCTCTGCCTTGTGCGACAACCTCCAAACAGGTGCGACCTCAATAAGCAGCAGCTTCTGTGGTTGGAATGCTGGTGTTTCATGTCCTGAGGCATCCATTTCGCATTCTCCCGCCTCCAGCTCGGTATGCAGTGTCTACGTCATTCCCTCAATTCCTGCAACCTCTTCCAGGGTACCTGGCTGGAGGTAAAGTCAAGTGTTGTGATGATACAACAGGGTACCGACCAACATCACTGCCGATCACAGCACTACATTGCACCTCCATCCTTACAGCACGAGACAGCAATTGCTCGTCTCTCTTCTAGATCTCTCGTATAGAGCCAGCGAGGCTTCGAGGCATATGTAAAGCGAGTTCCGAGACTGTTCACCTGCTCGCAACGAGACCTCAGATTTCCGAACTACAATGAGTGCACAAACGCCACCACGGCTACCGCCACGGCCTGAAGGCTCGGGATTCGACCCCAATGCCATCCTTCGAGGTGCACAGGTATTGTGGCAATCGCCCTTCCGCTAGACTCTCTCATACCGGAAGCCGAACAGCTGACATGCCAGCAGCTCACCCTCGTCGGTGCGAACAGAGCACTGCAAAACCCAGGTCTCTTCACCAGCCAACACTACAGACAGGCAGCCTTTGCAGTGGTGGCCGGTATAGCCATTCGCCTCATCATTGCAATTCCAACATTCTTGGTCCGCATATTCATCAGGACACTGGGTCTCTTTACAGACCTCGAAGGCTCGACATGGGACGAGGACATCATTGACGGGCTCGAGTTCATCGAACACTCCGTCTTGCAGATCCCCTTCTTCCTGATGTCGTTCATGCGCTACCTCTCTCCGACGATGGACAACCTCTTCATGAGTAGTCTGGAATGGGTCGACAGGACGTACATCATCAAGCACAAAGGTGAGGATCCTGATGGTCTCCGGGCGATGTATCATCCCAACCTGAGGCTGTACGATGGCTATGCCTGGCCCAAAGACAAGAAGGCAGGAATGAGCAAGGGGAAGGCACTTCAGGCGTTTTTGTTTAGATTCGGCAAGAAAGCCGTCTTCTCTTTGGCCATCTATTTTGCCTCCTTCTTACCCTACGTTGGAACTTTCGTGTTGCCTGCCGCCAGTTTCTACACCTTCAACAAGTCTGTCGGTCTAATGCCTGCGGTACTTGTCTTTGGGAGTGGCTTGTTCTTGCCGAAACGCTATCTCGTCACCTTCTTACAGAGCTACTTCTCTAGTAGAAGCCTGATGCGGGAGCTGGTACGTTGCCTCCTTCCCTCTATGCTACCACCTCGTTGTTGGTTTGGTCACTGACAGTAGTAGCTGGAACCGTATTTCTCACGCATCCACTACACCAAGGCCCAGAAGAAAGCATGGTTTCATGACCGTGAAGGCGTGTTGTACGGATTCGCCATCGCCTTCTTCGCAATGATCAAAGTTCCGCTGGTCGGTGTGCTGGTGTATGGCATCGCCGAGGCGAGCACTGCATATCTAATAACTAAGATCACCGAGCCGCCGCCTGCGCCTGTAGAAGCCGAGGCTTTCAAGCAGAGCGACGTGCACTGGCGTAACAAGCACGAGTTCCTCAACCTGCCTCTTGAGCACGTTGATCACTTCAATGTCGGCATGGTCAAGGAGAAGATCCAGAAGCACACTCCTGCTGAACTCAAGGGTAGAACCTTCACATAAAGACCATGACCGGTGTATACTGTATACACCCTGTGTCTTCCATGAGGGGGCGAATGGGCCGCATTCGCCGAAAGATTGGCGTTGGCGTTGGCCGACGTCGAAGCCGCTTGGCCGAGCTGGTGCTTCTCTGTGCCAGCCCCGCAATGCGATACGGTACAATACTTTCTTGACTGTTATCGCTAGAGGTAAGTGTATGGTAATGCCTTATGTACACTGTGCGGTGTGTGGCTACGTGGGCCGACACTCGAAGCTCATCTGCCGCGGCTAGCTAGCAAGCAATCGTGGCTGTATGCAACAGTAGCAAGCTGGCTATCCACCTGCCTCATGAGATCGAGACTATCATGGGAGATCCTTATCGACTCCAGTCACTCTCCAAATGGAACCGACTTCCTTTATCAGTAGATGACTTCCCCTCTCTACTTGCACCGCAAGTAAAGTAGTCAGTTAACCTAGGTAAAGCTGTTGGGTATCTCAGTTTATCGCCACTCGTCTTCGCTATTCTAGAACATCGTTTGTTTCATTTCATTTCCAGTTTCACACTAAAAGCTTCAAGCCAACAGTTGCAAGTAAGCAGTCGCTTTTTAACGTTATCCGAAATGGGCAAACAGGGAATCAGATATGCAGCCAAGGTAGATCTTGATGCGAACGCATGGGACCAACCACATCTACATGTAAGCATTGCCATTCTCTTCCGTGGAGAGCAGTTTGATTGACTTTGACCAGAACAGATGGCATCCCGATAGTGAGTTGCTCTCGCACAGGTATGGATGAGGAAAAGCTGAAACGACATAGTTCCGGCATGCGGCTCGATCAAGAACGGCGAAGTAGTCAAGATAGAATGCGTCGACTGGACTGGCGGGCAGATCAAGAACAACGACTCGGCCAACGACATCCGCGATGTCGATCTCAGCAGGATTCACTACCTCACCGGACCCTTCGACATTGAGACCGCCGAACCAGGCGACGTCCTGGTGGTCGACATCCAAGATGTTCAGCCTCTAGAGCACCAGCCTTGGGGATTCACGGGCGTCTTTGCGAAGGAGAACGGAGGCGGTTTCTTGGACGAGCTCTATCCGAAGCCGTAAGTTAGGCCTGGCAATGCTTGTAAGGCAGCATTTGCTCTTTTTTTTTTCGAGTGCCACACTAAGACAGCAAACCAGAGCAAAGGCGATATGGGACTTCGAAGGCATCTACTGCTCGTCTCGCCACATCCCTGGCGTTCGCTTCGCCGGCCTGATCCATCCTGGTATTCTGGGATGCGCACCCTCCGCTGAGGTGCTCCAGACCTGGAACGAGCGCGAGGGCCAGCTGATCAGCGAGTACAGCGACGTAGATAAGGTCGTCGCCCACCCTCCCGAGCCCAGAAGCGTGCACGCAGGGTCTGCAGACGCAGCGCTGAAGGAGAAGGTGGGCAAGGAGGGAGCGAGGACGGTTCCCGGCAGGCCCGAGCACGGCGGCAACTGCGACATCAAGAATCTCAGCCGTGGAAGCAAGGTCTACTTGCCTGTCCATGTCAAGGGGGCCAAGTTCTCCGTGGGAGACCTGCACTTTTCACAAGGTGACGGCGAGATCAGTTTCTGCGGGTAAGTCGCTCTCGTCTTCGCCACTACCGTGCGCAGATTGTGATCACCGATACTGACAGGTCGGCTCCTCCTACAGTGCGATCGAGATGGCGGGATGCATCACGATCAAGTTCTCCGTGATGAAAGGCGGCATGGCGCAGCTGGGCATGAAGTCTCCCATCTACGTGCCAGGCCCGGTCGAGCCGCAATTCGGTCCTGGCCGCTACATCTACTTCGAGGGCTTCAGCGTCGACGAGAATGGCAAGCAGCACTACCTCGACACCACCGTCGCCTACCGCCAGACAACTCTGCGCTGCATAGAGTACCTGCGTCGGTTTGGCTACAGCGACTACCAGATCTACCTGCTGCTGAGCTGCGCGCCCGTCCAGGGCCACATTGCCGGCATTGTCGACGTGCCGAATGCGTGCACCACTCTGGGACTGCCGGTGGACATCTTCGACTTCGACATCCTGCCTCACGTCAAGGCCGAAAAGAGGGATTTGGGTAGCTGTGCTTTTGCTTCGTGAACTGAGCCGATAAAGTCGTAAACAGCTAACGCTAGAACAACTCGTCGTCGTGAGTGACATGCTTCATTTTGACAGCTTCAATCCGTGATATGGTATTCGTAATGTCTGACATCTCGCTGCATCGAAGAGTTGGGTTCTTTATCTAGCTTGGCTGTCTACCGCTTTACAACCGTTTGACAGTCTTCCAGTAATTTTAAAAACGACTTACGGCACGTTCTCCACCTTCCACACTTTTACCGCAGCATCTGCTCCAACACTAACAACCTTGCTCTCATCAACCCAGACGACCGCACCCACGCCTTCCTTGTGTGCATTCAAAGCCTTGATTCTCTTACCTGGATCCTTGGTCGACCACACCATGACATTTGTGTCAAGTGCTCCACTTACCGCTTTTATGCCATCTGGTGACCACGAGATTGAGGTTACTCTCGCAGTATGTGCAGACCAGCGGTTCGTCTCAAGCGTCCATGACCCTGAGCTGTTGTTGTAGACGTAAATCTTGCCATTGGCGAGACCAACAGCCAGACGCTCCCCAGAAGATGAAAAGCTGAGGCTTGAGATGGGTGCAGTGATCGAATCCTTAAGCTCAGTCTTGGGCTCGAGGGATGAAGATGTCAGTGTGAACAATCGTACGATCTTGTCATCGCCGCCAACAGCAACGATATCCTTCTGCGCAGCGATGCTGCTAGGAACGGTTGGAAGAGTTGTCTTGCCTGTTTCTTGGCCATCTGATCCATATATCGTCACGCCACCGACCGAAGCAACGAGGGTGTACGCTTTACCACCAGCATGGCCGACAGCGACACCTTTTGGCTGACCAGCAGTCTTCTCGATGTTACCTGTGAAAGAGCTCTGGCTGGCATCGATGGTGCGAAGAGTGTCGTCCCAGCCGACCGAATATATCCTTCCATCGCCAGAGCTGGAAAGACTCGAGATATAGTTGGTATGGGTCTGTCCGTCCACTGCTTTCGCACTTCCACTCTTGATGTCCCATTCTCGGGACCGACCGTCAGAGCTGCCAGTCCATAGCGTTCCCGATCCAGGAGCAGAAGCTGCAGCGGTAATAGCCTTCTGGTGACCCTGTACCCTTCTAACGGGCTTATCCTCTCCTTCCTTGAAGTAGTTCAGATTGCCTTCCAAGTCGATCGAAATGATTAGGCCATCGCTTCGCCCTTGGGGCCAAGTGACGCCGACCTGCTGGTCTGGAACGCTGACACCTTCTCCACCTAATCGCCAGCTTTGAATCAGCTTTCCAGCCTCGACATCCCACACCTTGACCGTCTGGTCACCAGAACAGGTCACGATCTTCTTGCTGTCTTTGGCCCAGCTGACTCCAAAGATGGAACCTTTATGTTCGCCTTCGCCGATCTGTTTGATGGGCTCGCCTGTCTTGCCATCGTAAAGCCAAATCCGCCTGTCACTTCCAACCGAGACCAGGTAGTTTCCGTCGGGAGAGAACTGAGTTCCGTATATGAATTTATCGTGCTTTCCTCGAACACTCGTGTTGAATTTGAAAGGTGCGCCATGGAGGAAGACAAGACTCGTGTCGTCCGATCCAGTTGCGGCCCTCAGAGGTCTCTGCTGCCGGATACTGACGCAATTGATCTGTGAAGCATGTCCGCTGATCTCACCGACAGAGTTCCCAGAGTCGGCAGTTATACAGTGACCGAATCGCTCCTTGCCATCTCCCACCGCAATGATCCTCTGGCTGTCACCGTCCCATGCGATGTCATTGATCCTGCCTGCTATGATGTGGTACTCGCCCTTGGTGTTTTCCGCGCCCAAAGCATCCCAGATACGCACGCTGCCGCTCACGTCTCCACTGGCGATGTAGAAACCCGAAGGCGCGAAGCGGGCGACTGTCGTCTGGGCGGTGTGTTGCGTGTACTGTTTCGAAATTGAAGGGTCGTCGATTGACCGTACGAAGATGGATTTGTTCGAAGCATAGGCTATGCGCTCACCCTTGGCGTCTGAGGACAGCGGTGTAGGTGAGCCTCTTGTTGTAGTGGGAGAAGCAGCCCAGATCGCAGCTAGGATCGAGAGTCATCAGCTGAGGTTATCGAGCATTTAGACGCCCAGAGAAAGCATACTTGAGGTGATGGACATTTTTGGTGGTGTCGGTGCCAGTGGATATCTATGATAGCAACGCTGGGGAGCTTATTGTTCTGTGTTTACAGACAAAGGATTGGTGTAAGTAGGTAGGTATGAATTTGGGCGCCTACAGACTGACGCAAGCGGGGCGACGTAGCAACAGACAAGCCTTGGTGGGGCCCTGGGAATGGCCAGAATCGAGGCTTTTATCTATTTACCTAAAAATCATAGGGGGAACGGAAAGCTGAACCTGGGATATATAATACAGTGAGAGGCCGAGGATTTTGGAATTTATGGCAAAAGCAAAAGTTCGGCCAAGCGCTGAAATATGGAAAGTCGTAGATTCGTGATGGCATGCGGCAGACAAGCCCGCCAGATTAACTGAAATGAATGCCTTCCTGGTTGAAAGCGTAGAGAAGCTTCAAAAAGTCGGCCTGATCACACATTCTCGCTCTCTGATCAGCGAGCTTGGTATCCTCCTCCAGAACCTTCTTGACTTTCGACCTCACCAGCTCGAAAACCTTCCCTCTCCTCTTTCGCTTGGGGTTGTCTTTTAACTTCGCAGCCTTCTTGGCAGCCTCCTCTTTGAAAAATTCTGGTAGATCGTCCTCGTCATCCATATCCATGAAGGCGTTCATGTCTTCCTCAGCTCCATCATCTGCCTGCCCATCCACGTCCATCGATGTGTCGCCGCCGTCAATAGGACCGTCATCCAGTATGATGTCATTTTGCGCGCAGTAGGTCCTGTAGTTGGACTCCAGCATCTCCATCACTGGGGTTGTCCCAAGAAACGAGCTCCTCAGCACCCTGTTCTTCCTGACAAAACACAATCTGAGGAGTCCGTCCCACTCGTCATACGAGATCTGCGGTCGAGGTACTTTCGGTGTGATCCTTACCACATTGCTCTCTACTTGTGGGGGTGGGTTGAAGTTGTTCCTCCCCACCTTCATGACATGGTCAATCTTTGACCACATTTGCGCATTGACTGACAGACGGGAGTAGAGTTTCTCGCCTGGTTTCGCGAAGAGTCGCATCGCGAATTCCCTCTGAAACATCAGCACGCATGTCCTCGGTGCTGGCATGTGCGCCAATAAGCGCATTGTCAAAGGTGAGGAGATCTGATATGGAGTGTTGCTGATGCATACGTCAAAGTAAGGTAATTTGTCCACCTTTATCACATCGCCCAGAATAACCTCTAGTCTTTTTTGTGCAGGTGTCCCCTGGAAACGTTTCGTCACTTCTGCCGCCATTCGAGGATCTTGCTCCACCGCCACCACCTTCTTTGCCTTTTCGATAATGCGCGCCGTCAAATTACCGGTACCAGGACCGACTTCAAGCACGACGTCGGATTGCTTCAGGTCTGCTTTGTCCACAATGGCTTGTGCGATACCAGGGTTCTTGAGAATATGCTGACCGATATCCGTGTTGAATTTGAAGATATTGTGGCCGGAGGCGGCACCCTTATTCTTCCTCGCTGCTGCTCCGTCGTAAGGGTTGCTCTTTTGAACGCCATTGCTGGCCCCTCTTCGTGGCGGAGCCTTCGGCATTGTGTCTGCAGAAGTTATTTGCAGTCAAGTGTTAGGCGGGAAGATATGCGACGACTGATTCAACAACCTGATCTCGACCTGCACGTGCAACAAACATTCAGTCGAAACTTTTTGGTAAGGGTATGAAATCTTGGCGAAGGATAGGCCTCTCCACTGGTCCGGGCTTCGCACCCTGCATGCCTAACGCCGTGAACTTCTATCTCTATCTCCGTTCGCCAACTACCTCTACCTGGTAGGTAGCCTACCTGGGTATGTACATCTGAGCAGACATATATTTATCACATACTTGTTACCGGTAGTAGGTAATTAGAGACCTCTCCAATATGTGGACGACTCAACCTCATAAGTGGTGCTAACGAATGGTCCTGCGCTGGAGGTGCCAACTGAGACATCGTAAGTCCCAGCCTCGGACGCCCAAGCGTCTCTGGCTTCTGACCAGAAGCTGGTAGCATACTTCGATGCCACTTTGACGGTTCCCTTTCCAGTCTGGCCGGCTTTCAAGAAGACCTTAGCAAAGCCCTTAAGTTCTTTCTTTGGTCGCCTTATGGATGGCTTTTGAGGGGAGAAGTAGACCTGTACGACCTCTGCGCCGCCTAATTCTCCTATGTTGGTGACGTCTACAGATACGACGATATCTTCTCCCTTCTCAGCAATGGTCACATGGCCTAACTTGAAGCTCGTATAGCTGAGACCGAATCCGAAGGGGAAAGCGACCTGTCTTCCGACCTTCTCGTAGAATCTGTACCCAATGTACACATCTTCGCCATACCAAGTCCTGTTCTCATCGCTGTTGTAGTTCAAGAAGGCCGGGTTATCTTCGTTCTTGATCGGGAAGCTCAGTGGTAACTTTCCGCTAGGGTTTATGGCTCCAAATACGACATCCGCAATTGCATGACCAGTCTCGTTGCCTCCATACCAAGCTTGTAGCAAGGCAGGAGCTCTGTCCAGCCATGGGAGTGTCACAGGAGTGCCTGACTGGTTGACAATGACGGTGTTAGGGTTAGCAGTCAAAATCGCTTCCACGAGGTCATCCGAGCCCGGTGGCAGGTCCATATGGTCGCGATCGTAGCCTTCGGATTCCCAATCACCATTGAGACCAATACATAGTACAACCTGGTCAGTAGCTTTCGCTGCCGTGACGGCCCTGTCAATTTCTGCTTGCAGGTCGATCTTACGAAAATGACCAAGGCGAATACCACCTGCCCCGAATGCCGTGACGCTTTCCTTTTGGGCTGTCATGGTTGGCAAAGTGCCAAACTCAACGTGAACGTGATATCGCTTGCCTGCTAGCAGCTTCATCGAACCAAGTTCTTCGATAGTGCCAGCTCCGAAGAAACTGTCGCCGGGTGTCTGCTTGGTCGCATTGTCCACAACAAGTTGATCATTGACGAATACCTTTGCAGTGCCAGCAACGGAGCAGGAAAATTCATATTCAGCGTCTTCATCTGGCGTCAAGATTCCGTCAAAGTCGCAATAGAAGAGGTTACCTGTTACCTTCGGATGCTTGTAGTCCGAAAGTAGAACCATTGAACTCCCAATGTCAAGCGTTTCAACAGGCTGTCGTGATGTGACAGAAGGTGGCTCCAAGAAGACCTTCATTTCGACGCCTGAATTGCATGATGGTGAGTTTGTAGCTTCAGAAAGTAGAGGTAATCTCTTCCATCCAGGTGCGCCGACTTCATGGATTACATGTCTCGCTTGGTTCTTGATCCCTGCCAATGGCGAGATGGCATGGTAAGGCAATAGAGATGCAGAGCCTCCTCCACTGTAAGCTGCAATTGCTGCATTGGGACCAATCACTGCTGTACTCTTATCCTTGCTGAAAGGCAGGGTTGCACGCTCATTTTTCAACAGCACTATGCCCTCTGCTGCTGTCTTTCTTAGCAGACTTGCTGTTTCCGGCGTGTCGATAGTTCTCTCTTCTGCATCTTCAGGAATGTTCAATGGCAACGATCGTTTGATCAGATTCAGAACGTTTTTCACGTTTTCGTCTAGTTGATGTAAAAGAAGTTTGCCGCTGCTAAACGCCTGGTTAAGCTGTGAGCCACGAACGTAACTGGGACCGGGCATCTCGAGATCAAGACCAGCCTTGAGACTTTCAGTAGATGAGTACAATCCAAACCAATCAGACATGACCATTCCATCAAACCCCCACTCGCCTCGCAGGATGTCTCTCAACAATCGAGGGTTCTCGCTACAATGCAAACCGTTCAGCTTATTGTATGCGGTCATGTAGGCAAGGGGTTTCGCATCACGCTGTGCGATCTGGAAGGGTTTTAGGTAGATCTCACGTAGAGCACGCTCCGACACAATGCTGTCGCTCGCCATCCTGCGATCTTCAAGGTCGTTGCAGACGAAGTGCTTGATGGCGGCCTGCACTCCCGTGGACTGGATCCCGTTGATGCAGGCTGCGGCGATGGTGCCAGAAAGGACTGGGTCTTCACTGTAGGACTCGAAACCTCTTCCGCCCAGCGGTGAGCGCTGCATGTTGACGGTCGGGCCAAGGATGACGGCGGTTCCTTTAGCGAGCGCCTCTTCACCCATGAGCTTGCCGCTTTGTTGGATCAAGTCGACGTCCCAGGTCGCTCCCAGACCAGTCCCTGGCGATTGATACGTTGTGAGCGTTGCATTTCGATACGTGGGTAAACTAGACTACCGTCTGTAACTCACCGCAGGGAAAGCAAGCGGCAGGGACGCCGTTGAAGAACTTTGTGCCTCGCACGCCGTTCGGCCCATCTGAAGTCCTGACGGCAGGTATGCCTAGTCTTGCGATTCCCTTTAGATGCCAGAAATCTGTTCCAGAGACCAGGCCGATCTTTTCGCCGACAGTGAGCTCATTGACGACTTTCTCAACATCGAAATCCTTGTCGATTCGTCCTTTGATATTTTCTGAGATTGCCATTTTCGAAAGAGTTAACGTGCAATATGGCCAGGTCACGACGTGTTCTCAGAGCGGGTGTGGTTGACTGTTGTTTCAACACGATCAAGCGAGGCGAGATCTGCAACAAGAAGCGCCCGAGCATTCAAGACGATAGGGATTATTCAATGCAACAACAATGTACCTAGCCAAAGGAGAGTTTCCAAAGCAGCACAGCCATGTAAAAGAAATGCTCTTTGTTATCAACTTGTCGATGATACGAGGCGATCGGACATGGCACCCAATAGCACATGTGACGTAGGCGTTGACATGGCATACCTAGAGCTGCCCAGGTGAGGAGCAGCGGTGGAGCGTAGGACCAGTCCACCAGCCCAGTGTTTCATACTGACGAAGCTCCACAAAAATTGCATTCCCAATCCCTGAAGAGTCGCAATGTAACCCAGTTTAATTATTTGTTTCTGTCGCCTATTTCAGCGGCATTGCTGTATCGTGACTATCTTTCTCGTCAGATATGTACCTCTATGTATGTTCGTTGCTCTGACCAGAAGTTGAATCAAACCGCCTCCACCATGATCGTCCGTTAATATGCCGCTCTTACTCTAATTCTCTGCCATGACCTATTTCTACGAAGTCAGACCGTTTCAGATCCGCCTAAAGAAGTAGATATAGGCAAACTTCTTCATTTCGTCAACATCACCGCCCAATGCAACTTTTTCATCATTGAAAAGAACCCAGCCTTCTTCCGGCTTCTTCACAAAGGCAACATAATGACCGGCATGGATGGAGTTTCCTTTGTGACATACAATGGAATTGAGGTCAAATTGCGCAGGCTTGGTGTCCTCAACAAACACATTCTTCGACGCCTCTTGCTCAGTCGAAGCCTCATCTTCTCCAAAATCGCCTGTAGCTTCAGGGTGATTAAAGAGCCAGTCGACGGCTCGCTCCATATCACCACCTGTCTCTTTGAGGGCCTGACGGGCTTGAGGAGCGCTGAAGCCCATCATACCGAGTTGCTCGATCTGCTCGGCAGACGGCCCTGAGCCGGCAGCGGTTGATCCGCTTCCCAGATCGAGTGGTTGGTCGATGTCTGGATCTTCCATGTGTTCGAAAAGCCATGCAGTGGCAACCTCTGCATCGGAATTGCCAGTTGCGTGCAAGGCCTTCTCGCATCTGACTTTGGGGAAACCCATCGACATCAGCATCTCCAGAGCGACCTCGTTAGGTTGAAAGGTATTTCCACCAGAACCACCGGCGTCAGCCTGATCTTCGGGTAGCTCTTGCTCGTCGTCCTGTTTTCCCTTGCTGCGATATTTCTCGAGGTCCAATGGCTCAGAGTCGTCAACAATCACAGGAACGTCTTGTTTTGTTGGAACCCAGTTGACAATCTCGAAACGGCGGGCATTTACAGCCAAAATAGTTGGAAACGATTTGAACAGCGATTGCTTTGTGAAACCTTTGCTCCCACATGACGAGCAGTTGAGCTCGACGACCTCTGGGGCCGTGAAATCCTCGATGCATTGTTTGAGGGTGACTGCTTCAAACTGTACCTCGGGTCCTTTATCTGGCCCATCCGTATTCGCCATGGACGTATCCGCTGGGATCCTTTTGATTGGCACAGCCACTGAAAGATTTTCCATCTCGTCCTGTCTGTATTTGACTTTTTTGCAATTGAGACATTGCAGGCGCTGTTCCATAACAAATCGAAGGGCATCGACTGGGTCGGTAACATCCTTGTATTGCTGCTTGGCCGTCTGCTGAGATCGGCTGATGAGCTTCAGCAAGTGGAGCAACAATTCAAAGGAGTCTTGCTGTCGAGCACTGCTGAATTCTGCATGACCTCGACCGATTAGGTGCTTCAGCATCGAGGGTGCCAGACCCTTTTGGTAGTGCTCTCCATCAACGTCGGTCGACTGATTGTCTTTGTCGGGCACACTGTAACGACCGGAAAGGAGACCGTCTGCCACCTTCCTCAGCTGAATCTCAAGGTCTTCCGCAGGCTGCCCAGTGGCTGAAACAGCTTCGTCAGGGCGATAGTAGCGTTGAGCGAACTCGGGCATCGCGAATAGTGACTGGATGATTGAAGCTAGGTAGCATGTGTTGCCCAGATTCTTGAGGCCCGTTAAACCCTGGCCAAAGACAGGTTTGAGCTCTCTACCTTGCTCGTCTGTCATACTGAAATCCCATTTCAGATTCTCTTCGATGTTCATTTCTGTCAGTGTCTTCTCAGTCCGCACTCTCCCTGCGATGTCGATCCCCCAAGTAGCAAGATGAGATACAAGCTCGGGATCGGTTCTCTCTTCATCGCACTGGTAGCAGTACACATCCGCCTGGCCATCGGCAGTCAAGGAGCCGAGCTTGACAACGACAGGATGCCCGGATTCTTCGCCGTGTTGTCTGCCGTGATTGTTACCTGGAAGTCCACCGTGTTGTTTCCTCCCACAGCCAAGATTGCCACATGTAAGACAGAGCCATAGATTCTCCTTCAGGTCGCAGGCATTGCAGTGACCGAGATCACCACTGGGTATCTGCCTACTCTGTTCCTGTTCCAAGCAGAGCGTATGTTCGCAAGGGGTGATCTCCTGTTCCCAGGCCTTGACTTCCTCCTGTTTTGCGAACGTATTTGCCTTCAAGATGCCATCCACCACCTCGCCAATCTTACCTTGCTCTGTACTCAGATCGTCCAAGCCACACTCGTAACAGCGCACGCTCGTTTTTGTATCATAGCGATCCTCTTCAGTCTCAGCTGCGATGGCGAGCTTCGACAGCTTCTGAGGTGGTTCGGACTCATCTCTCAGCTTCCTCTTCCTCGATCGTTTGATGTTGACGGCGAGTGGATGGTTTGATTGCTGAGCGTGAAGGCGACCGTGAACCCGCTCCCCTGCGCATCCACCGTTGTAGCAATGTAGACACACATCGAGACCGGCCTCGGAGTCTATACTGTCGAAGCATAGGGTGCAGTCTTCTCGATAGACAGAATCCGTAATTCGAGGGACGCGGATGTCCGCTGTGACGTGAGTACAGGTCGCCATGACGTCTGCACGATTTCGAGCGACTTTGTGCACGCAGAGGCTTCGAAAGTGGAAGGTTAGGAAATCTGGTCAGGGTACGAGTTTTTACCAGCGACCGCCTGATAAAAACAAAGGGTTGTTAAGTATGAAGGTGGACAGGCAAGTGCAGTAGTATGTAAGCAAGTCAAAGGCTCGCGAGGTCTCAATCCGGCATAGAAGATTGAGGTTTTTACTAGATGCCTCGGCCAAGCAGCATTTCACTGTGCAGGAACAACACGACAACACGTTGGAGGAACCGCAAATAGCTGCACTAGGCTATAAAATCACCAGTCTCCAACAAGGGACTTCACTTTGACATGTCTCTAGCACATAAGACAACCTGACTGATTTAATCAAGATGCAAACATGTTCACTGCATCGTCGAACAGAGGACGAGCTTGCTATGAGAGGCTTATCGATAAGCGTATCCAACGAGGGGTCATCGTTCTATCGCTACAGGACCATATCTAGAGACAGATATCTGCTACTGACCTCATGTATGCCAGGTCTGTAAGTACCCACCTAGGTAATTGCTCAGGCAGGTATCCATTGCGACCTGTAATGTGCAGCGGGCTCGAGGAGATCAGGACATGACAAGTCTACGAGTCTATCTCCGTCGTCGTAGGACGCAGGTACAGCTCAGCTAGATGGCGGAGTCCGCCATACATAGTGGTGCCGATTGCTGTGATCCTTCTACCTGGACAAGGATGGGTAGGACAGTCATAGTGTATGGTACGGACGAATTTTCTACGGTCGTCAAATGCCTATCAACGTCTAGGAAGAATACCTAGATCGACGGCAGGCCACCCGGGGATGACGGTGTCGCTATATAGTGGGGCAATGTCAACAACCTCCACATTGATGGGTCAAAGACCTGCATGCTATCCAGGCAGGGAAAGGCAGCTGGCAGTTATGCATTAAAGAGTGACACTGTAGTAGATTGGACGGTCAGACTGTACTTCACATTTTCCATAATATTTGTAACCACGTCAACTTTGATCGTCTTTTCCATCACATCTACCGACACGAGACACAGACGTGCCCCCCACATCCCTCGACAAACCGTAAAGCGTCCAAATGGCTTCACATCCACCAGGCCGTTGCTGCACAATCGGTGTGCGACATGAGGGAGACGAGAAGGGCGAGGTGAAAGAGCTCGACGGTGTGGCAACATACATTGCGAAGCCCGAATCTGGCAACAACGACTACGCTGTGTTGATCTTGCCAGACGTGGTCGGCCTGTATCTGAATGCGAAGCTGTAAATACCTACTTGTCCAACAACGAAACGCCGACAATCAGGCCGCCATTCTGACCTTGGCCGCAGCATCGCAGACCAGTTCGCCGCCAATGGCTACTTCACCGTCCTGCCCGACCTGTTCGCAGGTGACGCTGTGCCGCTCAACCGGCCAGAGGGTTTCGAGCTCTCCGAGTGGCTCAAGAACCATCAGACGCAGCACGTCGACCCCATCATCGAGAAGACCATCAAGGCGTTGAAGGAGCAGTTTGGCGTCAAGAAAATCGCAGCGGTCGGCTACTGCTTCGGCGGCAAATACACGGCGAGGTTCTTGGCCAAGGGCAAGGGCGTGGACGTCGGCTTCACGGCGCACCCTTCCTTCATGACTGCTGACGAGCTGAAGGGCATCGAGGGCCCGTTGTCTATAGCAGCAGCTGGTAAGTAAACAAATGACTTCCAGCTATCCAGGGAGGATGCAAAGATCCAAATGCTGACAACTTCGACTACAGAAACCGACGCCATTTTCCCGGCAGAGAAGCGTAGGGAGAGCGAGGACATATTGAAAGAATTGTCTGTCCCCTACCAAATCACTCTGTACTCTGGAGTGTCCCATGGATTTGCTGTCAGAGGGGTAAGATCCCACTCCTTCCGCCAACCTTCTTCGAACTGGAGGACGCTGACTAGTTAAACACAGGACCTGAGTGACCGAACGGTCAAATTTGCGAAGGAGGCCGCTTTCTACCAGGCTGTGCAGTGGTTTGATGAGTACTTGAAAGGCGATAGGGCGAGCGCTTCATGAGTGCTATTCGCCTCACACTGTGTTGCATCATTATTCAAGAGGCTACTTCTGCATGTTGCAGCCTACGTACTTCGTCAACCCATGCATCCATGGAGGATATTCAAACGCTAATTGTCCCATTCCCACCTTTTTATCCGTCTCTCGTGAAGATGAGGTCACATGTGCGTGCCTCAACTCTTCCGCTCGCTATTCTGATCCACTCTGTCGGTCTAGTCAAGGCTGTTGTTGCCTAGGTGTGAAAGGCGCCGTCAGTAAGCTCGGAATGGGCCGGTCTGTGACCTTGACTGAAGCTGAAGGCCATACACCAAATCTTTCGATGACAGCAACATGGCCGTTTGCTCCACTACCACCAGATAGCTCTTCTTCGTTGTAGGCAAATGATGGTCACGATAGAGCGTTATCGGTCCATAGCCCATGACCAAGCATTGCAACAAAATTGGCAGGATCGCAACCATCTTCAGTGGTCCATAATGTTGCAGCTTGTCAAGTTCTTGTGGTAATCTAGTCCGAACAGCTACAACCCTTGTCGCAGACGTTCCCCAAGCTTCGCCTTTCCAAACTGATAAAGTTTGAGCAGACCCTCCTCGCTCAAGTCGACACCTCCCTGCAGGTTGGGCATGTCCTGCTGTGGCGGTTTGCTGACTCTGCTGGCAACGACCATGGGGTCTGTCTCGAGGATGATTCCGTCGTCCACGATCTCGTCCACCGCCAGGGTGAGGAGGTCGTAGTTCTCGATGAGCGTCCGCTTGTCGGTTGAGTTCCTGCAACGAAAAAGCAACGTGTTAGCGACAAACCCTCAAATCCTCCCCATCTACCTTCCCGCTTTCAGATCGTAGGACATTCCACGTACTTCAGTAAGATGTTCAAGCTGTCTCTGAGCGCGAGGATGACGCCGTAGAGCATGATCTCGTTCTCCTCGGGCCCGCCGACGACGTACAGCATGACGTCGCTCTCCTGCTTGAACAGCACGACACGGTTGTCGTAGAGGATGACGTCGCTGCTCTGCTTGGCCGTCTTCTCCAGCAGGCCCTTCTCGAAAGCCTTCTGCTCCTTCAGCGTCTGGTAGGGCTGGGCGCCAGGGTAGTTGTTGCCCTGCGCGTTGGCGGGCGGGTGCGGTGGTGAGTAGTATTTGGCCAGAATGCGGGTGGAATCGTCCGTGGCCAGGACTAGGATCGCGTTGACGCTGAACAGCGACATGTTTGGCGACATCGTGGGGCACGAGCTTTGAGGATTGTCGGTTCTGTGGGTGGCTTTTCGAGATCCGTCAGACGAGATGGTTTTGGTTTGTCGGTATGGATTGTGATCGTAGGTAGCTTTGCTCACTGCTTGCGCAAGGAGATGCTGTCCAATGGCCTGGGTGTGCCCTGATCTCCAGAGAGGACTACAGCTGTTCTGTACCGGGAAAGGTGTCGTCCAGACTTGGCGCGGCTGGTACCTGACTAAGAATACCCAACCTACTCTCGATACATGCATGAGGTTGGCATATTTACGATACCTATCTACCTGCTAAACTATCTGTCTGATGTTTAGCATGTGAAAGTCAAATACATCTTCATGGCTGCACAATGTAATGATCTGATGTTTGAATTATATTTGTTCGCAAGTTCCAAATTGGTTGCTTTCGTACTTAACATTATCACCTTGTGGCTATTCACCAGTGTTGTATGGTGTATATCTATGTGGAATCTCTGTATGGGAAGAAGGTATTCAACCGCCACTGCGCCTTTGTATGCAATCCTGATCACCCACAACAAGTCTTAAGCCTGCTTAGATCTTGTCGTCAAGGGCGAATCCAGATATGACCATCATAACGTAGTAGACGTGATGTGAATGTAGAAGCCTGCTTGCCTCATGGGTGGCTCAGCTAACGCCTGTGATCTCTGCTGATTATGAGCAAGGTTGGGCTTTCGGGGGTATATGTTCGACGACGCGAAAGCCGGGCCAGTTCCTGCTCAGGTGTTGAACGGCGAGTCACTCTTTCCTGTAAACAAATGAAATCGGTAATTGGCGAGATCATGGTCAAAAACACAAACCGACTGTACAGGTAACGCATCGGTCTGACGTTAACCGACACTCTCAGAGGGTTTGGTCGAACGGGGACCCCACCGGCTTTTCGACCTTTGAAGGGTCGTCGTCTACCTGGATCTTCAACTCCGGTACTCTCCTTTCTCTTCTCAAACCGTCCTTCTTCTCCTGTAGCCAATCATCAATCAGCTCCTTACGCACAGCCTGACACCAGGCAAGGATAGCCGCATCAAACTCTCTCCATGCATCTTCGTGGGTGTCATTTACCAGCGCTGAGACTGGTATCTCAAGCTTCACCTCCCACCGCAGCTCGGCTGCTTTCATCCAGAAACGAAGATTCTCAGCCATCCTGTAAGGTTTGGCGACATCGTGATGCCATGTCTTTATTTCGCCAAACTTTCGTCTTGATCGAGCAACGCATGTGTTGTGAATTCGGATCAGCCGCTGCCCATCTTGAAGGCATTTCAGGAAGGGAGAAGGCATAGGTTTGCCACTGCACTCTTCCCAAGACGGTAACGGCTCCTCTTCTTCGTCGAATGACCGCAAGAAGAGCCACTCTCGTTGGTGCTCTCTGCCTTCCCAATTCCCTTCTCTCCAAGCATAAGCCTCACGTTCCTCCTGTTCCTGTTGCTCAAGTCTCTCTTCCTTCTTGATGAGCTTATCAATCCCCTCGATCCACATCAAGATGCCAGATAGCTCCATAATGCGAATGCCACCTCTAAAGTTGCGCGCGGCCATTCGTTTTAGAAGGTCAAGCACTTGGAAGAGATCGTTGCGTAATTCCCTGTCCGAACGAAGAGAGTAAAGCTTTTTTAGGTCTGTATGGGCTGTGTAGTAATTCCTTGCGGCCCGGATGGCCAATGTGATTATATCGAGAAGATGCAGCCCTTGAATCTCATAGAAACTATCCGCGTTATCCTGGCTGTTGCTGATATGTTTGGGCTCCTGTGTTTGGGATTCTTCAAGCACCTTTAACGCATCGTGAAGTGCCTCTTTCAATTCCCGCCGCAAGACTGGCATATCCGGCAATGGTTCCGTGTAAGACGGTTTCTGCTTGTATGTGCTGACGGTAGGTGGAAGCATGGGTGGGTCGCCGCCCTGGAAGTATCCATCAATGCTCATCTCGGTAGGACTATCAACAACGCTGATGTCGAGGCCAGAATCCGAGATGGCGCAAGAGTTCCCATCATGAAGGTGCAACGAGGCCACAGCCAGGTCGTCCAACTGGGCACCTGAAGGTTCCGCACCATTGGAGCTGCTCTTCTTTCGCATCTTCTCCATGTTGTCCTCACGCGCGAGCTGTGCACCCTTGCCATCGAGAAGTCCTGTCCTCGCGAAGTAATACTGCATGTGCGCAATACTGCCCAAACTCATGACGCTGTCCCTGCTGCGCGCCGAATCCGCGAATGCGGTACCCTGAGGCCGCATGTAGCCCCTTCGCCTGACCACAGAGGTAGCGCCATCTGACAACCGAGGCTTCCTAGGACGGTCTGAAGTGATCGATGAGCTGCTACTTGTCGGTGTTGACACGGATCGGTCGAGCGAAGGAACAGCATCCAGAGCCAGCGAGGGTACGACACTCGGTGATGGCGATTCCGATCGCTGTCGAGGGGAGCTGTAGGAAGCGAACTGCTCGGTGGATGAGGTGCCACTTTCCGCCATGCTGTATATGCTGTATGTGCTGCTGGCACGGCGTTACACAACACTCTATATGGACAAGGCCAATCGAAGCTGCAATAGTTGATGGGGTCGTTCGACGATGGGTGATGTACTGCACTGTAGCTTCAGTCGGGTCGAGCAGATCAGAGATCTGCCAGGCTATAGGGCAGCACCAGTCCAGATGCTTTAGCGAGATGACCCGACCAGGGTATGGAGGATGGACTCTTGAGACAGCAAACAAGAAGGGAGGCAAGCAGTGGGATGACGGGTCAAGAACAAGCAGGAGGGCATAACACCACAGACGATGGTGATACGCAGCAATCAATTCCGTGCAGAGCAGTGCAGAGCAATGCTGTAGGAGCTACGCCCACTATGCAGCAGGATGGAAGGGACAGGCATGGAGCAAGAACGTTCCACTGACAGCGCAATCAGAGTGGACGTTCGTGCCCTACGAAAGGGGTCGGGTAGCGTAATGCATGTGCTCAATGTGCAGAGCAAAGCAATGCTGTCGAGACAATATTACCTAGACCGTCTAACCATCCGGCAGGTGGAAATTAGATCTCAACCCAAGCCAACGGCGGCCTGTCCGAGGTGGCGAGCATCCGAAGGAACCGGACCACAGACTCTGGCACGCATCGAGCAATCAGGAGCCAGCGCCATGATGGAGGGGAATGGAAGACCGTGTTGTGTTGTCAAAGCTCGACAGGCTCGCGGTGGGATGGAAGAGGGAAGCCCCTGATTCTGATTGATTCGCATGGAGTGGAGTCGCAATGCGAGGCCATGATTTGCCCATGGCGATCGGCCGTGCATGCGCCATGGCTGAACCCGATAAGCATATTGTCTGAGGACGAAGCGACGAGACGTTGGCTGTTTCGAATGTCTAGGATGTTGAGAAGCGGCTTTGGTAGTTTGCGAGTGAAAACATCGAACGCCTTCACGATGTGTAGATTCCAGTTAGAATAACAATGCAACATCCATCAGATGAGAACGACCCTGGCGGCACATCCCGCAGGCTCGGACACAGTTGGAAAGCCATTCCAGGTGAAGGATCTACAGGATTGATGCGCCAGGGAGCGTGACGTCAAATTCCCCAGCGCCACAGCATACCGAACAATCCAATACCGTGCAGCAGATTGGGTACGTACAGAAGGACACGCCTGCATGCTGTCGATGTAAGGGAAGTAGGTAAGTATCGGCCAAGGAAGGAAATATCCAACATCAGCTGGTCGTCATAGAGATTCCAAGGTTCTGATTTTGGCTGGTTCAGTAGAAGTCTCTGTTCCACTGCTATTGCTGCATTCCACTGCGAATCCGATACAACTCTCGGAAGATGGCCAGTAGAGTTAGCTCCCTCCCTCATCGCAGATGCAAATCAATGCACTGAGGCTGACCCTTGCCACTCCCAGATCTCCTACCGGGTGGAGGGCGTTGTACAGGGTGTGAACTTCAGGTGAGCACCGTCACCATGTCACCATGCCACCAAGTGTAGACGCGGCAACACCATATGGCCTGATGCGGTCCGTGGCTGACGCTCAGATGCCGGAAAGGTCGTGGACGACGGACAAGGCGAACAACCTCCGTCTCACTGGATTTGTGAGGAACGCCGACGATGGTACGGTGAGTCTGCAACAAGTTCACAAGTTTGAGATCTTCATCCGCCAGTTGCCTCGCCCGAGGCTTTTATTTTGCCTTGGCTGACGAAGACTCTCCCATGTTCAGGTCGTGGGTGAGGCACAGGGAGACAAGTCTTCCATAGACAAGTTCGTTCAGCTTCTAGATATCGGTCCCTCTGCCTCCAAGGTGAGCAAGGTCGAGAAGCAGGCCATCGATGTGAAGGATGGCGAGACCAATTTCAGAACGACGAGATAGATGAGTTGTCTGCTCTTTCCAAACCGTATCTACTCTTCCTTGTGCTTCTGCGGCGATCAATGCCGCCTTATGGATCCAATCATATCGCTGGAGTTACGCCTTTGTCTTGCAGGTTACATTGAGAGCACGCCAAGGACATGCTCCTAGCGACAAGCATGTCGATCAAGCCAGCCCTGTCCCAGATCACTACAAGTTGAAAGTGTACCATTCAGCGAACTAAGTTTACAGTACCTAAATATAGTCTTACTTCAGTGGTTTCCGCTGCATGAGATCTATGGAATATACTATCAGCCCTTCTTCTAAACAACTTGTGGAGATATCTGAGCTCCTCGGATCATTGATTCGATGAGCGCACACCGTTTCAGCTGAACAATGCAGTGAGAACACTTTTTTTTGATTCTATCACTGCTCGCTGAGTTGGGCTCGACAATCAGAACAAGGCTGTCAAATCAATAGGCTGCTGGATCAAGATGAGTGGCCCAGCTACAACGCTCTCCTCAGTTGGAGCCCCCTCCTTGTCAGCAATAACAGCAATTACCACGCCCTTCCCGTAGTCGAAGCTGTCTGGAATGTGCGATACCCAAGTGTCAACGTCAAAAGGCATAGAGATATTGTACAAGCCATGTGAGAAGACCGCATAGTAAGTTGTGCCATTTTCGAACGACGGCTGCTTTGCTGGGAAGGTAAACTCGATATCGTCTCCTGGGTGGCCATTACCGACGCTGGCATTGAACCTCAAATAGGGCAGGTCCTGGTTGGGAGATGGGTAAGGTGGGTTTTCCTTTGGACAGCTTCCATTGACGACGAACTGGTTGGTCAGACTCAATATCTGTCGTGCATACGGATAAACAGTGTCGCTGGGGCCAGAAAATGGGTTGACACCCCAAACATCGATGAGAGCCCATGTGTTGTGTCTTGTCTCGACTTGGGCAATAGCATCGAGAGCGCCGTACGAAGCAGTGGTTTTGGCTTCTTCGGTGAGTCCGGTGAGGAATGCCATGCTTGAGATCTCGATATAGACTTGCAATGCAAGCCATTCCTCTGCGTTTCCAAATCCATAGTCGTACTCGCACGGACCCGGCTTGACGGATGAGTTGCTGATTTCCTGTTGCTCACGTTAGCCTTGACAACTGTATTGCAGAATCTATTCGACGATGGAAATGATTGCATACGTCGTAGAAGATCGCAAGATGACCAGCCTCGTTATCGCGGATCTCTTGCACACGGTGGTAAGTCTCCGCAGGCAATCCCAATGCAGTAAAATCTGATTCGCTGAACTTCTCCACGCCTTCTTGATAGAAGTTGTAGATGACCCATTCTGCAGCAAGAAGGTTTTGGAAAAGAACATCATCAGGAGCAGCAGATGCATTTGATGTCGGCAAAATGGCACCGGTCACAGTGCCTGGAAAAGGCGGGACTTTGCCCCTGTATTCATTGTACAGCAATGATTGCCCGGCAATTGGTACTTTGCTGGTCGGTCTTGCATATGCTTGAAGCCAAAGCAATGCTGAGATGGTGGAGGTCTTGATAGACAGACGCATGATCGAGGGATGAGCGTTTTAAGGATGGAGCGTTTGATCTACTGATTGTGAAGGTGAAGTGATTGCTTTGGTGGAGGTATGTTCTGATCTATATTCTATGGAAACTCATCATCCATCGTCTTATATCAACATGTTCACGCATTGCAGCCAGAACTCATCATCCTTCGAGGCGCAGTTGTTCAAATTGTTCGAAGGTAACAGTGACGTGAATTGACGGAGGCGCAGAAGTGTGAATTCGTGTACCGATTCGGAAAGCATAGCGCAAGTAGCCTGGTTATGTATGTACCAATTCAGAACGCATGGCGCTGGCTATGGACGGATTTGGAAAGCATAGCGCTGGAGACCTGAGTTGCCTCGGCAGATGGGGGCACTTACAGTCACCTCAGTATGGCAGAACGAAAAAACATAATCGAGGTTGCAAGAATAAAGTTTCATCTTACATGCTACAACGACTTCGATTTAGATATGAGCCTCGTTGGTCATGTCGTCATTATGCCACTCACTACCGATAATCTTCACGAAAATTGCTCTGGTAGTCCGAGTAAAACAGCACTAGATGCCTTCAGCTGTCGTTGTCATCTTTCTTCACCTTGTGGATACACAGCCATACTGGAGGAAGCTCCTTGCCTCTCCTGGATGTCCACCCGAGCTCGACTAGCTGGCTCTTAGCCCTCTTGGAGTTGTATGGAAAGGTTGAGCCCTTGAATTGTCAGCCAGTCAGTGACGGTCCCGAGATGTTCGAGCCAGGTATAGCACTTACCTGCCGCCATTGTCCATCTCCCAGCTCGATGACTTCGGAGGCCGCCCATTCTGCCAGGTTAGCCCCGCTAGAGACAATCCTCTCAATGACGTTCTTCACTGTGAAGTTCGTCGCAACCTTGAATTCCTTATACTCTCTTTCATCACACTGAGGGTCAGTATATGCCTCCAAGCTTTGTAGGTCAATTCCAAGTTTGACTTACAGCTGCTTCCCGGCGTACTTGTCCATCCAGATCTCTGTAGCCTTGGTGAAGATATGCAGCTCGGTATGATCTCCATGGAAGAGATAGCCTGCCCCAGACCGAACGGTAGGCGGCGAGAATGTCTTGGATGTGAAGTTGCTTGCTGTCTTTTGAGAAGCGGCTGCTGCAGAAGGCACGGCTGATGCTGGCTTCCCTGCCTTTGGCTTCGGCGTACCCATGCCTTTCACCTTGTCCGCCGGAGGGCGAGGGGGTAGTGGGCGTGGCGGGTTGGGTCGTGGTATAGGCACAGGCTCGCGGACGTGCTTGCCTTTACGGAGGGACCAAGATCCCGGCGGCGGCGGTGTTGGTGGTGGTGTGGGTGGTGGGGGTGGTCGTGGCGAGTGTGTAGGACGATTAACTGCAGAAGGGGAGTGAATGTACCTGACTTTCAGGTAGTCAGGCGGAGGCTGGAAGCATATCCTCTGCGAGTCTGCATTGACGCAGACCATGTCGGGTGTGGATTCGAGCTTCAGTTCTCTGTCCCTGGTTCGTGAAGCTGCCTTGCTCCTTTCCTTCGAGGGTTTCTTTGGACAGGGTGATGGTGGCAGCGCAGGTGGCTTCTTCTTGACCTGCACCTCAACCCAGACATTTGAAGACAGGTCAGCAGACTGCCGTCCGCCTCGTACCCTCCAGGTTTCAGCATGTGCTTTCTTCTCGCCCATGTCTGCTGCTGATTATCAGGCACAACTCGAGTACGTGCGCTGAGATTTCTTTGATATTGTTCCTGTCTTCACTCTTTTGACGTGCCACAAGCTTGCCAATGTTGATGATATACAGATCCGTGTTTCTGAAGGATTCGAAGGCTCAGGTCGGCTCTTTTATATTGCAATCGAGCCTACGTCGTTTGCCTGGTCATGAGCCATCAGCGCTCAAGACACAAGAGGCAATGGCGCTCGAAAGTATTGACGTAGGTCAAACATACAGGATCGCGGGCTCGCTATCTAGACAAGAGTAGGGTGCAGGAGGCTCTGTGGACTTTCACAGCTCTTGGACAGCCCTTTCACCTAGTCAGATGGAAATGTGAATGACAGATGTTGAGGGTACAGTGTATCCTACCTGACTTCCTAGTTAGGAACGCCTGCTGTTCATGCTGTTGATGGTAAGAGTGGAAACACTGGATCTAAACTCAGCCAGGTGCCGATGTGTTGAATAGACCAGCTCATTATTGAAGGGGTGTCCTCGACATATAAAAACAGCAAGGCCAGTTCCAGCACGTCTGGCTCGCTGACAAGCCCTCGACGCGTGTGTACCAATATCTGTGCTGGGGCTACCTCACTACCTCGCAGAGGTTATGACATGAAAGAATGCGTGACATTTGGAATTCTCACACCTTCACCAACAGTCGTACAATCGACTGGGATCCTGTTCCTGACGAGTGACACACGTACCTGGGGCATTAATGATACACAGTTGGGCTGGTCGTTTAACAACATATTGTACAGGCAGAGCCAAGGCGGCTTGCTCTGAATTTCGGTAGAGAAGGGCAGGGCTCTATCCTTCGACAACTCCAAGACCGCCATATATGGCTCTCTTGACCGCCCAGAAGGTCCCCTCGTTTTCCGCTGTCCGATACATGGGTATGCTCAATCCACCTCCTGCGCTCTCAACTTCGACTCTGCCAGTCGCACTCTTGCGGACCACTACAACACCATCGACTAACAAGACACCTTCGCCACGAAAGTCAGCCCGATGTCCCGTCGATTGTAGGAGGCGCCGTAGGTCAGCGAGACGTAGATCGCCGACATGTACAGGTTTTGCAGTGTTGCCGACCGTTGATCGATTTGTAGAAACTGTACTTGCTGACTGCCCACTTATTGTTGCGAGATCCAGTATGGGAAGAGAAGGCTTTGTAGAGACACCTTGAGCCGACTCGGGTACTTTCTCATTGGTAATACCAAGTTTCTGCTTCTTCTGTAGCCTTTCGTCATCGTCCTCTGCCTTGGGCTCGCCTTCTGACGTATCATTTTCCACGGCGCCAGCTTCGAGTCGGCCAACGAGCGCGACAACTCCAAGTCCCTTAACATTCTGCCACACTAGCTTCCTGACCAGCTGGCGACTGAGTTTCAGCGTCCACGCATTGGTGTCGACACTGGCATCGACGCGTTCACCTACAATAGGGGCGAAGACCTCGCCAGTCGTAGAAGCACCAGATTCAGCACCCACATTGGAGAGTAGGCTGCGGCACTCGGAGGTGAGCGCATCAGTTTCTTCCTTGGTGCCAGATATCAGAATGAGTTTCCTAGGTCTTATAAGCGGGACCAACATCTGCAGATCTCGTTTCTCGTGGAGGCCTGTAAAGTCAATATGTGTGACACGACAGCGGATTGTGACATCGCGGTAGCTGAACACAGCCTTTTGCGGTGCGTTAATGGATGTGGTGACCTGCTCAGGTTCATAGTCGCTTTCGTCTTCATCAGAGCTGCTATCGCCAGCACCTCCGTCCACGCCATCCGTGCCTTGTAGACGCTGTCCAGTTGCACGCGCAATTGCTGCATCGATATCGTCTGGTGCATGCTTTGCACTGCTCTCATCGGTCTTTAGTTTCTTGCCTTTCTTCGCCTCTCCTTTGCCTCCTTTGCTTGATACATTGGCAGCGGGTGAAGTTGCAACATCATCCCATTTTCTTTTGACACCGGCCTCAGCTTTCACTCCATCGGCCCTCATATCCATCCCATCCACATCATCCCTTTCTTCCGCACGTAGGAAATCTTCAGCTTTGATAGTCTCGCCGAACTCATCTGCCTTATGTCTAATCGCAGCAAAAGGGAACATCTTTTCACGTCCTCTCTTACCTCTCACGTCGTAATCATGCACAGGATTCTTTCCAGCCTTGAGCAGTACATTGATTCCTAGTTCGGCATCTGACAATGCAAGTCGCCGCTTGCTCTGATTGTTCAGCTGGGCAGACAGATTTAGAGCGCGACCTTGATGCTCAGCATCGTCGTCATCGTCATCATCAGAATCAGAAGACTCATCTGCCTCCTGATCTGCAAGATTAGTAGAGACGGGGTCCTGGAGAGTGCTGTCACCTTGCTGTGTGGAGTGAAGCTGGCGTTGTCGGGTCAAGAATTGTTCATAAAGTGAAGTCTCTTCCTCGTTGAGACCGGCTGTCGTCGTGTCCCTGAATTGAATTACTGCTCCATCTGCAGATACCACCTTTGCACCAGATTCGAGCTTCGTTGCATCGTCCTGCCCAGCGTAGAGATCCCACAAGGTCTTCCCAAGCCCACTGTTCTCCTTTTCAGTCAATATTACAAGATTCTTGTTATCAGACGCAATGGATTCCAGTGCTCTTCTTGAGAACCCCCACTCCATACTAGAATCACTAGCCAACATGATGCATGGCCTTTGTCTTGACAAAACCTTATCAACCTGTGACTTTCTTTCCAGAGTCTTGACGTATTGCCAATCTAATGGGCTATTTGACCCTCCAGCTGACTTGCTCGCTCTCCCTGTCATTGTAGCTTCGGCATCCCGAATCACCCCATCCTCCATCCACTCCAGCATGCTCTGCATGTATCGAACGGTTGCGGACGATGTTCGAGATGCCATGTAGACATTTGCCTTTTGATAAGTAGATGCATCTGGTCCGTCAATGTTTTGCCGCCATGTCTGCTCCAGAACAAATGCCAGCTCCAAGACACGCGCACTGCTGTCGGTAGGGATGAGGACCTTCCCTCCTTGGGCGATTGTCTCTCTGATCAATGTGACTAGCCTCTCATCACGTTTCCGACGCCCTAGCACAGCTGCAGGATCCTTCTCCACACCTCTGCTACTGCAAATCATCGCTGTCGGCCGCCTCAATGGTTCGAGAATCTCTGCGCCTCCACTTGAAGTACTGAGCCATGCCGCACCTCCCACAAGATTCTCTCTCCCTTGATTCCAATCCGCAGCATAGACTATGCTTTCGAGACCCTGCTGAATGTGCCATATTGTCCCACCGAGGCTGTGTCCTGCCGCGTATGCGGTGATCGTCACGTTATTCAGAGGCGCAGAGGTGGAGGACGGTACCGGTTGGTGAGGCTGAGAGTACTTCAGAGGATTGACAAGGGAAAAGTAACTGGCAATCTCATCCGAGGTGGGAGGGGTGAGTAGCAGGTTTGGTTGAAGCTCGTTCGGGTCAATCGAATTCTGAGGTATGATGCTCGCGGCTAGAGGGTTTGATGCATATAGATCGGTGAGGAGGGTCTTCCCGAGGTTGATTACAGGCGTTGTCGCATAGCAGGGTATGCGCGCGAAAGAAGGAATGTGTTTGCAGCAGTGGGCATAGGCACCGATATGATCGATGGTTGGATGTGTGAGGAGCACTAATGATAGTGTAGATACATGGCTTTGCAAACTTTCGAGCTTGCCAGCATCGAAAGTGTCATCCCATCCAACGTCGACCAGGATTTTGGCACCATTGTCAAGTTCGAGAAGCGAAGACGAAGCCGCTGAAGTCGAATGGGCGCCCAGCAATGGGGTGAAGGTGAACATTTTGGTGAAGATGGATTATCTCAAGATCATGTTTTGTAATCAGTAGGTTCAGATCTGTGGAGTCTGGCGACGACAAACAGTTAGAGCTGGAACTATCATTTCAAGGTCGGTTAATAAAACAGAAAACACCAAAGAACAATATGTTACCGTGATGCGACTGGCGGCTCCCAATAGCATCACAATAGGCGCGCCATATTGGCAAGTTTGCCGACGCGACAAGCTTGGACGACTTTGTAGACTCGCTTCTTATACAAAAGTCTAGTCCATTTGCGACAGCATCAGATTATCTCTTTTCTATTCTTGCGACTAGTCCACTCCATGCTCAAGCAAAGCAAGCGCTTTCGTCGACATTTATACAACTGAACGCCTTCGCAAAGAAAAGATCACACTCGGTTTAAAAAACGTAAACTAGCTCGCTCGTGCGCGAAAAGCGTCCGCCTCTGAGGTCCACTTGCCAATATGGGTGACCGGCAGAAAGAGAAGGGAGGGCGCGTTGTGTTCATTGGTAATATACCTTACGGCGTCAGTGAAGAGCAGATATGCGAAACCTTCGCTACCTGTGGGAAAGTTGTGAACTTCCGCCTGGTGTATGACAAAGAGACCGGACGACCAAAGGGTTTCGGCTTTCTCGAGTACACGAACGTAGATGATGCCGCAACTGCGGTGAGGAATCTGAATAACTTCGAAGTCATGGGGAGGACTCTCAGGGTTGATTATAGCAACGATAATGGTGGTGGAAAGGGAAATCAACAAACCCAGCCGGGCCAGCCACCACAATTTGGTACGGATATCAATGGATCGCAGCAAAACGATGGAGCAGACCCATCCGCGCTTCCACCTCTACCCCCAGGCGTAGAACTACCCCCTGGCACATCAGCACCAGATGCGATCTCACGAACCCTTGCTACCGTACCCCCAGCACAGCTGCTCGATTTCATCAGCCAGATGAAGGGTCTCGTTCACTCAAATCCTACACAAGCCTTGGCTCTTCTCAATCAGGCGCCACAACTCAGTTACGCCATATTTCAGTCACTTTTGCTCATGGATCTTGTCGACACCTCAATCGTAGGCCAATTGATCCAGCAGCATCCACCGCAACAGCCAGTGGCACCGGCCGCACAAGCACCAGCGCCATTCAACGCCGCCCCGATACCCGTCGCTCAGCCTGCCCAAGCTCCCCCAGCAGGCTATTCTGGTGGATATACGACACCCTTGCAGCAGCCGCAAGTCCAATATCAAGTCCCACAACAATTCCAACCGCCACAACCTGCATACCAACCACAACCGTACGCGCCTACGCCTCCAGTGCAGCAACCCGCGTATCAGCCTCCCCAGCAGCCTCAGCAACCACAGCTTGACCCAGCTCAGCGCGCGATGATCCAGCAGATCATGGCAATGACGCCTGAACAAATCACCGCCCTTCCCGAAGACCAACGGAACACGGTGCTGCAACTCAGACAACAATGGGGCTCACAATTAGTTGCTTGAGATGTGTTTCGCTCCTGTTGAATGTCATGACCACACGATTTTGCACGCAGGCTTGTGCAACCTGCGACTATTACTGAGACTTACGTTCTCACAAAGAGATAAGACTTATAGCATGCGTGGCAATTGGGCAGGCTGTGGAAAGTCACGCATTCTTGTCGACTGCATTTAGCGAGGCGTTGGTCTTGGGTCGCCATTGGGGCTTCTGTTCATCGGTCATGTGTCCTGTATCATAGTAACAACATATATCTCCTCAAGCAATGCCCGGAAAGGCTCACATGAATGCTCATTTCTCTTGAAAGGGAAGCATTCCAGAGATAAAGTGATAACAAAGGAAAGCTTTAATAGTCTCAACGCTCAACTTTCATGCGAATGTAATGTATCATCACTATAGAAGCCTCGAGTCGATGGGCACCCTTGACGGTTATGAAGCATGAACATGGATGGCTCTATTGCTGTATGCAGGAGATAGGTTGGAACGTGAGCACGGACCAAGTATTAGAAGTTGCTGTCGTCGTCGTCACACATCCCCAGACTTTCCAGGCCGCCGCCGCCAATGTCCCTGAGGGATATCCCTTAGCATACACCCACGCACCCGCATCCCCTTTCCGCTCCTTTCTCTCTTCCCTTTAGCCAATGTCAATCCTGCATCTCGAGCATGCCTGCAGGCAACTACTGGGAAGATGACGAGCTCGAGGACCGCCTCTACCACCTCAATGAGCGGCAAAAACGAGGGCTGTACAGCCCGCGGCGGTCATCATCTCCGTCCGACTTGATGGCATGGCCTTTCCAGCGTCGACGTCGTACGGTAGCGCTGCTCACCATCTTGTTTATGTTATGGTGGTGGCTTACATCAGGCGAGAAGCCGGTCAAGGTGGACTGGTCACGATTCGCATATAGCCAGTATGCGACCGACACGCAGAGCATGTGCAATGCCTTCATGGTCTTTGAGTCGTTACATCGGTTGGGAAGCAAGGCGGACAGGGTCCTTTTATACCCACAGGAATGGATCGGAGCGGATCCGCGATACGATAGAAACGCACAGATGATTCTGCTCGCCCAGAAGAATTACGGCGTCAAGTTGGAACCGATTCAACTGCTAGGAGCCGACGGGAGAGCGAGCCCTGGCACACTGGATCAGCCCAGCGACTGGGACGTCAGCGTGACGAAGTTGCGAGCTTTCGATTTGGTGCAGTATGACCGAGTTCTGCACATGGACAGCGACATTGTACTCCAACAGCACATGGACGAGCTATTCCTGCTGCCGAAGACACAGGTCGCCATGCCACGCGCATATTGGGCGCAAGAGAGCGACGGCAGCCCTACGTTGACTTCGTTGATCATGCTGCTCGAGCCGAACCCGCGCGAGGTGCAGGCGATGATGGAGACTCTACGCCATTGGCGCATGCAACCGGACTATGCCAGCCACAAGAAGTACGACATGGACTTGTTAAACAACCGCTTCTCCAAGTCCGCCATGGTTCTCCCCCATCGACCCTACGCAATGCTCTCGTCTGAGTTCCGCAGCAACGATCACAGCACGTACCTAGGCACTGTCAACGCCCACAATCTCGACCCGCGCACGCATTGGGACCCGAAGAAAGCACTGAAAGAGGCGAAGTTGATACATTTCAGCGACTGGCCGCTACCGAAGCCATGGATCATGTGGCCTATTGAAGGACTGAGAGAAATCCAGCCGGACTGCGGAGGTGCAAAGACCGGTACGTGCCCAGACCGCGAGATCTGGAAGAGCTTGTACGACAACTTCAGGCGGAAGAGGAAAGATCTGTGCAGGATCTTGAGTGTACCCGCCCCGGACAATTGGTGGCTTTGGAAGAATGGTACCGGCTACGTGGATGCTGTTAGTGGACCACGAGACGGATAGAATCTGCGAGTTTGAGTTGACAATAGCATTCCGAGTCTATTGAGTTGACGATATCCGTTGCTTATAATGCACACTACACGTACTGCCGAGACTATCTGCAATTGGATAGAGAGGGCAGAAGGAGCAATACATGAAAAGGTCGTGTGTATTAAGCTGATGGAGGCTTGTGTAAAAAGATAAAGTCCTTGGGGCCTTACACTAAGACGGCATTATGCCGAGAACAAAAACTGTATAACAAACAGTTCATTCTGCCCGAAAACAAAGCTTTCATTCAACATTTGAAGTGAAGCAATGCCAAATGACCGGCTTTCGTATTTCGCATATGCCGGTGAGAGTGGAGATGGGGTATCCAATGAACGCCATGAGCAAACCGAATGTAACCGCTGCGGCGCTGAATGAAAACAGAACATTTAGGAAATAGGCGACACGAAGGCTCTCGTCCTCAAGCTCATCATGTGCCTCACAAATCATATGGCTTCGTCCCTCTCCCAACCATGGGGCTTGTAGTATGTCAAGTCCTTGGTGGGATGGGGCCTCGCTGTGTCCTTGTATTCACTCACGTATGGGTTGGGATCATGGTTCTGGTCGAGGTTGCCAAGAGTGTGGTTCACCTCGCGATGCTTGCTCTCATCGGCACGAATGTAAAGCAACAAATCCCGCATGGTCCTCTTGCCTTCCGGCATGTTCCAATACTTGACGGCTATCTCTGGAGCCATGGTTTTTTCCCATTTGGGCAAGAGGCCAGCGTCGATATCCTCAATCTCACGGGTGTAGGTGAGGACGGCTTCCTCTTCCAGATAACCGACGAATCGGTGACAGATGCGCGGCGAGATGAGGTAGGCGATGAAGAATCCGTTGAAGAAGACTCCCTGCGCGCCCAGCACCATCAGCCTCATGAACCAGCCTGGTTCATGCATCTTGAGGAAAGTGAGCAGGTGCATCCGCTCGTTATACGACTCTTCCAACAGTGTCTCGATCCAGCCATTGTCGCGCTGCATCCGACGCATGGAGTGAAGATGCCGCAGCATTCCGCCGACCATGCCCGGCACGCCTGCCACAGACTCGAGGAACACATTCCGGATCATATATTTCCGCTCAGTCATGCCATACTTGGCCTGCGCGGCCGCCGCGCCTTGGCTATCGTTCAACGCCACAGCTTTGGAATGCTTGTAGCCTGTGGCAAGGTCCAGACCCCAACGCAGGAGTCGGACCATCATTAATGCGGTCTTGTCTCTCCAGTCGCGTACTTCGCGGTGAGCGAACTGGACCTGGTTCATCTGTGTTTCGGTGTAGCTGTGGACAATGTGTATCAGCCATGAAAATCCTTAATCATTTGCAAGGCATGATGCTGGCATACATAGGGTGTGGCCATGCTGCTTTGGTTTGCTTGACATGGGGAGCGTCTGGTTCTGGGAAGAACTCTTTGGTCATGACACTGTTAGTGGTGGAGAAGTCTCGCCTCGAGTTGAGAGCGACAAACGTCAGTCTGCTCGCTCTCATAGGCGTCTGTGACTGTGTGATGACTCTCATGGCCTGTGTGGCTGATTGTCTGGAGAGCATGGCTCCAGGTCCGATGCCCTTGGTGCAGTGCATTGCCATGATGGACGGTTCTGCCGGTTAGACCTTGGTTAGACCTTTGTGACAGATGCGAGTATTTCGTTGCGGTCTTGTAGGGGAACACAATTTGATATTGAAGAAGCTATGGGAGGATGGGAAACACTCAAGTGAGAGCGAACTCCAGCAATGTGGTTCTTATAAACATTCATACAAGACAAGCAGGCATTGGATAGGACACAGCCTCATCGATAAATTTGCTCACGGGGGACTCGCTAGTCTCACCTTAACCAGAACGAGGGACAGAGGCGCGGATTGTTCCTACTCGAGAGAAGAGACAAGCAAATGAAGCCGTTCGCGGTCAGAATCGCGATGTGAAGTCGGAAGGGCTGATGGATGTGACTAAGCCAAGCAACGGCCCTCGTACCTGGTAACGGACTCGCTATCCCCAGTCGGCCAATCGGAGAGCTCCAATTAGCAGCCGCGCTGTGTCCGACCATTCGGCCTATCCGTCTTCCGTTCCGTTGTCGTCGGTCATGTGACGTCTTTTCCGTCCTGACCCGACCCTGGACTTGCATTCCCGGCTTTTGCTCGCTACCAACAATGCATCAGTAACATCACTATATCACGTCTAATGATAGATTTGATACCTTGACCTTGCATTGGTTCCAAATCACAATGCAGACTTTTTTTGTGATGTCTGTGGCTGACCGGTATAGATATTTTTGAATTTTATCAGTGGGACAGTCTCTTGCACCACTTGCCTGCAAGTACCAAATCTCTTGGATACAACCAAGCCAGTTGAAAAGAACACCCAGACTCGGATGATCCATCTACAAACAATAAATGTTAATCGAGAAGACAAACAATTTGATTGTTATATTGTGGCTATTTATATCTTGGCTTCTTTCCCGGCTTGAAGCTTGAGATGGTCCATCTACACGTGATTACTTGACACAAGTTGACGACGACAGTAATATTCGCCTACTCGTTTTTTTTGGATCATTATTATCATCAAGTCGCGAGAGAATATACACTCCTTTCTTTCTATTGAATTTGAATATATCGACTTTCTCCCTTTTCAAATGATCTCGATTAATATCGGCATCGTCGTACTGTTACCCCCAGGGACTTGTCTTCACAGCAGTTCTTCTTGACAAACCCATTGGTAAAGTAACAGCATTGACATATACTAGGATCATGCTTACCGTCAAGGCCGCGAGTCAGCATGGCAATCACAACTTGCAGCAAGTTTTCGTAATTGACAGACTTCTGTCACCACATGATGAATGCCCTCTGAATATCTATGGGTAAACTAAATTAGCGGAGTTCTAATCTCTTCAAAATGGCCTTCTGTCACTAGCTAAAGGAGTCATTCATATGCAAAGCATCCAACTGTACGTTGTAACGCGATCCAATCTAGGAAATGATGGTATATAAGGATTCATTTCGAGCATTAGTCTTCTTTCTCCCTTCCACCATCCACTGTTGAACCTTGTCACAATCACGCATACTCAAAGGAACACAGCCAAAGCACCTCGATCACGAGAACAGCCACTGATACCCATACCGCCATCTCCAGCACAGGACTTGTCAACCCCTTCGAAACTTACAACACAGATCATCACGTCTCTTAGTCTGTCACACCTCAACTCAGAAGCTCAAACGAGAAAAGATGAGTAACACGCCTTGGACCAATGGTGTGTGTTTGGCATGTGCGGCTATTCTATCGTTTCGCGCGACTATCATCAACTGTGAGCATTGCAATGCACAGTATTGCAGACATTGCTTCCAACGGAGAAGAGATGGACACTTTCTACCAATTCGAATGTGTCTATCATGCGACAGAGCATTTTCAGGCCGCGGTCTACCTGGTACAAGGAGTAGTTCGGTGAACGATAATGTCGATTCAATCAGCCGTCGACGCGGTTATCGTTACCACGCCTATCCAACGACTCGTAGGGACCGCAATGGCGCTGCATCAACGGCGCGAATGGCGCCGAACGAACTTCTGGAGCAGTCACTCGCAACATGCCACAGCATCTTCAATCTGTTTGATGCTTTTGGACGTGAAGCTCTAGAAATCTTGTCTCGACCAATCGAACAGGAAGCTGAACATGCAGCCCACGATTCCGACGATGAAGGTGAATATCGAACCTTTGACGATGAAAATGACGCGGAATCTTTTGGGGATGAGGATGAGAGCATGGCGTCAACATCGGCTCCAGCCGGTACCGAGACTCTACAGAGCAACGAAGACTCCAAAAGTATCGGACCCACCAGCCCGGATGACCGCAATGACGAAAACGACAATGCAGCCACTTTGCCTTTCCGCCTAGCATCAATGAGGGGAGACAACACCGCTGGTCGGCGGTCTTAGATGCCTTCACAATGCTGATGCTCGTCTTGCCATGACGCATCGCTAGAGCATCAGCAGGGCAATTCCAGTCACGGCATGAGTCAGCATTGACAACAGGCGACACCAGCAAAGGGATACGGGCGTGGGCAAAATTGGGATGTAGATTGGTTGGGATTAGGGTCACAGGAATCATAGGCAGATGGTATGGGTACGACTATCCATACTGGGCTGTTAACATAGAGACAGATCAGCTGGCAAATATGAAGAGGTTCCGGGCGCGAATGCTAAGTGAAAAAGCAAATTCAATTCAATTACTGAAGCTCGTATACTAGCTGATTATTCGTTCGTCGCATAACCATCGTCAAATCATGCCCAGCATATTTGTAGAGGTGATGTCCTGAAAGCCAAAGCATCTCTACAGATTTTTCGAGAGAGGCAAGCGCCACGCAGCTACCTTCTGCCAGCACCCTAGGCTGTTGTAGCGGTTGTGGTGGTGGCAGTCTCGGTAGGGTAAGGTGGCTCCTGAGGCTCCGATTCTTGTTCCTGCGCAGCCTCGAGCCTCTCAACGCGCTGCTGTGCGGTTTCCTGGACGCTGGTGCCGGTTGGGCTAGTGATCTCTCTACCAGCACTGCTAGGCATGGCGTTCGAGCCCAAGGCACCGCCGTAGTTCTCAATCTTCTCATATTGAGGCTTCCAGGCACGTAGCTCAGCCTCAGCCTCGTTCAGTACCTCCCGCGCGGCCTCAGACTGTACGTATGCCGGTCGCTCCTCGCCTGGTACCGTTGGTGTGTCGTCCAGGATGGCGATCAGCCGACGTGCTTGAGTTGCAAGAAGGATCTGCTTCTCGGCACGCTCGATAATCGCAGCAGTGTGAAGGTCATAGGCTTCCTTAAACTTCTGGCGCGTGATGTTGGTGAGCTGAGCTTCGGCAACTAGGGACTGTGCCTCAGCACGGACAAGCTCCTGCTCCAGCTGCACCAGCTTCGTTGACTCGGGCTCTTTGTACTTGAGCTTAGCAATTTCATCTTGGATCTGTTGGACAAGTATTGTCATTAGCAACAGATCTTCTTCTAGCAAATGGAGACTCAGGGCATCGTCGCACAGCATACCTTTTGCTTCTGGTTCCTTGAAGGCTGGACACTCTGCTCTGTGTTCCTGATGACCTTCAACACTCCTCTGCTCTCTTCCAGACCCTGAGCGTAGAGATCCTCTTGCTCGGCAATCTCTGCGAGGAGAACACCGAGCTTGTCTGAGATATCGCTGACGGCCTCGTCTTCCGTGCTCTCACCCCAGTCACTGAGCTGGCTAGCGACCGACTGTCCTTCCCGAGAGGCATTCTCATGCGCACTGATGGCATGGTTTTCGGTCTTGATGAGCTTATAAAGGCGTTTGCTCAGCTCGGGTTGCTGAATCCCTCGCAGGGAAGACATAGCGAAGCGATGCTTGGGGATGTGCGAGTCTCCACTCGAGCCTTGGCCCTTGGAGCGGATGCTGTGGGATCGGCCGATATTCCTGCATGAAGTGGTCAGCCAGTGCAATCAATGTACATTCGCCAGATGCCTGGGATTGTTCATGATGTCTGGGATCGTCGTACATCTTGCTTTATCCTCGTCCGTGTCGTCTTTGGTGTTTATGAGAGCAGCTTGAAAGGCGATTTTGTGAGGCTATAGTCCTGAGCCAACCGATTGAAGGCGTTGGAAATACTGTCAAGTTCTGAACTCGTCAGACTGGAGAGATGATACGGTAAGGATTTAGGTGCTACGAGAGCGAGACAGACTTTCATGAAACAATAAAACGCAGCTGTAGTAAATGGTATGAGGGGAGAGAGCGGAAGGCACCTCCTACGTCATCACCATTCCACTCCACATTCCAACCTGGAAGATTCCTCGAGTTCGGATCTGTCGTGCGCGTCCGGACGCATGCAGTCACACACCATGGCGGAACCGATGGGAAAAGAAGTTGGGCACGATAACATCGTCGTCCACAAAAATTCAAGTGCTGTCTGTGTGCTATGTAGCAGCATGGTTAAGCCACGACGCAATACACCATCTGGCGTCCTGCAGAGCTTCGCTGTGTGCTGTACGAGCAGAGCTTAATCAAAGTTATGGCTAGGTCACGACTGCTTTCTCAGCATGTTCAAACCAATATCCAGTGCTCTTCGTCCTAACACCACGACGGTTTGAAATGTCTAATCGTCTAGCGCGTGCTTCTCGATCGCTCGTTAGCCAGCGGAAGCACCCTGCCTAGTATACTGGCACTAGACCGAACATCTGGCAGTCGATTCTGGCTCCAGGATCAATTCCTCGAATAGCTGTATGCTTTCAATTGGATGGTATTACTTAGATAGCTACTGGAGACCATTCTCTTAGTCGGTGGCAGATCGTATGTGTCTTTGGTCGATAAACAGAGTGGGATGTACACGTTCTATTACTACTTATATTACGGTTGTATATAATATAACAACCCTGCAGTGAGGCAGCTTTGGCATAGGCTACTAACTAATCCAAATGTATAAAGGTTATATTACCATAGATTTAAGATCTCTAGAGGTACGTACTGTACAATGCGACACCTCCCCATATACTGGCCCAGCTGACCCAAATTTTGGTGCAACGTCTACTGCTCCTTTCTGTATAAGGGCGAGCACGCAATAGTTTTTATGTAACTAATACAGCAGTTCGAGAAGAATGGGAAGAGGCAAAACTTCCTTCACCATTGAGATGCATTAATATAGTTAAGTAGTTCTATTCATCGTCAATCGAATTTTATAATTTCATTCGACCTTTTTTTTCTTCTTTGTTTCAGATTCAAATCAGGATTGTTGAAACTGTGATCAGCTGAGGAAGCACAATGACAACTAGCCTATAGATCGAAACTCACTAGACAAACGGGCTTCAACTCGAGAATGGCAGACCACAATATTGCCAAATGGATTGACGGGGAAAATGTGAAGGAGAGAGGCTATGATGGTAGCAAGATCAACACAACCACTAGTCTTCACGATGACCTCCCACCTGAAGCACCGCAGGCTCAGACACTGGCACGCAAGTTGTCTGCGAGACAAGTCCAGATGATTGCCATTGGTGGTACTATAGGAACAGGACTGTTTCTCGGCACGGGAAACAGTCTCGCAACAGGCGGCCCAGCAAGCATGCTAATAGCTTATGCAATCGTAGGGGTGATTGTGTTCATCACCATGCTCTCTCTGGGCGAGATGGCAGCCTTCACACCCTGTAGCGGTTCGTTTTGCACCTTTGCTGGACGCTATGTTGATGACGCTTTCGGCTTTGCTCTGACCTGGAACTATTGGTTCAACGACGCGGTTTCAACGGCTTCAGATCTGATCGCTCTGCAGCTTCTTCTGCGCTACTGGACGGACAACTTCCCGGGATGGGCCATTAGCCTAATCTTCCTCTTCGTTCTGCTGGCGCTTAACATTGTCACTGTGAGATTGTATGGCGAGACAGAATACTGGCTGAGCTTCTTGAAAGTTGTCACGATTGTCGTGTTCATCATTCTTGGTATTGCCGTCAACTGCGGTGGCAACACATCCCACGAGTACATTGGGACTCGATACTTCTACAAGGGTGATGCGCCGTTTGTCGATGGGATTGGAGGGTTCGCCTCGGTTTTTGTGACTGCAGCCTTCGCATACGGGGGTACTGAATCCATTGCAATCACCGCTGGAGAAACAAAAGACCCGTCCAAGAATTTGCCACGCGTCGTTCGCAACGTCTTCTGGAGGATTCTGATCTTCTATATCTTGTCGATCCTGATGATCGGCCTGAATGTGCCTTACGACTACCCTGGCCTTGCCAGCAAGAACAGTCACACGTCTCCCTTCACTATCGTTTTCATGGAGGCCGGAAGTAAGGTGGCGGGAAGTTTCATCAATGCCGTTGTCATGACAAGTGTCATCTCAGCAGGTAACCACGCGCTCTACGCTGGCTCTCGCTTGATGTACTCGTTGGCGATCAATGGGCATGCACCGAGGTTTTTGGGCACTCTGAATAGAAATCAGGTTCCATGGGTTGCAGTGCTTGCCACTTCAACCATCAGCGGCTTGTGTTTTGGGGCCAGTTATATTGGCGCTGGTCAGCTCTGGACTTGGTTGCAAAACATCGTCGGTGTATCAAACCAGCTCTCGTGGATCGCAATCGGGTTTGCATCGCTACGCTTTCGAACAGCTGTTAAGAGGCAGGGTCTTGAGCATCTGCTCCCGTTCAAGAATTGGACATATCCATACGGACCGCTGTTCTCCGTGATCTTAAACAGTTTCCTCGTCTTGATTCAAGGATGGAGCTGTTTCTCACCACACTTTAAAGCGGTCGACTTTGTCAGTTTTTATATAGAGCTGCCCGTCATGGGTCTAATGTTTGTGGGATGGAAGATCGTCAAGAGAACACGCTGGGTCAAACTTGATGATATGGACCTGGTGACGGATCGATTCGATACCGGCTTTACTCAGGAGGAACAGGAGAAGGCTCTGCAGGATGCTAAGCTTGGACCTCTGCAGCGAGGTGTCGGCTGGAAGGAACGCATAAGAGGCATTGCACAATGGCTCTTCTTTTAGATGATATTTAGCATGAATCAAATGAATCGTAATCAGCTCATATGCCAGCTTGGAACCTTCAAATACTCTTCCTACTTGGGTACTTGGAAGGACCTCGAGCTGAAGATGTTGCCGTGACGTCACCAACAAGCAGCAACTTTGGATCAGCTACGGACTGACGAGGGAAGACTATGATAGAAGATGTTGGTCATGATGAAAATGAGCACATCTTGTTGCGTAGATGGATGTATTCGTCCATCCCATCTCAAACTAGACGACGGGAGGTGAATACCTTGGGTATGGTAATGGGTATGTGATACCTCCGTAGGTCTGATCAGACATCTCATCTTACCTTATCTTATCTCATCATCTCGCTACGTCATCTCCTCCAGACTCGGCGGGCATCCACATGCGGCTAGAGCTACAGAGGTGAATGGGAAGCGCATCGAGTGACGACGTCGACGATCGAAGATTGCAGCGATTGGTTTGACAGGACTCGACTTGACTTCGCTTGCGTCTACCGCACCGCACCGCATCACGACACCACCAGCCACTCCTCTTCCTCTTTCTCCCATCCTCCCTCCTAAACCTTCCGCAGGTCACGTCTTATTAAGTGCTTTGCCTAGCTTGCTTGCTTGCTCCTCCTTGCCAGAGTTCGTCATACTTCAACCTCCTCCACCTCCACCTCTACCTCCACATCCTTCTTCTCCAGCACCACAACCGCATTTCCAGCCCCGAACAATCCCATAACAAGCGTTTATTGACGAGGTCTCTGCCGTCTCAAAGTGGCATCACAGCTTGAGTTTTTAAGTCGACCGAACAGCGACTCCGATATCAAGCTCCAACTACCCGTCCTCGAGCCTGTCGTACCCGCTACAGAACCGGAAGTCGTCCCAGAACAGCTTCCTGAGGAGATCCCAGCTGCGTCGTCGACGGAACAACTCGCGCCTGTTGTACAGGAAGACCCCATCTCAGAACCTGCTCCAGAGCCTAGTCCAGAGACCGCTTCCGAGCCCGTACCAGCCGTCGAAGACACTACACCTGTTGTAGAGCCTGTTGCAGAGGAAGCTTCGATTGCACCCGCTCCTGAAGAACCAGTCGAACCTATCGCTCCAGCAGTCGCGCCGCCCGCAGTCGAGGAAGAAACATCTGTGCTTTCTTCATCAACCGAACAGAAGACAGAAGAGCTTTCATTACCAAACTACGAAGCAAACGGAACCATGTCTTACGCCGACGTTGCTTCCAAGGGACCAAAGCAGTCCGATGAAGAGGTACGAAGCTTACTTTCCTTGAATCTGCGCTCACGACATAACTAACATTTGACTACAGAAGTATGCGCCCAACTTGTAAACACCTCAATGGGGGGTTTGTCAATTACTAACCAATTCTCGCAGGATCCCTGATGCTGTCCCAGAGATCGCACACTCAGACTCGGGAGTTCACTCCCTAGACTCGATCCAGTCCCCACACATCTCCTCTGTTCCAGCAAGCTACGCTGAGCAGCAGCTTCAAGCGGAGCGCGCGGAAGACGAAGCCAAGGAGGCAGCCGAGACAGCAGAGAAAGAGGCTAAAGCTTTTGGCGAAAAGGCCGAGGCTGACGCTGACAAGCTCAAGAGCAAGGCTGGCGAGAAGTACAGCGAGTTCAAGAAAGAGGCTGGCATCGAGAAGGAGAAGGCCAAGGAAGGAGCAAAGAAAGCCGAACAGTGGGCCAACCGGAACAAGGGAAACCCTGTCATCATTGGAAATGGTGTTGCCCTTGTTGCGCTCGGTGGCATACTGGGTTTCGGTGCATACCGTAAGCACTCTACTGGAGAGTTGACTCCCAAGCTGGCCGCCGCATGGGCTGGCGCTCTCGGTCTGTTCGCTGTCGGCGATTATTTCATCTCTCAGTAAGTTGTTGACTCCCCCGAACTGTGCTGGATCTTTCACTGACTTCTCCTCAGATTCTTCTTCAAGAAGTACCCTGCCAAATAGAGCAGAACCATGAAATGGGTGTAGATGGCGGTTCTTATCTCTCTGACCACGGCTCGGAATGGTTATGGTCTGTGCTACCTCATGATTGCAAACTCACGACAGAGGCGCATCTCGACTCTGAAAGCGCGAATGTTTGACGAAGCTTTCTCCAGGCGTCGGATTGTACAATAATTCTCATCTGCTTAAACTGACTGTATCGCCATTCCTCTTATCAGTGGATCGTAGATCTCCTAGTGTTCGTGATGCTTTCCGAGACCCATGAATCTGATCTGAAATCAACATTGCTCTAAGGATGCTGTCTCGAGAGAATGTAATCCTTCGAACTGCCGCCAAGGATGTGATAATGCATCGAATCGAGATCATCGCATAGATACAGTGTCTACATTGCGTCTGTCGTAGGGTTGATTACTATGAATCTTTTGTGGGTCAACGTGGCGCATGCTACCTACTGCCACAGCTGGCATGTCCGACGGATGTCATCCACCTTCAGCTGAGTCTGTCCACCTCCCTTCACGCTGCACGCTACAAACATACATACGTACGTCTATCATCTGGCCACATGTGAAGGGATTCGAATGCTGATACCGCCAAAGCTGCTGCCTTGGGATCGCATTCCCATGATTTGAAAAAGTCCGCCTCAAGCTTGACGATACACCCCCCTCCAACGGAACACTCGGCACTGCTCCAGTGCAGCTGTCTCGTTCCTAGCGGCAACCCACATCTACCATCCAACCTTGCAGTAGCGACGAGAGATCGACGCAACAGACACGTCTTAACCCCCTCCTCTCTTACCTCTTGCGAAACGCAATCCCCCGATTGTAGGCGCAGGGATCACAGAGGGAGCGCATCAATCACGAGACAACATGTCCGCACCGCCTTCCCAGGGGATGAACAACCTCACCACCCTCATCAAAAGGTATTGCTCTTCGACCCACTGCATTGCACTACATCACATCCATACCGCACCTTGACACCTTCCGTACTCTTTATCGTATTCCTTCCATGCTTGTCGCCTTGTCTTCTCCCTTCCTCTCCTCAGCAAATGATTCCCCATACCTGTCACATCTCGAACCGGAAGGCACTCAGGCCCTGCTCCTTGAAGTCCCGCGATGTCGACCTTGGAAGAGTCTCTGGGGATGACCACACCCACGCCTCCATCCTCGGATCGTGAGAGCAAGATTCGCTATCCTGCCGCCTCTGCCAATGGAAAGACCCCTCGTGAAGTGACAAATCCACTCACAATTCTCATCCGCAGGCTCGAGGCCGCCACCTCTCGACTCGAAGATATCGCTTCGTCTGCTGACGCAGGCCCGTCACAGAACCCTTCCAACCAGCATGGGAGCGTAGGGACACCGCCGGCGAGCTCTGGGTATACCAGTGCAGACAATGGCACCCCCAGACAGAGCACGGTTGTGCAGGACCCGCAGAGCACCGCTGCAGTTGCTGCGGTCACTCCCCAAGCCGCACCCGCTCCAGAGCTGCCCAAGAGTATACAAGAGATGGATGAGATCATAAGCAATGAAGGGAGGGCATATCTGGAGTCGAGTAAAGGGTTGGATCCCTTGATCGAGGAGCAGGTAAGCATTTGGCCTGAAAGTGCAGCGTCAAAGCAAGGAAGAGATAGTGATGCATGGAGAGAAACCATTCTGACAGCTTTACTCTCCACAATGACAGGCTTCTTCCCTTACAGACGCTTTCTCAGAACAGCGCCGCTTCCTACTGGTCTCGACGCGCGCGAAGAAGCCCGACATGGCATCACCAGCCTTCTCTGAGATGGTCAAGACGCTACAACAGGAGATGAGCAACGTCAGCGATGTCCGTGACAACAACCGTGCCTCGCCCGTCAAGGAGCATCTGGCCATGGCTGCAGAAAGCATCACTGTGCTTCAATGGCTGGTGTTAGAAGGGAAACCAGCAGACTTTGTTGCAGATGTTACTGGTGGTGCGCAGATGTATGGCAATAGGGTGCTACAGGCGTATAAGGAGAAGTAAGTGACGGAACCACTGGATTGGCCCTAACCTGGACATGGCTGACAAGCGGACAATGCAGAGACCAGAAGCATGTTAAGTACGTGCAATCATGCTATGCCTTGTTGAAAGCCCTGCAGGCGTACATCAAGAGAAACTACCCCACAGGCGTGACATGGAACAACAACGGCGTCGATGCGGCTCAGGCATGGAGGGAGTCAGAAGACTCAGGCGCAGGCACTACATCGAGTGGTGCCGGTGGATCTGCACCTCCAGCACCAGCACCAGCTTCCGGCGGAGCGCCTCCACCACCACCTCCACCTCCACTACCGACCTTCGACAACGTGCCCCCACCGCCAGGCCCTGCGCCAGCTGCCCAAAAGCAAGAGCAGGATGGTATGGGTGCAGTGTTTGACCAGCTCAACCGCGGTGAGGCTGTGACTGCCGGACTGAAGAAGGTCGACAAGAGTCAGATGACTCACAAGAACCCATCACTGCGCGCCTCCTCCACTGTGCCAGAACAGGAGCGTAGTCGGTCACGAGGGCCAGAGACAAAACCTAAGCCCACCAGCTTGCGACAGAACTCGACAACGTCAGCGCCAAAGAAGAGCGCGCCGCCGAAGAAAGAGCTCGACGGGAACAAGTGGCTGATTGAAAACTTCGACTCGCCCGGTTCGCCAGTGCAGATCGACGTTGAAATCAACCACTCGGTGCTGATCTCCAAGTGCAAGAACACCACCATCATTGTCAAGGGCAAGGCCAACGCCATCTCCATCGACAATAGCCCTCGCGCCCAGATCCTTGTCGAGACACTGGTAAGCAGCGTCGACGTCATCAAGTGTCCGTCCTTCGCCCTCCAGGTCACCGGTTCCGTACCCACCATCCTGCTCGACCAGGTCGACGGTGCCTCCATCTACCTCGGCAAGGAGAGCCTCGCCACCGAGGTCTTCACCAGCAAGTCCTCCAGCGTCAACATCATCCTGCCCCCTGCCGACGAGGAGGCTGACTCCGTCGAGTGTCCCCTGCCCGAGCAGATCCGGTCTTTCATCAAGGATGGCAAGGTCGTTAGCGAGATTGTGGAGCATGCCGGTTGATAGCCTGTCCCCTCTTCTCCCAATCCTGCCAACCCCATCATATGGTGCGGCAAGGGGAATGTATTTTCATGCGTGCTTGGAAACCTATCGCTTCTTGCCGTAATCCGGCGATCGAATGCCATCTATGTATGCTTGTCTGTAAGAGTCAATAGATCGTACATGTCTTGTCACTCTGTATCATCTCTGCTTCGTATCAAAAACCGCACCTGGACCTTGGAGAATTCGAGTTCACGCACAAGAACTGGAAGTGGTTTCTCAGGGGTAGACATGGTATGTCTGTTGGATGTTCATACAGTAGGTAATCTCAAGTGGGACGAGAATCGATTTTTCGCTATTGCTCCCCAATACCAGCCAACCGTCGCTGCTTGCTGCCGCTGCCCACAAGGGCCATCCGAAAATCTCCCAACTGCAGTCAGCCACTTTGCCCATTCGCTTCCTATTCCAACGCCAGTGAAAATGCCTTCTCCCACCCTGTCGGGATCGAAGCAGACCGAAGGCTACATAGCCCGCTCGTGTGGGAGGAAAAAGAAGAAAGAATCGCTCGCTTCGCTCATAGGTTCCATACACCCATCCACCACGCCTGCCCACCCACGCCACACATACGCATGATATATCGATCGATAGACCATCTCCTAACCACTCCCTCAACTCCCACGCCCGCCATCGGAATTGCCCCTGCCAAACGCTTCCCGCATGCTGCGGAACAGGTTATTGTTGTTGCTGCTGCGTCGCCTCGACGGAGCCGTGCGGCTCGCTCCTGTTGGCGACTCTGGAACTGTGAACGGATTGGCAGCGCTGCCATCGCCGTAGGCGTTTCCACCGGAACGGCCACTCACGTCATGGGCTGGAGACGGAGAGGGGTAAAATCCTTCTGGCAGATCATGAGGCCGTGCAAATTGAGGCAGGTGCATGTCGTGCAGAGGTGCCTCGCTGGTTCGACGGGCGCGGTCGGCGGATGGAGTGGCAGGTTGGCTCTGGCCCTGGCCCTGGCTTTGATTCTGGGGCTGGCCGTCTGCGCCATCCTTGGGCATGATGCCGCGGCGGCAATGCGGGCAGGTGTCGTGCTCCTTGAGCCAGGCCTCGATGCACTCGAAGTGGAACCAATGCTCACACGGCAGGACGGTGACTTGGGTGTCGAGCGGAACGGCATCCATGCAGATGCTGCAGTCGGCGGTGCCGCTGGTGGCGTCGAGATCGGATGGCTTGATAGGCCGTGTGGGCAGCGACTTGATCGCTTGCTCAGAAGCCGGTCCTGGCGCGTTGCCGCTTTGATGCTGCTCCATCAGCCGCGTGATCACCCGGTCGAGCTCCTCCTGGCTAAAGACAGCGTCGCCAAATTGGCCGCTCCCGCCGACGCCGCCGGCTAGCAGCGGGCCCAACATAGTGAATATGCCGCCGAGGTGGTCGTCAAAGAAGCGATCGTCATCCTGCGCGAAGCCGAAATGCTGCTGGTGTAGCGGGTGCTGCTGGTGGTGCTGTTGATGATGTTGCTGGTGAGGGTTGGCCGCAAAGCGAGGGTTGGGAACTCCGATATTCATCATCATCTGCGTCATGATGTTGTGGAGCGGCTCAGGCTGGAATTGCATCGGCTGTGGATTGTTGGCATCGCGAGGCTGTAGTCCTTGCCCAATCCCTCCACCTTGCGTTCGCCCGTTTATTGACGAGATCGTGAAGCTGTAATTTGGCCCACTATAGTGACGGGTCCATCCACCGGCTCCACCGTCACCACCAGCACCACCATTACCGCTCCTAGACTGCTCGTTCTGGGGTGAGCCTGGTGCAGAACCCGGAGATTGCTGACGATTGTCAAAATTACGGGTCGGATTGCCTTCCCTCGTGTTCGCCATTTCTCCCTGATATTGCTGCTGAAGGTTGCCCAATAACTGCCCCACCATGCCCCCAAGAATCGATGGTAGGCCTGCACCTTGTGCCTGTTGCTGGCCTTCCCTAGGCGGCCACTCCAAGGTCAAATTCCTCCTAATCGTCGTGTTACCATGCATGTACCCATCGTCGCCTCTCTGCCAGGTGATATTTCGGATGTCATCCTCGTCAGGATCTCGCGCATTGGCCCATGGGTTGTGATTGTGCAGTGGATTTTCCGGGACCGCATTGTCCTCGTCCTCGTCCTCGTCTTCATCCAGATCCAGCAAGCGCGGGTCGTGGTCTGCCTCGACGACCTCTGTGAATTCGGAACGGCAATCAGGACAGATTAGCCCGTGTTCCGCTCGATACCACTCATTCTCGCACTCGTGGCAGTAAACGACCTCGCCCTGGTTGTTGCGCTCCATCTCGGAGGCCGATGTGTCGTTTGGTGGTGATTCGTATGATCACGTGCTGGCGGGATACTGTGCTCTTGACAGTCCTTGCCCTGTGGTTGCTTTGTGGAGGGCTGCGAATCCGACAGAGGCCAGGGATGAACAATGTAGGGATATGTTGTTGATTTAGGGGTGGACTGAGACTCGGTTTGTCAAGCCTTGTCCAGCGGCTCCTGCAGTCCTCCGGTCTGTTGTATGGTACTGCTGCGCCGTTGACAGGGTTGTTGAGGTACACCACTTGCAGCTTCCGTGCGAAGCGAGTGCCGCGTAAGTGCCTGTTAAATAGACGAGGCTGCTAGCTGGAGATGTTGTGTCGCTGGAACAATAACACAATAATAACCACCAAAAACGTAGAATCTACGTCTCTGTCGACCAAGGTTGCGGTTCACTTTGTTGCGCCAGATGAAGGGTGGAAGATGACGTCAGGCCGATACCACGCACACCTATTACATAGGTAGGTAGTTAGGAGCTCACTGTGTTGACCCTTGACGGCGATAGGGAGATGGTGATGGACTAGTGAATTCAGTAATTGTTTTTTTAAATGAAACTGGTGTTGAAGAGACATTGTGAGTTGGGTAGCAACGTGTGAAGGGAAATCTTGCTTGAACGGACATGGCGTGCCGGTGATGACTTTAATGACAAATGCAACAGGACTCACACATGACACATAAATCTACCAGCTTGTGATCGCCCAACGGCACCGTCATCTTCGTGGAATGAGAATTTAAGGATCAAGAGGTAATAACAGAACAAAATCTGTACAGTTCGCTGCTATACTATAACCTCTTTGCGCATTTCCCACTGGATATTCTTTGATCCTGGCAAGTGACGGCAGGCAAAATGTACACAGTGGAGACAGCTTGTGGACGCTTTATACAGTATACGGTCGATTGGAGCATCACAATTATATTGGTTTAAGCGTGGGAGCGTAGTGTTACATTGATAGTCCATCCATTAGTATATAATCCTACACGCGACGATCCTTCATCACGACTCCTTGGGAGTAGCTATAGCCTCTGGAAGTTGGTCAATGCTAGACGTATCTGCATCGTCAGCAGGAGCGGTATCTGGAATTTTGACGCCTCTGGGTTCTGATTCACTCAAATCGGCTTCATAGTCCTTTTCATCCAGCTCCTGAACCTTGGCCTGTCTCAGTGCTTTCGATTGGAGTCTTTCTTCAGCCACCTTCTCCCATCTCCAAAGCGCTTTGAAGCTTCTAGTTGCTGAATGGCTCTGGAACAAGGCTTGAACTCCATCACCGCCCATTCCCCTTCTCAATTTCACCAAAGCCCTCATAGTTCGACCGATAATCTTGCTTGTGTCCTCATCAAAATCATATACATCCCGGTCCATCTCCGTCAGAATTGAGTTCATCGATTCAAGATCAGTATGATTGAAGTGGTGCACTGGAGAGTGCAAGGCAAGATGTAGGTTGTAGAAGGAAGTACTCGCCCCAAGCGCAAAAGAGGTGGGGCCTTGGGATTTGACTGCTGGGAGGAACGCGCGAGCCAGAGGTGATGAAGGAAAGTTGGTGGAAAGATGCCTCAGGAAGCGGATCAGATGTCGTGGATAGGTATATGCCAACAGATCCAAACTGGGGAGGTTTATGTCAGAGCGTGGACTTGACGCTGCGTCTTGATTCTGTAAGGCCTGCTTCTCTTTCCCTTTCGAGTCGAGCGTAGGCTGAGCCCCAGGAGCGGAAACAACCATATCCAGGTCCAATGCCTTCACCTTAGACAAAACCTGATCCTCAAAGATCTTCCACACTTCGACATCAGTACTAGCCTGTTGCATCAATATGCTTACTCTGTCTAGCTCCTGATTCCCCGCAGCTCTGAGGGCTTCGGTCTCTCTTGGGACCGCAGTGCTACGCACACTCTTCCTTTTTGCTCTCCTCTCCTCCCTCGCGGCATGACGGGCTTGTTCGGCCAGTGGTCGCAGGGCTTCGGGAAAACGAGGCGGTGGCCGTTGCCCCCTGACGTTGTGTACTACAGAGTCAAGTATAGTGTCGAGAGGGATTGGATCTCGCGTCGGCTTTTTGCTGATTGTGGGTGCATCTGATGCTTGTTTTGTATCTTCGCCATCCTGAGCCTCCTGCTTCTCTCTCCTGACCTGGAACAACTGATCGAAGATCCTCTTCTCTGAGGGTGTTATCGTAGAACCGGCGAGTTGATCCTGCACCGATTCTGTTTCGTCGGAAACATTCTCGAAGGGGATGTGGTCCTCTCTGGCTCTATCGCGGCGCAGTGTGCGCTGTTCATGCTGGCGCTCGGCTGGAAATCGTTGCGATCTTCTTTGCTCTGACCCTCCTGATTCATCAAGACCTTCAGACGCCGGCGTTGAGCTCTGGGAATTGGAGTTATAGAATCTCCCGCATTGTATGGTTCTGGTACAGTACAGGAACGGGACCAAAGAGGTGGTGACTTGTAAGGCACTGGCAGGCGTTTGCCGCGATAGTTTCCTCGGGATCATAATATTCGATGAACCTGACCTTAGCTGATGAAAACCGCTAGGAAATCATCGCCTAGATTGTTGAAAACACTCTTCTTGTTGGAGATAGAAAAGTTGCACTGCTTCCTATTGTGAAGATGCGATTGGCCCGAGCGTTTCCAGCGTACTAGCTGTACCTTCTCCTTATGGCAATCGCTGTACCAGACAGGATGATCAAATTGATTATTGAATTGAACAAAATGTATATATGGCGGATGTTGGTCCTAGAAAACACTTCCAGGGCCATATACGCTCTGAGCTTGATCTGTTGCAACGTGTTACACTTACCGTATACCCTCCCAATACTCACCAGGATACTTCTTCAATGCCGTTAAGACTGGAGTTTGTCACGTCGGCACCAGTTCGCCTTTCCACGAAGAAGAACTCTAATTTCTGCAGTGATCATTAGATTAAGTCCAACATGAATCACTTATAGAATATCACCGAGCACAACAACAGGGACTATACAGTTTGCCATCAAACCACTTGTCTCAGCAGAACCCAGCAAGGGTTGTTGCTACAGAGCTCCACATCCTGAGTCGAGGCAATCTCACGTCGATCACCTAGCGTCATAGGTCCCTGTATCAAAGAAAAGTATAAATGCGGATTTAAAGCAAATGACAACATGGTTTACAACATTTACATATGTACCTATATTTTTTATAATGGAATCAATTTGTTAATTTCAATTGATATGATCGATCTTACATCCCGCAACTGCAGGGTTAGGGTTGAGCAGTATTGTACGCCAAAGACAAACGACAAGTCGCGGTCGCGTCATTCAATATGCGGGAACGCGAGCTTGACGCGACATCGTCATTGACTTTTGGTGACAATAAACTGTGTCGGAACAACCACACTGGTCTACCTTCAAACTGGAGATTTGTCCAAGATGGCAGTCAAGAATGAGCCGATTTCTGAATACGAGCGACAACGACAAGAGAAGATTGCAAAGAACCAAGCTTTGCTGCAGCAACTCCAGCTCGATGCAGCTCAGACTGGTCTAGGGCCCAAGTCCAGGGCAAAACCTGCCTCTTCTTCTGGCATAGGACAGAAGCGCAAGAGACCTGCCGCAGAAAAGATCAAGCAGGAAGAGCTTGTGCCTCGACGCACAAGCTCGCGTTTGCGAGGAATCGTTGCAGATTCTGAGGTACAACGACAGAAGCAGGAGGAAGAAGCAGAGGCTTTCCAGCAGGCACAGAAAGCTAAGCGACAACGTATCAGTGAGGACATCAATCTTGGTGATGCTGTTGTCAATGGCCAGAACTGGGACAAGGCCGGCAATTGGCTCACGGCTGTTGGGCCTGCCCAGCCTGGCGAACGGACTTTCAGCCAGCGTGATATTAAGGATACCACTGACAAGGAATTGAGAGAGTTGCGAGAGAGAATGAGTGGGTTGGAGTTGTGGGAGGGATGGGAACCGAACAGGATAAAGGTCACTCCTGAAAGGATCTATTCGCTCGGGTTTCATCCCACAGAAGACAAGGCGCTGGTGTTTGCCGGTGATAAGATGGGAAACCTGGGTTTGTTCGATGGTTCACAGACGACACCGGATAAAATTAAACAGGAGGCGGATGATGCAGATGAGGATGGCGATGTCGGTGAGGATGAAGATCCTGCCATTACAACATTTAAGATACACACCAGGACAATTAGTGCCTTCCAATTCTCACCACATGACTCCAATGCCCTATTTTCAGCATCCTACGATTCTTCTGTGCGTCGTTTGGATCTGCAGAAAGGTGTGGCTGTGGAAGTCTACGCACCCGAGGAAACGGACGCAGACGAGCCTCTTTCTGGAGTCGAGTTGAATCCGTCAGATGCGCACACACTATACTTCACCACCCTAGATGGACGATTTGGAATGAAGGATCTCCGCATGCCCAGCACAGAGATCGTCGAATCGTTCCAATTGAGCGAGAAAAAGATTGGTGGTTTCAGTCTACATCCTGCAGCACCACATCTTGTGGCTACTGCTAGTCTCGACCGCACGATTAAACTTTGGGACTTGAGGAAAATTTCTGGAAACAAAGGAGACGATGACAGACTGCCCCTCCTGATCGGCGAACACGAGAGTAAACTTTCTGTCTCACATGCCGCCTTCAACTCCGCAGGTCAAGTGGCGACCACATCGTACGACGACACGATAAAGATTTACGACTTCTCGACGATCGCTACCCCTAAAGAACCTGTTTCCTCTAGAAGAGGGAGGACAAGCGCGGCGCCACCGATCCCAGACGACATTATGGAGCCGGCCACCATCATTCCCCACAACAATCAGACCGGCAGATGGGTCACTATCCTTCGAGCACAATGGCAGCTACATCCTCAGGATGGAATCCAAAGGTTCTGCATTGGCAACATGAACAGGTTTGTTGACATATATACCGGAAAAGGTCAACAGCTTGCCCAACTTGGCGGTGAGGGTATCACAGCAGTACCCTCTGTGGCGAAATTTCATGAGAGTAGAGACTGGGTCGGTGCCGGGACTGCCAGTGGAAAACTATGCCTCTGGATGTGAGAGCCCCTTATCTGTCTGGACTATTGTTGTTATTGTTCGACTTAGCGCTTTTTCCCCCAAACCCTTAACGATATGTAAGATGGCAAGAACAGACGTGATATAGGTAATAATTCGTTCAAAGAGAATCTATGTTTTAAACAAGTTTCACCCTTAAAAAAATCTTAGGACTTTAGTTCGGTCGTTCTGTCCGACTCGTAAATCAATTTCCGTCTAAGTAAACCATTGGAACTCATCTGAAATTGCGTTGCAGTGAACCTTAGAAATGAGAATTTATGTCTAACAACCGAGAACAGCCCGTAGTAAAAGGCAAACGAAATCCATAAAGTCAAGGCAGACTCGCGGGGGCGGAACCGACTCCGCGTTTTGCACCTCTAGCTCCGATTTGTAGAACTTCCAGAGCTTCATTTGAAGTACCGAGGCAGCGAGGACTTAGAACTCTTAGATTGTACGATTACCGCCGACCGGAACCAGAGGGCACTTGGTTGACAAGGTGCAGTTCGCCTCCAATCATGGACGCGCGAACAATCGTTTCGGATGGGTTGATCGACCTTGTAGGGGCCAGCGACCCCATGACGATCGACTTCGTCCTATCTACCGCAAAATCCGCCAAAAGCCAGAACGCCCTTCATGCTAAACTCACCGACATGCTGGATGATTCAGAAGGTCTACAGAGATTCAGTGCGAAGCTTTTTGCACGACTCTCTGGTCAGTCAGATTCGAAGAGGAGCAACACGACCTCAGATGCGCCTCTCTCTGTGCGATCAAAGCAAACCGAGAAACCCGGGAGGAAAAAATATGCTCTTGTCGATATGGATGTCGAAGAGGAAGATAGAACCGAGAACAAGGAGAGCGATAGGAAAGAGAGGCATCGCTCGCGCAAAGATCGCTCGGGAAGAAGGCGGTCTCGAAGTAGGGAGGACAGGATGCCAAAGAGACACGCTAGACGGCGTGATGGTGATTTCGAGGATAGATGGGGAGATGAGGAAGTCCTGGAGGAGGATGCCCCGGAGGCTGAAGGAGAGGAGTTCCCTTCGCCGCCTCCAAAGAGGGTCAGAATAGATGACGGGTCTGATCGAGAGAGGACGCCGGCAGAGAATGACGAAGAACGTGATCGGCGGGAGCGGAAAGAGTTTGAAGAGCGCCTGCGTGGTCGCGACACGAAGGATACTAAGAAGGTCGTAAAGCAGTCGTCTCATCAAGAAGAAGAGGCGCAAAAGCGACAAGCGCAGGCAGGAAAACTATCAGAAACTGAGATCAAAGCTCTACGTCTGCGCTCAAGACAGGACTACCTCACTAAGCGCAGTGCGCAGGAGTTGACTCTGCTGCGACAGCAAGTTGCTGAAGAGGCCAAGGAACTGCAAGAGAGAGGGAGTCTGTTGACACAGGCTGAGAAGGATGAATTCGCACGCAATCGTGAGGCTCTACGTCTCGCTGAAGAGCGTGAGCGGATCGAGGATCATGTGGACGGGTATGCACTCCCGGAAGATTACATCACCGAAAAGGGCAAGCTGGACATGAAACGGAAGAACGATGCGCTATACTCCCGATATGTTGACCGTGACGAACAAGGTCGAGAACGGTACGTGACGGAGCATGAGGAGTGGGAACGGGAACAATTGGCCAAGACCAAAGCTCAGATTATTGTTGGAGAGCGAACCAATGAGGCTCAATATGAATATGTGTTTGATGAAGAGCAGCAACTACAATGGGTAACAGACGCAGCCATGAAGGGTGGTATGTCAAACATGCAATCGCCAGAGGAAAGGTTACTCGCACAGCAGATGTTGGCAGCAGAGCGCAAAGCCAAGACGATTGAAGAAAAGCGCAAAACACTACCAGTGTATCAGTACCGACAGCAATTCCTCGACGCGGTTAAGGAGTATCAAATATTGATTATTGTTGGAGAGACGGGCTCTGGAAAAACAACGCAACTGCCTCAGTATCTATATGAAGCCGGATACTGCGACAAGGGGCAAAAGGTGGGCTGCACCCAACCACGTCGTGTCGCTGCGATGAGTGTTGCAGCTCGAGTAGCTGAGGAAATAGGCGTCAAGTTGGGAAATGAAGTCGGGTATGCGATTCGATTTGAGGATGCTACAAGCGAAAAGACGAAGCTCAAGTATATGACAGATGGCATGTTGTTGAGAGAGTTTCTCACAGAGCCCGATCTAGCTGGCTATAGCTGTCTGATGATTGACGAAGCACACGAACGTACCCTTCATACAGATATTTTGTTTGGATTGGTAAAGGACATTGCTCGAGGACGGCCAGATTTGAAGTTATTGATCTCCTCCGCCACTCTCGATGCGCAAAAATTCTCCGAGTTCTTCGACGATGCACCAATTTTGAACATCCCCGGCAGAACTTATGATGTCGAGATGAATTACTCTTTACAGCCGGAAGCGAACTATCTCAGCGCGGCCATCACGACTGTATTCCAGATCCACCTATCACAACCGATGCCAGGTGATATTTTGGTCTTCCTCACGGGTCAGGATGAAATCGAGCAGGCAGAGCTAAGTCTCCAGGAGACTGCTCGGAAGTTAGGGAGCGCGGCACCTGAACTGATGATATGTCCGATCTACGCCAACCTACCGACCGATCTACAACAGAGAATCTTCGAGCCCACACCTCCGAAAGTTCGAAAGGTAGTTCTAGCTACCAATATTGCAGAAACGAGTTTGACGATCGACAACATCGTCTACGTCATCGACCCTGGCTACGTGAAGGAGAACAGATACACGCCTGCGACGAACATGGAATCCCTCGTGTCTGTGCCAATCTCTCGAGCGTCGGCAAATCAGAGAGCTGGTCGTGCTGGACGTACAGGACCAGGAAAGTGCTTCAGGCTGTACACAAAGTGGGCTTATTACAACGACCTACCGGAAAGCACAACGCCAGAAATTCAACGTACCAATCTGAATAGTATTGTGCTGATGCTGAAGAGTCTGGGCATCAACGATCTGATCAATTTCGACTTCATGGATCCGCCTTCTCCAGATATGCTTGTTCGCTCTTTGGAGCAGCTATATGCTTTGGGGGCTTTGAATGATAAAGGAGAGTTGACCAAGATGGGCCGACAGATGGCCGAGTTCCCCACAGACCCAATGCTGGCGAAGGCAGTGCTGGCTGCAGACAAAGAGGGGTGTGTGGATGAAGTGATCAGCATCATTGCAATGCTAGGAGAAGCATCTGCGCTATTCTACAGACCCAAAGACAAGAAGCTACAAGCCGACGCGGCGCGGTCAAGATTCACGATCAAGGAAGGAGGCGATCACGCGACATACCTCAACATTTGGAACCAGTGGGTGGACAGCGACTTCAGCTACGTATGGGCGAGGGAGAACTTCCTACAGCAGAGATCGCTGACTCGCGCGCGCGATGTGCGCGATCAATTGGTGAAGCTGTGCGACAGAGTGGAGGTGACGGTTTCGTCGTGCGGCCCTTCAAACCTACCACCCATTCAGAAGGCATTGACGGCGGGATTCTTCCCCAACTCGGCCAGGCTGCAGAAGGGCGGCGACAGCTATCGGACGGTGAAGAACAACCTCACGGTCCACCTGCACCCCAGCGGCGTCCTGCTCGAGAGTAAGCCCAAGTGGGTCATCTTCTACGAGCTCGTGCTCACCAGCAAGGAGTTCATGCGCAGCGTCATGCCCATCAATCCAGACTGGCTGGTCGAGGTCGCGCCGCATTACTACAAACAGGCCGACGTTGAAGCCTTGGGTGTGGATAAGAAGATGCCAAAGGCTCGGACGTGAATGGCTGTCGATTGTCTGAAGTGCAGGTTTTATGTATCTTTAAACCCTAACCTGATATACACGATATATTATATATAGTTGAGAAAGCCAGCGCATTGACAAGCCGGAATGAATTTGACATGTGAAAGACCACAGACCCCACACTTCGCTGAATGGACCATTCCCATTCCAAGCCCCCAAGTCCCAAGCCCATACCATGCCATGCCCTGCAATACAATGCATAAAACTTCTGGCGAATCACAGCCACTCGGCCTCCAAACCCTTGTTTCAGTCTCACTGTCATTCCCATTCCCATCTGCAAACCCCACGGCTTGAAAACAGGGAACACTATCTATCATTCCGTAACAAGACCAGGCAAAAAGCATACGCTCCCTTCCACCTCAAAACCAACTCCACAACCTCTTCACAAGCCCATCTATAACTCTGGCAAGCTGCAAGAGACAACGCCCGACTTTCACAGTGCTCTTGGATCGCATTCGTCCCCACATGAGACACCTCTAAGCCGCAGGGACACCACACAGCCACACTCAGAAGCACAGCCACACTCGTCTCTCGCCAGCACACTCGCTCGTGCCGTCTCAACGACTCTCACGCGTGTCCAGAGTGAAGACTGGTTCAGCACTGCGACATATATCAAGGCCAGACGACGAGCAGAGTAGGAGCAAGCCAGGGCCACCAGACGTCGCGAAGAGACCCGAATCCCACCCCGAACTCGGACTAGGACTCAGGCAAATGGCAGGCGGGTTCGCAAGCATATTGCCGCTGGTGGTGCTGCTGGTGCTGGTGGGCGTGGTGGGGTTTGTGGGCTACGGGCTGTACACGTGGACGCAGGAGCTGAGCGCGCGCACCGAGCGCAAGATGGAGAAGAAGCACATGTCCTTCACCAAGGACGGCGGCTTGCGAGTCGGCGTCAAGGAGATGAAGAACGAGGACTATGCCGATCGCACGCAACGGTGAGTTAGGCTTTTTTTGATTCTTCAGGCACAGAGAGTGAGAGAGAGACAGGGAGAGAGGAAACGATGAGAAAGGCAGGATCTTCTGGGGCAGGTGTTTGCTTTGTGCAAGCGTGCTGACTGTTTTCTCGTTCGTCCAGTGCCCTCGTCAAGACATGGAACGCCTCCTACAGCGACGGCAACGGCGGCAATGGAGCGGCAGCTTCGGGCTTCTCGGCGCGCTCGTAGGGAGGGGTGGAGGAGCGTCCCCGGGTTGCTCTAAGTCAAGCCGGTACCAGCACCCGTCGTGCAGAACTGGACTGGCCCCAACTGATTCGCATCGGGAGATCCTGTCGACGACTATCGACGTGATAGGACTTTCTCTAGACCGAGAGAAGTGATACTCGGAACATTTGGACATAGCTATTTGCATTCCATTGAGACGGCCCATTTCGCAGACATAGAGCCTTGCATATGCGAAAAAAAAAAACGGGCTGAAGATTTCGGCTAGGCTGCAGCGCAACACTTAGATGGCGAGAGGTAGATTGATGAGAAGTGGCAGGGATGGATATCCAGACGCCTATCGCTGGTCGCATCTAGCACATCGGTAGCGTTTCGAATGAAAGGACAGTGTGAAGGCTTGTATGACCAATACAAAGGATGAGGTTTTTACATTCACTATGTAGAACGTTATCTCGAAAGTAGGAGAAAACATAGAACATCTCGGAAGGATGGTATCGTCACCTCAAAACCCTTAGAGAGCGAGGTTCGATTTCCGCTTGATCCGTCCAGTCCATGCTTGGTGAAAACCACCTCGTCTGTTCTGAGGGAAAGAGGGTGAAAAAGAAGAAAGAAGACTGAACAGGTAAAAATAAAACGCCTTCGCTAAGATTTCAGCTTCGTCCCAGTTGTGGTTCCGTTTCCCCTACGATATGTATATCCCATCGAAGACACTCTGGTGGATGATCCGATCACCCTAGCCTTGCCCAGGAACAGCGGGCATTGAGGATTGAAAAAGAATGGGGGAAAAATAGAATCATCATATCGTGATTCTCGTGAAAATAAAAAAAGGAGAAAAGACAAAGAATAGTATCCGAAGCATAATATCATCCTCATCGACAGACGTCAAGTTCGAAGAAGGAGCTCGTTCCACTGCCTGATTGATTGATTGATGATTGATTGATTGCCTGACAGATTGAAATGGCTTGGGCAGATAGGATCGCCAAGTCAGTGCCAAGGCTGGGACCACATCACCCCCATAATGTGGAGAGAGCAGACGAAAGTACCCAGCAGCTTGGAAGTCAGCGCGATCCAAGGCTTCTTGGCTCTAGGCAGAGGATAAAATGATATATTGGCAGTCTTGCGACACCCTGCACATGACTCGAATGATGACGAGCGAAAGATTCCGCCACGGTCGAGAGACAAAGATACTAGTATCCTTTGAATGTGGTCTTGTCCAGGTTACGAAGGGCTTGGACATCCCTGCTGGCCTCGAAGCCAAGCTTGTGGCTGGGAATATCCTGGAGAGGACCTCTGGAGGTCGAGGCTCGGCTGCCTGGGCTTGGAGGCTGAGCTGCAGCACCACCGTTAAGCATGGACGAGATGCTAGGAATCGTCTGACCTGACGATGGGGGTTGCGGTTGCGCCGCTGGCAGTGGTTGCACTGTTGGCGGGACTGATGCCAACTTTGACGACTGTTCGTTGATAGGCGCTGGTGGAGATGCCAACACCGCCGTGGGTGGTGTACGCTCAGTTTCAGGTTTCAACGCATGCATGGAGTCTTGACGGTCGTCCCTGTGTGGGTGGGCGCTGTCCGCTATAGGAGCTGGCATGCGGTGGTCGTATGGTGGGTTGTGATGTTGTAGCGGCGGTGGTGGAGGATAGGATGGGTGGTGCTGAAGCGGTGGTGGAGGATATCCAGGGTAAGGTGCAGGGTATGAATGGCTGTAAGGTGGTGGATAGCTCTGTGGTGGCGCGGAAGCGTATTGGTGAGGTGGGTGTGGTAGAGCAGCTCCAGCTAAAGGTGGTGGCGCCCTATCATATGTCGTTGGAGGAGGCGGTGGTGCTTGGGCGTAATTTGGTGGTGGAGGTGGATAGTGATGGGCATTCATTGGAGGTTGACCGTGATACTGTGGATGTTGTTGGTGTTGCGGGTGTGACTGAGGGTGCGGAGGTTGTTGCTGTGGGTGTGGTGGGTGTTGCTGAGGATGTTGCGATGGGTGAGCGTAGTAAGGCGGGTAAGTGTGAGGTGGAGGAGTGTGCATTGGGCTCGGTGGTGCCCAAGGCTGGTGGTAAGGCCCGTATTGACGAGCGTAAGGCGCAGGATGTTGAGGCGAGTGAGTATAGCTAGGCGAACCCATAGGCCCACGAGTGACTGGAGGGATGTTGGACTGCTCGTGAACGGTTGATTCGGGATACATTCCCTTCTCTGGCCTGATATGTCTCAAGGTGGGATCGTTAGTCGGCTGCATCAGGGTGGAAGCGGCAGACGAGGATCTGGAGAAGTAACTGATGAGGTGTAGGTGCTGGCCGTTGTTGGTGGTGATGGAGAAGGACTGCTTCATGAGTCCGTCAGGCTTGTATCTGTATCCATCGGGACCGCCGCCGTCAGAGTCACCCTCTTGTCCTTGTACACCGTCACGGTTTGCGGTTTTGTCGAAGCCATTGCCGCCTCTCTTGCCCTCCATTTCACGATAAGTGAGGAAGCTACCCGAGACCCTGCTGGCGCTCCAGGACTTGCCATCGGTCCACCTCCTCATTCCAGCCTCTCGCTCATCCCAGACAAAGACAGATCCGGATTTGATGGACTGTCGCTCTTTCTCCGACAGTCTTCGCTGTACTCGTGGCAGCAAACCGATGCGGCAGGCTTCAAATAGGATTATTGCGTCGCCAGGCGTTCGCACATGGCCGTGATATGTCTCCATATCGAAGATGGGCTAGTGGGTTTGTCCTGTCCCAACTTGACTGCTGGTTTCGTGGCTTGATCGTGGGCAGCTGTGCGAGGACGATATTAGCAAGCGAAGCATAAAGTCAACGTCCGAGTAGGAAATCGACATACGACCAACGTGAATCAGCTGTTAGGATGGAGAAGAAGCTTTAACGAAGACTGGATACCGGATAGAGAAGCGATATAGGGTAGACCAGAGTTGGACAGGGTTTTCAACGGGAGGAAAGTTCAGATGGAAGAGAGGAACGGAGAAGTGAGCGAGTGGTTCAATATCGAACACATCCGGTGCGAGACGAGACGGAACAACACGAGACAGAGGTATAGGCAGGACGAGACGGGCGAGGCGGAACGGAATGCGCAAAGCCAAGGAAAGGACAGTGACAGTGACAGTGACAGAGCCCAGGATAGGATGGGATGGGATGGGATAGGACGAAATGGAACAGAACTGTGGACGGAAAGAGAAGGATTATGACAAGGACAAGAACAGGGATTAGAGCAGCGCTATCCATGTCAGTCGATAGCGCTAGCAGGCACTAACCAGTGCACTAGACCCGCCAGACCTCACTATAGGCCACTAGCGTCAGTTAGCGCCTTCCTCCCTGTAAAGCCTGAATTATGCTTGTGAGCCTAACCTAACTCTCTTGGCCGCTCGGGCCATACGCTCCAGCCGCCGCTTGGCTGAGTTTGCTTGCCCGCCAAGCCGAGATGTCGATGTGGTTCTGCTTCTGCTTCTTCTGCAGCCGCACTGGGGTACAGTACGTACAACGGAGGGTTACGAAGGCTAGAGGAGCAAGGCTGATGCTGCGTTGGCCTGCTCTGTACTGTGCCATCCTGCCCCGTGTATGCGGAAGCGAGTTGCATAGGATACTGACGGTGTAGCATCGTGCTTTGATTGGGGAACAGTGGGAGGGGATGGGCTGTCGGCCGTTGAATCGCCCTTCCTTTGTCCAAGGGAACGGTGACAGCTGTTTGGTGGCCAATCCAGGCCGTCGATAGGTAAGAGTGGGGAGCGCCACAGGAGGGTTTGCCTTCGCTATTACCTACCGCCGTCATCGATATGGTAAGGTCATTTCAACGCCCACAGCAGAGATGGAAGGGGTTACAGAAAACATCACCCACAAGCTTACCCCTTCACGCTCTAGAGTCTGGGGCGGAACTGCCGCAACCTTGTCCTGCCATGCCTTGACTTTCGCTAGCCTCAACGGCGGCTACAAGCTACGGCTATGGTTATGTTTATGGACCGCTGCGACTACGGCTACTCGGCAGCACTATGTGGAGACCAGGGTTATAGGGCGACGACGCACCGGGTTGGCCTTAGCCATGCTTGGTTTGTCCAAGCCTCCTGGGTGTGGGCCCCATCCATCACCACAGCTGTACAGTATATGCTGGACTGTACCGTGCAGCCAAGCCAAGCCCAGCCCAGCCCAGCCCAGCCCAGCCAGCCCAGCCAGCCCAGTACAGTGCACGAATGCGTACAGTATGTGCAGAATGTGGATATCGTATCGGCTTGCTTTACCCTGGGCGCATCTGGAAATCGGGTCGAAGGCAGAAGGGAAGTACCGTGGATGTGGAGGGTTGGAAGCCTTGCTCTGCCCACATATTGTCAATGCTCCCCGTCTGGAGATACCCACTGTGCGTGTCTGTTGACCACCTGTTCAGATGCCATGATTCTCCTCCACGAATGCCAAATCACCATCTACTTGGCACAGTCACGATCAAGGCCACGATGCGGAAATGATGATGTCGGATGGAAGTCTGCACTTACTGCCGTTCGACTGCCTGGTACATCGTCCCACCAATCCAAAAATACCAGCTCTACACAGCGATATCGGCTCTGATCTTGGATGTCCCGTTCCATCCATCCACCCATCCGTCCATCGATCCATCCATTGACCGGGTTGGAAACGATAGGAAACCCAGGCAAGTCTTGACAAGACACGGCTAGGCCAGCGATAGAAGGGTGTCAGTCAGCCAGCCTGCCTGCCCACCAGGGGGTAGAGCGCAAACCAATCCGCCCGTGGAATTAGTCTGCACACCCACGTATTTCCCGGCCATTCGTTCCGTTTGCTGTGCCGCCGTGTCTGTATCGCCGAGAAAGATAGCACGGCAATGGGATAGGGAAGGAGAAGAGTGGATAGGTTTAAAAGTAACGCAACAAGGGAGAGAGAGAGATAGATAGCGTAGCCCTCCACACCATCCACTGCGATGTCGCCCCTTCAGACGTTTCTGTCACCTTTTGCGAGAACCCTATCCACCAGTAAGACAGTGCACGCGATCGAGGCGCTAAGAGATTGAGGGCAACATAAGCTTAATGACACCAGCCTCGTAAGTGCGATTCTTGGCTTTGCTTTGCCACCCCTCGTCCCTTGTCCGCCATGCATGCCGAGACTTGCTGGATCTAGACCAACAAACCTCTGTATTTTTTTTTTTGCATGGCTAGGAACAATACAGTACAGCTGCGTGCTGCGTTGAATCGTATGAGTTTGGTATGGGTGTGCAGTAGGTATTTCACTTTGCAGTGCAGTGCATTGCATTGCGCTGCATCTCGCTGCCCATACCGTCGTGGGAGTCTGCGGGACATTGCACCCTGCCGACGCGGCCATGCAATCTGTGACTCTGATGGTGTTAGGAGATAGCAGGTAGACAGAGCAGAGGCCATACTTCTACCACAGCAGGTAACATGTTGTTGTTGATGATGATGATCGCCCTCACACATCACATGCACCATCATCGTACAGTGAAACCTGATAGATCGAGATCATCGTCAACCCTATCCGAATTCACATCACCACCACGGTTGAGCCGCGTCAGCCCGCCGGCGGGTACGGTCGAGAGAGCAGCGAGGCCGCCGATATAAACCTTCTACAAGTCGACGGCTGCAGTGCGTCCGCGCGTGAATAATGGGGGTCCAAGCCGCGGCGAGCTCCTTACTCGTGTTCAACGCTTGTGGGTTCCCTTGCATGAAGCATTGCTTATGCTGGTGCCTTGCCTTCTGTGGGGCTGGTGGAAGCCGAATCATCTTTCCATCACCAGCACCAGCAGCAGATTACCTCCTAGCGGGTTCATGTCACGAGGTGGCGTCGCCCTGCCGCGTATGGACTGCAGCAGTTCCCACATCGCATCGTCGCATCGTCGCATCGTATCGGACGACGCCGTACGAAGGGGACAAGGGAAGCCTTTCGGCATGCGTAGGGCCAGAGACAGAGGTCTCTACGCATCTAGACAAACGCCTCAGCCCGTCGCCCAGCGGAACCATACCGCAACCAGACGCGGCAGCAAGCCCATGTGCAAGCAGAGACGAGGAGAAACAAGGACGACGAGCTGCTGTGCGGGTCGAAGCAGAAGAGGGGGTGGATCCACAAAGGTACAGTACTGAACTGGACGTGCAAGGACTTTTTAGTGTGCGAAGGAAGGGAGGAAAGGAACGGAACGGAATAAAGGCTGAGCGCGCACAGACATGCCTTCCCACGAGGACAGTAAGGTTAGCTCGACTAGTCGAAGTATAACAGCACACTACGTGTACCGATACGGTAAGGTGCGACATTTTTGCCTATTGATCCGCTGGGTATGGCGCTGTATTTTGGCGATAAGCATAATCGAGACCTCTAATTAAGCCATGCTCTAGCGGCTGCGCACCAGGCTGTATCCGGCTAGTTGGTGGCGTGGGTTCTGTATAGCCTACCTATAGGTACTTTAGCCCAGCCTGACCCAGATTTTTACCTTCCCCCACCCTGTTGGCTTGGCTTTCGCCCTTGGAAACCCTCGCATAGCTTGGCCGCTCTTTGCTCTCGTCTGATCTCGTCTGATCTCATCTCATCTCTCAATTTCGTGGTGTCTTGGTTTGCTCTTGGTCTTGGTGTTGGCTCGCTCTCTGTCTGTCTCGGCCGCTCCTATCGACTATCCACCCATGGTGATACCATGTCGTGATCTCCTCAGCATGCACCGTACCAATCAGACCATTCCACTCGGTCTGAAGTCTTGTCATCCTCACAAGCCTCATCACCCAGCAGGACCAGCTACAAAACATAAAGGAACATTCCTCCTGGGCAGCCAGATCCTGGTCCTCCATCCCCTCTCTGCCCCAGCTTCGTCTCCTCCTTTCTCCAGGTTGGCATTACAGTATCTCCTTGGCGCCTGTCCAACTGGGAGATAGCAGTAGGTAATGAATAATGCGTGTGGTGGGGCTGCGTTTCCGCTGGGATGATGCTAAGGCGGTACAAACATCAGCCAAACCCTCCACCAACCATCCATTTCGACCTGCACCGTAGTACTTCCTGGTGTTTTCCCTCGGGTTTGCCTTTGAGGACAGCCTGATCTCGTGCACTTGAAACGTAAGGATCTGTCATGCAAGATATGCACTGTATTGCTGATGAGGAGGAAAAGTACTTCGCCACCACGATGTCTACGGAAGACAGCAAGTAGCTGTATACAGTACACCTGATGTCTCATCAGCCTCCAGCATATGTTGTACAGTACGGTACTTTGGGCTGGTTTTGTGCTCGTTCTGAAAATCAAAAGCTACGGTGGTATGAGATCAGGTGCCAGGATCGGTAACCCAACCCAAGCGACCGTGTATCCCTACCTCCATTCCCGTCCCATCCATCCCCAGCAGAAGGTTGTTACCGCTCGAGCTTGGCGACATGCAGCTTGACGACTGTTGTTTGTTGATCAGCTGCAGCTTCTTGTACCCTAATCGTATCACCTGTCGTGCATGGAGTATAGTGTTGGTGGAGATGTTACGGCTGGTAGTCCTCGCTGCTCTGCTGGCTGGATAAATGCAAGCGGGCAATGCAACCGCACCACACTAATGTCGTTGGCCTCGTATTAAAAAAAAAAAACAAGCAGTGCAGACGTGCTCTTCGGTGGCCTACGATTACCTGCATTGGCCGCTTGACACCTTGCACTGATGGCTACAGCGAGGAGGTTTCATGCTTAATCCCTGGGTAATAATAACCGGTGCCAGTGCCAGATGTTGGACTTTTCCCGTCGGGAGGATGGCGAGTCGATTTAGCTTTGGTTGAGCTGTTGTGAGTGGGCTCCATCATGTTTGATCGTCCAAATCGCTTTCATGGTCATGCCTGTAATCCAGTCTGGCTAGTGAAACAGACTACTGTGGTCAACGGGTTGTTTACGAAATATAGCATACATACTGTAAGTGGGTTGAGGTCACCTTCCAATCTATTGTTACTTACCTGTATGTTTCGATACTGTATTGAGTGTGTACAGTACACTGCTTTGGTGGGTTGTGGGTTGTGTTTGGTGGTAAGAACAGTGCAGTAAATGGTACTGTACTGTACTGTCTGAACTTTCCGACCGGGCACCTTCCTCCAGCACATTCGCTTGTTTAGCTAAGGTTGAAGACGGGAAGAGGCTTGTTTGCTGTCCCTCTTTTGGCTTTCTCACCAAATTAGAGATACAAGAGAAGGTTCAAGACTGGCATCCGCGCCTTCAAACTCAAAAGTCAGTCCCTTACCTGCAAGCCTTGCTAGGTATCCTGCATTTCCAAGTATTGCAGCAGCTGTCATTGCCTTGGCTGAGCCCTCACCAAAGAGGCTGGACCGACCATATTTAGGGTATGGCTCGTGGATTTATGGTTTGCATAGTTATGGCTTGAGGACGCCTCGCTTCCCACTGGTTTGCTGGACGACAGTCTCCCTTCGTTCACATCGACTCAACAGATCTGCTTGCTTCGTTGACGTGTCTCGCAGTGGTCGAATGTGGCTTCCGTAGCCAAAAGCCATTAGTGATCCTGCATATACCTGCTTCTATCGGCACAGGACTTGTCATTGAAGAAGTGTTACCTTTTCAAACGTGAATAGTACCAGGTGGATTGTTCGCTTGTTGTGGCTTTGCTGAACCAGGACTTGCTTTACTTGCGGTCTGTAGCTTCGTTGATGACTGGTACTCCAACAAACATCTCGACATTTCAACATCTCTCAACACCTCAACCGACCACGCGTGGTCGTCGTCGAAGATGGCAAACCAGGTGCAAGCAGAGCCAAGATGGAGAATCCTCATCACTGACGACAGCTTCCACTGTTGGGCGGGTGATAGTAGGGTTATGCACAAACTCAGAAGATGCCCAAGTTCAACCTTGGCTACTAGGTGCAAACTCGACAATGCTTACCTCGTAGTGAATCCGGCGGTTCTGGGAACTGTGAGACCGTGAGCCCTGGCTTTGCTTACCTGGGTACGGCACTGCAAAATCATCCCGTCTCGGCCCAAACTCGGCCATGCCCCAGGGCGAATGGACGGACGGTGGTTTCTCGGCATCAAATAGCTGGAGGTATCTAACTTCCAAGGTTGGTGGGTAACAACAGCAGGGCAAGGCAATGCCATCACTTCCATTGCATCATCTGCCACATATACCCACCTCAGCTACCTAATTAGAATCACCACAACTCAGCTGCCTTTGCTAATGCCAACGGCCACTCTAAAACGCTGTCTGCAAGCTTCCACAGTGGTCAAAGTTTCTGACGAAAATGACTCAAGTCATCCTACTTCCTGCCTTGGGAAAACGTTTCAGCGATAAGTAATAAAATATAAGCTGTACGGGTTTCGGCATGCCAGTGACGACTGCATAGCCACCGGCTCCACCTCGTCATCAAAACTTTAACCACAAGAATCAACACAGCGCATCGCTTTCCTAATCTGGAAGACGAAACAATCCGATCTTATCATATCACGTTGCGAAGATCTGCTATTCTGATACGTCGAATCTGGCTGTGTATCGCAAACAAAGAGGATCGATGAATATAGACACCTATATCCACCTATCTACCCACAGATGTCAGTACGTTGAGGGTCGATATCGAACGCATGCGGAAATGGGAAAGCGAGTATAACTGGCGAGGTGATGTGCAAACGACCTTCAGTCACTACCGCTAAAGAAAGGGAAAATACCTACGTTCATCTCATCTTACCGCATCTGGACGAGCATTGCCTGAGAACTGAGGCTGAGTTGCGACAACCGACTAGACCTAATCCAGTCAGCTTTGCGCTCTTCACCTTCTGCGACTGCATCTGTTGCGACATCCCTAGTTCGACTCCAATCGCTATGGTTTGGTCGTCGCACGCTCTCATGAGTGCCCACAGACAAAGGGCAGAGGTTGCCCGATATGGCGATGGCACGGTGGAGAGCTCTGTGCCGCACGACAATGCGTTGCGCAGCACTGCCTGGCTGTGTCGATTAATGCGTTGTAGTTGTGTGTTTTGATCCTCGTCTGAAAGAATTCGGATTTTATATATATGTAGGTCCCATTTGATCTGTCTTGTGGGTTTGGTTATCATTGTACATCAGCAATTCACTTCACAGCAATTGTTCATATACAAGTACATCTCCCTCACACATATCATCTGGCATCGTACCTTGCAGATTCCCGATCAACCAAACCAATCGTTCGAACAATCATTCAAAACAACCGTTTCAAACAAATCGTCAGTTTCGATATGGGTATCACACAGAAAGCAGGCCTCGCCATTGCAGAGCTGGTCTTCTTCGCGCCAGCATTCCTAGTCTCCGCCTTCGTGGTGTACAAGCACGGGTTCAAGAAGCAGATGGGCTGGTTCTACCTGGTGATGCTGTCGCTACTGCGCATCATCGGCGCATCGACAACAATCTACAGCGCAGCCAACAACGACTACAGCTCGGGCCTGGTGGAGACATCGTTCATCACGAGCGCAGTGGGCACGGCGCCGCTGCTGCTGGCCATGATGGGCTTCCAGCTGCGCATGAACGACGGCATGGAGCCTCGCGGCTTCAACCCGCAGTACTTCAAGGCGCTGCAGCTGATCAGCTTGGCCGCGCTGATCCTGTCCATCGTCGCCGGCACGGACCTGTCCAACACCGACAACGCCTCCGACGTGTCGACCGGCCGCGACTGCCTGCGCGCCTCGTCCATCATCTTCCTCGCCCTCTACGTCGCCCTCGTCGCCATCAGCCTCTACTGCCTGTCGCACCTGCGCTGGGTCCGCACCGACGAGCGCATCCTCCTGCGCGCCTGCGTCCTCGCCTGCCCCTTCCTCCTCGTCCGAATCGTCTTCACCCTCGCCGTCGCCTGGTCCACCTCCGGCCCCTTCTACATCTGGGACGAGAACGTCTGGCCCGAGGCCTTCATGATGTTCGCCATGGAGGCCATCGTCGTTTGCATCTTCGCCTTTGCTGGCCTCAAGACCCCCAGGATGACCGAGAGGGAGCTGAAGACTGGCGGCTTTGAACAGCACGACCCTGCTAAAGAGCTTGCCGTCGAGGAGGGCGGGCAGCAGGCTGGCGTTGTCAGGAACTGATCCATGAGCAAGACTGTCTTTCCTTTTTTCTTGTTGTCTTTTCCCTTTTGTGCAGAGTGGGATTGAGTCTGTGTGCTAGCGCAGGTGTTCGGATAGAACTGTGGTTTCAGTCAGATTGGAGGAAAACATACCAGCCGGTGTTTTGTGGCTTTTTGCAACGGCTTCTGGCAATTTACATATCAACTTGAAAATCTTCATTGTGTTAATATTCATCTCATCATGACTTTCTCTTGATTCGTACATGGCTCCTGGATTACTGCTCCACATTTGTGCTGTATGTCGATCATCATCAGATTTGAAGGATCAGCATCAATTCGTCAGACATTGCACTCAATCGCTGCCTTCTCCACCAAAGTCACCAAGGTCAACCAAACCTCTCGGTCTGAGTTTCCTGCGTGGCTTCTCTTCCTCTTCACTTTCAGCCGCATCGTTGTGGCCCCAAGTCTCATTGAAAGCCTTAGTCTCGGCAAGTTCAGCTTCTAGTTCTCTGGCTTCTTTAATCTGCCGCGCTTTCTCCTGGCTGAATCTTCCAGTCATGCCTATGTCTCCCAGCAACGATTTCAAATGCTTGATCTTCTCTTTATTCGTATCAAACTTCTTTAACTCTTTACCCCATACTTTGCGAATCCCACACTTCAATAGCCAGCCTTGTAATCGTTTGATCTCTTCCTCATCTGGTGATGTATTTTTCGAAGCGGCTGACGCCTTGCTCTTGGAAGATGCGGCTTTTGATGATTTCTCCGGTGCCGCTTTCTTTCTCGTTGCCCTTTTCTTTTTGGCCTGGGCTGAAGGCTCGTCGAGAACTATGGAATACTGGCTGCTGTCGTCTGCTGCATCCCCGTTCGTGTGTTGGGTCTCTGGTTCAGCGCTTGTTTTCGGTGGCTCGGACAGAACGCTTTCCTCATCCGAGCGAGGCGTCTTGGATTTGGATTTGGATTCTGCTTTCTTTGTTGGCTTGGAAGGAGAGTCGTCCTCAGGCTGTGCATCAGACTCGTCATCGTCTGAGATTGCAGCTTTTGCGCTAGATCGTTCCTTCGCTTGTTGTGGCTTCACGTCTTGTTCAGGCTCAGAAGCTGAGTCAACAACACTGTCAGATGTTGGCGTAGCTGCATTTTTCCTCCGCTTGTTCTTTGGAACAACATCTTGTTGTTTGCGCTTTGTCCCTGCTTTTGACGTCGACTTTGTTGTATTCGTGCTTTTGTTCCGGACGGGAGACGACGCTACATCGGATTGTTCGACAGCGGCGGTTATTATGCTCTTGGTACGTGTTTTCCAAGGGTCGCGTTTTAAGAATCCATTTTCCAGCTCTAGTTCCGCCTCGGCAGCCGACCGCGCGCTGTTGATCGTCACTTCTTCATTGTTGTCTAACGCGTTTCGTACAATCCTGGACAAACATTGTTCGAGGATCTCCTCGCTGAGATCCGGTGTTGGAGCATCTGACAGTTCTGATTCGGACATTTCTTTGGGGGGTGGTTTGCGCCAAGTGAATTGTGATGTGAGGCGAGATCTACCTTCTATCGCATATGTGTCGTACCTGGAAGCGCGTTGCGACAGTGTGGAATGCGGAGCAAGCGAACCTTGGAAGCTAACCTTGCCTTGTAGACAACCTCCCCGCAGAGTAGACAAGGAGAGAGCGGGTCGTGCCGCGCCCTCCGACTGCCCTCCGACGAAAGTGAAAGTGAAGCGAGACCCGACATTAGGTAATCATCAGGGACCCCACTATTGGATAGGACAGACCAACGATGGACTGCAGGCAGAAGGCTCAAGGTTGACGGGACGGAAAGTAGCATCCTCTGGGTATCTAATCTACTGTGTTCACCATCACAATCCAAGTATCTGCACAAACCTCTACGAAGAATTTCATTGTTCCTTTGGCATATCAGACGGGAGATCTTGTGGGTTGTACAGTGCTACACTGCAGAGGTGGTAATTGGGGTCAATCATTTGCCTGCCCACTCTCTCTGACATCAGCGGTGCGTAAAGTCGTACGCGGGAAAACGCCCACCAGCCAACTTCAGCTCCGCCTTTTCAACCAAAACCCTAGGTATCTAGAGACCAGACTGGAATTGGATCCAAGTACTCGTCTCTCAAGCTTTGGATTGGCTTGGACTGCTGATTACGGACGTCAAGGTGACGGATTCCAATTCGAGGGTGCCGCTGCAGATTCACCACGATTGGGTGTGTAGATTGGAACTTTTGCCAGCGTTGCTGTTCGATGGTTACGCTATTGAGAAGAAAGCCGCCCTCGCATTGACATCAACCATCGCTCATTTCACCGTCTTCCCGACATATTCACGAGTGTTTTCTGGAATCGTCCCTCCGCTCGTCGAGAAACGCATTGCTATACCGCCGATACACGCCACACCGATACAAGAGGACCCGCGTGGGTTGCTTGCTGCGTTGTGTCATCTGAATCCTTGCTCTTCCTCGCTCGTGATAGACCGTGTTGGATTGATACAAGTGAAACTGGACCGGATAGGATCAGGTGAAGTCGAGCTTTTCCACCCATCTATCACCCATCTATCACCCGCGGCCCAAACCGGGAACTGCCGATCGCAGCGGCGTGACCACGAAAGGAAAGCACAATCACCTCACCTCTGCCGCTCCTTCCTTTCAAGGCTCCTTCCATCCTTCTCAGCACGCGCAGCTGGCAACACGTGACTGCCCAATTCACTGCTTCAGATTCACCTGCGATTTACCACCTCGTTGCCTTGTTGCCTTATCGCCTCAGGTTAAGGTTGTCGTCTTGTGCCTTGGCATCATTCTTGCCCTTCATCAGGTGAGTCGCTCATTTGCCACAGCTTCAACAGCAACACAACAACATCAACTCGTACTTCTGTTTAAACCACTTCCTCCCCATCATCCACCACCCCAACACCACCAACACCACCACATTGCTCTCTCTATTTAATCCACAACCTCTTCATCATCTACCGCCCCCAGCAACATCACACTGCTCCTTAAACATGAGTCTCCCACGCCCCACCCTTCGCCGTGATTCCACCTTGGAGCGCCAGACCTACCAAGCACGTCTAGTACGAGCTTTAGTCGTTCGACAAAGTCACATCATACTGTTTCATCCATTAATCCGCCTCTACCTCGACTATATACCCTTGCTGACATCAATATAGAATCGGTCATCTCCAGGATGAACTCCAACGAGACAGACAAGGCGTCTAAGGGCCGCCTGCTTCTGGTCTCAAACCGCCTCCCAATCAACCTTGAACGCTCTGAAGATGGCCACTACAAGTACACCATGTCTTCTGGTGGTCTTGTCTCTGGTCTCAGCGGCTTGGCCAAGACCACCAACTTCCAGTGGTATGGCTGGCCTGGTATGATGATCCCAGAGGATGAGATCCCAGGCGTGAAGGAGCGCCTGTGGAAAGACCACAAGGCTGTGCCCATCTTCATGGACGCTGAGCTTAGTGATAAGCATTACAACGGTTTTTCCAGTTCGTCATCCATATCCTTGGCAAAGCTTGATGCTAACTTATTCTAAGATTCCATCCTATGGCCTCTCTTTCACTATCACCCTGGTGAAATCACCTTTGATGAAGCTGCATGGGAGGCCTATGTTGAAGCAAACCGTCTGTTTGCCAAAGAGATCGCTCGTGACGTCCAGGATAACGACCTCGTCTGGATTCACGACTACCATCTCATGCTTCTCCCTGCCATGCTTCGTGAAGAGATCAACAACGGTCCCAACCGTCGCAAGAACGTCAAGTTCGGCTTCTTCCTGCACACTCCATTCCCTTCCTCTGAGATCTATCGTATCCTCCCAGTACGTAACGAGATCCTCCAGGGAGTGCTTCACTGTGACCTCATCGGTTTCCACACCTACGATTACGCTCGCCACTTCCTATCGGCTTGCGCTCGCATTCTAGGTCTAGCAACCACTCCAAATGGCGTCGAATTCGAGGGCAAACTCGTCACTATTGGTGCTTATCCCATCGGAATCGACCCTGAGAAGTTCACTTCTGGTCTACAGAAGACCAATGTCCAGCGCCGTATCGAGACCCTCGAGAAGAAGTTCGAGGGTGTGAAGATCATCGTCGGTGTTGACAGACTGGACTACATCAAGGGCGTTCCACAGAAGCTCCATGCGCTCGAGGTTTTCCTCACCGAACATCCTGAATGGATCGGAAAGGTCGTCCTTGTTCAAGTTGCAGTTCCTTCTCGTCAAGATGTTGAGGAGTATCAGAACCTACGAGCTGTAGTCAACGAGTTGGTTGGTCGTATCAATGGCAAATTCGGCACCATTGAGTTCACACCAATCCACTTCCTTCACAAGTCAGTCACCTTCGACGAACTCATTGCTCTGTACGCAGTCTCGGATGTCTGCCTTGTCAGCTCCACACGTGATGGAATGAATCTCGTATCTTACGAGTACATCGCCTGCCAGCAACAACGTCATGGTTCCATGATTCTCTCTGAGTTCGCCGGTGCTGCGCAGTCTCTCAACGGCTCCATAGTCGTCAATCCCTGGAACACCGAAGAACTGGCTGATGCCATTCACGACAGCGTCACCATGGGTGACGAACAACGTGCCGTCAACTATCAGAAACTCGCCAAATATGTCAACAAATACACGAGTGCCTGGTGGGGTGAGAGTTTCGTTGGTGAACTCTCTCGTATCAGCGAACAAGCCGAGAGAAAGCTCAAGGTTCGCCGTCAGAACACCTTGGATTCAACTTCGACAGATAATGCCGGAAATGACGATGAGAGCCTAAAACAAGAGGAGGCTACCGAGGTTGAGTAAGGAAATTAGCAGCATGACAACTTTTGCACCATGGATATCCTATCTTCCTAGTATACTTATTAATCAGCCTAACCTTCCCGACATGAGATCTGCTTTAGTGTCCTGCTATAGACTAACCAACCCGTCTGGAATAGGTCTGAAGATAGTGATGACGATGGTTTAATGATGAAGACGACAAGGCGTAGATGAAGTCATCAATGAAGCTCTTAATGATATCCACCAGTGATATCTACGAATTGTTATTCGCCAACGAAAAACTTCAGATAACTTTTACAAACAACCTCTACGAATAACATTTCTGAATTATGACTTCGGATACCATTTTGCTGTACGCGAATATCAAATCGGAATCGACAAGCAAGCACGTTAGGAATCAACAATGAACAACATAGTGGTTTGAGAGAAGGGGCTATCGGTACGAAGTGGGAATGTAATGCTTTAGCATGACTCTACAAGCTCGACCAGCAAACGCTTAGATATAAGATGTATCTAGCGACAAATACGAGCCTGCGATAACTAATTTCACCCACTCTACTGATTGTATTGTTTAATTCTAAGCATTGTCTTGACTGGGGGCGATTGATTTATAGCTTGGCTGTATAAGGCCATCTTGAACCTTGCCAAGACCTCTGCTGCGGCGAACCCCAAACCCCCGAAAGTACAGCATCCAACCTAATGCATCAGGAAGGCTTCAATTTCCAAAATCCTATCCATCCATCACACGACCGCATTCAACCTTGTGTGCCACGTCGAGATTTTCACAATGTCGCGTCGAGCATTGACCCTACCCATTAGGGGTCTATCACGACAGGCGCCCTCACAGCATCACCAACAACAACAATGGATATGCAGGCGCTGCATCGCAACCCAATCCGAGACAATAACCCCTGCTGCTAGCAACATCCCTCCTCCATTCGACCCCATCCGACAGCAACAAAAGTCCCTCAAGAGACCTCTGGGCCATGCAATCCCTCCACAGTACCTACAACACACCACCACAGATCTACTGCCGCCCCATGAACGCGCCCAGCGCGACAAGACCGAGCCGCACAAGGAGATTGTGGGCGTCGTAGTCAGTGCCGGCAAGATGGACCGCACCGTGAAGGTCCGCATACCAGGCCAGACGTGGGAGCCTAAGATCGGAAAGGTACGCTGAAGCTTGGACAGGATCATTGCGCTGAAGAGGTTTGGTTGATCTGGATACTGATGATCTGGAAATAGTTCTACGCAAGCCACACAAACCATCTCGTTCACGACCCGAACAATTCCCTAGCTGCCGGCGACGTCGTTCGTCTGCATCGCTTCCGCGCTTCAAAGACCGTCAAGCACGTCGTTGCCGACATCGTCACCCCCTTCGGCACACCAATCGAGCAGCGAAACCCTATCCCTTCACCGGAAGATCGTCTGGCCGAGTACAAGGAAAAGCGTTCCGAGAAATTGGCGCGGAGAAAACTCCGTGTGCGCGCCGCTGCAGGTGATGAGGCTGCCATTGCGTCTCTGCGTGAGATGGGTCTTGACCCTGGCTACGGTGCCGAGGCTGGTGTGGGTGCCACCGGTAATGTCGAGAGAGGCAGGGGCAAGAAGCGAACCCCAACGAAGGGTGCGATCCTCGGCGAGAAGGGTCAAAAGTTGCCCGTCGGCGTTTTACCGGGCGGCAAGCACGAAGTTGGCAAGATCGATGCGAGGGCGAAGAAGAATAAGCAGTCAGCAATCAAGCTCAACCAGAAGGCTGAGAACAACCTCGTCGAAGCCAAGGAGAAGGGTCAGCAACTTGCCGCTGACCACGGTCTTGGAACGGATTCCGGCCTCAAGAATGTCGCGGCTGAAAGAGGGACCAGCAAGCATGGCAACGATAGCTGAACGAACTCTCGTGTGGCGGGAGCAGATTCGATAGTTGGTGGTTTTCCACCATCGCCAACGACTTTGATGGAAGTCAGTGTCGCGTAACGCTGTGTATATAATATACAAGACGGTACTGGTTCTGGATTTCATTCATTACCAAAAGTGTCCAGAACTTGCAACGAGGCGGCCGGCAAGATCCGTCGGCCAAAAGGAAAGAGGATAGAAGAGGAGAGTCGCAATCCTCATGTGAGAATATGTACAATACACAAAGAAACTTCTAAATTCAAATCCACGTATGTGGCTGGTGGTTCATCGCAACCGGCCTCACCATCTCCATACTTTGCCATCCGTGCTGCTCCCGGATAGACTTGAGTTCGGCTGCATTTCCAGCGTGCGGTGCAAGTCATACAGGTCGCGTCGACCAGACGATGAACGATGTTTCTGTATCATTACATCTCCCCCCCATTTCAAACGAGCTCAGCGGTGAAAGTTATAATTGCATTCGATACACGTTCTAGCCTGAGGCCTCCGAATGCCAGAGCACTACTACGTTCAACAATATCGGCGTGGACGTGAAGGCCCCCAGCGAGACGTGACTGAGGCAAGAGACTTCAGAAATCAACTGTCGTTTATATATCTCAATCCGAATTATCTAGCTTTGCCAATGGAATCAAAACTACGCCTGCTCTACACACGTGCTGCTCAGGCGCCCGTGTGTGTCGGTACGCAGGAAGATCACGATTGCAGAATGCCATCGTCCGGGCGGAGATCCCTCGTTTGGCTATAGGCTAGACGAACAATTCATTGGCGTCCTGCCGCGAGATTCGACATTCTAGAATGATGTTCTAGCTTCGACCAAACGGCTTGTAACGTTAAGGTGGCTGTGTAGACCTGTAGGAATGTCAAGTTTTGGATAATGCCGGCTAGCGAAACACGTATCGACTAACGACGTCCTCTTCTCTGGCAATTCGCCTGAGATCTATAAAGTGAGTCACCGTCTGATGCACATCGTGCTCTCGGCGCTCATCAAGTGCAACGATAAAAAATTGTAGACGGTGCCTCTTTAGCTTCATCGTGGCATTGAGAAGAAGACTCTATAGGTCCTTTGTTATCGCAGCGGATTCGCCAATGCTTGTATGGGCACTGTCAAGCACAACCTGTGAATGAGGAAAGCCCTTCAAAAGTTGAGTAAGTAGTGACCTGTACATGCCTTCGAGTGGCTGTTCCAAACGCTCACCGCCAGCATTCAAGTAAAACGGCATGTAAAATTCTTAATGCTTCTTCGTGGATGACACTTTGCTGTTCAAGTACTTTATAAGCACGGATTTGCCAGTTTCAGGCTTGCCTCTGATCCAGAGAAATACGCAACGATCCTCAATTACTGTATCTGAATCGTTATACACCCCGGCTCGATAAGATGGGTGTTGCAGAATCCACCGACAGGTCCCTTTGAGAGGCTGTTTGATGTTCCGCCTTCTCGAATCCATCGTATCGAAAGTCAACATTTCCAGTTTGCTTTGTCGCCTTGCAACCAAGTCTTCAGAAGGGTCTTTGAAGTGAAAGCTGCTATGCACAGCCGGACGCGTAGAATCCAGCGCATCGTCACCGCAACGTTTTTTTTCCATCTTTGCACGGAGCCGTCTCCGAGCCTCCGAGACACCCTCATCATAACGTGGTCCCATCATAATACCACATAGGCCCATGAGTGTGTAGTAGTGGTCTTCGCGCACTGTCGTTCGGCGTCTATAAGCCCACTGTAGTTTGGTGGTACGGTGGACTCTGTCTAGCGGGTACCCTTTAAGAATCTCGGTATTGATGCCGGTGATTTCCTGTATCGAATCCCTTAGGTCAACTCGATTTTCAACATGTTGACCACGGGCATGGAACTCGACGTGTCGAGGGGCAACCAGATCCCGTACCGTCCAACCGCGCGTGAACCAACGGCAAGTTCGAAGACCATCGAGAAGTGATTGCCTTCCTTCACCGTCTGTCTTATACTTAGAGAAATCTGAAAGGTAGAGATAGCAAACTGCTGACTGCTCGTACCATCGGAACATGGAACTTACAGCCGTCGAAAGCTTAGATGAGTTGGTTTTGTCGATACAACATGCATCAATCTAGAAGTGCTTCAATCCTTTCTTCTCTGCCTCGTCTGTAGTAAATCTGATTCTGAAAAATGCATCTTTGTTGTGTGCAGTCTTATCTATAATGTCTTTGTAAGTCACGTCGTCCTCTATTTCGCCCCACGTATTGGAAAGAATGGCGTAAGGCGGAGTGTCGTGAAGCGTAGGTGTGAGTGTTAAAGTCCCATCGTGGCTACGCTGTAGTAAGCGCATGTCGACAAATGAGCGCCTTAATCAGAATCTGTCCATCAAACCGCGATGGAAGACCTAATCACCTGCTTGAAACATAGAACAATCATTCAAGAGGACATGAAAGAGCTCAAAGCGGTGCGAGGAGGTAGGGTTATAATACCTAAGCAAGGCCGAGGCTTTGCTTGCCGCAACAACACGCGGCTACAGTATCTTGACTAGGAAAACGTAGCCTTCCCAGATTGCAAGGCTAGACGTGTTCAAGGGTCATTTGAGCAGGCTCCAGGGCGACGTCATTCACTGTATGTAGCTTCTACATCCTCTCCACCGTATCAGTTGATGGTAGATAGACAAAACAGAATCAAGATGCATCTCCAAAGATAATAGAACTGTTGCATGCAAAACATGGAGGTTGACAAAGCCCAGCCAAAGATCAAGCGACACGGCCCAGGCTAAGCTGCGAATCCAGTCTGCTGTATGTTTTTGTTCTTTTGTGACAGGTAGGTTGATTTGGCGACTTTCGTTTCGCCCGTGAGGTTTTCGCCATGAGCTGGTAGCCACTGCTCATCTGGATCGATTCCGTCACAGCAACCGTCCCTGATATGGCTGGTTGCCTGCATCGCGTATCTAGACCGCTAGGGTACACGCCGAAAGACTAATTCATAAATCCAAATATTGACCACGATGTGTCAGTAAGGGATGTCACAAGAGTTGCCGCAAAGACCTACTCGGGGACGCGCATTTCCGGACGACCTCTCGTGTCAGAGTCTGCAATGGTGAGACGAAAGGGCAACCTTCTCAGAACCAAAAGCTCGTCCTTAGTAGTTGTCCACCACCCTATAGCAGTCTAACAAAGAGCTGGTAATCAGCCAGCACTATTTTGCCCCTCTTCATGCTTAATAAAAAACCATCATCAGCATCTTCATCTGGCTACGCTTGGGTCTGGGAACGGTGTTGTGATGTATTTTTCAACCTCCTAGTTGACACCTCGCCACGTAAGTAGTCTCGCGAAAGAATTCGCGAGTGACAATCGTTTGTTGAATTAGGTCTGGACGTGGCTGCTGAGCATGAGAGAGCGCCCCTGCAAACGTCAGTTGCCCTACCATTTATGACGTGCAAATAGTTCAGGAACCATTGGTCGCACATCAGCATCAGGGTCATCTGGAATTGCCATGCAGCGTGAGAATGCCAGTAGGCTCGCCTGTGGATGTCCGATCGCGAAGGGGCCGGGATCACAGCGCAATGGTGGAGACGCCATCAATCCCTCCCTGCGCTCTACCATCCTCCTCCTGGTAGTCCGGCCCTTGCTTGTGGCGGTCCGATCGCGAAGGGGCCGGGCCCAGAGCGCAATGGTGGAGAAGCCATCAATGCCTCCCTGCGCTCTACCACCAGCCTCCTGGTCGTCCAGACCTTGTTGACTCCTCGCGAGTCTCATATTTCTCGTCCCAACCGTGACCAGGTTGCTGAAATTCGGGTTGCCCAACTCGTGACACCGGAATTTCTCGAGCCACATCCTACCATCCGACAATAACAAAGTGGTGCCTAATCCAGTTCCCGTCACATTTGTGACCTATAGACAGGCTCAACCATTCGCTGGGGTAAGGCTGTACCATGTACACCTCCGGTCTAAACGTCGTTCTATTCTATCGTGATGACCGGTAGACTGAATTCTGGCTAAGTCCGGTTTCCACCAAAGAGCAGGCGAATTTCAACTGGGATGTTGAGCACAGCGTCGATCATCCGTCTATTGGTCGGTTCGCAACCCTACAAGGTGCTTGGTGGATTCCCAGTTGCAGGCCGTTGCTGGCGATGTAGGAGAGACAAATGAGAAGAGCATGGTGGTGGCACCTATGGTGTCAACACCATTCTGATCCGGACGCCTGGTCGGAATGCATCTGTCTTGCCATCGACGAGGGTCGAAATCGAGCCCTGCGCTGAAACTTCCAGCCATTACTGCGGTGTATGTGTGGGATCCATTCCAAATGGTGTGAGTGGCATGATAATTAGCTGGCACTCGTTCACCACTTCTCGCAGTCAGGTCTCTTTTCCAGAGCCGAAGAGAGATAGAACCCAGACTTGGAGTCTACGTAGCAGAATGTGAGAGTGGGAGACCATTTTTGTCACAGTTCTTGAACATGAACTTCTCGCCGTTGCGAAGGAAAAGTCGTGGAATTGAAACTGTGCAAGGTTTGGGCCAAGACCATATGCGGGAAGAAAGAGATGGAGAGAGAAGTGTATATGTGCTTGTAGGCGAGCTGGCAAGAGTGCGGGTGAGTAGCTGCTGTGCGCCCATGTCATGCCACCTTGTCCATACTGGGAGAACCTTGTCTGTGTCAGCAAGTTGACGAAGAAAAGCATTACGGTAAGACTCACCGGCAATGACCAAGTCATCATTGTAGGTAATTGCGCTTGGACTGTTCATATAGATCCGGCGTACCTATAGTAGGATAAGACGAAGACATGGAGATATAAAGATGAGCGAGGTGGTGTTGAAAAATTGGTGGGATGGAGAGAGTGCACGATGGGAGATCGGACAAGGAGTCCAATGTAGAGAGGGGGCTGAGCGGGTTATATATTTGCATGCCTCCGTTTACAATATCTCCCTTTGCGTACGCGGCTTTTTTTTGTTGTTGGAAGTCATGATGGACGTCGAACGGAGCTATATGGTAGGCGCAATGAAATTCTTCGATCGTGAGGTAAGTAGCAGGGCGTATGGTGGAAGTCGCTAAGAAGGCACAGTCACATCTGCTAGAACGTCAAAGTGAACCTCCCTCACACGAGGATAAGGCAATAGAGAGCAGGTTGTTTAAAAAAAGTCGTCATCATTCATCATTTCCCTATGTTGTCGTGCGTCAAGAAATACGAAGTATGTGTAGAAGAGAGCAAGAAACCGCTCGGTCATGAGTAAACCTTCCCCCAGTAACGCCTTAAGTAATGGAAAAGCCAACAGATTCTAGGCGGAAGCCTCCAGGATCTTGGGGCCATCCTGGACCATCTTCGTGATCTCTTCGTTCTTATGTGGTAAGAGGCCCAGTGCGTAGGCGACGTCGTTCCACTGGCGTTCGTTCTCGGCTCTTGCAAGACGCGGTGCCAGCTTACCTGCCAGTTGCTTTGCGTGTTTGTCCTGTTGATCCGTGTCAGTAAAAATGTCTCAGACCAGTTGTGGCCCTTTCCTGGCTTGTGTCTTACCTTCTCAATGAAACCCGCCAGGAACTTGATCACCCTCCTGAAACGCTCCTCCTCTAGCCCCTCGTCCGAAGATAGCAGGGAGAACATGTCGACGAAGTGATTGTAGACTGCGTTGTCCTTGCCTGCCAGTTCTGCGAAGAACATCCTGCTCATCTCCCGGATGCCCATGTCGTGATCCTCAACGCATTTGGCCATTTCGCCCAGTTGGCCCTTGACCTTGACCTGGCCGGCAAGGATAAGGAAGGTAAGAGTCATTAGACACGTGCGCCTAACTTGCAGGCTTGCGTCAGATAGGCGACGGTACAAGAAGTCGGTGTTTTCGTCGATCAAGTGGTTGAAGCAGACAGCCATGTCACCTAGCGCAACCACCAGGTTTGAGCGTGTGGTGGCCGCAGGCGAGCGCTCCAGGATAGTAATCAGCAGGCCCAAGTTGGCCTCACAGTACTCTGAGCTTACGCACATCAGTTTGGCCATGCATAGTGCTGCTTGCGCCTGCAATTCTTTATTTGGATATGCCGTGTTGTTACTGCAGATCTCCTTCACCAACGGGCCGAAACTTGTCAGCAGCGATTCTTCGCCGTATAGAAGCTCTCGCTCTCGTATGTGTGCAATCGCGTCAGCGAAGTCGTCCTCGTTCGTGCCTCCGATCAGATCCATCTCATCCTGTTCTTCTTCCTTCGTATTGGAACTTTTAGATGCTTTGGTACGGCTGGCGGCAGCCGCTTGCCCAGACGATCGCTTTAATGAAGCTGGATCGCTTTTTTCCTTCTCGACCTTCCGTCGCTTGAAGTCTTGCTCACATAGTTCGAGATGAACTATTTGCTTGAGCGCAATATGACCTACCGAGAAGAGAAGCTGAGACAGACCTAACGCCGTGCCAGCTCCTTCGACTTCCTCGGATGTTGACTGCGGCTGCTCGCCAACAGGCGTTTCCCGAGGCTCTCTTTCCACGTCGTCCATTTCCATATCTCCATCTGCGTCTACATGGCTTGTCTCTGTTTCCTTTTTGGGCGATCGGTCGGCTTCGGATTTGTCGTCGTGTCTCGGGGCGAAGACGGTCTTCGTCTTCCGCCTCAACACGTTGGAACATAATACGTCAGGGTGATTGCTCAACGCATAAATGGCTGTGATGGCTTGCTCAGCCAGTCCGTACCACTCGGCGCTATCGCTCTGCATGTTTAATAGAGAAGCAAGGCGAATCAACACAGCGTGATCATTGGGTAGACGAGTGTTAGCTTTCCCTTGTAGCCCCTTCTGATTCTTCTTGCCCACCATTCTTGTCAGAGCAATACAGGTGTACTTCGCAAGGATGAGGTCCTTCCTGCCATGACCACCGAGACCTATGCGTAGACATATCTCCATTTCTCGAATAACTATCTCGGGATCTGCAAGGGCCAGCATGCCGAGCACGATGATGGCACCTCGCCTCTGTTTGTTGGAAGTTTCCCTCTTGGTGTAGCCATAAACTTGCCAAAGCTTGTCGATCACTGAAGGTGAAACGTTCTTTTCCTTCATCATGATGGCTAATAGTTGCTCCAAAGACGTGAGCTCTGCTGGAGTCGCACCGAACGTCAAGCTGATCATGCTCTTCGCAATGTAGTTTGCTGCATCATTCTGACTGAATCCCGTTGGAGCGTCAAAGAATAGACCCTTGTAACACTCGATGAGGTGTGTCTGTACAGCCTTGCCTTCGTCGCTATTGCCCTTAGTCCAGATCAAACGCAACATACGACGAATGCCAGATTTGCTAGTCTGAACCGCGTACGCATCAGCAATGACGAAGAAATCCATGGCTTCAATGACTTCGCTTTTGTTCTTGCTGCCCAAGAGTTGAGCTACACTGGGGCTGGCATCTTCAAGAACGGAGATGAATTTGAGAGCCTCGGTATAATATCTCTTGGTAAGTTGTAGTTTGGAAATGGTCTCAGCTGTAGCGGCATCTTCCTGTGCCTTTTTGACAATAGCAATCTTTTGCTCATCAGTCATTCGATCTTGCTGGTTGTCAGCCTGAGTGGCGTCCTCCAGCAAACTCTCATCGACTGTCTGCTCAGTCTTTTCACCCAGACCAAGTGTGCCTGCAGGTGGCTGAAGTCCGTCGATCTGTGCCTCAACAGCCTCCAGACGTTCATTCCATTCACGCCAGCTGAGCAGACCACCGTGCATGGCAGCAAAAGGATGCGTAGCCATGAGTTTGGCGAGCAGCCTGATGGCATTTCTCCTGACGTTGCTGCTTTTGTCCTCGAGACTGCGGGCAGCGAGCTCCGCAGCAACCTGTCTTCTCCTTGGAAATTTCGTCTCCAGATCGCACAACTTAACGTATATCTGGATAGCTCTGCATCTGCAGTATGGGTTTATATCAAGGAATCTCTCTTCCAGCACGTCGAAGAATGCATTGATCTGCCCCTTATGGTTTTCTGCTCTCTCACCTTCTTCGACACTGCTAAGCATCGCAATCAAGTTGCCGCACACTTCAATGATAGAGCATCGCAGGGTGTAATTTTCGCTTTCGAGCAGCTTAGCCAGGAGTGTGACCTGTTTCTGTACCACTCTGGGAGCGAGTTCGGAAAGCTTCGTGACAAACTGCGAAACTGATTTCGGCCCCTTAGTATCATTTGCTGAGAACTCCTTGTTGCTAAGCTCTTTCATAACCTCTTCAGCAAGCTGAGGATAGTCGTACTGTTCAGCAAGGATGTTGAGCAATTCCGCCATCGGCTCGCTGAGATGCTCGAAGTAAGTAAGGCTCTGAATGATGCTAGTTTGGGCACCGTAGGCATGTCCGTGATGCTTGATCGCTATGCACAGCACTTTGAAACAGTGCATGCGAATGCCCATGCTCTTCACCCGCTGCTCGGATTCCAGTATCTGATAGACTGGCCTTGTGAATAAGCTGATGAAAGTGTCCCGCTCGCTAGTGGTGACAAATACACGAGACAGCTTTAATTTCATGATCTTCGCCATAGTATCAAGAGCCGTTTGAAGCTGGTGCGCTGCATCCCAACCGGCATCACCTGCAGACGACTTGCCTTTGCCTGCCTTGCCCCTCCCCCTGGCAGCTGGTGCTGATGACTTCTCGGTACTTTTTGTCTCTACCGCCGAGATGGTCCATTGCAAGAGAAAGGCGAATGCCTCCAGTGCTTGTTTGTGCTCGGCGGTCTCCGTCTCTCCATCCTGCTCTTCCTGATGTATGACCTCGCCCTCTGCTGCGATTCCGCTCGTGATGAGGTCCAGGATTTTCGACAAAGCTATTGATGTAAGGAATGGTGCTTGTCTGGTATGGTCAGTATTCTGCTGGACGTCTGAATCGCCAGGATGGGAGTTGGGAAAAGTGACGCACTTGAGCAGTAATTGAAGAGTGTCGAGACAAAGAGGACTACAGATCGCTTCTGGGCTCTCTGCGACCTGATCTATAATTTCATTCAGTGCCCTGTCCACCAGCGAGGACGAAAAGGCTTCTGGGTCGCCTTCGCATTCCAGCAGATCTGATACGGCTTCAGGTGTTTGGATGGATAGCGGGTCGTCGAGATAGACCTTCAAGGCCTCGTTGATGTCGAAGGTATTATCACCCCCCATGTTTATCCGGTTTGCGCGCGTGTGCGCAATTGTGATCGATTGACTGCTTATCAGAAAGGTAAAGAGGGATGTTTTGACGAGGGGTCATCTATGCGACAGAATGCAATATCCCTACGTTTGTAATGTTGTTTTGTTTCCCCTTTGGGCGTAGCGTTGGTTTCTATTTACCTTGCGCGTGCCCCGCGAGTATTCTTGTCTCGCGCTCGTGGCTTGCAAGGGTCTACACTTGTATTAAGTCGAGAAAGGTGATCAACATCACCGCAACAGACAAAGCAGCTAGTGATTCTTGAGATCCGGTCATCTAGCGGGACTACAAGACGTGTCTATGTCTGTTAGAGGTGGGGAAGGTGAAGGCCCGGCCAGACAAGCTATTGCGGATCAAGACTCGGACGAAGCATTGACAGAAGAGATGGACGAGAGCCAGGAATCGATGGATGAGAGCAGGGATACACTCTCAGAAGAAGAGGAGGAGGAGGAAGAGGAAGAAGAGATTGACGAGCAAGTGCTGGAAGACATTGAACGATTTGAGAAGAGCTTTCGCAATATATCGAAGAGGTATCGCTTCATCAACCGCATTGGAGAGGGCACATTTTCGACGGTCTACAAGGCCGAGGATCTGTTGTATGACCACTACGACAACAGCTGGGATGTTGACGCACAAGAGGTCGATATGTTGGGGCGGCCGATCAACAGAACCCGTAAACAGCGGTTTGTTGCTATCAAGAAGATCTATGTCACCTCCTCACCCTTGCGCATCTTGAACGAGCTGGAGCTGCTGCATGATCTCAAGGACTCGCTCAATGTCTGTCCACTCATCACCGCTTTCAGAGATCAAGACCAAGTGATCGCAGTCCTACCGTTCTTCCAGCACAAGGACTTCAGAGAGTATTACCGCGATTTTCCGGTGTCCGAGATGCGCATCTACTTCCATTCCCTGTTCACTGCACTGCAATTCGTGCACGAGAAAAAGATCATCCACAGAGATATCAAGCCAACAAACTTCCTGTATTCACCTGAGCAACGACGTGGTGTCCTGGTGGACTTCGGATTGGCAGAGAGAGAAGACACAGACTACCATCCTTGTAACTGCGAATTGGGGACGAGCGACCGACAATACAAGTACTCGAATTCGGTCTATGCTGCGACGCAGGCGGCCTCATCGCGTAACGGGCACAACACACTGAGGCCGTCATACCCTACAAACGACAACCGACCATCACGACGTGCCAACAGAGCAGGGACGCGTGGGTTCCGCGCACCAGAAGTACTGCTGAAGTGTACTGCTCAGACGACCCTGATCGATATCTGGTCATGCGGGGTGATAATGTTGACCTTTCTCTCCAAACGCTTCCCTTTCTTCCACAGCACAGACGACGTCGATGCCTTCATTGAGCTCTGCACCATCTTCGGAAGGAGGGAGATGAAAGAGTGCGCACTATTACATGGTCAGGTTTTAGAGACAAACATACCGACTGTGCACGAAGCTGGATATCCGTGGGAAAAGATCCTACTATGGTGTACCGGCCGCAACAAAGAAAAGGGCGCAGGCGCTTCCAAAGAGCAGCGTCTGACTCCTGACGAAGAGGAAGCGGTTGAGTTCATGCGTGGATGTCTCGAGTTGAACCCAAACAAACGCTTCACTGCGGCGTATGCACTGAACCAGCAAAGCTTCCTACAAGATGTCAGTGTATGATCTATTTGCATGGGTAATGTTCATAACTATTACCAGCTCGGCCCCAGGACGAGGAAACCTCGAAGCATGTGGAAGTATTGCATTGCATGGAGCAGCACGATGGATGAGGCGTTTATTGAGCGTGTTTATTGAATGGATAAGTCGATATCCTGAACGATACCCTTTTTATGTAAATATATCCACGATCTTCAATCATCAATCCATGATCCAGCATATCAATTTCGACATATATCCACCATGATGTCTGAAGCAGTAAGTGCTTTGTTCGTGAACAAACCTGCCTGCTAGAGCCAGCCGCAGCCTATTTAATGAGTTGAATGCATATACTATATGATGTTACCATTAATAAGATATAGACATGGGCCACTCATGATGGTTGATGAGACGATGCTTTCCTGATGCATGAACCTGACCGAAACATCTTCTCTCGATGATCATCAGCCTTACTCATTTAGCATAGATTTCCTCAATCGCCAGTCGTGTGAACACTTATAGAACGTACATAGCATGCTTTCGTAATTGAGCGAAGATCGGTCGTGGTACCTATGGGATAGACCTTGCACTATCCAGGTCATACCGAATAGCTTAGTCCGTTCGGCATGACTACCAGCCCAGCCACTCCGTTATCTGCATGAAGTTCGGCGATCTGGAGCCAATTAATCCAATTTACGTCCTCCACTCCAACCGAATTCCGAATTCCGGTGGCATCATTTTCGCTATTCTTGAAAACCGACCTGCTCATCCTCATGATGCCTTATATCCAATAGGCTTCTAATAGAGATGCCTGTTATTCCGCTGTGTAGATCTCGTCTCCATGTCTCCTCTGCAAAGGGACGAGTCCGGGTTCCCGCAACGCCAAAGGTATCCTTGCTCAATCACATCTCGCGAAACCTTGTAGACTTCAGCATGTGCATATCGTCTGGTCATCTCATCTTAACTTCGACTTGCGTCGGATGCGGTATTCGAGCCGACATCAGTCGCGATGTTCACCTTGCTGTGGACGTATTAATGTAGCACGCCCACGGGATGACTGGATTTGAAGGCATCGGACCACCCTTAGCCAGGGAAAATCCTTCCACACTTTTGCTGCTTTTGGCCGCCGCGGCTGCCGCCAGCCTCGCGCGATCCTTGCTTGACTTCGACACCGCAAGGCGGCTGGTGGATACATCTACTCCCTTCTTGGTGGACCTGACCGCCGTCACCTAGCTGGCCCACTTCTGCCACGCGCGTTTGTGCATACAGTGGGGTTTGCTGCGCCTTGTGACCGTTAAGTATCTGATTTTTCAAAGGGTTTTACTCTTCGGAATCACAATAGTAGTAGAACTATGCGAATTGATGACTTTTATCCAAGAAAGCGGCATAGGATCCAACGGCGTGAGTCACGGTTACCTTGTCTCGGTGTACCTCATCCTTCATGACTGTTGCTTCGTGACCGTTGCTTCATCAGTCATTCAATAGACGGTGAGAAAGCCGTTGGCATTGGTGTGATGGGGAGTCGAGAATGTATAAAGGAGAGCAATGATGTCCTCGTTGCATATTATAATTGAAGCGTATCGTTGCCTGATTCAAAGCAAAGGAATTGCGCTCATCACCCGGACTTAACTATTCCGATTCTCGGACTACTTCTCACGAACAACCAACATCGACACCCAACACCGTCAATCATATAACAAGCCACCTTACCACCCGTCGAGACCTGTATTCTCTTTTCCTCTCACACATCTATCCAAAAAGAACTCTTTCTACGAATAGCAGTAACTGTCAGCAAAACTTTGCAATCGACAACTCAGTACATCAACAAAATGTCGAACCTCAAGAGCTCCACTGTCATGTCTGAAACCTCATCAATCATGTCGACATCAACAACCTCGTCCAAGACGCAACTTCTCAAGGAGAAGATCTTATCGAGGAAGTCGTCACCCAAGTCATCTTCGAAGAATCTCTCTCCTGGTGAGAAACAGGCCGAGAAGCAGGCTGCTCGCATCAACCCAGTCGTCCTTGGAGCATGGGCATCTTTGAAGTAAATCTCGCCTTTTCTATATTCTCTTTTTAACTCAATAAGTCTTTCACGATGGACCAAGTTAACGTTCTCCTCAGCATGTGAAAAGGACTTGAACATCTACGATGGTGGCTTCTTCATTTGGAAGAGCTTGAACGACGGCGTTTGATGGATTTGTTTCGGCCTAATATACCACACTAAGGGTTTCTGCTTTACGATGCTCTTGATGTATTCACACAGATATCTGAAGAGTTTAATTAACAATCGACTGGACTGGCCGTCATAGTTTCACTAGACATATAGCAGTGCATTCAACAAATTCACGACATGTCTCTCCTGTTACATTCACCACTCATGACGTCTCTCTTTCATATCACCTCACCATTCAGACTCGCGCTTGAACATAATCTTCTTCACCAGTGCCGTGAGACATTCAGCAATCGAGACAGCCGAAATGGTCTCAGCATGATGTCGGTCAGTCACAAAGATTCGACACAGCTCAACCATTGACATTTCAGAGACTGACGCTTTTCTGCTAGGACGTTAGCATCCTATGGTGAGCTATCTTTGTCTTGCAATTCTTCACGTCCAAGACACAGTCCTTTCCTTCACGGAGAACTACGTACATAATTCGCCTTCGCATCTGCATGAACGTTTCTCCTCTTCTCTTACCTAGCAGTTACCGATACAGTTCGATGCAAGGAGACCAAAAGCCTTCAATCTTCAACATCATGATCGACTCTGTCACTGTCAGCAAGAAACGCACAGCATCAGACGCTTCCCTCTCAGACCAATACCCTACCGATCGAGCCCCAGCCGCCCCACACACTCAGACTCCTCCACATCAGCAGGCAAGAAGACCAGCTCGCACTTTGTCAGACCCAAGTGTGTCGATGGAAGGCCTCCAACTGGCTTCCACAGACAGCGTGTCGAAAAGCCCCTCGAAGGAGAGACCTTCTACACCCGATTTAGATGGTTATCACAGTGACCTTGATATGTTACGCGACGTTGACGCTGGCACCGAAGATGAGACTGAAGAAGAAGAGGAGGTTGACGAAGATGAGGAGGCTGACGAAGATGAGGCTACCGAGGTCGAGTCTCTCACATCTGACATCGATGAACATGGCTTTAATGCAGATGAAAATTTGGAAGGCGGGATCGTCTCCAATTCACCGACCAATTTCAACGAGCCCCGAAGCGCCATCGTCAAACTGAAAGTGGACACGACTAAACTCAATCGCTTCAACGAACAAAGAAGCAACAGCGATTTGACATATGATGTGAGCCCAAATTCAGCAAAACGGACAGCACATCCACAAACTCCAGACCCCAGCCCGCCGCAGAAGACGCACCAGCAGCCGAAGCGAACAGATGGTACCGATGTTGGAAAGTCCACAGCCGCAACCGGTGTCAAGACCGAGGTAAAGAGAGAGAAAACACCTCACGATCCAGGGACTGATATTGCCAATGTAACGATCTATGAGTTGCGCCAGCAGGGAATGGATTTCGACAAGATCGCGGCAGAGATGAACCGTCGCTTTCCACCCAAGAAGGAGACGACGGAAACCAAAAAAGAAATACGTGAGTGGACGCGTGCCGCATGCGACGGACGCTTCAGACGTAACGGCGAGTTTGTCGCACGCGCTCGTGGGGAGAGATGGAACCGGTCGTGGTACATGCACATGAAGGAGGGGATTGACCCTCGAAAACTCAAGCCGGAAGAGAATGACAACGCGGCTCCAAAAGCGAAAGAAGAGAAATCCACGAACAGTGAGGAGACGATGGAGGTCGATGAGGAACGTTCCCAAACCCAAACCAACCTCAACGGTGATGTTCCATCAGCTGCCGGCCGCCGCAATGCGCTGGACTCGGCCAGGACCCTTGCCTTACTACGCGCCGCAGCCGACCGCAACGAGCTGACTGACGAAGAGCTGATCATGAGGCTACACGCACACCGGACGGACGTGCTGTGGGGCTATATTGCCGTCGACTTCTCTGAGATCAGAGGCAAGAAGATCAATGCCAGGGAGGCTCGAAACTTGTGGCTTGAGGCGCAGAAAGATTGAGCAAACAATACAGTGTCATGCTGAGGAAGTTCATTTGTCTTGGACGCCTAACAGGATTGGATGAGCACGATCTCGAGGTCTTATACCACAGATAGCCCCCAGTCAATCAAAGGTGACGTTGTCGCCGAACTTAACTATAATGATAGCCTACGTTCGTTTCACGTCGTTGATAGCTCTCTATCGTCACGCCTGGTGAGATTGAGATTCAATAGTCATCGTTCAAGGTGTTAATGAGAAAACTCACCTCGAAGTTGATTAGAAATGTATCCAAAGCATGCTCAACATTTATCTGAGGTTAATTATGGGGGTTGGAGCTTCATGCTTGCAAAATGGTAGCCGGAATGGAAGTACTGATACCGGAGTCTACACCGATACAGAAGGTGTGGAGTGAATCTTATCTCTTTGTAGATAATTTCCGGATGCTTTCCATTATCCTGTACCACCCGAGGCTGCATCAGGTTAGACATCCCGGCTTTCGCTCTTCAGCGTCGTCCGTCTTGATCCAAGCAGGGACTCGGACAACTGAATTACGTGCTTTCGTCTATGAAAACAGATTTTGTCAACTAGAGAAGACCCCTATCTCTATAGTATTACTTCGGCCGATCGACATATCTCATAGTTACCCTCTATTATGTGGCAAGTTAATAACCATTGCAAATGAGATAGAGATCGAAGGCCGATCCAAAGCCGATCGCTCGTCTAGACGATATAGTCTATAAACAAAAGCAAAGGAAGGACCAACATAGTAGTGTGGTGAGGAGCCAATTGGCATGCCGGATACGTGTCTATCGAAAGCTTGATCTGGGTGACCGCCGTACTCGTTGATATCGTCACCAGCACCTTATTCATTCCTCAAGTGTCCCGATTAAATCAATAGTCTAGTCGGCCTATGATTTTGATGGCATTTTTATTATCTGGGGAAGTCGATACTTTTGAGGTGTTCGTTGAATGTCAATAAAAAATGTCGGGAACAGCCTCTTCTTCCAAAATTCGTAGAATCCGCTCGCTACTAAGCTCTCTTTTTGATATATTCCTCAAAGTTACAAACTGAGATCGCTCGAAATCACGATGTCTTTCTAATGCATAGCTGAGTCATGACTTTGACAGGGTTGCTGAAAGATCGCTTTTCCGAATTGCCAGTCTTCCTGGGTTAAAGACAGCCAAAAGCCGCAGTTGCTTGGATTACGAGACTAGGCATTTCAAAACTACCTCTCATTGAGTAGGACGCCTGGAAACCCACCCAGCCAAGTTTGGTCGATCCGGTCGATTCTCAAGCCATTGCAATTCGTTCGTGATTCCGTGAGAATAAAGTAAGGCGGTAACGGGTGCTACATTCTGCTTCTGACAGTGCCAGCAAGGATTCTCATCAGCGTCTTTTGAACTTATATTACGAAGGCTCATATCCAGCTCGGTGCGTTCTGAGAAAGCTGTCACAGTAGATCGAGCTTACCGATATAATACTCTTCATACAAACTCTACCAAATGTTTACATAAATATGAGGCGTTCAAAGTCTGGATTCAGCCTTGACATTCTGTGGTGTGTGGTCGTAGACGTGCCCCTGATCCCATATCACAAGCCTGAATCAGAGTGGCTTTTGTGCGCTGTTGCGCTATATGTATAACGACATTTGTACTTTTCATTTCTCATGCTAATCGTATCTGTCTATTGGAATATTCAAGGCTGCTTCTATCCTGAAGACCGAGACTCTAGCGTAATTACGATAGATGTAGTCCAGATCAATGAGCTTTGTTTTCACAAGGGCAAACTAGTCGTCCCTCCAAAACTACCACTTGCTGGGCGCCAAACTGAAAAATCATCAGACAGTACTACTACGTGTACTTGAGGGTGAAAGGTACAGTGGCGACAATTTCGTAATCCCTTTCGTTTTCAGCTTTGCCGAATATCTTGAGGGCCTTGATGGACAAGACGTAGGCACCCGCTGGGGCAAGAGTGCCATCGGCGAGAGTTCCATCCCACGGGACAGTCTGGACACCTCTGGGTTGGTAGAGCAGAGGGAAATCGACGATGCTGCCAATGGAGAGGTCATTCGTCCTCGGGCCGAATCCACGGTCGCCATGGCCCCAATGGTGACCCCAGCCATAGTGAGGCCAGCCGTGATGGCCGCCTGGACCGCTGGCAGACGTGGTGCCATTGACGTAAGGCACAACGTCGACACGGGTGATAGCGGTGCCGAGGGCGAGTGAGAATACGATGACAGGGTATACAGTCGCGTTGGAGCCAGTGGCAGCAGTGGCATTGATAGTAAAGACGGAACCCGAACTGACGGGATTGTAGTCGGCGTCGTCTGAACGGCTTAGGTAGGTGAGGTCCTTGTCGAGGATGGTGGCATCATACAAGCTACCCACAACGCCCTGGTACGGGAGCGAAAGACTTTCACCATTGGAGGCGTTAAGTGCAATGTACCCGCCGTAGACAGCGAGCCTGCTTGCATCCAAACCGCGTGGTGGTGCTACAATAAGGCCGACAGTCTTCGTGCTACCAGCTGGTACTGTGATCTTGGAAGAAGAGAACTCGATGTCAGCGTAGCTTTCGACGATCTCGTTCGGGAAAACATCAGGATAGATAGTATCATTCACACCGAGCGTGTATCCGGCCGCAGCCCCAACATTAGAGAGGGAGTACGTAACACTCTCGTCGCCAGTATTCTGGATGGTGAACTTCTTGTACGGATTAAAGTGGGCCGTATCGTTGAAAGGCAGGCTTGAAACGCCAAGGATAGTCGTTGCGTGTGCAGCATCATAAGCCTGCACAAGACCACCACCTTGTTGCGCAACTGGAGCAAGGTATGGGTAGGCATCTACACCATCATGCCACAGATTTGGGTTGGCGGTGGAGGAGAGTAGACTCTCGATTGTTGCAGGATCGAATGTACCACGAACATTGCTGATGAGTGCGACAATGGCAGCAGTGATTGGACAAGCCATCGACGTACCCGAGAGCACAGCATAGCCACCCAGAGGAAGCGGATAAGTTGAAAGGATGATACCACCAGGTGCAGCCACCTGAGGCTTCAGATCCAGTTCGTAAGTTGGACCCCACGAGGTATATGTGCTTAAGAATCCACCGGTAGCGTTGTTAGGCGTTGATGCCGCATATTGAGTCGCATAATCAGGATCGATGATATGAAGTACGACATTCTCGCCGCTCTCAAGATAAGAGATGAATTCAGCACCTTGTTCAGCAGTGACTGTCCCAATTGCCTTGACCCCATCAACAGCAGCACTGACAGAAGCAGAACCAGGTGCGTTGTTGTAGAACATAACGTACTGACCGCCTTTAGCAACAATATTTGTAACTTTCTGGACAAATGTGCAAGTGCCACGACGAACGAGGACAATCTTTCCAGAAAGGTCAGGGGTGTCATCAGGGAGGGGGTCACAGGCGTTAGCAGGGTCAGTTGTGTCGTAGCTGACAGCCCATAGTGGTAGAGAAATGTTGCCCCATGCACCGGGATTCCCGAGTGTCCAACCAAACTGTTCACTACCACTGGAGTTGCCGACACTGTAAGATGCATTGAGAAGAATGTAAGGAGCCAGCACATTGTCCACAGATGCAACGGCGGTGACCTTCTTGCCATTGGCGGCAGTAGAGGCATAGAAGAGACCATATGAGCCATCATTACCAGCACTGACTGTACAGGGAACGCCCGCTTCCACAATACGCTGGACAGCCACAGCCCAGGGATCCTCAGACCAGCCAGAAGCACCACCAATGGAGGCGGTGATGATGTCGGCACCATCTTGATATGCTTGGTTATAGGCAGAGATTAAGACATCGTTACCAGCGCTACCACTACAGCCGAAGACTCTGTACATGCCGAGAGTCACGCTTGGAGCGGCACCAGTGAAGTTGTAAGGGTTTGGCTGAGCAGCGATGATACCCGATACATGAGAGCCATGGCCCTCGCATCCATCGTAGGGATCATCGTCTGGCACAGGTGTGTTGAACCCATCGTAGTCATCACCAACAAGGTCAGTACCGAAGGACACAAGATAACCAGGACCAAAGCCACCACCAAGGGCGGGATGGGTATAGTCCACACCAGTATCGATGACAGCAACACGTACACCTTCACCGGTAATGCCCTCAGCTCGCAGCTTGTCGACCTGGGTCATGACGTGGGGGGAAAACCCATCGGCATCTTCGAGAGAAGACTGGCGCTTCTCAAAACCGGAACTCGCTGATTGAGAGCTCTCCTTGGCTGTCCATACGACCTCATGCTGGGGTACGCTGTAGACCCTGACTGGCCAGATATTCTTGACTTCCGACATCGACTGAATCTTTTGTATGGCTTGCTTCTCAGTCGAAAGGTCGTCGAGCTGAAAAGATGCACCCTTGAAGAGATTATACTTCAAATCCAGGCGATGAGAGACTGCATGGCCAGCCTGACCAAGAGAGGCGTAGAACGCATTTGTGTCCTGTTCCTGTGCATACTCAACGATGTATGCGCCGGGAACTTTGGGTGCAACGTCCTGTTTCAACGATTGACCATATGAAACGAAGGTCGACGCCGCCAGCAGCAGCTTTGAGGCCAAATGCATCTTCCAGTCATAAACAAGATACAAATGAAGGATGAGAGAGTGAAATGATGAAGGTACTGCTCAATTCTTACCGTCCCAACAATCCGGCATACCGTCTTTATACACCAGCAACTCTCCATCTTGGCTGTGCAGTCGGGAAGGGTTCCATTGTATGGTGAACGCAACAGGAAGCATCCTATGTTCTGTTGGCCGCAAAGCACCCTCCCCCCACCCTCGCAATTGATAGATTCGCATTGTGCAAGCAGTGCTACAACATGGAGTTGGAGCCACCGAGACGGGCCAGAGCGGGTGAAGCAACAGATGGGGTTAGGATCCCCATGATGAAGTTAAACCAACCTGTATAAAACCGCCCCAGTCTAGACGAGTCAGGAAGGTGCGACAACACAACACCTGGGGTTGAATCTTGGCATATTGAAGCGGCCGGTTGGCAAGCTTGGCGTCAATCCGTAGGGCAGGGCATTGATTGCACCATCGTTGGGGATTCGCCAGGTGAGACCTCGATAATGATGGCCAATCCTGCTTCAGCGAGGGCCAAGAACGTTTGTGGGGTGGGTGCGGGTGTTGCTGCATGTCTTGCTCGGTCTCGGTCTGGGCGAGATAGAAGATGGAGGCTTCAAGATGGGATTCAATCACCGAGCATGGACATGATCACGACTGAGCCCAGTAGACTTTTGTTTCAGAGCTACGGTGGCTTGGCATGATTAAGTCTAGCTATTCGACCTGCCTTTTGAAGCTTGAGCACCATGATTGGTGTTGGCCTTGTGCGTGAACATGACCTGCTCAGCGTGGAGGAAATACGTTAAGCCGTGAAGCAGGGAGGTGGCCAAAAGCCGCTAGGATCGTCTTGCATGGGGACTAAGATCGTTCCTGACCTGAATGCATCTCCAGTTTGAATGCTGTAGTAGTGGGAGGCAGTGGAAGGGATGTTGGGCATACGACCCCATCAAGCTCTGAGACCATTGGCGCAGGATTCTTCGTTGTAAGAGCGAGAAGGCAGGTGTCTCCCATTCTCTACCCAGCCCTGTCCTATCTGGACATGTAGTGTCGGCGGAGAAGCCCGTCACGCTCACACAATGTGAGGCATCTTTCACTTCTGGTTGTCGCCAGCCGAAACCCTATCAAAACACGAGCTTTGTAGTCAAAGCTCACGGTAGTGCGCATGCGTTACGACAGGCGTGAAGATGTAACTTGATTGCCGTTGAGTGTGTCGGCCGCTTCAGATCACTAAGTAATGCAGTCGTCCCGGCCCGACAAGTACGACAGACGACAAAGACTTGTAGCTGGTATTGCGCAAGGCTGGTGTTGAGACTGTGGTAGATTAACTCAGAATTGCGTGTGGAATGTATATGTCTCGTCGTCTGCGTCACCAACCATTTCCAAGCCGCAAAGCTTTTGGTGGCTGCACTTGGCTATGGGCATGTGGAAGCTTGCTGGGCTGTTTCCAAGTACCGGCTACTTGATGACTTTTTCGGTGTAGCCATTGAAATACAGACGAGGTACCGACGTCTGTTTGGCGGAAGAGACTCGAGGTCAGCAGAAAAGTATCGAGACACCAAATGCGCGACTTCCTCTTTCGGTACATGTCAAAGCCACTTTTCACAGACAATTGAGCTGCACGATCAAATGCTATGGCACGTCGCGCACAGTGGGTATCAATCATCACAAGATGGGGGAAAGAACTTCTGGCAACAATCTTACACACGCTTCGTGTCTTCATATGCAAAAGCGCCGTTGCTATCAATCAATGAAGCTTAACAACGCACTTGATCTCTGGAAACCAGCACTACACAACGATTTTTACCTTTTCAACCGATTCTCATTGTTGAGACACTCTTCCTCTGAAATTCAGTATACGAATCCAGCGTGAAGTCTTCCGTTATCCCAAACATCTATCGAGAACGATTCGAACCTTTGGAATGAAGAAGCATCCATTATGCTGCCCTCAGACTTGGAGCATACGGCTATGAGTGTTGAAAACAACGATGGAACAACAAATGATGGCCGTGCAATGCAGCCCACATCAATCAGAATGAGCATAGATTCAGGCGAAGATGAACAACAAGACGCAGATGACGAAATGGGCTACATGGACGATGAGGGAGTAGCCCCAGAGCCTACGCACAGCGAATCGCAGGAAGATGAAACGACCTCGCTGAACACTCCTCTCAAGCGCAAGTTTGGCAAGGACGGAAATACTCAACGAAAGAAACCTCAAATATCGAGACAAACAACAGGGCAACGTCAACGGAAGCGTCCTGAGAACATTGTAAGTGGCACTTTTTGGCTGCAGGTTTATCGACTGACAAGGTCATGCAGGTGACCAGCCGCCCAATCGGGCGCACACTCGAAGAATGTCATGAGTGGGATAGGAAGCTCATCGCCTGGCGTGACGCTGGCGAGTCCTGGTTAGCAATCCGCAAGCAATGGGAGGAGATGACGGGCCAGAAGAGTGGTATGAGCTCGCTTCCAAACCGTTATCAGTGCGTACCATGACAAAAGCACGCTATGAAAAGTCCAGTCACATCTGTGTATTAATTTTGACAGTCGCCTCAAGAACAACTTCAGCACCATCCCGGAAGAACACCATAGTAATCTGCTCGAAGTCAAGCGCAGAGTGGAGAAGAGGTTCGACGAGAAGAAGTGGGAGATAATTGCCACTGAAATGGTCAAGGACTGTCAGGCTCATCACATGGTATTTTTCTATACCCTCTCCATATCAACAGGCTCATGCGCAGAGGTGGAATGCGCCGCATGATCACTAACTTACTTTGCAGCCCGACACACTCAAGCGGCAATATAAGAAGCTCATGATTAAGGCTGGTTGTCGTGGCCCAACGGATGAGCAGAAAGCAGCTGGTGTTGTTGATTCAGACTTCGACATACAGGTTTCTGAGGATGATTTTTGATGGAATCCTCTCGAGGATTGAGATTGGTTTTGGTGAAATTTATCAAACCACCCTCGAGGGCTGAGGTTGGTCTGGGTGGAGATGGATGTAGGTACTCAATACAACATAACATCCAATGTCTCACGAGGTGAACCTTCGTCACATCAGTCATGGGATAGAATAGCCTCCTGCCATAGTTCTACACTGTTGAGCTCGAACCTCGGAAGAAGATGGGTGTTATGCCGAGACAAACAACGGACTACTAAAAATCACACCGAGATATCTGAGTTTAAAGGGATCTGCAGCGCGGGAGATGCCGTCGAACAAGGCAACCACTTAGAAAGTCACATACGTTGCCTTGCCTTGTAGTTACTTTCCAGCACCTCCGTGATGCATCATTTAATAGAACATGACCCCTCTCACGCCAGGCATAAGAAGCCAGAATCCGCAGCAACATGAGCGCGCTCTACAACTCTGCGCTACGCCAGTCTAAGGCAATCCGGTCAGAACTGGAAGCCTTCGCTTCGAACACCAGCTCCAACCCGACCGCCCTGCAGGGCCAATTGGCGACTTCATTGACCGCCTTCTCGCGCACCCTAGACGATTTCACCCGGGCGGTAGACTTGGAACTCATACCTGAAAAGAAAGAGCTCGGGCAGGAGCGCATCACACGGTTCCGACAGGACCTGCTAAGCTTTCGCAGCCGCCTGGCGGAACTGAAACACGAGAAGGAGCAGGTAGACCTCGCACAAGGCCGCAATGAGCTGTTCGCAGGCGCAAACGGCGGCAGTAGAAGGTCAAACGCAGGACTACAGTCTTCCTCCACGCCAGAGAATCCATACGCAGATGCGAACATTGCCAAAGCCAGTGGCAGCGGCGCGAACGTGAACCCGCTGTTCAGGACGACGAATCCAAATTTCCAGCCTGGTGTTGGAGGTGTCAATTCATACTCTGCATACCAATCGCCTTACGGTGGGCAAGCTGGGGACAGGGAGGCCCAATCGTTAAGGGAGAACTCCTTCTTCATCAGTGCGAATGCTACGCTGGACGAGTATCTGGAGCGAGGCAGGGCGGTGCTCGGCGATCTAGGGGACCAGAGGGAAATGCTGAAGGGCACTCAGAAGAAGCTCTACAGTGTGGGAAATACGCTCGGTATCAGTGGAGATACTATTCGCATGGTGGAGAGGAGAGCGAAGCAAGACAAGTGGATATTCTGGGCTTGTGTGGTCGTATTCATCATCTTTGTCTACTTTGTGCTGAGATGGCTTGGGTGAAGGATGGGTTTCGAGCATCTATCGACCACGCGTTGCATTGATTGATTAAGATATTAGCGAGGCGTCCGGGTGTGTACCACATTTCAAGGCTGAGGGAATCTGTCGATACTGTAAGGCTTAAGAAGGTAAACAACGAAGCATTATCGATCTCATTCAACTTGATGATGCAAATGGGAATGTCATTTACAATATGCAATCTCGCTAAAAACGCCATGAAATGACGCTGCCGTGGCAGCATCTCCTAGATTAACCAGCCGACCCATTCCTCGATGGGGCAATATGCCTCGCATCAAATGCCTAACAACACCAAGCGCCTTTCTCGACAATGCAGAGACCAATCCCTGCAGAGATATATTAGAAGAATAGCATGTCGTCGTTGCTCCATCCGATTTCCAGGAGCGCCTGGTGTACGCTCTTCTCCATCGCCTCAGGACCGCAGATGAGAATGATAGAGCCTCCCTTCCCGTCAACTGGTTTCGGAAACTTGCTTCGGTCTGCATGTTCCTTTAACAACGGCGCAGCTATACGCCCTCGCAGACCAGCCCAATCGTCAGGAGCTTGTGTAAGAGTATAAAGCATATTGCACCTGTTCAAATCCGTAGCGGCAAGCTCATCCAAATCTGTTTTGCAAAGGATGTCTTCCAGTAACCTGTTACCATTGAGCAGGGTGCAATGAGGAAGCGACTGTGGAGGTATGCCTTCCGCAGCCTCCAAAGCCTTCTCCTGCATGACCGCTCTGAAGATCTGGAAAATTGGGGTGACGCCGCTCCCGCCGCATATCATGATGAAGTTGCTGATGTGCCTCTCGACGCCATTGATGAGGCAAACACCTTGACCCTTGTACTCAAGTTTTCCGATGGGACCTTTGAACTCGACAAAGTGTCCCAATGGGAGAGCGTCCAAAGCTTGGCTCATCTTCCCTCCTTTCTTCTCTTTGCTGTCAAAGTAGATCTTCACCAATACGTCGACGGTACCTCTTTGATGCGATACAGAGATTGGTGTGTATGATCTTATGATGGCCTCGCGAGTGACTGGGTCGCGTAGACGGATCATCAGATGCTGGCCAGTTGGCAGGCCAATGATCTGCTCTGGATGGGATAACTTGAAAGAGAACACTCGAGTATCCCAAGAAACCACTTTCTTTGTTTCCAGAATAGCTTTCTTCCATGATCGCGCAGAAAGAAATGTGGGAGAGGTGTCAGGGGCATGGGAAGCGTCCTCACCAGTATCACCGCTGAGCGTTGCGCGACCTTCTTCATCTAATGACCCAATGTGATACTGTGGCATCATTGCCTTGGCTGTTTCAGAGTCTTCACACGGAGTAACTAGTCAGCATTTGGTTTCGATTGGGCCTGTGAAGTTTTGACTTACGAATCGCCATGAATTCATCAGTGCTGTCCAGTCCTGCCGCAGAGATGATGCTTGACGCACCACCTGGATGCCCTTCCAAGAAGGCGGTGCCATCGTATACCTCGCCGTTGACGACAAACCATGGCGCACTTTCTGTATCGTGCTTTCGCAGCTCATCGATCGTGATCGAATGCTTTAACCCCTCCTTCACCATAATGACTTCCTTCGTCACATCTTCGTGTGCAGGTTCAGAAACTCGTTCGTCACCGATTTGCTCACCCCAGTACCCATTGGTCAGGTTACCCCCCAGCTTCTTGACTCTCTCCATCCATCCGCCAGGCATGAGAGCGGGTTGGGTAGGGTGCTCGAAGCGCAGGTATTCACCTTCTTTGCTTATGGTAACGCGATACCAAGGGTTGTTCATCATGCCCAAGACGCTCCAATACATATCCCTTGGCTGAAGATTCATGCTTTCATCCATAGATCGAACGAAGACATCGGCAGCATCTGCAAGTTCTGATGTATCTATTTCCAGAGCCCAGTGGCACCAGCAGAAACAAGTCTCGCGCCATTCCATGTCCAGAGTCCCACCAAAGAGATCTCTCGAACCAGCTTCACGATACCGATCTTCAGCATAGTCGATATTCGCGAGTTTCCAGGTCTTGCCTTTGTCAAGCGAGATTTCGACACGTGCGACTCGTCTACCGCCACCACCATAGGCATAGCCCTTTAGGGTATACCTGGAAGAGGATGACAGCCCAGCGATGCAGAGTTTTTCTTCATGGGCAGGATAAGCGATAGCAGAATTCACATTCAAATCGTAGATCGCATATCTTTCATCCATCCACCAATCTTTGTTATTGGCAGACTCCTCTGGTGAGACCATGGTGGGCAGGACTCGGTTGTCGTAGATATGGTACCAATTGTCACTTGGCGCCTCAGTGACGATGAGCTTCTTCAACCACTTCACACTTCGACCACCGATCTGACCGGGAATGACTGCACGAAGTGGTTTTCCATGATCCGGTGTTAAGACTTCGCCGTTCATCTTATGGGCAAGCATGATTCCTCTGTTTGGATCCATTACCCAGTTCAATTTGACCGACGTTCCGTAGTACCCATTTGGTAGCTTGTCTGCACCTTCCATGCAGACGTAACGGGCACCTCGCTTTGGTTGTGCTTTCCTGATCAAGTCTGACATTGCAGTACCCGTCCATAGGGCGGTCGAGACACCTGCAGCGCCCCATGAGAAACCCTTCGTCTTACGCACAACATTCTGTTCTTTCCGTCGGTTGCCTGCACAGACGAGCGTGATGGGATAGGTGAGTTGCTCAAATTGACTAATAAGTTCCTTCAGTGTGATCTTGAATGGGTGGTCAACATGGCCCTCCACACTGAATTCCCAGTTTGGAATGTCTTCATCTTGTACTTGGGGTACATGGCCGTGATTTCGAACATAAAATAGCTCAGGACTTGTCAAGAAGCCTTCGTTGAACAGATCGGAAAGAGGTGCCTCGACGTTGAAAGGGTGCACACCAGTAAGTCTTATTAGTCGAGGGTCTCTCGGTAACCAACTGTCTGGAGTCTTTTTGTCTATTTCAATAACATCGGTAGGTCGTTTTGACAAGGGCGGCAGTGGAAATGCCACTTCTCCTGAATTTGATCCCTCTTGAGAGTCTGTTCCATCCAGTTCGCTGTGATCTGAATCTGGTGGTGTGGGTGGTAACTCTGCAGTAGACTCCAGATCATGCTTCTTTCCCTGTTCTGGAGACATAGCTGGATTTGACATGGTTGACGAAATGTCAAAAAAAAAAGTACGAGATCTTTCAAAGAGCAAGTCGATGAACCTAGAGAGCGGTAGTTTGTATGTGATTATGTATCATGAAGACGACAACAAGATGGATATATCCGGTTAATACAGAGGTAAAGATGATATGCAAATAGAATAGCACAATGGGACCGCAAACCGCCAGGATCTGTAGCAGTGCAGCAACGACAGGCGATCAGACGAAGGTAACATTATGAGCAGTATCTCCTACACGTTGGCATGACTTCCACAAACTAGGAAAGCATCCAGCAGTCATCATTGCCGACATATCATGTTGACAGGTCGCGCAGATAGCACCAACCGTGGAAGTGCGTCACCATCATCGAAACCCCAGATCTTAGGGGCCAAAGATGTGGGACTGAAGAGCATCTCCCAGGAAAAGCAAGATGCAAAAGTAAATCTCACTGCTGCGCATTGTGACAGCGCGCAACGGCCGAGGCAGTGGCATACGCCGCGGAAGAAGTAGATTTGCCTTCAACGGCGCCAGACGTTCTCTCAGTCCGATGAAACAGTCAGCAATAGCCACAAGCCAATTGAATCTCGTTCTGGCCCGATATTGGATTCTACGGGGCTGCATGCTGTGCGCTGCACGAAAGACAAAACACATGAAATGGTCTTATCAACGCTTCTGACTGAACCGGTATAGCGCATGTTGTATCACCACAGTTCTTCCGAGCCACGATTCGCATAGCTGATCTGCATCATTTCACTACAGAGTTAGCCGAGTACCTGGAATTGGAGCATGCGCCATTGATGCCGTGTATCAAGGTCATCAGTTCAGGCACGAGCTGGTTGTGCAGATCAGCGTTTGTTCAATTGATCGAGACTTGAGTTTGAATTGGAGTGACAACTTGAAAGAGGTAGATGAGGTGACGTCGGAGAAGTGTATCAGAAATCTCGGAGAAAGGTATTCGCGACGTCCAACGGCAGCTAACACGGAAACTAAGCCTAACCAATTGGTAATTCCATGATACTTAATTGGTTCATGCTTCAGTCCCAGCCGCCCCCTTATCGTCTCGTTATTCACGTCATGTCGTGGAGATCAGACGAAAAAGACGGCCTCGGAGAAACAGCAATTCGAAGATGCAAGTCGTGTCGGCTGCGTTGTCTAGGTGTCCAGCATGGATGTCAGTGATTTGCTTTTCCGCGCCCAAATCTTGGTCTGTATATCTGGGATGTTTGGTGTACTGATAGAGACCCGCCGGCCAGATCAGTGATATGGTCCTGTTGGGGAGATGGGTAAGGCAATAGAGGATATCCAGAATTAATGTATCTTGAAGTCCACCTTGATCGTGTATTTCTTTTGTTAACGTGCAGTACTTCCCTTCATTTCGGCCTGCAAGGTTTCTTTTTATTTCTGATTCTCGCCTTTCCCTCATGACTCTGGAGTAGCCTGGCTACAAACAACAAATCATGAGTATCGGCGAGGTCAACAATACTGAGGCCAATATCCTTCCGGATAAGGCCGAAGATATGGAGGTAGATACTCCATTGCCAGCTACCAGCTCACGTAAGAGAGTGGTGGTGGTCGGCCTTGGAATGGTCGGCATCGCATTCATTGAGAAACTTATGAAACTAGACGTCAAGAGGAGAGAATACGACATCACAGTCATCGGCGAAGAGGCGCATCTCGCTTACAACAGAGTCGGTCTTACAAGTTTCTTCCAACATCGAGAAGTAGAGAATCTTTACCTCAACCCTGCATCATGGTATGCTTCCATGCCTGAAGGATCTCTGAGCTACCACCTCAACACGCTCGTCACTGGAATCGATACGGAGAAGAAATCCGTGAGCACCAAACAAGGCGATGTGGTGCCATACGACATTCTTGTGCTAGCAACCGGGTCCAATGCTGTGTTGCCAAAGCATACTCCTGGACATGACGCAAATGGTGTCTTCGTCTACCGCACTATCGAAGATTTGACGAAGTTGATCGATTTCTCGGCCACGAGAAAAGGAACCGTCGGTGCCGTCGTCGGAGGAGGTCTACTAGGTCTCGAAGCCGCCAAGGCGATGATGGATCTGGAAGAATATTCCCAAGTCAAGCTTATCGAACGGAACCGATGGGTTCTGAGTCGTCAGCTCGATAGTGATGCCGGTGGTATGGTTGTAGAGCAAGTACGGAACCTGGGCCTTGATGTCCTGCTCAGTAAGCGAGTTGGCCAGATCAACACCGACGACAGCAACAACGTCACTGGGGTTACTTTCGAAGATGGTGAGACTATGGACTGCAGTACTATTTGCTTCGCCATCGGTATCAAGGCTCGGGATGAACTTGCACGTGGCTGCGGCATCAAGTGTGCCGACAGGGGCGGTGGTATCGTCGTGAATCCTGACTTGTCGACTTCGATACCAGATGTATACGCCATTGGAGAGTGTGCAAGCTGGGAGAACCAGACCTTTGGTCTTATTGCACCAGGCATCGAAATGGCTGATGTGCTTGCCTTCAACCTCACTCAAGCTAAGGTGCACTCGCCTCGCAAGTTCAAGAGACCAGACCTCAGCACCAAGCTGAAGCTCCTAGGAGTCGATGTCGCCAGTTTTGGAGACTTCTTCGCTGATAGAGATGGACCAAAGGAATTGCCTGCAACGCGCGGGAAGAAGGAGGGTACTATCGATGCTAGTGATCGCGTCAAGACGCTCACCAACGGCCCACCTCCCAGCCCTGTGAAAGCACTCACGTACAAAGATCCCTTTCAACAGGTCTACAAGAAATATTTATTTACCATGGACGGGAAGTATCTACTTGGTGGTATGATGATTGGCGACACAAGAGATTACGTCAAGCTAGTCCCCATGGTCAAGAACCAGAAGCCGCTTGAGGTCAGCCCGAGTGAATTCATTGTTGGCAAGCAGAGCAGCGATGATGATGGAGACGATCTCGACGACGACACTCAAATCTGCTCATGTCACAATGTAACCAAAGGCGACGTCACAACAAGCATCAAAGATGGCACATGCAAAAGCATTGGCGATGTGAAGTCTTGCACAAAAGCCGGAACAGGCTGTGGTGGGTGCATGCCATTGGTACAGACCATTTTCAACAAGACGATGGCATCAATGGGACAGGAAGTAAAGAATCACTTATGCCCACACTTTGACTATTCACGGGCGGATCTGTTCAACATCGTGTACGTCAAGCGATTACAGAACTTCTCGGAGATTATGGCACAATGTGGCAAAGAGCCAGACGCAGCAGGTTGCGAGGCTTGCAAGCCAGCCATCGCCTCAATCTTGGCCTCACTCTTCAACAAGCATCTTCTCGACACAGACAGGAGAGGTTTGCAAGATACCAATGATCGATTTCTCGCCAATATCCAACGTAACGGAACATTCTCTGTCGTACCAAGGGTGTCAGGAGGTGAGATCACCGCCGATAAACTTATCGTCATTGGTACGGTAGCCAAGAAATTCGGCTTATATTGCAAAATCACGGGTGGACAACGTATCGATCTGTTCGGTGCCCGCAAACAGGACCTTCCGGCCATTTGGCAAGACCTGATCGATGGCGGGATGGAGTCAGGACACGCATATGCCAAGTCATTACGTACCGTGAAGTCCTGCGTCGGCACAACATGGTGCCGCTTCGGCATTGGCGACAGTGTGGGTATGGCTGTGCGGTTGGAAGAGCGGTACAAATCCATTCGCGGACCCCACAAGATCAAGGGAGGTGTGTCTGGATGTGTCCGTGAGTGCGCAGAGGCGCAAAACAAAGACTTCGGTTTGATTGCCACAGAGAAAGGTTTCAACATCTTCGTCGGTGGTAACGGCGGCGCAAAGCCTAGACACTCTGAGCTTCTGGCCAAGGATGTTCCTCCAGATGATGTGATCCCCATCCTGGATCGTTACCTCGCCTTCTACATCCGTACAGCTGACAAGCTTCAACGAACCGCTAGGTGGATTGAGAATCTCCCCGGTGGTATCCAATACTTACGAGAGGTGATCCTCGAGGACAAGCTGGGGCTGGCAAGTGATCTGGAGAAGCAGATGGCAGAGCTTGTTGGCACTTTCTTCTGCGAATGGACTGAGGTGCTGAAGTCGCCCGAAAAGAAGCGCCTCTTCTCACAATTCGCGAACACCGACGAGCAGATCCTCGATCCAATCGAGAAGGTGGAAGAGCGTGGGCAGAGTCGACCAGCATACTGGCCCAAGGATGCGGCGACCGAAGATTTCCGCAACCACAAGTGGACGTCATTATCATGGCAGCCCTTGGCACAAGCAGACCAGTTCGCTGACACCCAGACCGGCTCATCTCTGGCCATCAAGCGCGGCGACACCCAGTTGGCGCTATTCAAGGTGCGCGGACGTTACTACGCGACCCAGCAGATGTGTCCGCACAAGCGGGCGTTCGTGCTGTCGGATGGGCTGATCGGCGAGGACTTCAAGACGAACAAATCATGGATCTCCTGTCCGTACCACAAGCGCAACTACACGCTGAATGGTGACGATGCCGGCAAGTGCGCCAACGACGAGTCCGTCAACATCGCCACCTTCCCCATTGAAGCGCGCGAGGACGGCACCGTCTATGTCAAGCTTCCGCCGGTCGAGGAGCTCGATGCCCTACTCGGCACTAGCAGGTGGAAGATCAAGAAGGATGAGACTGAGGCCGAAGGTACCGGTCCCATGGACAAGCTTGACAAGAAGTTCCAGCCTCTGAAAGGTTTCAAAGTCCTCAAGAGCGGTGGAAGCCATCTCCCTAATGGCATGGGTGCTGAGCTTAAGGCCAATGCCATTCTCGCTGGTGGTGAGAGAGGCGCTACAGGTATGGATTGGTAATTACAATCCATTTCTTAGATTGCCTTCGTTCTAGGAGCGTAGAAGTAAAGGTGAAGATGATGTTGATGATCAAGATGATACCAAGATTAGATAGCGTGCAATCCAATATTAATATTCTCCCGACTTTTGTCTTGGGCGATGCCAACGCGACATTGACCAGCAACCACCATTGTCTGACAGAATATAAAATATCGACGTTGGATGATGAAATGGAGGCTAAAACTCCCTCTTTCAAAATATCCACCAAAGCAGAAAACATCCAAAGTTAGAATGACGGACCATGTGTTTCCTGAACAGGCAAACTCATCAACTCTTTAAGGGCGCGAAGGTCCCTTTCATAACTTGCACAAAATCGCCTAAAGTTGTCCGACAATTATATCTGGGTCCTATGACTAAAAGCTGAGTAAAGCAGCCACAGTTTAGTTGCCAAATATCGTGGTCTATCTGCCGTGGCATTTAGTTACTGTTATCCCTCTACCTTCGTTGCACCGCCTCTTACCGAACATCTCATCTACATCCAATATGGCGGTCCCAGAGGAATCACTATGTCGAGCCACTCTCTGATTTGACACCTCAACGGCTGCTAAAGAAGATCAACAAACTACTCGCCTCTTCCTAGAGCACGTGGGTGTGAGCCATGATGACTATTCTACATACGTATGAGCTCGGGACTATGACCGTACCCACCTGACTATAGAATGACGGCCATAGTGGCAGCGATGTACGCCACATACAACAGCAGCAACTTCCTATCCGAATTGATGGACTCGGTATCGCACGGTCACTGACACTCGTACCGCAAAGTCAACCAGAGGGAGGAGGACGCGGTCGACGATGAAGATATCGAGGCGAGAGGCCGTATGTTGCAATCCGCGTTCTACTTAAACCCATCCAAAAGTGTTCCAGAGTTAATAGAGAAGACGCTGTTTGAGGAGCAGCTTGTATTGAAGTAAGTCTGGTTCGTATAGAACCACTGAGGACCTGAGAAAACCCCAAGGATCTCGAACGAATTGAGCGGGCTCACATTATTGGGGAAGCTGCCCTGGGGTTGAAAAAGCGCAACCCAAAACCGGTCGTAGGCAGAGGATGATATTGTATAATACGATGCCCCACAAACGAAACGTACAACATCTCCAACATTCGCATTTATGTAACTTGGCTCGAAGAACGAAGGTTGGGTTTGTCCTAGAAAGATTGTGTGAACGGGAGGGGTTGTTGGAGGTGGCTCTGTGATGAGGACGGACTCCGACGTAACGTTAATGTCCATGATAAGGTTCACTTGATCGGCATCAAGTGAATCAATGTCTTCCAAGCTCAGTGTTTGGTTGTCATTGGTGGCCACAACGATGGTCGAAAGCGCCGCTACGGCCTTGATGATAGAGGAGGAGAGCACGATGCGGAAAAGGTGTACGGTAATTTGGCGTTTGATGTTATAGAGGGCAGGGGGAAAGTACATATACTGTATGCTGCCTCGGATTATCAAACAGGCTTACCAGCCCTTTCCGTATACCCAACCTGCTGCACTATCCGGGCTTACAAGCCTCTTTCAAAACCTGGCAAATCTATCGCAGTTAGGTAGCCAGATATTTGGGACACAAAGCGCAGAGGTTTGAAAATGGCTCGCTTAGAGTTGTTGCACTTCTAATTCGACATCATTGCTAATCCTCTTATGGCTGCGCAAAAGGAAACCAGCTTTCTGCCGCACGAATAACGGTTTGATGTTGACGCTGGTATTCATGACTTCAGCAGCCAGGATTACCCAGAGCAACTCGCTTTGAGCCCGCAAGAAAAGGATACCCTTGAAGCTCAGCACTCTCAGTACCCGGCTCGGCTTTCTCACCATTACGTCTTCGCTGACGATGCTCGACTTCCTTCTCGAATACGACGCCTTGATGTTGACACTCAAGGCAAATGACCCTATAACAACTATTTTACTTGCATTCAAGCCTAACCTGTAATAGACTTTAGGATGAAACTGGCGTGTAGACGCGAAGAAAGCGCTGAGATGGTTGCTATTCCCTCCTCACGGTTTCTACCTACCTACTCGTCTAGTAAGATATCCACTACGAGATGCACCTCATTGGGTGTTATATATGAAATTGAAACTTGGGTTCCGGAACACAACCTACAATATGTAGCGATGTATTCTTGCTATATCATATCTGCTACCCATCAGGTATCACGATGCGCAATCAACCATAGTTTGTGGATGCTCCAACCTACTACAGAGACATGCGGAATTAGACAATGTGATCCTGGAGACTTTTGGGAGAAGTCGTGCTGAATTCAGGGTTAGTCAAACGCCATAGTGAATTGCAATCACTTTACATACTCTCATTATATCTTCGCCACCTCTTGAGGTAGCAATGAAATCACAAAGTTGATCGGTCCATTTACTGGGTGCTTTGAGTGTCAATGCTGTGGGATCTGAATCATAGGTCCCAGGCTCAACCAGCTCCAGAAGTATGGCTCGTATGGCATGCCAATCATCTAAGCGCGGTCTTACAGCATGCATCATTCCTCACCTACATTTGCTTCGTATTATATTAGTCGTCAATCATAAGCCGCTTACTCTTCAATAGCTTACCAAGCTTTACTTTACCGCTTTAGATATAAGAGTCTCATCAGAGCACACACTGTATGAAATACCAAGTTCCTCATGAATGTATAGCAATCCTTTGACAACCTCCAAGACGATAGCGGCCGGCTCGTATTCTGCAAATGGTGCACTTGGGCTTGCATGGATCTCCGTCAAAGAGAAAGGCATCGACTCGTACACCAAGAACACATATTATTTTGCCATAATGATTGTTGATGAATTTAATCACTACCCTATATATGCATGAGTGTGCGAGTGAGACATCAACCTCGAACTGGTCTGCACACCCGTTTCGACTTCGCTAACCCAATATTACTTCTTAAGGCTCTGCATACTTCCTCGTCAGGGTCAGTTTATTACTAGGAACCTGATAAATTCTAAACACCTCGTCAGGAGTATATTAGGGTCATAAATCGTTAGGAATTTCCTAGACCTTTTTTTATTAGGTTTAGGATTCTATTAGGCTTCTATTATAGGCGACACTTATAAGCAGTTAAACTCTAAATGAAGTCTTAACTGCGGCTCCTAACGACACCTGATGGACGAAGTATGCAGGTTTTCTAGAATTTATTAGGCTCAAGCATCCAGGGTTAGTTACCAAAAGGGGGCATATTCCTGAGCCTGACACAAGCCTGACGGGCGAAGTATGCAGTGCCTTACACATTTACTGCCGCCTCTGTCACAAACACGACACTTGAATGTCGGCGAGAAAGGATGTTCAGTTGATCCAAACGGAGCGTCGAGGCGCTGCTACGAGACAAGCATGTCGACCGTGCTTAGAAATCCCGAGATGCGCTTTCGTACATAAACGCTAAAGGCAAGGTAGACATTGAATTCTAGATCCTTGCGGTCCAGGTAGAGACAGACTTTTGCGTTGAAGCGATGACAACGCGGACACGTTGATGCCTAGCTATCCATTCTCGCCAAAGCTTTAGCGTCACTCCTAAATTCAATTAGACGTCCCTCAATCTTACTGAGGATTTGCTGTACACCATAGGTTCACTCGGCAGTATTTAAGCCGAACGAATGAATTGGCAAGCCCACAACGAGCCGATTGCCATCAATTCCACGGATATCCAATCACAGCAGGTGGGCGTCGATAGTCGACTGCGTACCCGTTAAGAGCTGCGAAAAGCATGTAGTATTCTGTCATGACGCTTCGAACGGGGCACTTCACCCAGCCCACGTCCTTCTCCGTTACGCCTTCGATAGGCTCGTATACGGTCGAATCCCGCCGCCTGCCTGCAAAGATTGGATTATCAGCAGTGGGTAGCCATTTCTTTTCGATGAGCTTCACCCAGCCCGGGTTGTTCAGATCAAACTCGGGCGGCGGTGTAGTACTGATGACGGATTGAAGCGAGTCCGCGTCCACTTGTACACAGTAGCGGTAGCGGGGGGACAAGCCCATGCTGGCAGGCTGCGGCTGTTCTGTCTGAACCGTAGCTTCAGCCCATTGACGGAAGTGGCGACGGATTGCGGCGGCGTCTGCGCCGTCAAACAGGGATCGATCATCGAAGATTGTCCAAGTCATGATATCTAGAATGTCCCGTCCATTGCAGATGTCCATGCCGTCTTCAGTCCAGTAGTGGAGGCGGCGGAGAAATTCCGTCCAATCTGCGTCGCTCTCGTATGTAGTGCGGTATATTACATAACCCCATGTCTGGTGAGCATCTGCTTGAAGGCTAGCTTCGATCCGGTCAGCGTAGCTGGAATCTCGTGAGATTCTTGGGTTACGAGGAGAAGGATCTGGGGCTGTCCAATTGCTCATCCTCTGCTGAAATTCCGCCAGGCTCAGTTCTTGTTCATCGTTGGCCATAGTTTGCGCGTGAAAGACGCTGCTTAGACGGACAAAAGCCAGCAGTATATCAGAATTGAGGTGCCAGTGTGTAGTGTTGATAGATGAGCAGTAGTTGTATAAACCTGAGGCGAGTTCGAGCGGCAGCACCTCTTGATATAAGTAGACTGGCGTCGAGATTAGCGCACGACTTTGTTTGGTGCCAATGGCGGCCCGCTGATGCAGGGTCTCATGCTACGTAGCTGCTACATACAGTACCTCCCACGCTCAAGGCGGAAAATGCATTTTCATGAGTCTTTGTTGAAACATTTACACTATATATCAGGAAGGCTACTCAGCTTACACATTGCTACGGTATGAAGTCATCTATGCAGTGGATCTGGTTAAAACAATCCCCCTTGTAAGGATATCCAGCTTACAAGAATTATTTTCCAGATTTTCAAGCTGAATCCCTAACAAAAGAAGGATATCCTAGGTTCCTAAGACATCCTTAAGTTTTTGCCGGATTATCATTATGAAAGGTAGGAGAAGATGTATTCTTGACTAGGAAAATACTAATATATAGTATAAGATATACTATATAAATAAGAAGTATAGCTCTTATCCAAGCCCTAATCCTAAGTATAAGCCAGTTTTTCGGAGGGTAATCGATCGCGAGTAATGGCTATACAGTTGCTCTTATCTACAAGATAAATCTTACTGAGGCATCCTGTTCATAAGGATTACCTGTATATAATGATGCAATCTACTGTTTTGGAGGTATCCTTATAAGCAGGATCCACTATACATGGGTAGTTAATCTAATGCTGGGGGATGGGCAGCGACGCTTCGAAGCGCGCTTCTAAAAGATGACGACAATTATGTCTATACCTCTCCACAGCTCTCTTCTACTCTGTTCGACATAAAAAATAGAATTGTCTAAGGTCACCTTTCAGAGCGCGGTGTTCGACGTGAAGCAAGATGCCTACCAGGATCATCATACGGCAGAAACATCGTCTGACACACGTTTACTGAATTATAACATATGCTTGATTCGGCCGTAAACACGCTTTCATACATCAGGTTGTGCTGCTTGATTTTGCTTGTTTGTCTCAATTCATTTGTAACCTTCATCAAGCCGATGTGTGAAAGGACCACGGATGCGCCGTCCGTAGCGTAAAGTCCGCATAGGCTGGTCCGCTAGGGTAGGAAGCTTAGTCGTGTCTCTGCAAGCACGAGAGACTTAATAGCTTTGAACTTGACTCTACAGTATCTTCTGTCCCGCCGAGATTGTGAAGGGGTTGATACTGAAGTCGTCTTTTGATGCAGAGCAGAGCGCGTTTGAACTTTAAACGATGCCTCATTTGATGTGCTTCTACGGCGGAGGAGTTTGTACCGACTGTTCACCTGGTTCTGTGCCACTTATGAGAAAAGAGCGTAAATCTCCTGTCATCCTAGATATGCTACATCACGCAACTGGAACAGGGTGCTGTCTCTTTCCTCTGTCCGAATCCACACAGGCTCTTCGCAAGAATGTGATTGACCTATGTACGTCAACTGCCGTCCAGAGTGGGACTCAAGCGACGCACCCTGATTTCCCAAGGCGTACGGCGCAGTAGGTACGGGCGACAGGAACAAAGGTTCTGGTTCTGGTTGTCGCGAAGTAGTCGACAGAGGACTGTAGCTGTCCAAGATTGGGTATTGGCTCTTTGTGTATGTCACGACGGCTTGCTACAAACTTGAGGCGTTTTGACCTAACTTCTCTTCTTCTGACATGTTCGTGTGACGCCTTCATGTACATTTCCAACTTGAGCGGGATTTCGACCTGATTGAACGGCCTGAACGCTTGGAAAATGTGAAATTTCGGCTGATACCAGACTGACTGATCAGGTCGGAGCATCTTGGCGCTGCTTCAGCAAAAGTTGTAGCAACATGGAATTTGAAGAGTGAGAAATGAATGAGATTGTAGGCATTCAGTGAAATGATAATATGTCGTGGAACGCCTACAGAATGAAAAGCTATTAGGAGCAGAAATATAGAGCTGCCCAGCTCTATATGTGCTATGTCCATTCTTGCCAAGAAGACAACAGGGTTCGTTCTCGTCACTGATCGCCTGGAGACGGGCTAGAAGTCCACTAGAATTGTGTCTCTTATCGCTCAGCTCCATACGCGAATTTGAGCGCCCAAGTCTCGCTCGGATTCAATAGCATTCACGACAGCTGGCCAGGAAGCCCTACGATCCACTAGGTCTTAGAAAGAGAGTGAAAGTTTTAGCTCAACCTAATTCACGGATCAGTATAAACGCCATCACATGCTGCAATAGTGCCGAAAAGTCTGTGGTGAACAAGGACCACATGACCTTTCTTGAGCGGCCCCCAACAAAATTGATCGACTGTGTCAAATGGCTTCAAACTCTACCCGAGACAGCGAGTGGCACAGCGAGGATCCATCTTCTAGCATTTTGGGGTCGACACGTCAGCTCGGTTCCGTCCCGCCTACGTCGCTGAGGTTGCATTTACCGATCACATGCCAGGTGTGAATTGGGGAAATGTAAGACAATACAGGGGCTTCATTTGTAAGGTTGATCATGGGCCAAAATTGGCTGCTGAAAGCGGCAGCTGGGGTAGACGAAGAGAATGGTGTAGGCTCGTGGTCGATGTCTGCTAACTTGCGCTGAGCTGCCGACAATTTGGGTGTAAAAAGTGACTTGCAATAGGAATTAGGAGACAGCTTGGAGTTGCGAGATCCTGTATACCAGTAGGGGAAGTGCCAGTCCAATTCTCTGTGCTTCATCGTCAATCTTGCGGACTGACTATGTGTTGGGCTTTACGCAGTATAATATAATGGACATGACGAGTGTTTCGGCAGGAAATGATGAGAGAGACATCAGGGCGGGCCAGGACACTTTTATGAAAGCTGCATAAGCTCTGGCCACCTAGACCCTTCAGACGGTCGTCCATTTCCCGACGCAGAGCTGTGTACTTCCTGTAGCGGAAGTCTCGTCAGGCTAAGAACAAGTCGAGAATTTGGTGATACAGCAGGATACCTAAGTATTTACACATTGTATTTAGAAGTTTTGTTCTGCGATTCCCAATTCCCCATCCAAGGCAAAGCATGTCTCACTATGCTTGCAATCTGGAAAACTAGTTCTCTTCGTCTCCTTTAGAAAATACATTCCCAGATGATAACGAATCGCTCTCCTCTTGAAGGTGGTGACATCCCCATCACTGCCAGGATTTTCTGCTATCCACCACCCCTGGTGAAGATGTATGTTCGACAGCTGGAGCTGTATCCAGATAATTCCACATGAGATAATTGTACACTAGACGTCGTGGCGCGTCTTTCTTCCCCTGACATCCCACAAATTTGATAGACAACCTTTTTAAGTAACGATCTCGCCAACATCCACAAGCTGGCTTCTCCACTTGGCTCTACGATCAGCCTGGTCGAGGCCGATGGTACCACTGGCAGTTCCAATCATGGAACTGGGCAGTTTCACATCGTCGTCTGATGGAGAGTAGAGATACCAAGACCTGAGGGCAGCGGCGGCAGCTCGCACTCTAGCCTCGTCAAGGCTGCTACCAGCGCCTTCTCCTAGCTTGTCGGCACCGCTGTAGACACCTACAACGAAGACGGGACTGCGGGAGTGTCTACCAGTCTCGGAGAGGAGACGGGCGACTGGAGGTTCGAAACCCTCACGGGCGCAAAGACGGGAAAGGTCGCGGGTTGGGTGGGTGAAGTTGAAGAGAGTGTGGAGTTTCAAGTGGCGCGAGAGGATGTGAGCGCTGTGGAAGGCCTGTGTCTGGGCAAGGCCAGCATGGAGGTAGAGGGCACCAACGAGGGCTCGGGTGAAATTGGCAGAGGCCTCTTCGGCGGTTGTCGGGTTAGCTGTCGCACGTTGCAGCGGCTGGATAATTGATGGCGACAGCGATGCATCTGTCTCCTCCTTGCCACTGACATCTGAAGGAACAGAGATGGGAGCCTTGACGAAGGACCCGTCTGTATCGTTAGACTTCCCATCAACTAGATCGCCGAACTCATTGTCGTACACAATTCTGCTGCTCACTCCACGGCGATAACTCCACTCGTCGTTGCTCCTGAGTGTGCCATTGCCTACAACCTGTGCATCTTCTTCTGTATATTCACCTTTTGCTTTTCTCAGCTGCCCCTCCATCTGATCCTTCCAATCTTTCGCAGGCTGAAACTGCAACAAACCTGCATCGACCTCTAGCCCAGGTGAGACAGCTGCCTCAACACCCCATTCTTTCCTCAGGTTTGCGAGTGTCTTGTTGCCGGTGTATGCGTATTGAGCTGCGAATAGAACCGGCATTGGCAGGCGAGGATAGTGGCAGATCAACCACTCGGTGGTGTAGTATGCTAACAATTCCCTTCCGAGAAGAGCCAGGGGGCCATTGTTGCAGCCAGGTCTAGAATCTACCGAAGCATCGATCAAGCAGCGGGAGAGAGTCGTAAGAGGAAGTTTCGCAGGGAGAGCTAGACGGGCATGGAGTGCCGCCAGTTTGGCAGAGCTACGAGCTCTGCTTTCAGACGCTGCAGGGAAAGGCTTCCGGTCGTCCTGGTCCACATGAGCTCCTTTAAATTGAGACAGCTCTGCCTCATCTCCATCCAATGTTTCAACAGATTGAGCGATGCTTGACGCAGGTCGCCTGCCTTGCTGGATCGGCTGTCTGCTTTGGCATTGCCAATGGGACTTTGACTGCAAAGCGCATCCTGTCGTTCGGGAGGTAACGGTGGATGCGGATGCCGATGTCGTCGACGTGCGTGTGTGGTATGAGGAGGAACGAGAAGATGGTAACCGTGGGTTCCTAGGTGGCTGTATCTGGGACGCCCATCGCTCGAGGCGTACTCTTTTCATCTCCACATCCAAATGCCTTCTCAGATAAAAGTCAATCCCAGCTTTCCCCCTCTTGAGTAGCCGATTTGCTGATGTAGAAGTGGCGCGCGAAGACAATAGGCTGTTGACGACAGATAAATGTTAACATCCACGCGACCTCCTGTAGAGGGAGAGAGAGAAATACAGAAGCCCCGAGATTTCTCCGCGCGGAGGTGATCCGTGACGCCCGCAGACCAGACCTCACCTATTGGCATCCTATCTGCCCTAGCCCGGCTGAAAGACCACTCTGCTGGCCGCGTTGCGTATACTCTGTTGGTATGCGATCAGACCCAATACGACACCTGACATACTCCTTACTCACCAACACCGCCGTCTAGAGAAACCGAAACATGCAGCCTTCACAGATCCGGCAGAGCGGTGGGGCTAAGGTCCCGTATGCGAATAACCCACCACCCGCCCGCGCATTGAGTTGAGAACCATAGCTAACCTCTGGACGTGTTTCCGCCGAACAGCTACCCGAAGCACGTATGGTCGCCAGCCGGTGGATGGTACTCGCAGCCAGCGAACTGGAAGGGCAACACCGCCATCATGTTTGGCGTTGTGTTCGGCATCACAGCCCTCATGTGGGGTGTGAGCGCGCAGAGGGAGCACAGGGATCGGATGCCTGAGGTGGGTTCATTGTAGGAATTGAGGGGGGCTTGAAGGGATTGGAAGACTAACGAGACAATGCGAAACAGCCGGGGAGGTTTTTCCCATCGAGATACTGGAGCAGGCAGATCATCGAGCACGAGAAGGCACAGAAGGCACAGGAGTCATAGGTGTGCGACAACGACAGAGCAGGGCAACAACTGCGACCAACAATCCCCAGCATACACTTCGAAAGGACGATTTCGAGGGTAAGTCAGCGTGCCTGGCGCACACAAACCATGGATATCAGAATTTGGAGCGATCGAAGTGCACAAATGCCGCGAGGACCTACTTAATCTCTGCACTGTACCTAGAATCTTTGTCAAGAAATACGAAACGGAGATAACAACAGATCTTATGTTTGACCCAATGTGCTTTGACAACACGCTTGTCAATCTCTAATCTAGTCTATCAATCATATCCCCAAGTCGCCACAGGATCACAAATCCCACCTGAAAGCAAAGAAAACAAAAAAAGCAAGCTAGGTCACAACAGAGACTCTGGCAGATAGGCTCAACTCCGAACACCGCGCTGAGGATCATTACCCATATGGTACAGAGTCAGATGGTACGGACAAAAGCAGAAGAAAAGCAAAACGCCATTTTCGAATGGTTGCGACTTGAAAATTTCAAGCAAGACAGATTCACCTTAGACCTGAGCATTGTCATGGTCGAGACGCTGTTTGTATCGATGAACACGGTTCGCATAATCCAAGGATGGATTCTGGAATTTGGAGAAACCCAGGTAAGGGGTGTTGACAGGCGAGGCACCTGTGAAGACAAGGAGGTCATAAAGCCAGCCACCTAGAAGTGAGCCGATGATGGGCATGATGACTGGGACCTGCAGATGTGTGAGCGTGTGCGTTCACTTCACTTCAATAGGATGAGCGTCTCGCGACTTACCCATGGATAACCCCCGGATGCTGTCCAAATGGTGTTTGGATAGCCAAGAGCGCTTAGCATCATGCGCGAGCCCAAATCGTAGGCCGGGTTTGTTTGTCCGCTGTTACATGGAGTGTCAGCGCCAGTATCCATATATGATGCGTGTTTTGAATGTGAAGCTTGTGAGCTCTTACCTAGTCTCCCATCCATTGCCAGCAACCAGCGCAAAGTTGATGAAGAACAGATTGAGAGGGAACATATTGCCGCCTCCAGGGGAGATCTTCTGTCCCATGTTCAGGTCGTCCTTCAGGGCGGAGACGAGTATCTGTAGGAGGGCATTGCGCTGGACGATAGAAAACACCTGAGATGTGCGGGTGGAGAAAGTCTGTGGGAAGGAGGTGAAGATCGACGCTGTGGCCTTGGGAGTTGGAGGGACGAGGAGTTGACCGGCAGCGTAAATGTCAATGGCCGGCTTGTAGACGCCAAAGGTGATTGCTGTGCCAACAAAGGCGCCGAGGATCTGAGCGAAAGTGATAGTGGGCACGACTCTCCTACAAACAGTGTATGGTTAGACAGATTACTTCCTGCTGGGACATTCGATAGGTCGGTGAGAATTACCATGGCAAGCCTCGGAACAGGCAATTGGCGATTGTGATTGCCGGGTTGAGATAACTTCCAGAATCACCAGCAACGTAAACGCCCATCATGATGCCAATTCCTGTACTGTAATGATAGTGTCAGCAAATGAAGCTATGGGACCTGGGATTTTCTGAAAAAAGACGATCACATACCAGAAGGGCACAGTCAAATACGATCCGAAACCATTGCCTCCAGGCGCAGTGGTCTCACCGACACTCAGAGTGGCTTGAGCGACACCACCTTGGGCGATGAGGGTATAAACAAGTACACCCAGAAACTCGGAAAAAGGCTCCTGGAGAGTTGTTCGGATTCGACTCCAGAGCAAGTCCTGATTGCCTTCGTAATGTGGCTTGATCTCCCTGTTGGGCTCGAGACCGAATTGAATGCGACGATGTTTGCGATGTGCGTTCTCAGGATCTGGATCTGGGTGGTTCATTGCATACAGACCTCTACCGAAATTAATCTGACGTCTGATCCGTGTTGTGGAAGAAGTGCGTAGATGATGCAGGCCTGGTCTGTTGTCGGAGGACGAGTCGAGCTTGTCATGGAGTTCATCCATCATCTGATTCGACGGGGGCTCTTCGCCCTGGAGAGTGTGACCTTCAGGTACGGTGGGAAGGGTTTCGCGTTGGTCTGGAACTTGATTGTTGCTGTTGGAACTATGGAGGGCATGGCTATTGCTGCTGTTGCTATTGACGCTGCTACCGCCTGCACTCCCAGTACCGCTTTCGATGGCACTGACATAGCCGGTATTATGACTGCTATTATCACCTGAGCCAGGACCCGAGTTATCACCAGTGCCATTGCCGGTGTTGCTTCCACTTGTCCTATCGCTAGCATCTCGATGAGCTTCACTATGCATCTGACCACCCTCGAGCTCACGAGGAGTGGTGAAAGCGGCGAGCCGATCCATTGAGTTGAAAGGACGATGATACTAGGAGAAACGTTGAGAATTCAATAAGGAATTGACATGCAAAAAAGCGGACGATGGCGATAATATACACCACCCACTCCCAGGGACAAAGACTCCTACACACCGACAAGCCAAGACGATATGACAAGCGATTGGCCACGTGCGAAGGAGGAGAAGATCGAGGAAGATTCGTGAAACGAGAAAAGAGGCGAATGATCGGCGTGTTTAGGTGCAACACAACATCATGCTGTCGCCATTATGAGCAGCTGGTGAGGGAGACAATCTCGGCAGATGAGCAGGGGGGGACGACAACATGGACGTGAGACGAAAGCATTCGATAAGCAGAGAAGTGAAAAGGGTTTTTTTTTTTCTCTAACCCCCGTTCGTGAGCGTTGGAAAAATTGGAGTTGCATATTCCCAAGCCAATCCTTCCAAGTAGAAATGATGATGCAACGAATACCGAATAGCTCTACACACTATCGAAGCAAACCTCCCCCAGTGGCCACAGCGTCAAGGGGTATGGCGTTGAATTTACAAGTTGAAACAGTCAGCGGAGGCATTGGTACCTCTAAGTACTTAAGTTGGGTTGACAAAGAGTTATGGAAGTAATAAATATCATAGGTTGATTGTTTCATGAGGAGGAAAAAGTGGGTTGATTTCGAAATCGGGAAATATCCATGGATCAATCATCATCGGGGTGACGTTGGGGTCTGAGATCGTCGCGACAATTGATGCCTCAGGCACCAACGTCAAGTGACTAAGAGTCATGATATCAATGTCTAATGGTCGATAGACAGATACCTGGACACGATACTGATATGATGATAATGTTGATCAAGATAGAGACGAAACAAAACCAGACACACATACCGCTGTGAAATTGATCGTGTAGGATAGAAGTTTTCAGAAGGCGCTCGTTTTGAAAACAAAAGATATATACTCCAAAAACCTTGACTACAGGGACACCAGCGATTAAAGTACCTGTATCACCAAACCAGTAAATCAAACAACAAGAACGCTTTCCCAAGTATCAATCCCAGCAGAAATGGCATCCTCAAATACAGCAAGACCAATAGAGAAAGTCGCCCTGCTGGGTGCAGACGGCAAGCTGGGCCCATCGATCCTAAACGCACTGGTGCAGCACGGCTTCACGACGACGGTGCTGAAGCGGGCTTCGTCGCGCACATCGTCAGAGCACTACCCGGCGGGCGTGGCGGTGGTGCGGTGCCCCGACGACTTCGACGAGGCGAGGCTGGGCGAGCTGCTGCGCGGGCAGGACGCAGTGGTGGTGAGCATTCCGGGCAGCGAGGTGGAGGTGCAGAAGCGGCTGGCGCGAGCAAGCGTGGCGGCGGGCGTGCGCCGATTCGTGCCTGCAGACTTCGGCAGCTGTGACTCGGCCGCAGAAGCGACGCGGGCGCTGGTGCCGCTGTACGGGGCGAAGACGGAAGTGCGCGAGTTCGTGGACTCGCTGACGAGCGACGGCGACGGCGACGGCTTCAGCTGGACCGCGATCGTGCCGGCGCATTTCTTCGACTGGTCGCCGGCCTTCCTGCACCTGTGGCCGCGCGAGCGGCGCGCGGACGTGCTGGGCGACGGGCTGACGGCGCACTCGCTGACGACGCTGGCGCGCATCGGCGAGGCGACGGCGCGCGTGCTGCAGAGGGCGGGCGATGGGCGCACGCGCAACCGCATCCTGTACGTGCAGAGCTTCTGCACGACGCAGCAGGCCGTGATCGCGGCCTTCGAGCGGGCGATGGCCAGACGCCACGGAGGAGACGCAGACCAGTGGAAGTGGCAGGTGACCAGTCTGGACGCGGAGGAGGTGGTGCCTCGGTGGAAGGCGCTGGCGGACGCGGGCAATGCGCAGGCGGTAGAGGACTGCGTGTGGTATCTGGGAGTCGTGGATGCGGACTGGCGCACGCGCGGAGAGAACTTCGCAATGGAGATGCTGGGCCTGCAGGATGAGGACCTGGATGAGGTGGTGGCCAAGGTGCTTGTCGAGGCTGAGGAGGGGAGGGTGGTGTAGGCGAGGACCGGATTATGATCGACGGGGGTGACGAAGCATGGGGGAACGGGACGATGTCGTGGGATTGGAAAATGAGCGACGAGAAAGTAAGGCAGTGGTGGCAAAGGATCGCAACCCAAGATCATGCACGCTTTTTCAAATTGATGTAGAAGTTAGAAGAGAGATAACAGCATTCATTGTTGCCTTTTCCTTCCTTTCTTTGTCCCACCCTGCCCTGTATTGCCCAACGCTGCCAATTGTAAACCAAAGAGTAGGCGGCAGCCCCCCTTCTTATCGTAAGTGATCCAGACCGAATGTAGTCGAGCATTCGAAAAAACAAGTCGTCAGAAAAAGTGTCGAAAGTGGGTATTGAACATGAATCGAACAAAAAACGAGGGATTGGGAAGTAAAGACTTTCCAACCGAAAAAGAAAAGAGGAAAATGATGACTTCCAAATATCTTGCCCTTTGCTTAGATTACTCCTCTTCGCCAAAGATGATAGCATGGTGAGTGATGAGGGATTGGACGACAGTACGCTGGGGAGTCATATCCCTGAGTTCCTCCTCGATGCTCTTGGGTCGCATGATGGTCGGAGCGTAGACGACGGCAAGGTTGAGCGGCGTCATGAGGTTTGCGTCCTGGCGAGCAGCAACGCGGACAAGGTGGGAGAAGAGATAATCGAGACAGTTACGGTGGTGTTCGTTGAGACCCACGAGCGCTGCGCGTAGGGCTAGAGCGCGCTTGTCGGCATCCTGTACGTGCCCAGCATCGAGGATTGCATCGTAGACTTCAGGCGAGATCAACGGTGTGGGCAGCTTGCGGAAGTATTGCTTGAGCGCGCTGGTGACAGCGTGTATGTCGATGTCCGGATCCGAGATGTCGTGGGTGGCGCCCTCGCGCTCGAAGCCTTGCTGCACCGACTTCACCTGTCCAGTGCCACCGGATTTGCGGTAGATGCCTTCCACGTCCATGCCTCGCTGTTCGACCTCTTCCACACATCTCGTCACAAAGGCTGGCACCATGCGTTTCTCGTACTCGCACCTGGCTTCGAGTTCCGAACCGAAGAGTACTGTGTAGATGTTAGTGTTTCCTATACTGTAGCGAAATGCTGTAAACACGCGAGACGTACCAGAACCGTCGACACTGGCAACAGATAGCATGGTGAGATTACTGCTGCTTCCATTCCTTCCACCTTTCAGGCCCTGGTTCTTCTGGCCTAACCAACCAAAGCCACTGCCAGCACCACCAGCCTGAAGACTTCCTTGCTGTCCCACTTGTCTACCACCTAGAAGTGCCTGCTCACTTCCAGCGCTAGCTTGAGGTAGGTGGGTTACGTGAGTCACATTACCACCAACATGCATGGCGTTGTACGGCATGCCGATCTCTCCATATGGTGGACCGGCTCTGTCTTTCGTTTCGGCTGGACCTAGAACGCCTTTTATACCCCTGGTCACACCTTTCGCAAGCTTCTCACCATTCTTTCGCCATGTGAACTTCTTGGCCGGTGCAGGAGCTTTGTGGACAGTGACTACCTGTGGCGCGTTCAACACTGACGCAGACTCGATATCCGTTTCTTGCATCAGGTTCGGTAGTGAACCTTCTGTGCTGACCGCATTGAGCTGCTTCATATCTGGAGGAGGCCCGTCTAGTTTGGAGTTGGGATGATAGATGCCCAACCCGTTGGTCGAGCCTGACCGGGGGGGATCGGCTTTGTTATCCTTGTAGATCTGCTGCATGCCTTGGACGATTTGTTGGTTCATGCCATTCAGCTGGACGTTCTTTGAAGAGATCTCTTCGTATTCCTGAATCGCCTTGTCCTTGACAGCTACCAGAGCTCTGATATCATCGGTGAGAGCATTTCTCTGGTCGACAAGTTCCTTGATTTGAGCAGACACCTTCTCCTTGAGCTTCTCCAGTGAGTCGGTGAAGTCATGCATGAAATCGGACTTGAACAAACTCAAGTCCAGTGGGGTGTCTGTGTTCTTTGCTCTGGTCAGATGTTCTGTCATGACTTCCAGCTCACGCACCACCATTTCCCTCTGTGCATCTAATACTGCCATCGTAGATCTCTTCTCCTTCAGCTCCGAGTTGACCTGCTTGATCTCGCTAGAACCATTAACCCTATGCTCGAGACCTGCCTTTTCGGATTCAAGCTCGGTTATCCTGTTCTGGGCACGTAACAGTTGAGCCCTAAGCTGGTCGACATCTCTACCATTAGGTGAGGAAGTGATCGGACTGCTAATGGTGACAGGCGTAGGTAAATCGATCGAACCAGCTCTGGGAGTCCTCGACACAATACCGGCAGCACGATCACTGTAGCTTCTACCATGCTTGACAGCATTCGAGACTCTACGAAGCATTGACCCTGAACTTTCATCCTTCTGAGATTCGCGTCTGTCGCCTGACATGATCCGAGTCATCTCTTCCTCCATAGAGAATGTGCCATCGGAACTCTGTCTCGGTAGGACAGGGCTTCTCGTCGAGGGGGATGGTCGAGGGTCTGGCCGTCCATCATTCTGTCTCGAAGCGGTTGTGTCGTTGTGTTTATGGTGGTCTTGTTGTGTGGCAGGTGGTGGAGGTGCTGTTCTTGGTGTGATGAATTCATCTGGAGTTGAGTGAGGTTTGTTTTGATTTGAAGGTCTACTGCTCGAGCGAGGTGGAGGCGCATCGAAGCTGTTCCTACCGAAAGGTGAGTTGCCATGTGCGTTCCTTTCACCGGGTAGACGTCGGTTGGTGTCTCGTGGGTGCGAGCCTTGTTGGTCTACAAACGACGGCACAGACGCACTGGAAGCGCTACGACCATGGCGGGTATTCATGGCGGCGGTTGGTAATGTTGGTGTGAGAGGTTCTGGGGTAGCGTGGTTTCGCGCTGCGAGTGAATCCCCACGCGCTGGTCTTTCGGGTTGTCTCGCTGACAGAGGGGCTGCCACAGGCACACCTCCTTCCCTTCGTCTAGGGTCGTCGAACGGATTGGGAGAGTCTATCGACGCTGGCGAATCACCATTTGTGACTTCGTATTCTGGGATTTCATTGTTCGATTCAGGGACGGGTCTTGGCGAATCTGTCTTTGAACTTGCCCTTGAATGCGCTTTCTTAGACTTGGGAACATCCTGTAGCTTGAACCCATCGTTGCCGCTTTGTGCGAACGCAGCAGGACCGGCAGTCTGTACTTTAGTACGCTCTCTTTTATCCGCACTCGCTGCAGGGGAAGCAAACCCGCTGGCTGATGCTGGCGTGTTCGAGCCTGATATATCTCTCTTCTTCTGTCTTCCCTTCTCTTGATAAGCAATGTGGGGGCTGTTTCTAGGTTGTATCGGTGGTGTAGGTCTCGCGAGATCCCCTCGTTCAATCGAACCTGAGCCTGCAGACCCTGGACGAGGTTCCTCACGTAACACATCGCGATGCGAGCTCGGTCTCGATGACAGTTTCGTAGGGCCGAAGTAATCTCGAGGGGAAGGTCTGGTGTCGAGGTTGACAGGCGAAGGGTCTGCAGATAATGGCTTCCGTGAGATCTGTTGAGGCGGGACGATTGGGGTCGGATCGAAAGCCATTGGGAGATAACCGCTCGCTTCGTTGTCGTCGACAGGTTGCGCATTGGACAGCCTAGTGTCCTTGCCATAGGTACTGGAAGGGAGGATGGCCTCATCTGTAACAACAACAACACAATCAGTGAGAGTCTGTCCTGTGGTTTCAGCCACAGCAAATCCGTGAACCCACCTGTATGCGCCTCGTCCGACATAGGTGACACATTACGAATAGATGGTGTGGCATCATCCCTCCTCGACTGACCTCTGGATTGGTTTTGACTTGGAGATATCCTGGCCGATGTAGGTGGGATCGATTCCGGCGGTGTCTCAACATCGGGAGAAAAAGCACTCAAATTGGCAGCGCCAGGGGGTAAGGATGGCAGAGCCTTCTCGACCCTTTGATTGGAGCCATTTTGCTCCAGAGCTGGTTTGGCCGCCTTTGCTTTCTTTCGACGACGAGCCATTAGACTCTCATGGCAAGACATGCAGAATATACCCTGAGATGTACGAGCATAGCGGAGGTTCTCGATCTTTCGCTTACAGTTGCGACACCTAAAACAGCTGGCGCAAAAGGCCTGGTCTCCGGTTAGGATTGCGAGATCCTCGATCTTATCGCCACAAGCGCTACAGCTGTATGTGCAGTTGTTGCAGATGAGCGAGCCATCGCCGAGGAGGAGGAGATTCGCATCGGAATCAAGGAGGGTGCCACATGAATGGCAACGGAAACAGTCGATGTGCCATCTGTTCCCAGCTATTGAAACAACCGCTAGAGTCAGCAGGCCGGTTATGATCGAGAGGTGGTCGCGATGGAGGCGTGAAGCATAGAAAGAGCGAACCAATCACTTACCCAGTTCAAACGCCTTTCCCTCCTCGAGGATCTACCAACCAAACCATCATCAGCGCAAGCGATATGCCAAAGCCAAAACAGCAACACGACCATACCTCTCCACAGCCTTTGCAAGGGAATACGACATCGTCCTGATCAACCGGCAATTCTGGTGATAGGCTTGGAGAATCCATAATTACTGACGAGCGGATCGACCGAGATCCAGGCTGCTCCAAGCAATAGCACGGCTATCCAGCGTCCAAGAGATCCGAATCTCGCAACACACGCCGGTATAGGGAAGGATTGTCGCCTGGATGTCCAACCTCTCTTCTCTTCTTCCCCAGTCTCGCAATTGCCCAGTCTTTCTCCCTTCCAAGAGTCCTCCCTTGTGCAGCGTCGATGGGCGGGTATATAATCAGCCAGGGCCCTGAGAGAGGGGGCTGCGGCGCACGGGCGAGGAGAAGCGCGGCGAAGCGGTATGGCAGATGGCGACAGGGACTGGTACGGCAATGCGAAAGGGGGGAGTGATTAAGATGAATATAAGAGTGAAGGACAGGACAGCCAGCCAGTCAGTCGGTCAGCCAGACGACAGACAGACGACAGACAGACAGACGAACTGAGAGAAAACGAGGGAGAGAGGCTGATGATACAGCATAAAACACAGCAGCACAGCACAGCGCAGCGCGGCAGAGCAGCAATAGCATTAGCAGTAACAGCCAACGCCGACGGCGACGACGACGACAACGACGGCTTGACCGTAGCAATTACTGTATATACGCTGTATACAGTGTACACTGTGCTGTAATATACCGTAAGGCACTGTCCTGTACCGCCAATATGGTATGGTTGCGTTGCAGCAGCACCCAGACATAACCCGTAAGGGACGTTAGTACGGGGTTATCAATTGGTGAGGGAGCGGCAGCGTGTATACCTGAGGCACTACAGTTTCTGCCTCAGGACTCCACATCGCGGGCTGGACGTCTCAAGTTCCCTGAACGGGACTAGCGGCATCTGTTTACGCCTCGGGTCGGGGGAAGTTTCAGGGTCAAGATCAGGGTTAGCGTCTGTCTGCTGGTGTAGAGTTTCACCAGGCTATACTGCAAACGGTCAAGCGCAGCCGATGAAACACGATCGGCAGTGTGCACGCTTCGGGACGAGCCGTTGATTGGGCCTAGCTTCCGGTCAATCCAGAAGTAGACGAGACGAAAGGATGGACGACAAGTTGTGTACTGGATGATTGATGAATCGATGAAACGGCGCATGTCCTCAAGATTCGACCAGCCTTTCCATCGTTACGAAAGATCAGAGTCCGTACTGCATATGCTGCATTGAACAACACTGCAGACCTGATACATCTATGTAGACCCGTTGGTGATCGCCTCCACGACAGATGATGGCAATCTACGCACAGACAGACTCACATACCACATATTATCACATACCCCTGCCCCTGACCCCTACCCATACACACAGTACTCATACAGTATACAGTATGTATGGCAACATTGCCCACGCCCACTCCCCTCCCCTCCCCCCGGAACACTGACACACACACACACACCCAGATAAACCCTGTCACGAATCGATCCTCATCCTGTTCTGATCCATCGCGGATGGCGTGTTTTTGTCATGGCTGCATTGGGAGGAGGGCGAAGATCGCTTACAGTAGGATCGGCGGGAAGGGCGCGGAAGGAATGCCCAGTGCAAGCCAGCCGGCGGCTGCGATGGCCGTGGCGTGGATGCCTCGAGGTCATCAGTTCCTCCTGTAATGACTCTCACACAGGGCAAGCCACGACGTTTCGATTCGAACGACTGTTTTTGATTTGGTTGCAGCACGGCACTTCTGTTCCGTCACAGCGTACAGTGCGACGGTACGGTATCGCTCTTGTGCTAAACCCATGCCATCAAAGCATTGGACACGTTTTTCGTTAGACGGAAATACCAGGCCACGCGCAACATACCTACATACCTACCTACAGTACCTACCTAGGTAGGAGGTTGTATGGTATGGTGTGGCGTGGCGTGGCGTGGCATGACATGACATGGATGACACGGATGACATGGAGATCCTGGCCCGGATGGACCAAGCAAGGTACGCATGTGTAACGGGTTGTTCTTTCTCGATGGCGCACACAGGCGCATTGGGCCGGGCTATGCAGTAGAAGCTGAGTTTAATCCAAGCAGCGTACGCTGTCGCTCTTTTTCCAATCGATACATGCAAGCTGCCTGGCCTGCCCACCACAGCATTCATACTGGGTCAACGAGGTATATATGAGTAGGTAGATAGATGTAAGCATTGAAGCCTCAGGCCGGGCGAGTGATTTACGCTGCCATGAAGCAACAATCAGACGGAAGTCGGAATTATAAGACAAGACGTCATATTTTCGAAGATGCTGGTTTCATAGATATACAAGCCTGATACCCATCGATATTCGCTATAGAAGACATATATCAAAACAGACGACGGAAAAGAAGGAAGAAGATGAAAGATCACACGAGTGTTAAGAGAGGGTCGTCTTGCATTACGAAGTGTTGCTCCTTTCCCTCCTGGCGGTGTAATAGGCCAGCAGGCCCAGCCTGCCCTCATCCACGCCTTTGAACTCGTTCCAGAAGACGGCCTTGTCTTCTCCGACGCACTCGAACAGCTCGCTCGCCAACTCCACGTCCGCCTTGCGCACGTCAGCATCGCTGTCTTCCAGACATTGCGAGATGGTCGCTGCAAGGCGAGACCTCAACGCCTCGTCGATTGTCGCCGCCGTTTTGCTCTCGTCGTTCTGTTCTCCTGCAGACATCTTGCTAGCTGATGGTGAAGCAAGCAGGTTGCGAATCGTAAGCAACGCCATCGCCACTGACCGAACCGGTCTGTCGGTCTGGCCTTCGACTGCCGCGATATTATCAGGTCTTGAAGAGGTCAGTCCTGCAGCTTGGAGAGTTGAGTCGGCGAGGATGGTCTCGATGCATTCGGTACTGGACCGCACAGCCTTGACGATGTCGTCGGTTGTACGCTCCAGATCCGCGAGAAGATGTGACCCGGTCTCGATACCTTGGCGGGTTAGGATGAGAGCCACAAGGATACGAGGATGCCAAGATATGACATCCTTGCGGTGTAAAGTTATAAGCGCCCTCAGCAGACCTAACGCCTGCGCTCTGAGACCAAGACGCTTGGTTGCTGGCTGCTGTGATTGCTTCTGATCCATGTCGAAAGCCTGGAGATATTCTAGCAAAACATGCATCAGATCATCGAACGCTTTGCCGCCGTTCCAGATGTCTAATGGGCTCTTTATGAGATCCTGCACTCTTCGGAAGCCGTGCGCGTCAAGTGTTCTCGCTCTGATGCGTTCAATTCCTGACGCTAAAAGCCTCTTGTTGCGTAGAACCTCTGTCCTATCCTGGGTGGAGGGTGTGTTCGAGCCTCGTGCTTGACGGTCTGCTTGGATGGGGCTGGCTGCTGGACTGCCGCTCGAACCGTTGCTTTGTGTTGGGCTTTGTACTCCAACGTTGCCATTGATGGGCAACTCACCCAACACTTGCCGGTCGTTGCCACCGTCTTGCTCATCTGTTTCATTGGTGAAAGGGTCCTCGTAGATCTGGACCGGTTGTGGTGTCATTGCCTTCACTGGGCTTCCTCGTCGGGATATCCCAGCCCCGTTCTCCACCGGTGTGCTACTTCGTTCACGTTGGCCTCTCGATCCTGGCCTTGTAGCTTCATCACTCGCCATGCGCCTAGCTTCGGCGATCATCTGCTTCAATGGGCTACCTCCATTGGCTGGGGGAGACAACGTGTGAGCTTCGTTTCTATGTGTGCTAGGTACAACCATTGTGAAGTTCTCTTCCTCTACTGGACCATTCAATCCAGCATCTGCCGAAAGCGATTGATCGAATGGCGGCCGTCGTGACGACGTACTGCCGGTATTGAAGTCTACACCTTTCGGTACGACCATTGTGAAGTCGTCTGTCATGTGGGAGGGAGCGGCCTCCGCGTCTGGCCGAGCTAGACTGTCTCGACTGATCGGTCGAGGGGATTTGGGTGATTGTGGGATGCGGCTCACAACGGGACTACGATGCTTCGCTGGACTTCCTGCATTGCTCTTAGCTGATCCTGCAGTCTGCGCTCTATTTCGCGAGGCAGCCGTACTAGCAGTAGAAGTTTTCGATGCACTCGGTACCTTGTTCGGGCTATGCGTTGGCGTTGTTTCTACAGGTGTCTCTGGCCTCTGTAGCATTCTCCTGGAAGCGTATGGGTCGGCAGTCTGTGGTCTTGGTGGATCCGGCCTCCTCGGCCGTCTGACTGGTCCAGACATTAGTGAACTTCCAGGCTTATTGGTTGCTGTGGATGTGGAAGATGTAGAAGTAGTGGTAGCACTGGACAGTGTCTTGGATTCCGGTCGTAGCCTCGATGGGCCTGTCTTGTGAGAACTGACCGCAGGCGCAGGCCTCTTCACTGGTGATAGATCTGCCATTGCTGAGTTGGGTCGTTCCGGTAATCCATTGGTCATCTTCGCCTTCCTCTGTGCAGCAATCTGTTCTCTTAGAGTGGCACGGCTGCCAGCACCACTTCTCGAGCTCGACATGGACGAGGGCACATGCAATGCAGCATTGGGATTGTTCGGGTCTCTTTCCAACGCAGTCTTGGATTTAGGGTCTAGCTTTGCCATGATCCCGTCCGCCTGTTTTGACCAGTCTTTTGCAAACATCCAAAACATTGCTCTGCTGGCCTCCTTAACCTTGGGGTTGGCATCGACCACGCCTTTCTCAATGCACTTGACAGCGATTTCGAGGCCTCCAGAATGCTCGAATTGAGACTTGTAGCCAGTCTGGCGCTTGAGCATTGTCTGCAGCCAGGCGACAGCGCACTGCCTCGTCTGTGCGTTTTTATCCTGCAAGGCCATCCAGATGTGCTGCATCAGCCTAACGTTGTAAGACACATGTTGAAAGATTGCATCCGTTGTGCTTTTACCATTGTTGGCAGCGATGGGCTTGGTAGCAGCGCTCATCTTGATGAAATTCTGTAGCAGGATCTCAGCATGGTGATCCATGGCTGGACCAAGGGTCTTGACGAGTTCCTGGATGAGCTGGCAGCCGTTCGTCGACACCGTCGTTCGTAGCGAATTGGCAACCTTCAAAATGCCTTCCATCAGTGTCTTCAATCCGGCCATGAAGATTGCGTGATACTCGTTAGGTGCATTTCCTTTCAGCATGCGCCGCAACTTCAACACATTCTTATCTCGTTGAGTCCAATTGCTTTCTAATTCTTTCCCTTCGAAACACGGTAACATGTCTCGCAATAGATCATCTAGATCTCGTTGGGAGTGGACATATATTGGGTCCATTGGCACCTCTTCCGCTGGTGGTGGCCTGGCGGCCTCACTGTTGACCGTTTCTGAGAAGTGGGAGACATGGTCAAACGTGGGTAGTGACCTTGTCGATGTGGACATATCTGCATCAGAGGCAGGCACCGCTGCTGGTTGTGCTCGCGAAGTCGATGTTGATGTGGGAGGTGGTGCGGTACCGCCTATTTGGGTAAGAATCTGCGTCTCTATACTGTGACGAACCGAGTGGGCCTTCAGTTGCTTCCTGAGATCTGCCTTAGCCCTGTCTGGAGCCTCACGGAAGAGATCTACCAGAGCTGTCTTGGCCGCCTCACGAGCTGTAGGATCCGAATCCTCGAGATTGGCAACGATCGGTCCAACATAGCTCTTGAATGCCATGCCCTGCTCTAAATGCATGTGTGCCACCCACCGAATGGCCGCCTCTTTCGCTCTTGCATTTCCATTTGGGATTGCCTCCTCACGGATGATGTGTTCGATGTCGCCATGGAGGAAAGGGTACAGGTCTACAAGACACTGCGCCGCCGCCTGTCTATGAGGTTCTCTCGGGTCTCCTAACCTCTCGTGGAGCGCATCCAACAACCGAGGCGCAAGCTGGACGATACTGTTGCCACTGGGGTCCTGAATCCGAAGTCGCTTGAGTAGATGACCGAGGGTAGAAAAGGCGGTTGTTGCGATGGTGGAGGAAGCTGTCTGAGTGATGGCAAGACGGAGGCAGTCGAAGATAGTCGATTGAGCAGACTCGGGCACGCGGTAGTGTTTGATGTCTGACTTCAGCGCATTCAACTGGGTGAGTTTGGTTTCGCTCGGTGCGCCGGTACGCTTGAGCAGACTCAGGAGGCTTGCAGCCTGTTGGTCCATCGCGGTGCTATGCCGAGGGGAGGGCCAGGTTGCAGCTGATGAGGAATGGCGAGTCGCAGCAGGGCTGGGCCTTACATCTAGGAGGGTGCGAGAAGAGGGAATTGCGAACCGAGAATAGTTAGTTAGAATGTAGCCAAAGCGTCGAGTTTACTAAGGACGTTGTGATGTGGAGAGAGGATCCGTGTGTTATGGTTTCGTTTTCGCGTGGGAGTTGCTTAGGAGACAGGACAACTGCCCGCCTGCAGGATGAGGTAAGGCGTGTTAAGGGCAATCAGACGCGCATTAGGCTCATGTGAGGAGGTTTTGCAGTGGGGATTGATCTACCACGACATAGCAGAATCTCAACACTTGGATGAGTAGCGATGTGTAATGTAGATTTAACATCCGTAGGCAGTCAGTGAGGCACAACAAAGAAAGAGACTCGTTGTTTACTGTTGTTGATGCCTGAGGTACAACTGGTGCCTGAGGCTGTACTCAACCGTACCGTACCGTACCGTACCGTACTGTTATTCATGTATCGTACCTGTCGACTTCTCTGCATGTAGTTCGGGGTTTTTGGCGCGTCGCACCGCGTTTCTTCCTGAAATAGCTTGGTCTATTTCGGTATTGGATAACCGATAACAGATAACCTTTAAATCTGATGTTTGCAGAGCGGCGGGGAAGATACACGGGATGGACCGTTCCTCCCTTCTCGAGCCTTGAGTATTTGACGGGCAACTCGAGGCGACTTTACCTTGCTGTATATTTAACGTCCCTGAAATAACTCATCATCACCTAACCAACATACCTATTTCGAGGTAGGTTGCGGTATGGAATAGACAGATACCACTGAAACCATTCCCACAGCGCCCGTTTACATCAACAAGTTAACACAAATCGTCCTCACCGCTATCTGGCCAAGCGTCGTGAGACCTTGGAAGGCGTAAAGTGCTTATCAATACATCAAAATGCCTGCCCTCCCGCTGGAACATGAATCCCAGTCGACTCAAGCCTCGTCCCAGCCCATATGGAAACACCATTTCAAGGTCCCTCTGCTCCGACTGCAGTTGAATGATGTCGCCCGCGAAGGCAGCTCGATCTTCCTGTCAAACATACACGGCAATGAAGATCTATCACAGCAAGTTCAGAACGTGCTCAACCTTCTATACACGCCTACATGCCACCGTCCTGGGACTCGATCGGTGACGTTCATCTTGCGCTCTTTCTCTGGTGTTGCATATACCACTGGATCAGACATCGATAGCGACCACAAGGAGATCCACATCAATTTGGATTATGTGAAAGGGCAAGCCGGCAAGTCGCCGAGAGATGAGATCCTAGGTGTCATCTGCCACGAACTCGTCCATTGCTTCCAGTGGAATGCAGAAGGGACCGCTCCTGGTGGTTTGATCGAGGGAATTGCCGACTGGGTCAGGTTGAATGCTGGGCTTGCGGCGAAGCACTGGCGGCGCGAGGCTGGTGGCAGATGGGACGGTGGTTATCAGCATACTGCTTACTTCTTGCAGTATCTCGAGGATTGCTTTGGGGATGGTACAGTGAGAAGCATCAATGCGCGTTTGAGTAAAGGCAAGTATGATGAAGACGATACTTTCAAGGGGTGTTGTGGTGGTAAGTCTGTTGCGCAGTTGTGGAGTGATTATAAAGATAGTCTGGATCAAGACAAACGAAAGTCAGAGTCCAGCGATGGCGTACCACTCGATAAGCAAGAACAAGATGATCGTAACGATAAGAAATAGACAAGCCAGTGATGATCCTTCTACAATACAGTGAAATCTAGAGATATTCTTTTCTAGCCCTTTATTAGCAGGAGCTATATCGTTTCGTCATGCAACCATTCATCTAGGTACTGTGCTATCTCTGCCTTGATTTCCTTGCACAGCATTCGGTGCCGTTCAATAACGGACGAAAACTCGTGAGTTCAAAATGTAGATGCACCCATCTAATCGTTCCACAGCCAAATAGCATCGACATCTCATCAACAATGAGGCGAGGCAGTCCTGACCCGTGAAAGCGATTTCAACCAACCCCTGCCTTATTCCAGAAAGGCGATGCAACCAAGAACCAGAACATAAAAAAAGAATTGAAGGAGTCGTTTCCTTCAAACATCTCATTGCTTGAAACACTCAGGGAAGCAATTCCTCAGCTCCTCCAAATTCTGGATCTGGAATTCCGCCACAGGCTTTTCAGGTGATTGGATTCCCGCCTCGACCAAATGCGCAGCATGCCAACCAATTGACGCCGCACCCTTGGCGTTGATCATGGAATCATCCACAAAGTAGCAGTCACGAACGTTCTCGATGCCGGCCGCCTTCATAGCCTTAGCGAACATCTCCGGCGCAGGCTTGCACAACAACGTCTCGGCGGCATAGTCGCAGTAGGTGATTCCCTCGAACAGGTCGTCCACGCCCAGAAGTTTGACTACTCGCTTGCCGTGTGTGAGATAAGCGTTGGTGAAGAGCCAGAGCTTGACCTTGGAGGTGTCGATGTCTAGCAGAAGCTTACGAAGGGCCGGGTTGGGTTTGATGATGTCGTCCAGAGGCAGTGCATCGTCGACTTTCTCGTTGTATTCCAATGGGTCGACTTTGTGGTGGCGAACGAGTCCTTCGAGGGCAAGACCGTAATCTTTATAGTAACGCATGTGCAGCTCGTTGGCCCCCTCCTTCGTCAACGAAAGGTGCTGTTGGAAGTATTCGTCTATCAGCTTTGACATATGCTCGTGAATTCTGTAAGATTTTGGATACAAGCAATTGTCGATATCGAAGAAGAACACCTTTCTAGACGTTGAGGGCGATTTTGTTGGCGATAATGTGTTGAGGTGAGAAACGAATTGCTTGGTGACCGTCATTTTGCCTGATGGTGGTGGCAATACTGAAAAATGATGCTTGTTGCAGACCGGGAACAAATGTACGACAAAGTCTTGAAATGCCTTGATTGTCTTGTTGTCCGGTTTTATTATATACGAAGCCAATCTTGGAGTCATCGTTACCGTCAACCAATCGATGTGTAGCTCTGAACCACGAAAGGTGTAAATGGCAGCGGGGCAGACCTGAAACGTCAGTGAGTTGTAAACAACCCTAACCCTAGCGCTGGCAAGTGCGGCTCCGATGTTTCGATCTTCGAGATCTTTATTGCTTGAACATCTTCCACCCGGTCGCGCTGCACTTGCGCTGCTTTGATTTTCGGTGAATTGCCGTCTTCAATCGTGACTCTTGTCGCGACAACACGCGCGTCTGTGTATTTCGCGTATCTCGGGTCAGAAAGGTAGAGTGTGTTAACGCTCCCATTCTTGCAGGTGGCTCGACAGTGAGTGAGTTTCACAGTCCAGCAGAGCAAAGCGCTTTGTTATGGCCTTGCAGGTCAACACGCCGCACACCAGCCTGAATGGAGTATTGAAACCTCCGACCGAAGGCGTGCAGGATGAGGAAGAGTTTCTCGATCAAATACTGGCCATCCGCGATGCCGTCCTCGCAGGCACTCACCCGACCATCAAGCTGCCAGCCAGCGCCATTGAGCATTTAAAGGCCAGCCTGGTGGCACAGGAGAGTGTCTGGGATAAAGATGATGGGGAGCGAGATGATGATGATTATGATCTTGTTGATAATGATGCCACTGCTGCTGCCACCAGAGATGGTGCCCCTGCCGCAAGTACTAACGTCCAGCCTCCCAGTAAACAGTTCACTTTGCCTGGTCTCAATCCCTCAGTCGACGACACGTCTGTTAATCCGCACCCTAGTACAATCAGTAGCGGTCTCGATCCTATATTCCTCGAAAAGCCAGAGAGCCTTGTTCGCGCAGAAGGTCAGCTCAAACGCCGTCGCATAGAGCGCGAGATAGACGAGCAGATCCATCAACGCAAAAATCTCCCTCGGGACAGGGACGTTGAAGCGCAGTCACAGCTTGATGTTGGCCTGGTGCTTCAGAGCGCCCAGATTCTCGTACAGCCTGTATCAGGCCTCATACACAGTAAGGATGATACGACGTTATCCATTGATACCGACTCCTACTATTCGAGCAAGGCTGGCGATACGTGGACCGAGTCGAGTCCCAGTCAAGCTTCTGACAGAGCGGCAGGTGACAGCACTGCAGACCTTGAACGTCTTGCCGATCCCAAAGTTCGTCAACCCCTCAATACAAGACCTCAAGCCAAGCAACCTCGCCCAGACTCTCGCTATCCTTACGCAAGTGACGTTGATAACACCGACGGATTGGGTGATGAGGAAGATGAAGAGTATACACCGCCAGATGTGTCTACGTTTGAAGACAACGTTCAGAATCGTGGATTTGGTATACCGCGTGGGGAAATGGAGGATTATGATGGTGATCAAGACGACGATGAGTATGAGCCTGGAGAGGTAACACCTGATGTTGCAATCGCTGGCCTCGATGGCACCGACGACCGATCACCATACCATCCTTCCGATGTTCCAATCATCCGTAATCATCTTACTCACCTCGCCGCTCCACAACCCAATCGAGTGTCGCCTCTGGCTACCGCGAAAGGCCCACCAGTGGAGATAGAAATGCAGCTGGTCAATGGACGCCCAGAGCTAGTGCTGAAAGATCCACAACCTCAGCGACCACTGCAATCCAGTGCCTCCCCAACCGCCAACGGCAGAGCTGCAGCCAAGGCTGCTCGACTCAGTCAGAGACGTGAGAGGAAGAAACGCAAGCGTGAAAATGAGCGTGAGACAACGGGATCGAATCGCAGACGACGCCATCCACAGGACCCCCAAACTCCACATCCTGCCACAGATGAACCGTACATCAAACCAGAACCAATATCACCACCGCCCTTTGGGATCGCCCAAGCCGCCTCAAGCCAGCAACCCTATCCTCAAGCACGGCCTGCTCAGGTAGATCTATCTTCGCCACGTCCGACGCAGTCTAATCGTCATACCCAGCAGCAACGTCCGGGACCGTCTGCTGTGAGATACGAACAGATCCCAGCTTTTGATGTCAGAGGTGCCTCTCCTGCGTATTCATACCCTGTGCAAAAGGATAATCAAGACCTCCGTCGATATGCCAGCGTTCACTACGCACAACGACCTGCTTCACCACCGATTCAGGCAGCCCCACGCCCACAGTCTCCTCCAAGGGTGTACCGTGGTGTCTACCCGGCGCATTCTGTCGGTCATGAACCTATACCATTGGTGTACGCACCAACCCCACCACACTCGTACGGGTCTAAACCGCCTCGTGCCGAGTCACCTTATCTACGCCATCCCCCTTCACCGCAGCAAGCGCGTGAGAGACAGATCGTAGTAGACGCAGATGGGAACCGGTACTACGCAGAGCCTATTGCAGATCCACGAGCTTCCGTTGCTCCAGCCTCATACCAGCAACCCTTGCCGGAATTGGTCCCTGAGTATAGAGCACCGAGTAGAGCGCCGTATACATATGGAGTACCTCCCCCACCGACCTATCGGCACGAGTCGGCCGCACCGCGTGGTCGGTACGAAGAGGGGCCTTATGTTGAAATGGTGGACGACCAAGGGAGGAGGTTCAGAGCTTATAGGGAAGAAGAATCGACGCACTACCAGCCCGAACAACCACAAGCACCTCCACCACCGCCAGCATTTGGACTTGAAGACAGATACGCCATGCCGCCGCCCTCAATTCCCCACTCAAATCGACAGCCTCTGCCTCATGACGTGAGCTATCATCCCGATGGCCGAAGGACGGTGGCACCGCAACCCATCCGAGCTGGCGAGCCGCCTGTGGCTACATATAGCCTTCCCCCACGCGCATACAGCGTTCGGCCTGAAGAACCACTAGGCCCAAGGGAAGTGCCGCCTCGACAGTCAAGCATCGCACCTATCCAGTACCTACCCATCCAACAGGAAGATAGCAATGCTCGATACCAACGCCCCATCGCCTCCAGCCACATGCCGCCTCCTCCACCACCGCCACCACCCTCGGCATATCCTCCGCAAAGGCAGGCCAGTGTAGCGCCTATGCCATTCATCCGTCACGAGCTGGACCAGCCACCTCCCCCGGTCGTGAGAGCCGTCAGTGTAGTCCCAGGCCACGAGTACCCTCAGTATCGCAGTGCCAGTCGGGCAACTCACGCTCCCCCTACCGGCCCACCACAACAGTGGCTGCCGGCCCAGCAAGAACCGGTGCGGTATGTTGATGCCCATGGCTTGCCGGTGCCGCCGCCCCAGCAGGTCAGAAACAGCTCTTCAAGCTACAGATACTAGTAATATGGCGGTTGTGAACTTCTAATGGATTCTTATCTGGCGATGAATCTGTATTGTACTCAGCATAGGGCGATGTTGCATGTGGGAGTATAGGTAATAAGATGGACCTCCCTGGTGGCCTTTGATTACATAGCTTAATCAGCTCCATCCTGTATCACCAGATGCTAGTGTTGGCTTCATCGAGAGCCGTGTTCCAGCACCTACCTATCTTATTTATCTCTCCTATCTGAACCGCCGCTCTTCGCGCATGTTCCCATCTTCCCCTCCAGTCCTATGCATATCGACATCGACAAACGCCATCTACGACCAAGGGTTAGGGTTGTGAGCTGAGTCAGCCTCACATAACCCGTCCCCGTAACAGCAGAGCAGCAGCAAGAGATCGTCGTCGACATCCGCTGGACACATCCACTACCACCTCCTCCGGCCAGCTACCTATTGTATCTACTTCCACTCCCTCGTCGACGGCAGCTACAGCACCCTCGCAGATGGATTGATCCGTAATGCCCCTTGTCCCTCACTCCTCGTCATTTCACTGCTTAGCTAGGTAGTTCGCGCTACGCGAGCCAGGCTTGGTTTCTTCCTTCACGCCTCAGGCGACGGATCTGCTTCTTGTTCCCGAGTTAAATCCTTCCATTTTCATCCAACGTCAGGTCTTACATTCGCTACGCATCCAACCCATAACCACGCCCCAGACCGCAGCTCGCACCTCCCTCGACCCGCCAGCGTAGCCTTCGCCATCGACGTTACCGTTTCCATCCCCGTTCGCATTGCAATTGCCATCCCTAGTTAGCAGGCTGGCTAGCAGGCTCGCTCGCCCGCTCACGCAACGCAACGCAACGCAGCGAAACGAAACGACAAGCACGCCCGTGTACCCTTCGCAGGTGAATGGTGTACACGTGACGTTGTTCGTCGCCCTCCCCTCGTCCCACCATGCACAAGATCTCCAACTTCACCGGACGCGCAACTCATGGATGGGAGAAGATGACGCCCAACATGGGCTTCGGCATGTCGCGGCCCCAGCAGCAGCAGCATCAACAACAACCGAATCAGCCCATGGGTGACTACCCATTTGCCGGTCCTCCCCAGCTCAACACCGCCTCGGTCCATGGCAAACGAGGCGTCTTCTCGCCAGCTGCACCCAATTCCGCCGCCGGAATGCAGTCGAGCCAACAGCATCTCCACCATCACGTCAATCTCTCCTTTAACGTCCCATTCAACTCGAACCTACCCGGTCCCGATCGGGAGGATGTGCTGTACAGCAGCGTAGGTGCTTTTCAGCGCTGGGTACACCCTGAGGGAATGGTGGGCGAGGACATCCCAAACCATGCTTTGCCGGTGCATACGCGGAACGTCGAAAACCTCAGGAGCTTGTGCAGGCAGATGACAGAAGGTAGCGGTGGGAACGTGCATGCTACCGTGACCAGTTCGAAGCCGAAGCCCGTGCCGGGGATGCAGAGAGGCCCTTTGACCGCCTTGGTCACCAATGTCTGTATATCCGGTGATTCTGAGATCGTGTCTAAGATGCGTGCGAGGATTCTCAATGATACCCCTATCACTTTGGTAAGTTTCTGGCTTCTTGCTTTCTTGCTTTCGAAGGGATCCCTTCAGTAAGGATCGTTCGGCTGACTTGTGAACCCTTTTGCAGCGCTGCGCCACCATCGATATAGATCGAGAGATAATCTTCCCAAAAGGTGTAGATGGTGCGAGAAAGGAGATCTTAGACCACATGGATGATATTTCCAGCAAGACTAAGGCGGATGTTTTCTTGTTGGAAGCGAAGGCAAGGAGAAAGGATTCCGAGACGGCGAGCTTACATGGCAACATGGACTCGAGTATGGATCAACGATTACGCATCCACATCTACGGTGATATGGAGAGCTCTGAGAACGCCAAGACTAGGCTCTTGATCATGATCGACCAGATCCTGCTTCGTCAGGTCGATAGTCTCAGGCTCGAGCTCACTTTGCACTCGCTTATCAGCGGTCGGCACAGGAGGAACATCAAACTGATCGAGTCGACAACTGGGACCGCTATCTACTTTCCGCCCATGTTTCCGTCTGTGTTTGGCTATTCAGCTCCAGGGTCGATACCTTTGCGTGGACAGGACGAGATCCTGATCACCGGACAAGATATGGATTGCATCTTGCAGGCAAAGAAGAGACTGCACGATCTTGTACTGACCACTAAGACGTTTGTCAAAGATGTACAGATCACGCCTCATAAAGTCGACTATATTCTACTCGAGCGTCTAGACAAGATTCGAAAGATCGTGGAAGCCAATGGGTCATATGTCCTTCTACCGCCATTGGGAAGCAACAGCGGCATCCTTCGAGTCCAAGCGACTGATATCTTAAACGTTGAACGGACGGTCAGAGACATAATGTCTCTAGCTGGTCAATTCTATGGCGCCTCTTGGTGGGTGACCCATCCCGACCCTTCCCAGCGCCAGCCCACACCTGCGGACATACGTGCGATGCTACCTGACATTTGCATCAATTCTGGCGCCGAGATCACATTCGAAAAGCTTAACTTCCATATCAATGGCAGCGATGACTCTGTGAAAGCGGCCATGTCGATCATCAACACCCTGCCATTTGTCAAGAAGTCCCAGTCAACCCTGCGTGTCAAGGTCGAGCTTGCAAATGAGCACAAGGAGTTTGTCAGCGGCAAGAAAAACGGCAAGATCAACAAGATCATGAGTCAGAGCAATGTACAGATTGTTTTCGACGGTTTCAACGAGTACAATTTCTACATCGACGTGAGAGGTGCACAATACGAGGCGACCAAGAACGGTCTCGAATTGGTCGAACTGGAAATGCCCGCTTCGATTTCCTTCCACGTGCCTGACCAATACCACAAGCGTATCATTGGTATCGGAGGACAACACATCCAACGCATCATGAAGAAGTACTCGGTATTTGTCAAGTTCTCCAATGCAATGGATCGTGGTGGGATTGGCAAAGATGATGACGATGTCAAGATCGACAATGTCATTTGCAGGACACCAGCTCGCAACGCTGACAACCTCGAGCTTGTAAAGCAAGAGATCATGGATATGGTCGAGAAGGTCGATGCCGAGTTTGTCTCCGAACACGTCGTCGTTGATCGCTTGTACCATCGCGAGCTTGTTGCTCGTATGCCAGAGATCGAAGAGCTTGAGAAGAAATGGAACTGCAAGGTCACCTTCCCAGGTACCGAGCAAGCCAGCGATATCATCACGGTTTCCGGCCCTGAATATCAGGTCCCACAGGCTGTCGATGAGTTCTTGGGCATGGTCCCAGAGACCCATAAGATCGAGTTTCCGACATCTCCCGTCCTCCGTTCGTTCCTGTTGTCGCCTCAGTTTCATACTGAGTACGTACAGAAACTGTGGGATCAGTATGTTGTGGAAGTCACGATTCAACCTCAAAGGCTTGAGATACAAGATGGTCAAGAGATTACACTGGAGAAACTTGTCTTGAGTTACACTCGTAACAATGCCGGTGGACTGAAGGATGCTATTGACTTCCTGCTCCTACCCTTCATCGCTCGTGGGTTGGATTCCAATGCCGTCAGGGGTGCCATTCCTCGGCCTAAATCTGACTCGTTCGAAGATAACATGCCGTTCTTTGAATCGAAGCTGTTACAGCGTGCCGAGCCCGCTGTGAACACGGACTCTCCAACCAACAGCGAATTCCCGGAGTCTGCTTCTCGGTCGCTTTTCGGTAAGCTTCGCAAGCCTGGAAGTATGTCTTCCTTCAGCTCCTTCTTGGATCGCCGTAAGAACGGATCCAACTCGCCATCATCTTCGTTGTTCAAGCATGCTTCTAACAACGCGTCGAGAGCTTCCCTCATCAGCGTCGAGTCGCGTGAGTCTGGCTATCGCAACATATGGAATGACTCTGGGATTGATCTCGAACACGATAACCACTTCGGTGGCAACAATGGCCCTTCTAATCATGGCAATGGCTGGGGTTCCTTTGGTGGATCCACTAACACCAGCAGACCGGGCACCTCCACCAACTCTCTTTCTGGGCCTTTTGAGACCAAGTTTCCCTTCGGTCTGAACGGCAATACGTCTACCACGTCGCTAAATGCCACACCGTTGCCTGGCCTGGGTATGGCGGTCGCTCCTACCCCATCCAACAGTGGCCCTGGTGATGCCACCCCTCGCTACGCTGGTAGCGCTGATGGTAATCATAGCCCTGTCAGGAGCACTGCCCCTGGCGGCGGGTTCGGATCTCGGCCTGGAACCTCTTCCAGCATTAAGCCGCCAGGTCTCAGCTCTATGAGTGCAGCCGGTGCTGGCGGCAGCGGCTCTCCCGTGGCCACGAGTGGCTCCAACCCAACCAAATCTCTCCCTCCCGCTTCATCGTTGTCAGCTTCATCATCATCAGGATACCCGGCCCCTATTGGGCCTCCGCATTGATTTTCATGTCTTTGTTGAAATTTTTGTTGTTGTGATTCCACGAAATCGAAATCTTGGCCTTTCCGTCTTTTTCGCCTTCACTTATTTCCGCCGGAAAGGGTGTTTATCTTTCATACATGCTGATGATGATGGTGAGGATGGGTTTTGGATTTTGGGTTTTGTTTTGCAGTTTCTGATGCTTACTGTTCTTTCCGACTTCTCTACACTTTCCGCCATTCTCGATGAAAACAAGTGTGATGTCGCTTTGATGGAGCTTCTGTCCCTGCGCTACTTCATCCTTCCAAGCTATTGTTTCTGCAGGGCTCTTTGGTGTTTCTTGTTCGTTCTGATTTTATCATTATCTTTCTGCGTATCTGAGACATGGGGGAAAAGGTCGGCGGTACTGCTGCTGCCCGTTTCAGGGCATCAGTTAGTTCCCACCCGGGCCCTTGTTTCCTATTTTCTCGCTGATTCTTTGCTCACGAAAGACGTCCTTATCTATATACCCCTCACAACTATGGCAATGCGAAAAACGGGCAGGCGATGAGTTTCGAGAAGACAAAAAAAAGCTTTCCTTCCTCCATAGGTCCCTCTTTGGCTACCTACCTACCTTACGAAGCCAAGCAAAAAGTTTCCTGCTGGACCCTCTTGCTCTGACGTTTCATTCTTCCCAGTCTAGGACGTCGCTCTGTAAACTATGCCAGTCCTGCCACTGTCGGAATCTCTCGTAGCTGTGATATGTCACACGTACAACGTAGGCCAAGCAGATGGACATGAAGACATCTAGCTGCACTATTCCCGTCCTGGATTTTCGCCTCGTGTTCGCTAGGTGGCCAGGAATGGTGGACCCAAGACTGGCGACACATCATCGTGCATTTTTCCAATCATCTACATAGCACGCGGGGAGTAGGAAGGAGAGGAGCTACTGTAGGAAAGCAGCAGTAAATGTGCGACAGTAGGTATAGAAAAGCTTAGGGTCGAAGCTCGGTGGTGCTTAGAGGTGTTTTCCAACGGCGACGCCATTGGAGGATCGTCTGCTGGGTGATCCTATACTGTACCTCTGCATTGTCGCCCTGGCCCCCCGAATTGCGATACTGCACAACGAATTTTCTCACGTCCTTCGACAGGAACTTCCAACCCGACAAAGATCGAAGATCGTCACGAGGTGGGATCTAGCACATGCAGAGGTAATCTCCTACCTGTATGAATTATCATACATGACAGGTAATGCAGACATGTATGTTACGGTACAGCAGCGGCACTACGGTAGACCCTTCCGAGCATTTATGCTGGTGTGTCGTGCTGCTGTAATGCAACGCAACGCAACGCGACGCAATGCAATGCAATGATGCCGCCGCTGCAGTCAATCGGCCCAGGTCTTGACCTCTACACCTCCGGACGAATTTCACGTCTGATTTGACATTTCGTGACGAGGTCAAGACAGACCCAGCCAGTCAGTCCGTCCCTCCACCGGCTGCGGAAGTGATGAGGCATAAATGTTACGACATCCACCTTTGACCAGCATATGCCTCTGCGAAGGCTGCATGCTCACGGTGCGTTAAGCATGCAAAGCTGCGCTTTTACAGCCATCAGAGGGGACAGTCTGGCTTAGTTGGCCTCGTCTTCTTCCACGTAATGGATGATGGTGTCGATGTCGAAGGATGACCCAAGGGTCTAACGAAATGTCAGTTCGACCTGGGTGCGAGAGGAGCAGACAGCGATATCGAGGCAGTAGCTACATAAGTTTTCTGCTGACCGGATGAAAACAATACCCTATAGATATCGACCTCGCCGGCCTGAATAGATAAGGACATCGAGATGGTTTTGTCTGGTTTTATGGTTGTTGGCCTGTGCTTGCCAAGCCCCACAATGTTACTATTTCTAACGGACAACATCCATCTTAGTTAGGTAGCTATAGAGAAGACGAGCCAATCTAACAGCGAGAAAACACACCCCTGCTTTGATCGTCCATAGAATTGGGCCTCCCACTAGCTTCCGTATTTGAGCATCCAATCAGATAGATACTATTGCAGTACCGCAGTACGAAAGTTACTTTTACATCCATCCCAACAAAGACGAGACGACAAAGACGAGACGACAAAGACGAGACGACAAAGACGAGACGACAAAGACGAGACGACAAGACTTGTCATCGTTGCGACGAGGGATAAGTTATGACAGTGTGTCCGGGTGGCCGGCAAGCTGCTTGATTGATTGACTGACTGATTGATAATGCAAGTCGGTGTGTATGTATGTGCGTACGTGCCACACGGCACCGCTCATTATCCATACCAATAGGCGTGAGTGGTGGGAAGGGCAACGCAGTGCAATGCAGCGCAACGCAGTTCGACTCAACACGATTCGAGGTCGGCCGGATAGAACAGAAATCCCCACTTCCTTCGTCTAACCTCCAATTCATACGCTTCTTACCCGCCACGTCTCACGGTCGAAAGGTTTCGCTAGCGACAACGGCGGCACGACGGCAAGTCTGCTCGTTTGACTGGCCGATGGGCTCGGTCGACCATCTCCACATCAAAACGTGCACAGAATCTACGACTTTTTCCCCACAACAGGGCGGGCGGTCGGCCGGCATTTCAGGAGGGGATTGGAAATAGAAAGGATGTATTTGGCTTTCGTCCGTTCTGACCGTGACGTCGATGAAAGGGTGTTGTCTTGCTCCCCCACATCCCTAGTCTTGGGCACAGACATACCATAGGTATCTAGGTGGTAGGTAGACATGACACACAGACATAGACACAGGCGCAGATGCAGACACGGACGAGGACGCGGACGCGGACAGGTACACAGACAGACAGACAGACACCAAGAAAGTGTTATCTTGTGAAAAGCTTTCCTTGGCAGTGCTTGAGTCCATGTCGATGCATAACTGGTGGTAAGTCGGTTGCGGCTGATCGTCACGATGCAGGGGTTGAACAGTAACAGTGCTCCTGCATGCTGTTGTCACGGTGGGACAACCCAAATGCTTCTTCTGTGCATATCTCTCTCCTCGAGGTGAGGCCAGAATTGGAGATGATAATCAAGATCACCTGAAGGAAAATATCCGAAGTCTGCAATGACATCCGTGGAAACCGAGCGAGAAACTGCAAGATCTTGCTCTCCGCATCCACTAAGGCACTTATTCGGCCTCATTTACGTTAGTCCGTCGTGGGTGTCTTGACGTTGGTAATTCTTGTTGTGAAGATGCAGCTGCAAGCCTCTGCTCGCTCCCGACTCTTACTTGCCGTCCTGTCGCTAACCCTTGTCCACCTCCACTAGTTCCTAGTTCGACACCAGCGAGGCTCTCTTCACAATTCACCCGCTAGGAGGCAGGGTGGCGAGGATACGGCGTAGGTTGGTTGATAGTTGAGGCTCAAATGTCAACGCTCGACGCTGCTGGCCTCGGCGCCATCCCCAATACCCTGCCCAATACCCTGTCGCAATGCTGACCTTCCAGAGGTCTGCACATCTCGCACAACTCACAGTCTGCGCATGGTGGGCAGTCAGGATCTGACTGCTAGGGCGGATGTTTGGGGAAACCGTTTGGAGAAGTGGGTGTTTGTCTCAACTCATGGTTGGGAATCGATTACCCTACCCCTCTACGCTCCAGGTCTGGCCTGCCCTCCTCTACCCTGCCCTTGTTGTTGTCGCTCGTAAAGTAGGTGCGAGAGTCCGAGTCCGAGTTCGAGTTCAGAAATGAAACTTTCCTCAAATAGGGCAGTACGGTAGGAGGTGTTGCCCTTGGACTGAGGTGTGGTGTAGATCTACAAGTGAGATCCGGTTGACAGTACCTGGTGTGGTGTTGTCTACCAGCCTGACCTGCAGCGCTGCTAAGGGTGGGAGGCTGGTAAACAGGTAGGACAGTAATTGGATGACCAACACACCCAGACTGTGTCCCTTCTTCTACTTGCCTTCAACCCTTCTCATCCCTCTTTCATTGTCTTCACTGTTTCTGTCGAGTTCAGTGCGAACGAAGTAGGATTTGGAAGCCGCGAACTATGACCATCCACAGCTACAGCCCGCCGTCTTTCGACGAGAAGAAAGATCTGTCAGGACCTTCTTCGGTTCTGCAGCCGTCTCCATCCCCAAGAACGCTTGAAAATGCAGCCATCGACGGATTGCTTCTGAATGAGGACGAAGTCCTTGTCAAAGCTAGACAACAAGTCGATGCTCTCCAGCCGGTCTGGGTAACATTCAAGCTGAATGACCCGTCGAACCCTAGGAATTGGCCCAAGTGGAAGAAGTGGTATATCACTTGCTTCTGCTCCTTATTGAATGTCATCACATGTCTCTGTGCTGGAGGGTACTCTTCTGCTGCTGAGGGTATTGCGAGCGAGTTCAGTGCCTCTGCCGAGGTGGTCACCGTTGGCCTCATCATGTATATCCTCGGATTTGCCGTTGGGTGAGTACGCAACAATCGAACAGGTTTTAAAGCACCTGGAAAAGGAAGCAGTGATTGTTCTGGCTGACACTTTCTCGAACGACAGTCCAATGATGCTGGCACCGATGTCCGAATATTTCGGCAGATCGATCACTTACCAGGTGTCATGGTTTTTCCTGGTCATCTTTAACATCCCGCTCGCGCTGGCTCCCAACATCGGCACCATCATCGTCTGTCGCTTCATTCAAGGCTTCGGTGGATCCGCACCGCTCACCAACACCGGCGGCACCATCTCCGACCTGTGGGAGCGTAACGAGAGCGGCAACGCGATGATGATTTACGGCGTCTCGTCCACGTTCGGACCACCTCTCGCGCTCGTCATGTCCGGCTACTTCGCTCTCGAGCAGGGTTGGAGGACCTTGTTCTGGTTCTTCATGGCCGTCACTGGAGCGTTCTGGATCGCCGCCGTCTTGACTCTGCCAGAGACCAGGCACAGCATCATTCTCGAGCGAAAGACTGCTGCCATCCGCAAGACCCTCTCCAGTGAAGGTCTGCCCACCGACCATATCAGCGACGAGCACAGTCGAGGCGAGAAGAGGTCTCTACATTCCCTGTTTGCCGTCAATCTCACACGGCCATTTAAGTTCCTGTTCACTGAGCCTATTACGATGGGTGCCGCTGCCTACAACGGTTTCATTTATGGCATTGTCTACCTATTCAACGAGGCTTTCCCAAAGGTCTTTGGTCCTGGTGGACATAACTTCAACACTGGCGAATGGGGCATTGCTTTTCTCGGTCTGAGCGTTGGTGTGCTTGTTGCAGCTGCTTTCTATCCTCTTCAGGAACGTTACTATCTTCGTCGTGTCGCCGCCAACGGTGGTAGAGGTGTTCCTGAGGCCAGGATGTGGTCCGCACGTCTTGGTGCCTTCCTCCTGCCTCTCTCTCTATTTTGGTGAGTCTCCTGCCAGTAGAAACGGTCATACGTCAAATCTGCTTTCTCCCAGGCGATAGCGTACTAAACGACCTACAGGTTTGCATGGACCAGCTTCCCTACCGTCCACTGGATCGTCCCGATCATCGCCTCAGCCTTCTTCGGCGCCGGCATCTACATCGTCATCCTCGGCGTACTGAACTACGTCGTCGATTCTTACCAAACCTACAGCGCAAGTGCATTAGCTGGCGTGATCTTGGTGAGGAACATCGTTGGAGCTGGATGTGAGTATTGCAGACCAGAGAACCTTACCAACCCTTTGGAGATAGAACGACCTGACTGACGAATCGCAGTTCCACTTTTCGCCTCACAGATGTACGAAAAGCTGGGTAACGAGTGGGCAAGCTGCCTGCTCGCCTTTCTCGCCATCATCTTCGTGCCCATTCCCATCTGGTGGTTCTACAGGGGTGAGAAGCTGAGGTTGAAGAGTCCCTTTGCAAGGTAGGTTTTGTTCTTCAGCGGCAAACCAAGCCGACGATTCAGATAGCTAACCGAGGGCTTTCGTCTCGTCTCACAGGGAACACTTCGACCAGGCCGAAGACAAGCCTCACTGAGCAAACGCAACCAAAACCACACAACCCATGGCCAGGAGCATGCAGCCAGCAGACTGTTGCGAACCTGCCTAACGCGATCACGACGAAACGAAACTTTGCCCAAATTGATTCACGCCTCGAATGGGCACCCCATAAGAATTTTCCTTTGCCTCGTTGCAACGCTCCAAGCAAGAGAAATGTTTGCTGGGCATGAATTCTCTCGTCCCATTGCATGAAATGGCTACAGCTTGGAATTGTGCTTGCATCTAGACCAAGTCGCAGAAACTCCGAGCTCTCTCAGCAGTCGAGCGAAAAGGAACAATTGCAGGCTACGAGGATGCAACGTAAAAGTAGGGTTCATGTCATTCGAAGTTTATGCAGCTCTATGCCTCCCTCAATCCTCCGACGCCTGGGTGAATGGGTGACAAGGAAGCAAGCAAACAGAGCGTACAGCTACAGGGTGGAATGACTCCAACTGAAAAAGGAAATCATGAAGAGAAAAAGAAAAAACAAAATCAAGAGATTTCCATATGACTCCAGGAATAGACAGACTCCAGGGATATATAGCGTCCATAAGCTACACCTCCGGGTCACTTGCCATTCACAAGCGGTCATCCACCTTTGTATCGGGAGCATAGAATTTGTTGAATGTAAGGTCGTTCATTTCATAACGGACTTCCCATCTCCCATCACAACTTGGGCTTGTCCTTGATCGTAGGCAGCATCACATCTCTAATGTCGTTAGCAGCCTCGTTGAGGTAGTAGGCCATGCGGTCGCAGCCTAGACTTTTGCTGACGATGTTGAATTGAATGCTGTACTCGTTGATCATGTAGGCGATACTAGCAGCAAGAGTCAGCACAGGGACGATTTGAACTACAGCAAAAGGGAAAGAAACACTCACCCCCATCCCTCATCGATCACTTGTGACCAACCGTACCCGTTGAAGTACTCGCTGCTCAGCTGGCTGCTGGAGACGTACCAGGAACTGGAGTAGGCGTAGGCAGGGTCGGTAAAGAGCGCTGGCAGATCCTCGCCCTGGCGAAGCAGCTTCTTCAAGCCAAACAGGTGCCTATCCACACCCCTGCCGTCGCTGGCATCAGTGATGTAGCTGACGTGGGCCTTGATGGCGGCGGAGAAGAGTTCTCTGCACTCCTCGGGCGTGGCGAGCGGGTGAGACATGGCCTGGCAGAAGGCGACGCTCTCGTCGCTGACGGAGCGGCAGGTCTCGGTCCTACCCTGCTGGAAGCGGCGGGTCGCGGCGGACTCGTAGGTGGGCCTGTTCTTGCCGTAGAAGCGGTAGTAGGCCAGCTGGATGATCATCTGCACGTACGCGTCTGGCGAGCAGCGGAAGCGCTTGATCAGGCCCTTGCCGTAGGCCTGGTAGGCCTCGACCCGCAGCTCGTGTAGGCCCATCACCTTGGCGAAGTCTGTCCTGGCGCGTGCCACATCCTCCAGCACCTCCGGCGACGTGTGGAAGCGCAGGGTCGTGGGCGGCGGCAGGTTCGAGCGCACGGCCGGGTTGTCGTAGTCCAGCTTGTCGGCGAACATCAGCGCGCAGATGTGGTCGTTCAGCCGGTGCGTCGGCGTGCCGTCCATCATGCTGTGCTCGCCCATGAAGCCGGCCGCGCCGTTGTCGTTGACGATGAACTGCAGCGGCTTGTCGTACCACCTGTTCGCTCCGTCGCCGTGCCAGTATTGTCGCGCCCGCTCCTCTAGAGTCACCGGCGCGGCATCGTCTAGACACACCACGAACGACGCCGCCTCGATGGTGTCGAGCGTGGCCTCGTTGGCAGGGTTTGTGCTGATCAGGCGCTCGCGCGCTTCCGTCCATACATCGCGTTGCTGTGATGTCAGCGCACCGATAGCGGGAGACGCCTCGGCGGCTTGGTAGATGTACTTGAACTGCTGCTCGAACTCAGCCGTGGTGAGCTGCTTGCCATCAACTTCGTGCGGCAGCTTGAACAGCTGATTCTTGCGAATGACGATGATGTAGCGGTTCGCCTTCGCCTCGTACTTCACTGGGAAGTCTGCCGGTTTGGCTGGCCTTCTGCTTGCGTTGAACATCCAATGGTAGGAGCTCATCGATATGGGAAGCTTCTTCATATATTCCGGCTCCAGCGAGCCCTCATCCACCTGGATCTTGAAGTCCAATGCCGACGACACAATCGCTGCCGCCCGCTTGGCTGGATCTCTTCGCTTTCGGTCATCCCTGAAGCTGTAGAAATACGAGACGTACGGCACGACGGGGTCTCTGTAGGACAGGTAGGCCGCATCGTTCCACCATTCGTAGATCCAATTCTTGTGTGCCGGATCTTCCCTCCTCGCAACCAATCTTTTCTGCAGCTCGTGCCCTAGACTTCCTGGCGCAATGAATGCCTCGACAGCTTTTTGGGTGTTCTGGTATTCGGATGGGCTGAGCAAGGCATGGACAGACTTTAAGTATCGCTTCGCAGTCTCCTCGAGGGTTGGGACCGGTAATTTGGGTAGGGAATCCTCAAATCTGAGCATTGCACCTTTGCTTGTGTCTTCATGGTAACCTAAAAAAGCGGACGTTGTCAGGATCTTGGTCATTGCTTGTGTCACATCGTGGATTCTGTAACACACCAGCTGGCAAACTGCTTTGCTGCCGCCGTTGTTGAGGCGCCATTCTGAGGGCCTAGTAGAACGTATCAGCAACGGCTTTCTCTGTAAAGCTTCTGGGAGAGCCGGGAGTCTGTTCAGAGAAGCATACACCTACTACTCCACCTGTTCGACGGACACTGGAAGCCTTGGAGGCGTTGATGGAGCTAATTGACGACAGTGCACGTCTGCGAGTTGCAGAACCAATACCAAACATGCCTCAACACTCCGGGACGATGAAACGAGACGCGTACAGGGACGAAGAGAATTCGTAGGTGGGAGCAGTATGACGAGGACGAGCAGATGATCTTCAGCAGGAGTAACGAAGTCTTCCAAACGGTCCACAGAGCCCGTACACATATATTAAACCTGTCCTTGTTCCCTAAGATCGACTATTCTGAGGCGCGCCGAGTGACAGCCGTTCTCGGCCTAAAGGGAACCTCGGCTGTCTGGGCCCTGAGGTCCGGACTGGATTTTCCGAGACGGATTGACACATGTGAGGTGCTGTGACATGCCTGCAATAACGTGCAGGTACCTCGAGGCAGATGCAGCTGATACACAATACTAGAAAACACGATATGGCGAGATGACATCTCTTCTCAATCAATTGCTGCTATCGTGTGTAACAACTTATAAGACAGCACATTGCCGGTTCGGGGGAGCGCATGTGAAGAAAGAAATTGATTGTTTTTTTGTTAGGTGCCAGGGTTAGGGTTAGGATATGACGTCGTACCTCGGCTCGAAAACAAAGGTTGGATCCAGCCATTCCATCTCTAAGAGAGTCATCAACCGAACCGAGCCAAGGTCATTACGCATGGGAATGGCTGTGCTTACAATTGGGATTTTGCTCGTGTCTCTCTCTTCACTGGTGGAACTTCGGTGGAGTGGGAGGTTGGATCGCCTCGTTTAATGGCTTGTCACGAAATGCAGCAGTGTTGAAGGTCATTTGTTCGCGATCAATTCATTAGGTGACCCTACATTTTGGATTGCTACAAACATACACTCAAAGCAGGCCATCAAGTTCAAATTATAATTCACTCATGGCCGATAGGCTTTGCACTCTGCAAGAAGTCGAGCTTTGAAGTAGCCGCCATGATGAAGCTCAGCTGGCTGCCGTTGGTGTGCGGGTCCTCGCCGACGAAGTTGTTGGGGAAGCCCGGCTCGAAGGGGACGACGCTCTCGATACGCTTGATCTGCTCGTCGCTGAGCTTGATCTTGAGCGACTGGATGTTGTCGTGGAGGTGCTCGATCTTCCTACCGCCAACAAGGGGGAAGACGTTGGGGGCCTTGCTCATGACATAGGCCAGCGCGACGGCGGTGATGGAGTTGATACCGTGTTCCTTTGCAACCTCTTCCAACACCTCCGACATCTTCACCTCGACCTCGGACTGCTCAGCGCTTGTGAAACCAGATCTGAGTGATTCGTTGTTCTTCTTACGTTCCTCAATTGCCTTCTTGGTCTGGAGCTTGCCACCGCCGAGGGCGTCCCAGGGTGCGATCGCCATGCCCCAGTGTCTGGCCATGGGGATGATCTCCCGCTCCATGTCTCTGAGCATCACGTTCCACCGACCCTGATAGATCGAGAATGGTGTCTTGCCGTTCTGAGTGGCGTACATGTTCGCAGCCGACACGATGTAGGCTGGTGTATCGCTGATACCGAGGTACAGCACTTTGCCCTGTTGTACGAGGATGTGAAGGGAGTCCATCAACTCCTCGATCGAGGTCGTCCAGTCCCACCTGGTCAGGTAGTTTAGTTGTGGTTATTCGTACCCATAGTGGAGGACATCCCAGAAGTCAAAACTTACCAGTGCACGTAGAGGATGTCAATCCAGTCTGTTTGCAGCTTCTTGAGCGAATCGCGTAGCGACATGTGTAGAGATCGCTTGTGGTTGCCGGTGTGGTTGACAGTCTTGCCCTGACCGTGCTTGTAGTTGACATAGCCGGTAGTGAACTTGGTTGCAATGACCATGAAGTCTCGGTTGTCCCTCTCCTTCATCCAATCGCCAATCCACTCTTCCGACTGTTCGTTCTGGTAGTTGTTGGCGGTACTACATGAGTTACAACCGTCAGTCAATGCTCACCGCCATAACCAGCTCTCCAGATCCAACGTACTCGATGAAGTTACCGCCAGCCTCGTAGAAGGCGTCCAAGAGCTTGAAGGACTGCTCCTTGCTCATCGAACCCATGAATTCAGACCAGGCATCGCCAATGCTCATAGCTCCAAGCTGCAATGGCGAAACCCTGATACCAGCAGTGCTTGACAGGATGCGGTACCTTCCAAGGTCCGTCTTGGGCTCTGGTGCGGGCTTGAAGAGTGAAGTCATATTGTACGAGATGTAGTACTATTGCGTTGTTGGAAATGTATGTATAGGAGTACAGGAAAGTAGGTAGTATTGCAGATGTCAATGTCGATGTGGAAAAATGTGCTTGATGTGCTGGAAGTGGTACTGATATATGTCTGCCAAAGAACAGCTGCCTATCACAAGAGCCCCATCACACCACAGTGTAGCGTATCGGAACGGAATGCAATGCATTGTGATGCCGTTCGATGCAGTGCCGGCGTTACCTATCCACCTGCAAGCGTTCATTGCACCAGCTCCCATCTGATCTGTAGGTAGACGTAAACACCGGTGTTAAACCCCGCGGAGAAGTCTGTTGATTAACCTCGGGACGTTCTCATTCCAGCTGTAAAGACGCCTCATGTCTGCCAGAGTGCTCTCTACAACCGAGCCCCAATACAGTATCGCTGGAGATTTGTAAGTATATTCGAAGCAGATCTGGTCGAGAAGTTCACGGCATTTCGTACACTCGGCAAGGAACATATTCATCCAGCATACAGGTAGTCAATGACCCACTGTGCGGCCGCATTTTAGCGCATGTTTCCTGCAGTACCCCACTAAACCCGCTAATTCCGCATCCCGTTCCTATGTTGACGGTTAACTCCTCCACATGCTGGACAACTATCGAGGCCTGGTTTGACTTCCCAGGCCCTGTGGCGTCTCTCATGAGGACTGGAGTGGACCCTGGAGCTATCGGTGGTTATGAATTGTATAGCCGTTGTCAAGAAAGTCGATGCCTTGCCAGGCTGCCCAATCTATTGTATATTGCCGGCCCCGTGGCCTCCGGACAGGAGCTGTCGAGGTAGATGCTGCCCAGCATTGCCTGACCAGCAAATCTACCACGTAGAACCGGTCGTCCAATACGTTATCTTTCCATCCGAGTATGTGAAACCACTTCGATGGTACGGCGACGGCATGAGGAACAGACCTCGAGTGAAGGCGCTGTCACTGAGACCAGACGATCAAGACGGTGATGGCCATCTTTCTTCCATGACAGGTTCATCCTCGCCTTTGGCCAATGGTTGAAACTGAGCTATAGTATGCTTCTCAATGTCTTGGATGTAAAATAACGATAGTACTGGTAACGATAGATCAATTCAAACCCTCAGGCAATGCTGCATGATAGCAGTCTCAGCCAGCCGTGGCCATTCTAGAACAAGCATCCTCCTCGACGGCACGCTTTACTTGTTTTCCAGTCCTCCCTTGTACAACCTCAAGCCCTTCCAACTCTTCCCTCTCCATCACCATCCTAGTGTTGACACCCATCAAGTTGAATTTCTTCTGGTCTACAGGCCACCAATACATGATCCCGTTGCACCGCTCGCACGAGTGGAATTCGATGTTCTTGTTGCCCCAGATGTATATCCGGGTAGAAGTGCCTTCCTGTTTTGAGATGGTAACCTGGTCGGGTTGGAAGTACACCCAGGCGGTGCCGTAGCGGAAACACACTTCACATGGGCATTCGTTGATAGGGCCGTTGGACTTTGGTGTGGTGACCGTGATGGCGGAACAGTGGCAGGTAGCGCGCATTGTAAGGCCCTTGCTTTTCGTAGGTTACTGAGTGTCGATATCCAAGCTACTTTAATTGGGCCAGATCTAACCCTGTATTGATGTTATCGTTTGATTTGACGTCTTTGGCTATTCGAAGCAGTGATTCGCAGCTTTCAGTTTGATGTTCTGCGGTGGATGTGAGTTTTGCTTGTCCTAAGTTCCTCAGCATCACCCTTACTTATATGTCCTGTCCGACCGACTACTAAATGAGCAGCTAAATTTCCAACCTTTCTACATCGGACTGTGATGTTTGATTGCGAACCTATCAGAAGCAGATATCAAACGCTATCTCGCCCTTCGAAAGGCAGTTGGACTTCGTCTACAATGAAAAACCCTAACCCTAGCCAACTCCTTCCGGTCACCGCGTCCCTTAATTCTACGGGAGATAATACGATTTGCTATAAAGAGAGACCGACGTAATGAAAAAGGGCAACAGTCGTCAGATCTGCAAAATCTTAATTTACGGAACTTGACTGCGTCTTGCTGTAAATGTGCATTGGCTGTCAAGTTGAAAAGCCATCGAGTATTTCGACCGTAGGCAATACGCGCAGTTGGGGGATTGCAATTTCGCTCACATCCGTTGCTATGTCGCTTATCTTCACCATCTTCACCTGAGTTTTGTCGAGCATATGCAACAACAAAGACGGTAACGGTGTTATGAACGAAGATGATTATGACCACGATGACAACCACAAGAGCGATGGTGTCGATATGCATAGATTCGACTTCTGTGAAGTCTGTGCATCACGTGATCCCCCAATAAGCGAGTAGCTTTTGGGATGGAATTATTCAACACATTGACTTGGATCCGAGGGTTCTGGACGACAGGTAGCTTCGCCTGGTCTTCTGACTTCATGTTCGTCATCGAACACTTTTGCTTGGTAGATTTGCGGTCGTCTTTCTGACTGATCCCTCGATGTCGCGTCCGGTTTGAAGAAGCATGTCATCAAAATGAAAATCATACCTGGACTATTTGTTCAATATCTACCAAGAAGATCTTCAAATGATGACAAAAGGATCCTCAGCATACGGTTGCCTTCCGATTTGACGCGCAATCGCATTGCGTAGAAAAAGTGCAAGTCAGTTTACTGGCGATGACGCCTTTGTAGGCACCGACATTATCCCAGTAACATAAGAAGGGCCTCTAATTGTTAGTCAATCTAGAGCGGTTTAAGAGATTGTGATATATAAAGTTGAAGAGTTGAGTACGACAAGCATCAAACATCGCCAACAGAATACGCTCTCAGACTAGACTTCGCATACCATGACTACGCAGATTATACTTTTCGCGCAATCGCGCTGCGCAAGTCTGTCATCGCCTACGATGAACACGTTCATGGAAGATTGGAGATGGTCTGACACAACCTTGTAGGCCATTTGCTCGAACGAATTATCGGCACACAGTCAGATGTCAAGAGACTTTATAATCCGTTTGGCCTGAGCCGTGGTATTCAGCTGGGTTGGCTGCGCAGCGACGATTTCTCACAGGGCATGTCTGAAACGACCAAAGCTGACTTTGAAAAAGCAATCGAGAAAGGCGCTGGGCTGTGGCAACACAAGCTGGAAGAAGTCCGAGCAGACGTATGTAAACGGATCAATCATATATTCTGCCCACTACAGCGACAAATGCTGACATCGCTTCTCCAGCATGAAAAATTGTTGATCCATACCCATCCGTTCAATATCGCGTCTCCAGAACGGATGCTTGAGTATGTCGACATCGTAACCTCCCAGAAGCCACTGCCAGCAAAGGGGGAAAACTTCACTCTTCTACCTGATAGCCTCATACTGCATCCGGGCACGGTTCCGATCTTGAACATTCGAGACCCGCGGTTGGTCGTGGAGTCTGCATACCGCGTTCTGGACTCGTTTGGCCTATCTCATGGTGGAGGACGGGCGAACTTCCTGATCGCCACCAATTTTGTCTGGGCGCGGTTGTTGTATGACTTCTACATTTCGCACGGGATTCAACCACTGGTCGTTGACGCGGACGATTTTACCACAGACGAAGGATACGCAAGGCTCATTTGCACCCGCGCCGGTCTAGATCCAGCACAGGCAGTCTTCAATTGGCCAGAGCCCGGTGAAGAAGAGAAGGAAGCACTGCATCCGATGTACTACAAAAGTCAGAAGACCCTCATCAACAGCTCTAATATCAAGCCCGAACTCGCAGCGAAGAACCAGGACCTTACCAATCTCGAGGACAAATGGAAGAAAGAATTCGGCGAGGAAGACTTCTTGTTGGTACAGGAGATGGTCAACCTTGCCACGCCGCACTACCAATACCTTTACGACAAGCGGTTGAAGGCGTGAAGCTGAGTCCATCGCATTGAGTAGAAACCCGAAGTAATCTCGACCATGGAGCCAGTTCGAAGATCAATCAAACACCCAGTCATCACCCCATCGCTTCATTTAATCAATTACTCATCTTCAGGCTTCACCCTCGCTCCTATGTCCACTTCCGAATGCTCGTTCACCGAAGTCCCCATTCTCTCTCTGTCCACCTTCCACTCTTCTACTGCAACGCTTGCCACACGGAACCCCTCCATGCCGGCAGGCATGCCGCAATAGCAGGCTGCCTGCAACAGCACCTCCCGCACCTCCTCTTCGGAAGCGCCGTTGGTCAACGCGCCCTTGACGTGCGTTGCCAGCTCCGTCGCCCGGTTCTGGCAGCACAACATCGCGATGTTGATCAGCGACCGCGTCTTCAGATCCAGGCCTGGCCGCGTCCAGATGCTGCCCCAGCCGAACTCCGTAGCGTACTGTTCTTCATGTAAGTGAGGGATCAGGGTGGCATGGGGACGAGCATGAGAGCAATCACCTCCTGCATTGCCCGAGAGAACGGCCCGGAGTTTTCCTGCAGTGAGCGGTCCACATACTCCTTCCCTGCGACTTGATACCGCACCTTCAGACCCTCGTCGTATAGCACTTTACGCGCATTTTCCACTTCCTCTTTGCTGTATTTCAGCGGCGTCATTGTGACCAGTAGTTATCTTACTTGGTATTGATAGACCGAGATACGAGTCAGATGCAGATGATCTGTCTTTCTCAACTCTCTCGAAGTTAGAGAGACATAGACGACAGACGACATTCAGTGATGACACCACCTAGGCCAGCAGTGCAGACCAACGACATCGATGTCGTAAGCCTATGAACTTACGAGGGTATACATCTGGACAGTTTACAGTCGACACGAAGCCCAGGCCCCCGTTCATTCTGCTACCTCCTAGGCGAACGGAACCACAGCTGAGGCCGGTATCCAAATACATCGTCGGAGCAATGGAAAGGGTAAAGAAAACCGTCGTGGCCAGAGCAAGCGGCCCCTTCGGTCCGTGAAGATCCCTTTCTCATGCACGCATTGCTCAACTGGACTGCTGGAAGGCTACCTCCACCATCGTAGTTACGACATCTCAACGGTCTGTTCCCCCATGGAACAAGGTGGGGATGTTCAACCATGGAAAACAAGTGAAGGGGTGTGATTGTTGCCCCCCCGTTGCGGGGCAAGCGAGACGTTTTGAAATGTCCCGAGAGACATCTCCGCATTACGCGAAAGTACCGAAACATCTACCTCTTCACTAGTTGTGAGGTCAACGCATAGGGGCGATGATCTCGGCACTGATGAGAAGAGGTGTGTTTCAAGTGTCCGAGCAAGATGCTGTGAGATGACGTTTGGACTTTATAGTACCTGGGTAGCTTACCAGACCTCGCTATAACATCGAATAGTCAGGAGTGAATAATGAGCACGTGAGGAAGAAGTTGTTTAGTTAGGAGGAATTTTAGATGTCTGCTACGTACACAAATCAAAATCAAAATCACCAGCCCAGACACCGCCATGTAATAGACTAGCGAAGGCAAGACTCGGAACCAGCGAGATCCAAATGAGTCTTTTGACACCCATCCCTAGTAGAGTTCCCCCCCTAATCCATAGAACCACGTGATAACGAGAACAGACCTGTTCAGTTCGAAGAATTGTATTAGATAAATATTCGAGATAGATAGATAATGTAGGTCTTTTTATTGCATTACAAATGACCGCTGAGGACAGCTTCGGTTGCGGAGCCAATGTATTGCCTCCTGCTTTCAAGAGGCACGCCAAATCTGCGCTCTAGCTCAAGCTTGATGCTCTTCTTGGTGACAGTCATCAAGTCGGCAGTGGCCAGTATGCTCCTGATCTCAGCGAGGATCGCATCATCAGATGGCATATTCTCGGGCGCGGGGCTAGGCTCACGCTGGCCGCCATAGCCACCGTAAGCGCTGTAACCAGGAGCAGCAGCGACAGCGCCGTTGCCGTTGGCCGACCAGACTGACATCCTGCTGCCACCGTACATGCTCTGAGGGTTGGATTGGTAAGGGTGCGAGGGAATGCCGAATTGGGACCGGGTGGCGTAAGAAACGCCAGAGACCTCGGAGCGGGCGTCGTCGGCGAAGCCACCACCTCGCGATGTCTGCGCTTCCCACAGCTCGGCCTGATACTCCTCCCACTTCTTCTTTGGAATGGTAGTCGGATCAAACTTGCCCTCGTCAGAGACAAGGACTTGCTTGCCCTGCTCACCCGTCACGAGACGGGTGTTACCCCAGGAGAAGTCGTCCATGTGCCAGAAGGCGTAAAGGGGCAAACCCATAGCGAAGACTGGCGTGGCACAGATGTAGATAAGCATCCACCCAATCATCTCCCACTTGCGTCGAACGATGAAGATGATGGCTTGAAGACCATAGATAGCACCCAACATGATGAATGAAGTAATTGGGACAACCTTTGCGTCCTTGGCCAGTAGAACAATGAGATAGACAATGTAGCAAACGATCACCGGCTGCACCAGAGTTGATAGCAAGTCGAGGAAGACCACGAAACGCATAGAGAAGCAGCAGAATCCGCAGAGTTGCTGTAGAGGAATAAGCTCAACAAGGTTGTGTACAGTACTGTTGATCCAGCGACGCCTTTGCGACATAAAGACTGCCCAACTGTCTGGGGCGATGGTCCAGGCATGCGCACGGAAGATATACTTGGTCTTGTACTTCGAATGGTACTTCAAAAGGAGTGTGGTCAAATATCTGTCTTCTCCGAGATGTAGAAGGTTCTTCATGTGTAGTGTGTCGACACGGATTTCCGAGTAGTCTTCGACAACTTCCTTAGACACGAAAAGCGGCTTGCCAGTCTCGGCAGCTCGAATGCGATACATAGAATAACAACCTGGTAGACAGGTGACGGATCCAAAGAGCGACTCGAAGGCTTTGATCAGGTTGTGTGAGATGTAGTATTCATAAACCTGCATCATGGTGATGAATGACGACTTTGCATTAGTGAGAGCGGTCTCACCACAAACACCGATCAGTTTGGTGTCATGTAGGAAGGCAGCCACCATACGAGTTGCAGAATCAGGGGCGACGACAGTATCGGCGTCGATTTGCAACAAGAATTCATAAAATGTCGGATTGACTCCTATGACGTTCCGGATTTGATGATGCAGTTCCAATTCCATGGGTGTCATTGGTAGGTTGTAGTGAACGCGGTTGAGGAAACGCATCAAAATCATCTGGGAGTCACGCTTGCCACGGTTGCCGGGTCTGTAGTTATGGTCAGCACATGGCACCACAAAGATAGTAGTATTGAGAACTTACCTGGAGACTTCAGAGGGTTTGCCGATCTTGACAACCACAATGAACGGAACGATGTGACCCTGCACCTCGTAAAGACCAGAATAGACCTTGGCCATGTTGTGCTGCTTCTGACCTTCACCAAGAGATTCAAAGCTGAGCGGTTCTGGGTCCACAGTCTCCGGAACACCAAGAATGTCGAGCACGATACGAGGGGTTGGCCTGTCATTGCCCTGACCAATAATCATACCGTCACAGACAATGAACAGAAGTTTGCGCTTGTCGTCGTACCTCATCCTAGCGGCAGAGTCAATGGCACGACGTAGGGAATCCTCATCCTCGGTGTAGGCCGGCACAGTACAAATGACAAATTTGTCAAGGTTTTCTGGCATGTTCTTCTTTCCAAACTGTAAGGCAGCAAGAAACTTGAAACCAATGACAGCGACAAGTAGAATGGAGATGGCGAGAAGGAAGTAAGTGGCGAATAGACACTGGGGACTGTGACGGGTGTCGACATCTCCAACATAGAAGAGGTTGTCCATGCAGACACGCATGCGTTGCCTAAGAGCAGGGTCCATGTTAAGAGAGGCCCAGTACTTAGAAACGTCCTGGCCGGCACGTTGCTGGAAGAGGTCTATCACGGACTGATCCATGAAATTCGAGTTGGGAGGCGTCTTTGGGCCGTTGTACGAGAGAGGCCATTGGGGAGCACGTCCGCCAACGATGTAATCGGTGAAATCGTAGACTCTACCGTCGAGACTTGCAATGGCTTGGTTCTTTTTGCTACCAAGGGTACGGATGTAGTCAGGAGGAAAGCCAATGTGACCCTTGTAGAAATTGCCCCTGAGGTAGACCATCTGCTCCAAGAACCAATCCGGGCGCGAGTCGTTTGTTGCGTACCGAAAATCGTGATATTGGGCATTTATGTCTGTGGTAGAAATGACATTGTTCTGGTGCGTGTAGTTGTAATTGTGATAACTCAGTTGCACCGCAGGATCGATACCCGATTCGTTGACACCTTGGCACATCGCACTGACCTGGACTGGAAAGAGATTGCTGGCGTCCAGGCCAGCGTACTTCTTCAGGGCGCTCTGAGGGACAATCGACGGGTAGTGTACTGGCATGAAACTGCCGAGATCAAAGACAACGCCACGGATCGACACATAGGCCTTGTTGCTTCCTTTCCCGTTGAAGGTGGTTAGCTCTGCGGAGGAATAGACGTGCTGAGTTGGACAGATGAGCGCGGGCAAGCCAATCATAAGGAAGATGACAAAAGCACAAGAGTACCAGATGATGAGGTTGATAGCGAGCTTCTCCCTCCAGGCTAGACGAATATCCTTTCGTGGAATACCCCCAATCCATTTGATGAGGAAATCCGGAATCAACCAAGTAAGCAAGTAAACGACGGCCAACCATCTCTTACGTGAACCGGTAACGGGGAGCGTTTCAACCTCAGTCGTCTTAGCTTCGTTGCCCTTCTCAGCCATCTGGCTGCGGGTATCGAGGTTTCGGAACATGTCACCGTCTCTGAAAGCCGAAGCACCAGCATCGGATTTGGCGTCCAAATCCCTGCTGCCAAAATACTGTTGCTTGTCGTCACTGTACGGGCTAGCGCCGAGAAGTTGAACTTTAGTCTCTCCAAAGCCTCCTTTGGCGTGGCCCGGGGTGAGCATGCCATCGCCATCAGAGCCAGCGTAGTGGATTTCTCCATGTGGGATCTCTCCAAGCTCGGGAACACGAGCTATCTGTCTCCAGCATCGCTCACTGAGGAACACACCCGTCGTACCAACACGAGCTTCATTCGAGGGCCAGCTCTTTTCATCGAGGATCATTTCAGCTTTTTCCTGCTCACTGCCGACCAGCGATACGTCACCTTCTGCGGTTGCGAGAAATTCGCCAAATGGCAAGAAGATGCTGAAGTCGGCATTCTTCAACCTCTGTGCAATCTCTCCAATTCCAAGAGTCTGGATCTGGGTCCGGACACACTTAGAATCGAATTGGTTCGCGATGCGCCTGTCGTTGGGCTTCAAGCAGAACACCCAGTAGGAATTTGTGCCGTGGTCATTGATTTGCTTGCTGATAACGTCCAGTGACGAGAGAAACTGGCCGGCAGCGCCTTGTTGCTTGTCGTTACCTGATTGGAGCTGGCGAGATGAGAAGTTACGGCTACCTTCATCGCTGTCGCCTGAAGACGAGGCCTTAAAGTCTGGCCGAGTGCCCTTTCTCTTGGCCATTGATGGCATTCTAGAAGGCTTGCTGGCAACACTGGCCTGCACTACAGCGCTGCGATCCTTAGGGTGTGAGACTTTGTTCAGTGCATCCTGACCGAACAGATCCACGACAAGTCGTTGGTGGGATGTGCCAATCAAGTTCATGATGTCGCCCGAGATGACCTCTGCATTGGCTTCAATCAAGCCATTCACTGGGTAATCGACCTCACCTGCAAAATGCTTGACAGAGAACTTCCTCACACTGTTAGCTGTGGCAAAGTTGGAGCCTGGAACCACTTCAGTAGCCCGGCTGACTTCAATCGCTGGGTTCTTATCCTGAAACTTCTTCCGAAGAGACTCCAAGAACTGGTCATCTGTTTTTCCTCGGCGGCATTGGTCGTCTAAAATGCCTAGTAAACCGTTGCCAGGCTTCAAAAGTCCCTTGACAGTATCACCATTGTCGAAATAGCTAGTCGCTGGCACTTGAACCTCCTCAGTTTCGAGAAGGTCAGCCTTTTGGGTGTAAAAGCTCTGTAGGCAAAGATTGTACAGACTTTCACAGGCGGCATTGCTGAGTAGCTGATCGAGAATATTTCCGGTGCTGGGGCTCTGGGCAAAGCCTGGGAAGTCAACGATGGAGATGGTGTTGGCAACTGTCTCCTCCGGCGCACAGATCTTGTCATTGATCTTCTCCATGATATAGGCAACAAGCAGGGAATATAGAGTCCGAGCTAGTTCGTCTGCGTTCTCACGGGCACCCTTGGGGTCAAGCATAATAGTGACGCGTTCACGATTCAGGATCTTGCTCTTGTGTCCAAGGGCCAACTCGAGCTCCTTTTCTGCAACGCCGAGAAAAGCACAGATTGCTCTCAATGACTCCCTGTTCTTCACCGTGATGACATCCTCGCCACCTTCATGGCTGTACCCACCGCTGTCGTCCGCCGTTGGAGTTGTGGACTGAGTGGTTATGAATTCGAGTTGGCCGATATGTAGGATGACGGCCAGCATCTCACAGAAATGAGCAATTTCCTCTCTCGGAAATTCGAGTTTCCTCAGAGCAGTCTTGAAGTGCTGAAAACCTTCTGTGTCGTTCACTCCAACCTTGAGCTGGGAAGGATGTCCAAGATATCTCCATCTCTTCTGTCCGCCAGAACCCCTGTTGCCAACACCCGAACCAAAACCGCCTTCTGACAGGCCTAGGTGCTCCTTTTCGTTGTCTGAAGTACCGGCTAGGAGGTAGTAAAAGACATGGAAGTTGCGCTCTCCAGGTGGAACCATAGATACCCGGCTGCGTTCAAGGCGATGTTGTAGTAGTTTACCACCGATCAGTGTTGGGGCTAGGTGAGGGGCGGATTCGTACTGCAGTTCGAAGAAAAGGCCGGCCTTGGAGGCAGTCTGTGTAGTTACCGACTTCGTCGTGGTCAGGGCGTCGAAGACGAACATGGCGAAGGAAAGCTTTTTGGACAAGGGAGTGGACGAGAAGCTCAGCAACTGGCTGTTCAGATGGGATCTCAGAGTGGTCTTGCCAGCACCACTTTCGCCTAGAAAGACCGCTGCTTGATTCTCTGATCGGTTTCCCAATCGTGTCCACATCCTGGCAGCCAATTCCTCCATGGCTGCCGACGAACTGCCCTCCCTAGATCCATTTGGGCCTTTCGTTGAAGATGAGTAGGTGTTGATGTTGATGTAGGCATGGCTGGAGAGGTTCGTCGTCGGGTAGTGTAAGTGGAATCGAGAGGCGATATGGGACGTAAGTTGGGTGTCTGTCTTCCGTAAATATCTTGACGTTGACGTTCAGTGATAAAAGACAACATACCAGATTGCATATGTGCTGGCAGAGACGCCAGATTCGAGATGGGGACCTGACCGGAAGCCATTTTAGGTCTATTACAAAGGCCCTACGGCCTGTTCTAATGCGGAGACGACAGTGGGAGTGTAGCGAGTATGTCTTGATCCGTTGAGCGAGTGACTGTGAGATTAGATGCTGTATGAAAGACTGAGGTGCCCCAAATGGCGACCGGTGTTGTATGCGAATGGCGGGAAGAATTGGTGATCGAGGGAGTCGAGGGAGGTTGATAGAATGGAGTAGGGCGTTGAAGTCTCGGGGGGCCCGTGCCAGGACCGACTGCTGTACCTGAGTACAGTACGGGACAGGACAGATTTAGGGGTCGAGTCTGAAATAGTATTCACATATGGCATACAACACACAAAAAGAATAAAAGTGATACAACACAGAATAAAAGTAGCCTGAACGGAGAAGATGGCGGAGTCGAGACAGCAGCAGTCTTCAAAGCACAGGAAGCTGAACAGACGATGGAGACTGCCTGCCTACCCTAAAAACCTACTTGAAAATAGAGGGATTTTGGTTTATGATACAGTAGCTCCCCTAGATGCGGCACTAGTCGATCGGGATGGCGACAATGCCGTACATACTGTGTATCGTAAAGAAAGAAAGTGTAATTGTGCGGGAAGAAGATCAGCCCTTACGACCTGGTTTGTCAATCCTCACGTCTTCCTGCTTGCATGAGTGCTGCCAGCAATGTGTAAATCAATAGTAATACGCTTTCCAGGCTGTGTTGATCCATGACAACAAGGCGAGATCCGCGAGGCGAGCCGATTCCATTCAGGCCTAACTTTCCGTTTGTCACCTGCATAGGAGAGCGGCCAATACGAGACGAAAAGACCGATCAGCTACCGAGATGTTGACTATGCTTACGGCGTAGCGCTGCATTGTATTGTATTGCATTCCCCATGCCCAGCTGGTTGTTTACTTGCTAGATATGGTACCTTCTCTACCCAGCTGGCAAGCGATATTTGTCTTGCATTGTGTAAGGCTGCCATCAAGCTGTACAGTAGCCACCACCCCCATCAAATGGAGCGTTAGAATCGGCTCGCGTGGCAAAGGCGTACAGAGAATTGGCTGGGACTGAGGACGGGTCAGGGGGAGAAAAATGGAATGTTGTGTCGCAAGTACCGTTTCCTGCCCCGGATCCAAAACACTTGTTCAGGGGTCGTGCAGTATACTGCACTATTTACGATACGCTAGTGGGTAGACCAGACAACTGATTTTTACTACAGCGCAATGTAGCGAATCTTGGTTTTCTCCTCTAGTGCCTGGCCGGCCGTAATGGTAGTTGGCCTATATGGGGAACTAACAAATATTAGTGCACCTGTTGTCACCATCGGACTTTTCCACCATTCTGCCCATGGTGGCAATGCAAGACACACATGCCCAGGATACCGAAAGGACTATCGATGGCTATGCAGGATCGCATGAAACCGGGGCCGGCTCGACTGCAGGTAGCATTCCTTTTAGTGTGTACGCGTCACTCCGGCTTGCATTATCCGCCGGGTGCAGCATGTGATGAGGGGCGGGGGTGGAAAAGCAAAGCAAAGCTATGCAGTGCCATGCCCTGCAATGCACGAGGATGGCGGCGACAGCGGTTGCATGTGTACTACAGTAGTGCAGGCATTGGCCGTACTGGTACTGGCGCCGCCTTGAGGGGCAACCAAAGGCTATTTTAAGCCCGCGTCAACTCTCCTAAATGCCATTCTAAAAGCGAGGGTGGGAACGAGACTGTGGCAAAAGCGTGCTGAGAACGGCTTCATAACGAAAGGTACTGTCTGCCCGACAAAAATGTCTTGGTCAGGCCTGGTCTGGACTGGCCTGATGTGCGGACCTGCTCGACAGTTCCACTTGTTGACAACGATGACCGACGCGTACTCTTCAAGTCGATGATGAAATGATGGGGCATCGTGGCAGTATACAGTATTTCTGTCGCCCCTGCTCTATACGAGTTGTCAAAGGACGCTAATACAAACTGTAATCGAAGAGACTGTTTCGGTTTCGGTTTTGGTGTCTGTCTCCGTCCCGTCCAGGGGGGAAACCTCTTGAACAATTCTTCTCTTCCATCGATCTGTGGCGGTGCGGTGATGTTACCGACCCGTATAGCTGTAGTATTGTCAAATCGATGGCCACCAAGCGTTGCGAACAGTAGTCGTGACGAGTTGGGAAGGATCTCATGGCCTTATTGCGGCTGTTAACGCAGGAAAATACTTGGATGAAGATAGAAGCGACTGCATTCGATTCAACGCTGTATCGGAATCACAAGTTGGCGTAGTGATGGGTGCTGAGGTGATCGTATTGTAGTCGTAGTCGTAGTCGTAGTTGTCGCTATTGGTGTTGGTGTGGTTGTGGTTGTGGTTGTAGAAGTGACCCTGATTGCTGCCTCAGGTTGTTTTGCACCTCCACCTTGACCTCCGTCTTCAACACCAATACAACCTCGTCTCTTCTCCCTCAACCACGACAACATCATCATCATCACCCTATTCCAGCTCTGTTACACTCTTCTAATCTCTTCCTACACTCGCTTATCGATTATCCTGTTCCATTGTCCCTCTCCTGTTCCAAAAGTTATACATCCGCTGTGTCCCTTCGCTACATCTCTAGGCTGAGTGACAAGAACCTCATTCCAGACAAAAGGGCAGGCCCATTCACTCCCGTCTGTATCTGCCTTCTACCTTCAAGAAAGGCCCTTTGCGGCCGCCATCAATCGACACCATGGCCAATCGTTTTTCATCATTTTCGACTGGCTCCAACCTTGGCCAAACAGGGAGGACCAGCACGATGCAAGGCCAGGGAGCTGTGGTCTCAACCACCTCCCTTCTCAATCAGTTACACACCGCATGGCAATCCGGCCAGCCATACCCTCTAGAATCGTCTACGTCCCTCGTCGTCAACACTTGGAGGACGGCCGACAACGGTGGCGCAGTGGATGTGGAGCTGGGAAGAAAAGCCTGGGAACATGCTCGGAGGCGAGCTGAAGATGCTTGCATTGTTTTGGGGTAATATCCTGAGTCTGGACATGCTGGAAGAGCTCACCAAGCTGACATGAACCTCTAGATCGTTGCACCAGTCAACACCTTCATTAATAGCCCCATTTGCTTCCTCTCTGCCGCTATCCGTCCCACAAACCTTCTACACAGCTCTCGACGCCTTGCGACCGTTTCTATACACCGTCACGCCGTTCAACCCATCCCTCCCACGATACAGCTCGCTCGCTACCGTATTCACTCTCAACCTCGTGGGCGACCTGACCAACGCTCACCTCGCTCTGTCGACTTCAGGCCTGGACACCAAGGCTGGCTTGCTAGACGTTCCCGCCGAACCTGGTTATCGTGCATTTGACGTCTTTTATTACCTTCTCTGCTCTACCTCTCAGACCGAACGAGAATTTCTCTACCTCAAGCCAGCAAAGCAGTACAGTCTGCTCCGAAAGACCGAGACTTACTCTCCACCATCGTATCTGCCGACCGCTGAGGACAGCGCCGCCGCTGAGGACTGGAGGGAGAGTCTGAAGGCTCTTGGGATTAGAGACCAGGAATTCAAGAGTGTTCTCGCAGTGCTTTCTGCTGTGCTTCGCCTCGGTGATGCCACCGGCTTTCTTGTTGATGGCGAAGAACTCGAGCAGGTCTGTGAAGAGGCTGCGGACCTATTAGAGATGGATCCCAGCGTTTTGCAGACGAAAGTCAGCACCGAGGAGCGTGAAGTTCTTATAGCTGGCCTATATGAGGCTCTTGTGGATTGGGTCATCAGCAAGGCCAACGCTGCCATCAGCCAGCAAATGGCCGCGAACAAGAGGTCTTCTGGATCCAGTGGCAGCGGAAACCCAATGGTACCCGATATCAACCTTGACGATGGGGACACCGTCACCATAACCGTCGTTGAGATCCCCAGCCTGGTTTTGGGCAAGGCAGCCAGTTTGAAGACTGTATTTGATGATTCCACAGGCATCAATTCCGAGATGAAGGAAGATGGTGTGCCTGTGACACCAGCAGGGTCCTCGGTCATGCGTGAGATGAAAGATGCCGTCGCCCAATGCGAAGCCGATCTCGACATTCCAGGTGGTCCGTTAGCCAGAGATCGAGACTTTGATCTTGACAAGAGACAAGGCGTTCTTGAGAAGGTTGGTTCGGAAGAAAAAAGCGCTCTTTTGGATGATGTTCTTTACCCTATCAAAGGCCAAGGCATCATTCTGGGATCTCAGCAGAGCGGCCGCTACTCCTTGAACAACTTATTAGGCTCAAGCAGAGTCTGGTTCCAACTCTGCCTACACCCAAGTGACGAGTCTCCCTCTACGTTGACGAGCCAAAATACCTTCCCTTGGTCTGCAGGTGCAGTCTCCACCCAGATTCGTGCATGGAGATTGCCTGAATGGGCCAACCATAGGAACAAGCACCTTGACTTTACCGCAGACTTCGAGGTTCAAGAATTTGTCGATCGGTATTTTCGCTTGGGATGTCAACCTGAGAAAGACGGAGTCGAGGGCTGGCTAATGCAGCGTGGCTGGAGTAACGGTGAAGTGATTATTGGCAGAGAACGCATTTGGATGCGCGAGGCCTCTTGGTGGGAGGCTGAAACCATGCTTGACATGAAGACGGCTGAAGAAGGAGCTTCGGCCAACTTGGTGGGCGGCATGATGGGCGCTGGAAACAACAGCTACATGGTACAGAACCCTGGAGATGGCTATTATGGCAACAACTACAACGAAAACCCATTCGCTTCCAGAGAAAACCTTACCGTGGGCAGATCACCAAGTGCTATGGCACCAAGCCGTCTTGGAGCCCGCTCACTCGCGCCAACGCAAGCCATGACTATTCGCAGTGCCTCTGGTGGTGACTATGGTCTAGGCACCAAGGGTGACGACAAACACGGTGGAATCATCTATGAAGGCGAGATTGACCCTGAGCTGATGGCTGGAAAAACGATTGAGGAGCAACCGATTTCCAAAGGACGTCGTATATGGGTCTTCTGCGCCTATGCTGTGACCTTTTTCATTCCCTCTTTCGTCTTGAAACATGTTGGTCGTATGAAGCGTCCAGATGTTCGACTGGCCTGGCGCGAGAAGATCCTTCTGGTTCTCATCATCGCCTTCCTCAATGCCCTCATCATTTTTTGGATCGTCGAATTGGGAAATCTGTTGTGCCCCAACTGGGACAAAGCTTGGAATGCAAAAGAAGTCGGTTATCACACCGGCGACAACGATTACTGGGTTTCGTTCCGTGGAAGCGCTTACGATCTCACGCATTTCTGGAGACTACAACACAGTGACACTGCTACTGAGACGACCAACGCCCTTATGCAACCCTTTGGTGGCACTGACTTTTCAGGATACGTCGTCCCTCCACTGACACAGGCCTGTCCCGGCTTGGTTGCACAAGATGATACCTCTTTGAGATTGACTCCAAATACCACTCTTACAAACCCGACTGCTGAGCATGTTTCTGGCCCTACTTATCAGCCCGACACAACCACCAAATTGCACAGCATCAATTGGTACGGCCAGGACTTCTTGCCTCGTATGAAAGAATACTACAAGGGTCAGTTGGTCATCGATAAAGGCAAGATCCAGAGTCAAGGCCAAGACGACAATCACCCCTGGTTTATTATCGACAACGTCGTCTATGATTTGACTGACTACTTCTATACCTTGAAGATCCAGAATAATTTAGCGATGTTCCAATTCTTGCCAGACGACTTCACCACCCTTGTGACTCAAAATCCAGGTCTGGACATCACCTCTAAGTGGCAGAACGACATACCCAATTCTGCCAACAAAACAAATACAATGAATTGTCTCGAAAACATGTTCAAGGTTGGAACAGTCGACTTCCGCAAAACCGCAAGGTGTCAGGTGAACAATTACCTGCTGCTAGCCTTTGCGATTGTGGTTTGTGCAGTCATCCTGGTTAAATTCTTGGCTGCCCTTCAACTGGGTTCTAAACGTCGCCCAGCTCAGCAAGATAAATTCGTCATTTGCCAGGTTCCTGCTTACACGGAAGGTGAAGACTCCTTGCGAAAAGGCCTGGATTCTCTTACTGCGTTGGCCTACGACAACAAGCGGAAACTGATCTGTGTCATCTGTGATGGTATGATTGTTGGTGGTGGTAACGACCGTCCAACGCCTAAGATTGTTCTGGATATCCTAGGGGTTGATCCTAAAATTGATCCACCAGCACTACCCTTCAAATCCGTTGGCCAGGGATCCGAGCAACTAAATTATGGCAAAGTTTACAGTGGACTTTATGAGTACGAAGGCAACGTGGTGCCATATCTTGTGGTTGTTAAAGTGGGCAAGAACTCAGAGCAGAACAAGTCCAAGCCAGGCAATCGTGGCAAGCGTGATTCTCAGATTTTGCTGATGAACTTCCTCAATCGCGTCCACCACCGCGCCCCAATGTCACCACTTGAATTGGAAATGTTCCACCAGATCAACAACATCATTGGTGTCGACCCAGAGCTGTACGAATACTTGTTCATGGTTGATGCTGACACAAAGGTCGAAGAAGACTCCCTCAATCGACTTGTTGCTAGCTGTGCCAACGACGCTAAGATTGCTGGTATCTGTGGCGAAACGTCTCTGGAGAACGAAGAGCACTCGTGGTGGACCATGATCCAGGTTTATGAATACTACATTTCTCACCACCTGGCCAAGGCTTTCGAAAGCTTGTTTGGTTCAGTCACATGTTTGCCTGGATGGTAAGTGCACCGCTTCACAGTCCAAATTCAATGTTTACTGATCTATTTTCTCAGCTTCTGTATGTACCGCCTGCGAACCGCAGACAAAGGTCGACCTTTGATTATCTCCGACGCTGTCGTTCGGGAGTATGCCGACATCAACAGCGATACTTTGCATAAGAAGAATCTGCTTTCTCTTGGTGAGGATCGTTATCTGACAACTCTCATGACGAAACATTTCCCTTCTATGTCATACAAGTTCATCCCAGATGCCTACGCTCTTACGGAAGCACCATCAGAATGGTCTGTTTTGCTTTCCCAGCGTCGACGATGGATCAACTCCACCATTCACAACTTGGCCGAATTAGTTTTCCTTAAGGATCTTTGTGGATTCTGCTGCTTCAGTATGCGCTTCATCGTTTTCATCGATCTCTTTGGCACTGTTATTCTTCCAGCTACATGCGGTTACCTGGCATATTTGATCTACCGTGTAGCATCCGGACAGGGCTCTTTCCCAATGATCACAATCATTATGATAGCCGCGGTTTACGGTCTGCAAGCTATCATCTTCATCATCCGAAGGCAGTGGCAGCATGTTGGCTGGATGATTATCTACTTACTGGCATACCCCATCTGGTCGGTCGTCCTGCCAATATACTCGTTCTGGAAGCAGGATGACTTCTCCTGGGGTAACACTCGTATCGTCATCGGCGAGAAGGGGATGAAGAAGATCGTTGCGAAGGACGACGAAGGCTTTGATCCTCGCAGCATCCCTCTTCAACGCTGGGATGACTACGCACTGGCCAACAATCTACCCGGCCGTCGCGGTGCTCTTTACGAGAAGGATCCATACGCGTACCAGGACAACACTGGGTTCGAGATGGACGAGATCCAGTCAGTCTATTCGTCAGCCAAACCAGCTTCGACTATCTTGACAGGCTTTCCACACCAACAGATGTACCGTGCTCCTAACTCACCAAGCCCTTACAATGTTCTCGACAATCGTCAATCCACATTCTCCCGCTACGCCGACAACCCTCACGCACAGCAGCACCCTGGTATGGACCAGAACAGCCGGGTGATGTCCATGCATTCGACCTCCCGCCACCAGTCGCAGGACAACCTTCTCACTGGCATGCAGTCACCCCCTATCTATTCCCAACATCCCTCGCAGTCACAGCTCGGCGGACCCCACGGTTTCCAGCGTGCCCCATCTGCCATGTCGATGCAGGGGTTCCAATCAACAGGGCCCAGCAATGATGCCATCCTGACCGCAGTCAGAGAGTGCCTCGGTGAGGTTGATCTCGACAGCGTCACCAAGAAACAGCTCAAGAGCCTGGCGGAGATGAAGCTGCAGGTCCAGCTGCAAGGTCCGCAGAAGGCTTACCTTGACTTAGCTATCGATGACGAGCTGGCTAGAATGTAGTGTCGAGAATTTCTTCTGCTAGTCTCGAGAGGAATTCCGCGGTCTCACTATTTGGAGTTACACACATGTCATCATCTAATGAATAGATACCTTGGGTATCGAAGTATTCTCTCTTTGCATTTGGCTACTCTTTAAACAGATACAGTCCTGCGAACAAATATTTTGGGATGTGGATGATACACATCGAAGAACCAGCACTCTTAGCGACCCACCCTTTCTTGTCTAGTCATATTGGGCGATCTCGTTTTTGATAAGAATATATAATACGGCTCGCTGTTGCTGACGGAGTTGTGGGTAAGGGTGACCGGCGATTGGTTTTCATATATACAGTTTCTCAACTACGAATGGTTCTTTTATGTTTTCCCCAATGCAGGCTGGTACCAGTAATTTGTGACTGGCTTTTCTCTATGTTCTCCCACTTGTCATTGGAAAAGTATACGCCTTTTCGTTAGTAAGGCGGGGCGATCTGCCTCATGATTTATGCCTCTTCCCGCCACCACCTCCACCACCCTCATTGCTGGCCCAGCCTTTCCTCTTCTTACCCTCTCTCCTCCAGTAATCGTCTCTCTCTCTCTTCTCCCGCTCGCGCCTCTTCTCCTCATTCTCCGCCACCTTGGCGCGGTACGGCTGGCGACGCTCCTCCTGCTTGGCCCTACGCTTCTCGGTCTTCTCGTTGCGCAGCGTCATCACCTGCTGCATCAGCCTCCTGGCGGCCTTCTCTTCGCGACCAGGCACAATGGCACGGCGCTGCACGTACGTGTCCTTGCTCTGCGGCTTCATCTGCACGATCTGCGACTTGAACGGTAAGTCGGCTTGCAGCTTGCGCGGCACGCGCAGCGGGTTAAAGTGTCGCTCTTCCCGCTCGACTGGCCTGTATGCAGAGTTGCGGTCCCGTGGTGCAAATTGGCCGGCCTCGGCACGTACTTGCCCTGTCAAGCGCATACCAGTCCACGCGGCGCCGGTGTCCACGTCCTCAACCTCATCGGCATCACCAGAAATTTGCTTCACCACGCGGCGGTCGAGTAGATCCGTGACGGGGTTGAAGAAGCGGTGCGGTCGGACTGGGTACCACGCTCGCAGGAAGATGATGTCCGACATTAATACTTTGTCCTCGAACGTCGCACGGAAGCATCCCTCAGGCTTGCTGAGAGCTTTCTTGATCTGGCCTCTGATACCACTGACAGTACGGATTCCTGCACCCTCGAACTTGGCGATTTCCAACGCAGAGCCGAACATATCCTTGATGAAAGCAGTGTTCTTGAAGATTTTGTAAGCGTGGCCTGTCAGTTTCAACTTCTTCACGATCTCCGTGCCTTCGTCTACGTTGAGTACCACACCTGTGGCCGCAATCCTGAAGCCAGGGATCTTGTTCGAAAAGCTCTGCATGCAGCAAAACCCTGTGTTGGGTGCAGCCAAAGGCCCGTAGAACGTGCCGAAACAATGCATGTGTTCTGGGGTGTATTTCAACATCCTGTTTCTCGTTCGGGAATCAGAGATGCTGTACACTGGCAGTGTCTGAAATCGCCTCCAGCCGAGCGAGAAAATTAAGGGGTCATTGGTCTTCAGGATCTTCTTGTGCCACCTGTGTCGCTTAATGCGAACCTGAACGAACCCCATTCGCTCCTCAGTAGGCTGTAGACCTCCAATGAGTAGAGGATATCGCGGATCGAAGTTCTCCACAAACTCGTAAGGCATGCTCTTCACTACAAGTCGAACGTAGGTTCCTGCCTTGTAGCCCTCAGCCCGAACACGACTGGTGTTGTCAAGGTCTTCGAATGCCCTGCGGTTGATGTCTTGTTGTTTCTGCAGCAAAGCTTTCTGGGACTCATACCATTCGTCCTCTCCAAACTCTTGCTCTTCTGATTTGCCGTTGGCTTCGCGGTTGGCGTTTTTAGGATTTAAAAACCCTTCTCTATCTTCCTCTTCGAACCGTAGTTTGAGCTCTTCTTTGCGAAGTGCATTCTTTTCACGCTCTTTCTCCAAATCAACCTCTTTCGGCTCTACATCTTTGTTTGTTTCTCCAGTTTCCAAGTCCTCAAACTCCCCGTCACCTTCGTCGTTACTGTCCACTCCATCGAACTCCTCGTCTGAATCTTCACCCTCGCCCAGATCTTCTCCGTTGGCGCCAGTAAGCCTCGTGGTAGCAAATCGAGACCGGAAGTCTTCAATATTTGCCTCGTCAGTCCATTTCGCCTCGAGAGCGTCGTAGTCGTAATGAGGGAGCACACCACGGTCATCGTCCGAAGGCGAAACGACTTTCCGTCTAAGAGAGAAGTCCCACTCGTCCTTCCCACCTTCATCGCCACTCTCGTCGGGTTGCTCTTCGTCTTGTCCCTTCCACTTTGCAATGACATCGGCAGTAGACAACATGTCATCATACATCATCCGGGCCAATTCCGCAACTCGATATGGTTGGCGTTTACCGTGGAGCAATTTGGCTCGGTCACCCATCTTTTCCTTCCATCTCAGCTCGCCATCATCGTCATCCTCATCCTCATCTTCGGGCGAATCGTCAGCTTCAGACTCATCGTCCTCGTCGCTCTCGCCTTCTTCGAGTTCTTGTTCGGACTCTGAGGACAAGCTGCCGAGATCGCTGTCAGAGTCTGCAAATGCAATGTCTCCATCAACTTGCTCATCTTTTTCTCTACGAGCCCTGCCCAGCTTCTCCGGCGCTTGCTGGAGGTCTTCTAAATCGGCATCGTCGTCGGAATCAGCACTCACGAAACCCTCATCTTCTGAGATTTCTCCATCGTCACCGGCACCTGCATTGCCAGTAGGTTTGCGTGGGTTGGTACGGCCGGTGTTGTGAGCATCTTCCTCGTCCTCATCCAATTCGGTAATCCTTTGACCACTTCCAAAGAGATTAATACCGCTGTCGTTCTCTCCAAGAAGCTTCCGTCCACCTTGCAGATCCACCATCATCTGTTCTCCTTGGCCCCTCTCTCCTTCTTCCTCATCTTCGGCATCAAAGGTATTGGATTTGACGTCAACGTATACTGCATCTTTGTCGACCAGCACACCTCCCACGTCGCTCATTGGCGCGTATATCAGTCTCTGTTTCTCTCCCAGCCTCTTGCGTTTCTTAGTTCCCTCAGCTTTCTCTTTCGCTTGTGTGAAGAACGGTGTGGGACAAGGGTCTGGTAACGACTCGACTTGTTGTACTGAGAAATCACCTGCGCCTGCAACATGGATCCTCGCATCTTCGGCAGGTAGGTTGGTGCCTCTCAAGTACCCATAGAGCGCCACAGTGCGATCGCATTTGGCATTCTCCTCGATCGCGGTGGGAGGTGTGATGTCAAGCATACGATCTGCTAATGCGTACGTGTGACTGTTACGCCACACCAAAGGCCTTGGATTCTTCATGACGCTGAGGAATCTGCTGAGGTTGAGGACCTCTCTGTCAGGATATCTACCGTTGATCACACCGCTCAAATAGAATAGCTTTGCGCCCTGGTATAGTTCGCTCCAGAATCGATGCTTCAGTCGCTTCTTTTGCGCTTTCAAAGTCTCTTGCTTCCTGAACAAGTCTAAGTGCGTCAAGATACCGAAAATATTACCGGGCATACCAGTGGATGAAAGCACAGACAAAAATTCCATGGTTTCCATTTCAAAACCGTAGTTGCCATCGATCATTAGCAGTACAATATCAACAACTTTCGCCATGTCAATCGCGCTCGCAAGGCTGTCGCTGGGGCTCTCCATGAATGTCAATCGCCTCCTCTTGCCCGTGACTATGGTGATTGGTCCATTGGGAGTGATCGACTGTTTGGTGTATCGGCGGATCAGACTCTTTATCAAGGTTGTCTTGCCTACTCCGGGTGGCCCAACAACACCGACAACGAACGGAGGTGCCTCCTCAGGTAGGCGATCAACCAGAGGAACATGCAATCGCTTTTCGCGAACATCGTGAGAGCGAGCGGCTTGTTTTCGCAATCGGCCGGGAGCAGCAAACCCAAAAGCTTTAGGGTTTGGTTGACTTTTGTCTTTCGCTTTCTTCGTTTTCGTAGGCCTGTGAGCCTTGTGCGCCTGTTCTTCCCCGGCCATTATGCACGAGACCAGCGGCAATTCGATGATTGCATCGTAGGTATGAGGAGAAGCTCAAGCTCAAAAAAAGTTCCCATCCTAACCCCGATCTGCCAAGGGCTTGATGATCGTATCTTATCTATTCGATCTAGCCTGAAACGCTTCTTGGTAGGAGGCACAACACGGCACCATATCTCTTGGTTAGAATGCTGCGATCTTTCATCAACCCTTCTGTTGGTAACACATTAGATGAGCGACACAGATGGTTCGACATATGTGAAGAATGCCTTGAGATTAGATCGCTTGATCAGCTTCTAGTCCGAATCCAACAGCAACAGCATGCCGCCGTACAATTGGTTGGAGCAACGCCACTAAACACATTGCTAGGTCTACAGACTTAAGATGTCAACGTAGGACCCAATTCGCGTTCACCCAGAAATCATCCAAGTGTCCAAAGATGTCAGGTGGCATCTCATCTTTGAAGGAGCGAGGACGTTGCACTCAAGATGTCACCCCCGCACCCGACAGACCTCCACATCCAGATCTGCAGGGTCGCCTCTTGAGAATGGTCCATATAGCTGGTCGCTCGCTATCAAATCGAGGTCTTGTGTTCTGTTTGGCTTTGAGTGTCATTACAGTAATAGCCTACGTGAACATGAGAATCGTCGGAACCGCTGTATCGTTTTTCTCCTGGCTTGCAGCTGCCTCGTCATATCACGACGATATAGGAGTCCTCAAATATGTGGACCCGAAGATCGGAACTTATGGACTTACGCCGAACGGTAACGGCGGTATGATCCCGTCAACGGCGCCACCTTTCGGCATGACAAGATGGACACCGCAGACGAGGTAAATAGGAACTGTTTGCCCTCATAGCCGAGTAGCGACACTGAAAACATTGGCAGAGAGAACTTCATCTCGCAATGCCCGTACAACGAGATGGATGGTCATATTCATGGCTTCCAGGCGACACACCAGCCGGCAATATGGATGGGTGAGTCAGGACAAATGGTCATCAATTCGGGCGTTGGAGACGTCGAGCCCTTGTTCACGCGCCGCGGCCACGCATTTAACAAGGCAAACGAATTATCAACGCCGTATGTATACGAGGTAACGATGGATGCTCAAGTAGTCATTGCTGGCCAAAATCTCACTGAGAGCATCTACTCACCCGTGCCTGGAGGTGCTGGCAAGCCTCCAGATATAGTAGTTGAAGGTGCGAACGGCCGAATAAGAAGGGACTTCACCAGCGATCATCTATATGAGTCTCCACCGCTCGTGCACATGACGGACGAGTGGCATAGCGATCCATTGTCAACGGCCTCAGATGCAAAAATCAAAGTCGCAATGACCGCTACGTCACACGTCGGCCATCTAAGATTCGATTTTCAGGCACGATCCACAAAGCCTGGCCTACTGGGCATGCGCCATACTGAGAATAGCGATGCCCCCTATGTTTTCATTCAAGCTACCAGGCAGAACTGGACTGGTCATGTGAGTGTTGATGCAGAAAATCGCGAGATATCTGGAAGTAATTCACAGCGCCAGGACTATGCGCTGGGACCTTTCAAGGCTTCCACATTTCGCGGCTACTTTGTCTCCCAGTTCTCAGAACCTTTCAGTTGAAACTTTGGTGTGGTCTCCAGGCAGGACGGCTGAGTAATTTGTCGAAGAAGTCTGAAAGCCTAGCATAAGTGAAAAATTGGGTAGGGTAGAAATTCAAAGCACGAACGAGTCCTCATACGATCAGGACCAGAGGAAGATTTGGTACACTGGGCTCTTCCGAACTTGAATCCCAAGAAAGCGTAACGTTCGAGGACACTGTCGAGAGTCTGAAGCTGGCATGGCTTGAAAAATTGGGTAGGGTAGAAATTCAAAGCACGAACGAGTCCTCATACGATCAGGACCAGAGGAAGATTTGGTACACTGGGCTCTTCCACGCATTACAGTACCCTTCCGACTTTTCCGAGCCAACCGGTCGTGGAGGTAACGAGGCTTTTGTCTTCTACAATGGATATACAGACAGCGTACAGTTCTCGAACGAGTCTTACTATCAGTCCTGGTCGATTTGGGACACGTTCCGGGGAGAGCACTCAATCCTGACTCTGTTCGCGCCGGAGAGGGTGAATGGGATGATGCGGACCCTGCTACGGGTTTACGAGTGGGCAGGCAGACTGCCAATGTGGGCGAACGTGATAGAAACGAACATTATGGTAGGCACACATGCGGATGCAGTACTGGCAAATGCGCTTGAGCGACGCTTTTCGAGTTTCGACATCAATCAGGCGTTGGAGGCTGTCCGGCGAGACGCCTTTGAGCCCCCAGTCAATGACACAGCGCTCTTGTACTACGACCGCGAGCCGTACACGCCACAGGAGGTGCGTGCCGGGTTGACATCATATATGGCGAGGGGCTTCGTTGCGAACGATGGCTGGGCAGAGAGCGCATCGCGCACGCTGGACTATGCTTTTGATGACTATGCTGTCGCCGTGGTTGCCACCCACGCCGGCGACGAGGCCACGGCGTCAGAGCTACGAGCCAGGAGCCAAAACTATCGAATGCTGTTTAACAACATGACTGGATTCATGGAGGCACGCAATGCAAATGGAACGTGGGCGGGCATGGAACAAGGGTGGACTGAGGGAGATGCGTGGGTATACAGCTTCAATGTAATGCACGACCCGACCGGGCTGGCTGATCTGATGGGCGGGCCGGAGAACATGGTGGCAAGACTGGATAATTACTTCGCTGGCGGCCACAACGACCATTCGAATGAGCCGGCGCATCACGTACCGTACATGTACGCAGCCATCGGCCATCCCTCTCGCACCCAGGCGCTGGTCCGTCAGATTGCGGCGGACAACTACAACGCGACACCTGCAGGGCTCAGCGGCAATGAGGATCTCGGCCAGATGAGTGCGTGGTATCTCTTATCCGCCATGGGTCTGTACCCTGTCAATCCCGCGTCAGCAGAGTACGTTGTTGGTTCCCCCTTCTTCGAGAAGCTTACCGTCAGACTTCCAGTGGGCGCAGCTACTGGCGGTCTCGGTGGCGTGGAGCATGAAGTGGTCATCAGCGCTCCGGGAGCTCCCACATGTCCTTACGTGAAGGGATTGAAGGTTGATGGGATAGAAGTGGTCAGACCATTTTTGACACATGAGCAGATTGTCAGCGCCGAATTGATCGAGTTTGACATGTCTGAAACACCTCAAGAATGGGGATCATTTATGGCATAGAATATATCGGAGGGCATGTGAAGTAATCGAACACTACGCTGTATCCATAATTGCTTGAAACATTATGACTGTACAAATGACACTTCCAGCTTGGTCATTGAATAACGCACGCTTTTCCACCCACGAGCCTCCAAGTCCAAGCTGTCAGACCAACACCTTCGTCAACAGCGTCTTCGGCTACATGAGAAAATCGAGTTGTTGTATTAGCTTGGCACACCATCATGATCGTCAATCTGGTCATAACCCCTGTGACGTTTGCGTCTGGTATGGCGGCGGTTAGAGGCGCATTTTACAAATATGGTGAGAAGGAAAAGCACGAAGACAATGATGGCGGCAACTATGGGTACAATGACGGTGCGGTCTGACTTGTTGTCCTTCAAGACGTATGGACACGAAGTGTTCTGACCGACAACCCAGCATGTGTTGATGTCGATGTCGTTAAAATTGACGAAGAGCAGCTCGTCGGCCGCACCCTGTTGAGTGACAAAGGCCCTCCAGGTGGCCAGGAGATACCGATTTTCGAGAGCGGTCTGGGGGGTGTCGAAGGAGGAGTAAGCAGGACAGGTGACGTCGATATTGGTGTAGGTTGCAGCGTGCCGGCTGATGGTCCAATTATAGGGTTTGCCATCTACACGGCAGGACGCACGATGGGAAGCATCGCAGTTGTCCGTCTGCCAGAATCCGGATGTAGCATTCAAGACTGCACAACGGTTCGCGAGGGGGTGGGTCGCAGGCTTGGACAAAGTTGAACTAGAATTCAGTGGTTGTCCTGGTCCCCATGACCAGATGTTACTCAGGACGTACTGTTGATAATCGAAGTAGTTTATATCCGCAGTATAACCTCCTAACGTGGTATTCAGGATGGGTGAGATGCCACAGTTTGTGAGGTTGCCAGCTATGTGATTGGCCAAATCCGTTTGGGAAGTAGAATTTGGGCTTCCATCCGTGGCTACAGCCCAAGACGAATTTTTCACTCCGAGACTGACCTGGCCAGGACTGAAAAAGCAATTCGAGTCGACTTCACCGTCTTGCGACAATTCGACATCCTGAACAGCAGCGAGATAGGTCTGCGGAAAAATAGCTGAGGCATCAGCATTGAAGTTATAACGGGCCATTTGTGGATCGATCGTTCCGAACCCTGCCAGTACTCGTTGGTCCCTCTGGACCTCAATAAACTCCTCACTAGGCCACCCATCAGGAGTGGAGAAGATATCGCCCTGGCGCTGCATGGTAATATAAGCCTCGGGGGGAGCATCAGGACGAGCGGTTTGGTACCAACCACTCGATTCATTCAAGTTCGATCTCTGGGACTGCAAATCATGGGGTGTATATAAATAGCGCGACACGTTCGTTGCCAAAACGCTGGACAAAAAGTGCTCTTCTTGAGGCATTTCCTCATCTGTTGGCTGTTGTGCAGGTCCAGTGGGATCCGATGCTGAAGCAGCGGCATGAAGATTGAGAATTATGCATTTCGTCGTCGCATTCAGAGTGTCAGCTGTACTCTCGAGATGTTGTTGCATCACGTCAGCAAAGAGGGACAGTCTGACAGTCTCAGAGCAGATGTAGGGTCCCAGCTTGTAGAGAGTAGAGCCTGAGCCGGATGGCGAAGAGCTTGGATAGGATAGATTGGTTGCAGAGCTTGGCTGCATAGAAGGGGTAGCTTCCAAAGCATAAGTTGCAGTTGTAGACGCAGTCGGTAGGGCACTCGCGCTGGCACTCGCTCGTTGGCTGAATACAAGCGATGCAGAGGTGGTCTCACGGGGACGGAGGAGACCGATTAAGACTGATCCGGCAGATTCAGCCCGGCGAAAAACCTCAGAGCGTATCTCTAAACCAGCTGTTGTTTGTGATGCTACTGTCGAGTTTAGTTGCGAACTTGCGGTAACTGCTGAGGTTGATACTGGAGCCGAAGAGACGGCAGTTCCTAGAGTCCCATCACCAATGACAGACCCTAGCTCCACAGGGCAGAAGCTCCAGACAGATATACTGGCATCCCAATACAGATCGAGGTCGAATCTCCGGAAGCCTGTGGCGAGGAGGTTAGACAGACATTTTGCTAATGCTGCCTCTTCATATCTATCATTTCCGAAGCAAGCCGCCGAGACGGAGACACCAGCTGTGGTCACGAAGTTTACGGGAACCTGAAACCCCAAGTCTCTTTGAGACTAGAATAAAGGTTACCACTGTCGGTCGAGAGGAGATCGCCATGAATTTCCACTTACAAGAAGAGCGATGGAATCCCGCCCCTCTGGTTGCGCACCAGCATCAGGTTCGTAGAGGGAGGTCATCTAGGATTTACTAGAATACTAGACATTGCTAAGCAGTATCACCACATCACCATGTAAGTTATTGTTGTCTGGCTACGAGTGATGTTCCCATTGATATTAATTCGTTATATCACCATCAATACAGAGATGTCGTTGACGTGATATGCGCCGGCAACATCCGCTATGTTGCCTCAGGCATGAGCTCCGGGATAGAGAAATCAATGCCTCAGGCTACAGCATCAACAAACACGAAGAATCTGACCGCACATCAGCCGAATATGCGAAAGGCGATCTACCATCTTGCACCCAAACGATCGAGACTCCTTCTCATGACCCGAGGAGCACAGTTTCTTCAGATGACTGTTAGCACTGCTCTTGTGGTAATGATACGAAATAGATCACAATGAGACACGCTAAACGTACACGACGATCTATCATTACTATCTCCTCCAAAACAGGTCAGATGCTCTTGCTGCAGCCTCCTCGAGATCGCCATCACATTGCAGCCAAAGACGCCGATACTGGCGTTTCTCAGCGGGCCAGCGGAGATACGGGGAGCATCAAGAGGGTCCGGTAGTCGAAGGAGGCTGCAACTGCGTCTAAGCGAAAGGGCTAACGATGCGCATCGCTCACCACATACTGCATGGATGGGCACCGATCCATTGATAACACACCGATGTAGATTTCACCACGGCCAAGGCAGCAGAAAGGCATGCATCCACACATCACCGCCATATGCATGGTGTCTGTAGATCAAGTGAGAGCCGAGCGAAGAAAGGCTATAGCTTGAGAAGGGAACAGAGACAAGGTATCACTGATCTATTGGGTTGTTTTCACGGCCCACAACCTCATTCATGAAGTGAGGATGCAATGTCGGGAAAGACAGCTGGAAAGTGAGTATAGTGCCGAGGTGCTGATCGTGACGGTCTTCGGTCTAGCGATGCATGATGGCACCGACGATGCGTGAACGCACGATACACGATGCATGGCTCGGTCCATGTTTCAGGGACCGGGTGAAAATTAAGTAAGTGATTGGGCATTTGGGTAGCAAAAAGAGATAGGCGCTCATTTGGGAAAATACATCGTTCAACTCAACACCAGTGCAGAATGGATGACTGAGAACCCGTTTCTGGGAGAGGCACCAACGCCACACGAGTTTTGTGCAGGGATGCTAATAGGGGCGGCGCCGAAAGTCGCTCGAGAGCTGACTGATTCATTACAATCAAGACAAGCAGTAAGACTTTCAAGACACAAGAACAAAACGATGGTGACTATTTAACAACTTTTCCAATGCTGTGGTCTTAAGGATGCTACCAACGAAATGAACTCAGTCCATGGTTGTGCATTGCGGGAATAGGTTATACTGTATCAGCATCAAAAGTTCGAGCGTTAGAACGATGAGATCGCAACAGCGAGGTGGAGTTCGAAGGATGGGGAGAGTATGAGCGTCTTTCCGCCTTGCCTCCTACCACCATCGAAAACACAGACCATGACAGAAGCTTGGATCCTAGTTCCTTCCAACGGCCCAACGTTGTGTGGGTAAGGGAACGGCAGTACAGCGGCTTCTGGCTCTAGCCGTTGTGCACATGCCGCCAGTAGCTCTAGCAGTAGTCGGCTGCACGCCACGAAGACGGATACGGAGGGGGCAGTCTTTACGTATCTTGCTGGGGTGAATTTCTTAGTGTAAACTTGAGAGATCTCTAGACTGGGGCTAGTGACATATTTCGAGAAGGGGTAACTATAGCGGCGATCAGGGGCATGGTATCTAGATTTTGAGATCAGAGCGAGAAAGTGAGAGGCAGTTGCATAAAAATTGAGAAGCCTTCGACTTTGGGGGAAAAAGCCAATACAAGAGACTGACAAGGATGCGAGTATATTTTTAGCATATTTCCATGGAGATGGGACTTAAACAGGCTTTGCAACAGATGTGGTAACGAAAGAATGGGAGAGGGAAATAAGGCGGAAGCGGTGGGCTAAGATTAGGACCAAGTAATTTCCCAGACGAAGTAGATCCAGGCAGAATGGGAGAAAAAAGTTGAACACCCCGCCGCCCATCACGCGGCGTATACGGTGGAGGTTAGACCACAGCCGACACTCTACGAACGGCGTAGTGGACCCACGATGATGGCACATCGTCATCTTAACGTGGCCCTGGCACGCTATCTATCATACCTAACTTTAGTATTGGCGATGCTTTGAGTTCACTATAGTACTGCCGGTAATAGGTTTTTGGGGCTATTGCAAAAGCTATCGACAGTGCAATTTGCGGCCAGCACTGTTCCTGCCGAATTTTGCAGTCCGTGCAAGAGGTACTGCTCAAAGCTGCTACGGTCAGTCTTTGAGATGGTCGACGAAGCACAGAAAGATCTACTTTGGGGATCATGCCCAGTTTGGGGAGCATCGCAGTGTTGAGCGAGGATAGGCCGGCGTCTATTGCAAAAGCATTCAAAATGCGTGTCAATGACTTACAACAAGAACGGACAGAGAGTGAAACAAAACGTTGAAGGAAACTTAGAAGCGCAAGAGCGATATGTTTTGTTCTCCGTCTCTTGCTCTATACATTATTAGTTGCAAATAGACAGATCCCGAGGAACTTGTGGTTCCTGTGTTCTTTTGTTTTTGAACGGGTCAGAAAAACACATTCTCTTCCATGCTGCCCTGCTTTCCTCACCCAACCAAACCAGACCAAATGTGATGCACCGTCACATTGATTTTCCTTCGTGCTGTTTTCCCTTTCACCTCGAAAACGCATATGGGGGGGTATATTGCTTTCTTCCAAAAATGACACAACGCCAACTCACTCCTTTGGGAGAGAGTGCTGGTAGACAGATGAACGAAAATGAGTAAGCGAAGGTTTCGACCAAGTCGTCGAATAGTTGTACAATGCCGGTTTGAAGACTGAAATATAATAGCGAGTGGTTTTTTGTGTACTCACGATAGTCAATGAGTAATGGCGGACAGGCTCATCTTATCTTTGGGCGAGCCGTCTGGTGTTGGAGCGGATGGCAAAGATGGTGTGCCATGCATAGGAATGAGATCTTGATCAAGAGGCAGACCGGACATCCTTTTGGTGACGTCTGCGTGATGTGATGCAGCACCGGGTATTTGAGCATGCATGGGTTGCCCAGTGTGTTGTGAAGAGAGTTGCACCTGTGGAACAAAGGCTTGAGGTTGTTGGTGGTGGGGGTTCATGGCATACTGCTGAGCCATAGCTGGTGGTATTGGGCTCAGTCGTCTGACTTGCTGCTCATGATGTTGATGCTGATGTTGCTGCTCTTGTTGGTGTTGCGGATAGTATTGCGCATGGTTCTGAAGCTGCAATTGTTGCTGTGGCATGAATCCCTCTTGGAGAATTGGCTGCTTGGTAGGTGGCGCCATAGGCATCATGTAACCTTGAAAGCCAGTATCGTAATGGAACGAGCCCGGAACACCAACGCGAAGGTTAGGCCCAGAGGACTGTCTTCGGTCAGTCATCTGACCCGCTAACGGCGGCAGTTCGACTAATGGTGGCGAGCGGGCTGATTGTGAAGATGAATCTGAAACGAGGGAAGGTGCTCCATCGGCAGATATTTGAGAGTATGCAGATGGTGAGGGCATTGGTGTCTCTATCAATCCATTTCGAATGGGCGGACCGTTCGAAGGAAGCGTAGGCTGCTGAGTTGCCTGGAACTGCGGATACGGGGCATACATGGGATGGGTCCAGAACTGCTGCTGAATCTGCATCGGATTGGGCATGCCCTGAGGGAGAGGTTGTTGAGAGATGTGGAATGTTGGAGCTTGAGGATGCGATGCGTCGACAGCAGGTTGTTGTTGGTGGTGGACCTCGAGTTCGGTCCGACGATGGTGAGTGCTGCGTCGTCTACGGTTCATGCCGCCGTTCCACCAGTTTTTGACGGCATTGTCACTGCGGCCACGAAGGCGACGAGCAATTTCTGCCCATCGTTTACCCATTTCAGCGACCATCTGCTCAATGAGAACGCCTTCCTCCGGAGTAATAGGGTCATGATTCAATGTCGGTTTCAGGTTCTGGTGGAATCGTTCACGACATTGCTTGGGTGATCTGGTGCCAATGGTCGAAGAAATCCGAACCCAGTTGTGGGCACCACAAACCGTGACAAGATGAAGAAGATGTTGGTCTTCGCTCTGGGACCAAGGCCCACGTTTATGTTGAGGCATATTGGATGGGGAGAATGATGCGACGATGTGAAGTCGAGTTGAGCTGGACCAGTGCGAACAGTAGCAGCAATTGAAACTGACAATTCGTCTCGAGTCAGTATCAAGATTGAAACGATTCTTTGATTGAATGTTAGGCGCGATCGTGTGACAAAAAGAAGTGAGAAGATTGCGAGGAAGGAAGACGAGTGGAGAGCAAAAGGACGTTGCTGTTAGCGAAGGATGACTTAACGATTAGACTTACTGTATGCGATTATGGTGTGTATGATACGACGCGTATGTGAGGTTTGCGACCACACCCAGGAACAATCGATGAAACGTCAAGACACAGTACAGACGACTCCGTTGCTTCGTTCTGTTCTGCCTCACTGGTTGCCTTTAAGCGTCGAGTCTCCTCGCACTCTCACTTGCTCTCACTCTTGGGCGTTGGAAGAAGAAAACGTCTTGGACCGTTGACGATTGCGCGAGAAGAAGACAAGAAAGCGGGCTGTTGGAGACTGGAGTCGGCCTTCTTCTTGTGTATAGAGGATGGACCGTGGCCATGGTCGTGGCTCTGGCAGAGGTTCGGACGGTAGATCAATGCTTGTCGGTGCCAAGGGTCTAAGACCAGATGAATCAAACTCTATCGTCTCCGAACGGATCACCTCAGCACCCGATGTACGGTGGGTGTGGATGAAGAAGCATTCGATGGGTGTGGGTAGGGGTAAGGATGTGCTAGGACGTGTGTAGGACTGGCAGTCAAGCAGTTGGGTCGGACACACAAACGTCGTTGGCTAGGTCTACGAAGGTGCATTAGACTACAGCACATGCGGGGCGCTCTAACATCATCTCTGCATTACATTGGACCAGCCAGTGGTTTCCATCTAACGGAGCCTACTTTTACTGTATATGGGTAGAGGGTAGGGGGTTAGGGAGTCTTCCTTATGGATTGCCTTTCTGTAGGTAGGGAGAAGGGGGGGGCTGGTCGGCCTCTAGCACGCTCATCGTGTGAAACAAGCGTCTATAGTTAGTTGGACTCGGTTGGCGACACACATGGGTGGTTTGAGAACACTAGACTGACACGCCATGCCATTACCATACCTTTCCCACACTCTCTCGCGTTCTCTCGTTCCAACCCGAACCGCCATTGTGTTGGTAGGGCCAGGAAGGCGAGAGCGACACAAGGCCAGCCAGACAAGGACGGTGCAATGATCAAGACGGTAGACTAGCTACCGTCTCACTAGCAGTACAACCATAAAGAATTCATATGCTGCTGCTGCTACCACCACCGGTAGGCCACCGAGGCGGTGGCTAAAGTCAGCGGTCGAGTGGAGGGAGAAACAGTCGAGAGGCAGGAAAGGGGCCCTGCGAATGGATTGCAACGATGAACGGATGGGCTAAAATGGGAGACAACGTTGGGTTGGTGTGCGTGTGCCCATTGTCCTCAATTCGTCTCAACTCCTGATTCACATTGCGCTCGCCCATCCACCGTCTAGTTACCGTCTATGGGTCGTCCGTCATGGAGCGACGAAGAGTAGGATCAACCCGTTAATGCCTGCTAACGGTTCCCCCGACTCGCCTCTACCACTTGCAGAGCCAAGGTAAGGGTAGGGTGTTGTTTCGACTAGGTAATAGGACCACACCAACAATCAATCAAAACATCCACGATGACGTTGACAGAAGTCCTGATGATGCGCCGGCCCGTCTGCATGGAAGTACTGTACAGTACGTTGCAACAGAGCAGAGATGCAGTACAAAGATGCCGGAGCGACCAACCGAGATCTGGGTCTGACTCCTTCGCTATCTCGCTCTTTTTCTCTCTTCCCGTCGTCCTCCTTAGATTCTGTCAATGCCATCAAGAGGGTTCAGTATGCAGTTGCATGGGCCGCCAGAGATCCAGCCCGCCGGGAGTTTCTCAAGCAGGGTGATGCTGGTGGGAAGCAGCATACCAGGATGAGGTTCTAGGGACTGCATCATCGAACCAGGATCTAGGCGGTAATTCAGAGAACGTCTCCGAGACCATGCGAATGAGAGGTGGTAAAAACACTCCCTTCCACTGCCAATCTGCGACCTCGCGAGCTGCAGGCAAAATAGAGTGGTAGCGAACGGGTCATGGCCATTCCAAGACCAAGGACAAGGGCGAGGATAAAGACAGGGACAGGGACAAGGACAAGGACAGGGGAGGACTGAGACACGACACAGTACTAAGGACAGGGTACAGATTTAGCATCGAGAGGAAACAAGACGGTAGAGAGAGAAAAAAGCTGCACTCACGGCAGATCTACAAGACTATGCAAGACTATCACCCAAACAGCACAGCTTTGCCGTACGTACTGTACTGAAGTCTTCCAATCTAATCTACTCTAACCCCTGAAAAAGTGGGCAGAAGTCCCAGTCAGGGGGACAGCAGGTCAGAACCATGACCAGCTCTAACACCGTCACCACGCTATGCTATGCTCCGCTGTGCTATTCCCTTGGCCCCATTCTGGTGCCGCGGTATCACGCACGGTTGATCGTCTGGAACAGGACCGAGTCCAAACGGTCAAACGCCATGCTTGTTCCTCAAGCCGCTCGTCGATCTGAGCCCAATATGGTTTGCACAATACCGCAATCCGCAGACCGCACTCCTTCCCACATCTGGATGGCTAAGTGCTACAGCACAGGGCCTAGATGATCTTGCCACTAGACTGATTGCGTACCTAGATGTGCATTAGTAGGCAGCATGACTGCAGCGAGAACGATAGAACGCGTGGGTGGTGATGTGGATGGTTGATAGATATGGTGACCAGATCTGGAAGCGACCAGGTGAATGGGCCAATGATAAACAACTGAATGATGTAGACGCCGGTAGGGACATTACGGACACGGTGTCTGATGACTTCAACATTGTGTTTCAAAGTTTGTACGTATTTAGCTACGGTAGCATTGCAAAGTTTCAAAGAGATATGAACGAATGTCTGAGTACAGAATCTCTCCAAACTCGAGAACTTCACAAAAAGGTTGTGTTATTGTTTCATCATCGTACGGATTGTGGACGTCGATTGAGACAGTCTGGATGTGGTGGAGAGATTATGGTCGTGTCATGCACAACTGTTGTGTCTATACATATCACTTTGTCTCTCCCTCGTCGGTACAGACCCTCGATCGTTACTTTTTCTTCTCGCCCTGGCGGGACAACGTGGTGACATACCGAGTAGAGCACGAGAACGATTGCCGTCCCGCCCATTTCCACACCATGGCAGTCCCGTGTAATCCAGTACGTACCCTAGCAGCCATGTCACAACAAGGCATACCATGTCTCGCGATGGTAGGATGTATGCCGATCGAGGACTGTCGAATCATCCGTTCCTTACTGAAGCAGATGGAATGCACGCTGAGGCGTGTATGAGGACTGGATGATTAGTTGATGAGCACTGTACCTATCCGATATGAGCCTTGCTCCTTGTTTGTTCTTCAAAGGTGGTAGATCGTGGACGGTAATTAAACACGACGGTGAACGTAGCCTCATCAGATCCAAGGTTGGTTTTATTCTTAGAAGCCGGCAACGGTAGACAGGGCTGGTCATTGCTTCACGCTCGGACGGCCTTCCACTATGTTTAGACAGACCCATGGTGCCATGAGGAAAGTGTGCGAGAGAGGCAGTGATGGAAAACCACGACATTGCCCCTTGTCAGGTCTTCATTTCGGTCGTTGCAATGGCGCGTGCGCATTATCACTAGAAAGCCGTACAGTGGAAGCTCATGATAGGGCTCTACGCACTGCCGAACGACCCCCAATCACCATCGCCGTCACCGTCACCGGGTCACCGGGTCACCGAGCCCTATCCTGAGCCAGCCCGGGGAACCTGCTCTCGGCACGCTGATGGGAAGAATTAATAACGCAGGTGTGTGCTGTGGACGATGGGGGTGCGTTGGCTCGCAGATTGGACAAGCCCAATGTGATAACTTGACCACACCGAAAGGGGGAAAACAGGCATTTTTCAACCCCTGACACCCGAACTGTTACCGTTTGAGGACCGTCGATGCGCTCTCAGAGCCGTGTCCGTCCGAATAGGGACGGCACAATCTTATCCCATGTCCCTTTTCGTAAGATGCATCTGTTCTGTGGTGGAGATACTTGGATGTGGTGGCGAGAGACAGAGGGAAGAGAGGGGGGTGTCATAGCATGGGTACTGTACCAAGACTGTCAGTGACTTTGTCTGTCGCATGCCCATTAGGCCCAAGTGGCTGCTCCTCACACACGGCGCCGGGTCTGGCGACAAAGCATCACGATGTGTAAGATCTAGTTCTGTTAGGGGTGGGTGTTGTGCATGCGTTCCCGACCAAAGTCAAACACGAACACTGCCATGGGCTGTCACCACTGAACGACGTGGGCTTCGTGCAAGGGAGGCTTGTACAGTATACGCAGTCATTCTGGTACATCCATCCCTGAAGGTCTTGCTTCCCCAGTGCGTTTTGACTCGATCATATGCCATCTTCACAGGCGAATCCGGTTCTGCGTACGTGACAGGATCTTGCAACCAGAGATCTATCGTGTGCGGTATGTTCTAGTGCACATGCATGCAGCATAGCGACAACAGGGAATAACTACACAGCGCCTTTGACACGCTTGCTTGAACGGATGTGAACTCGTACGGTTGTCATACACAGGTATCGTGGAGTGGCGCCTGTTCTGATAGCCATCACGCACCATCAACTTCAGGGCCCATCGCTTTCTTTGTCACACCTGCCACTTTAGCGATGGCATGGTTGTACTGTTGCAAGGCACTTCACCCCGCAAAGACTTTGTGCTCTCGTGTGCACGCGTGATTAAAGATAGAATCAAGTCAAGCCAGCGAGTCAAGAGGCACCCGTAAAAGGTGTGCTGCAGGTTCCGTGTCACTCTAAACATCACGCTTGACCCACGCTATGGATGACGAATGTGTGTCCGCCGAGTGCATAATGCACCCATGCTCTATTCAGAATACTTGAAGCATTGCGACTGTACTTGCGGATCGGATACTCACCGAGGTTCGATGACGGCAACAAACAGCGGTGGAGTCACGCTGCATGATAGATACTGAGACTGGGGGCTCAGGACATGCCTGCTCGTGACGGTTTTCCATACGCCAGTGCACATTGTATGTCTTCCTCGCTGGTGTGATGCCTGTGTGGGTATGTGAAAGTTGCAATCTTCGCGACATGAAACGCTGGAGTCTTAAAGACAGCTCGGTCTTCGCTTCTTTCTTTGTCTGAGAGGGTTGAAACCCCATGTAGCAGGATCTGGTCGCAAGCATGAACTTTGGCAGGGTTCATCGGGTTGGGAGACTTTTGCGGAGAGACCGAAGGGAAAAGGTGAATGGGGAGACAAAGAGAATCACGTGCGCGGCCCAATAGATCGGCACCCTGTGAAGAGATGCCAGCAGTGTAGTTTTATCTCGATCGGTACGATCTGAATTTTCCGAACTGACGGACAGATTGACAGGCCTGCCTTTGTTTGTCGGTCTCCGTTTGCATCTTTGCATGCTGAAACGGCGGCAGCCGCACTCTCGTCGCCTGCAACAGTCTCATCGTTTTTCATCCTCGCCAGCAAGCATGCCTCAAAGGGGGATCGGATACGAGGGACAAGGTTCCATAGGCTCTTGAATGGTTTCAGCGAGCCACAGACAAAGCTCGAATCTATTCGCAATCACTCCTGAATGCACTGGGAATGACTTTCCAATTAAGCCACCAAGTGCTCAAGACGTGTGTGCAGACTATGCTCTCGACTCTACATCCCTCACGGCACTTTAGCTACATCCGTGTCCCAGTGACTGGTGGCGGCGATGAGGGTGTGGATGCATACGCCCTGGGACAGGCCAGGTGTGAGTGGACATGTTGCTGTTGCAGTGCAGTAGGTTGCAGGTGGAGTGCAGATAAGGTTCCCAACTGATGGACGGGCCGTTGTCAGCACGTTCGTCTTGCCCCTGCTCTGTAACTCAGTTGAAGCAGTTTCGTGTCGTGTCAGCGATCAGTGAGCTGCAATAACCAAAGAGACACAAAATGGCTGGATCTGAATCTAGTTGTATGCATGACGATTCTTTGTCCTCGCTCGCTTCCCCCGGCCTCTTCAGCTCGGGGATTGACCCTGTGAGGGAAGCTATTGTAGTGGACACTTCTGCACTGCAGCTGCAGGGTGGTTTGTGGAATTCATAGCGGTATCATGGGTCTGCATGAGGGATTTCCCATCTACTGCTGGGTGGTACTTATATATGCAGGAGCTGACCAATCGTAGATCCACACTAAATCAATCCATGACCCTACAGGAGCGGAAGGTTGGGGGGTTATGCAGAGCTGCAGCACTCTGATTCTCTCCTGGGCCTGCTTCATCACCTGCTACTGGCTCACCGGCGAGGGAGGTGGGTTACCCGCAGCCAGTCAGTCACAGGGCGACAAATCGAGCGGAAGAAGGCGTGGCATGCGAGTGGACACTCTGCACAATAGTTGTTGTGACGAGGCCACTGACTGGGTGAAACGTAGCCTACCGATGCTGCGCAAGAATCCACTTCTTTTTCTCCCTGTCTGCTACCTCCTCAATGACGACTTCGAGGCTTCAGGGTAGTGTGATTACTGCTTTCGGAGGTGAAGTGATCGGCACCTTGTCTATGACATCGCCATCAGCGCTGGGCTGTCGTATTCTCAACAGACGACGGATGTTCTTGGAAAAGTGTCTCATGGGTTCTGCAAAGTAGGTCTCTTTGTGCAATAGCGACCCAGTGTCGATCTACATTGAACATTGGCAGCTGTTTCGGTCACGATGCTCTTAGGCGACAGGCGCTCCGTCGAATTCGATGCTTGTGACCCAACCGCCCTACCAGAGACACACCAAAGGCTACAGAGCGATACTGTTCAATGGGAGAAATGCTAACCTACTTATCCGTACCCCAACCGAGCCGTCAAAGGTAAACGCCACACCTCTACCACATGAATGGGTGCCGAGACCAGGGAAGTAGCGAACGATACGTTGTTGCGGGTGTGATGAGGGGACGATCGCTCAGACGTGATTCTCACGAGCTGGAGTACAGAGGCGACGGCGGCGTCGGTAGATGCAGTAGTGACAACGGCAGGGTAAAGTGAAAGCAGAAAGACAATAGGCGACCAGTGCTGTCGTGCAACACCAGTAGTGGTGGATTCCAAGTTGTCGTGACACCATCCAACCACGACGTCTAGCGGCAGACCCGGTCCCATAGAATCGAACAAAAGTGTGCTGCGCATTTAAACCCGCGAAAACAAGATTTCACAGTGGGCCGAATTTCTGTCTTACGCTCATCACGCCAGTCCAAGTTCAAACATCATGCTGTGACCGACAGTCGTCACTTGGGCCGGGTCGGGGGTCGGGTTCAGGCATTTATTGCACATGGGCAGTTCCACAACTCGTATGCGAAGGTTCCGGATGCCATACCATCGGGTATTGTCTTGTTGCAGGTGGAGATCGGAGGGTCCGTGTATTCAATCTTCCCAAAACCGCACCAGACACTACCTGATGCTCTCGTCTTTTCGTCTCTTGTCGTCCTACTGGCCTAGGTGGTAGTCAGCTTGCAAGTAACACTTTGCTCCCTATCGAACACCTTTCAGAACCCCAAACGCAAACCCCTGCCCCAATGGGCACAGAAACGCAGGCGCAGATGACTATGTAGAAGCCGGTGGTCTCCTCTGCATACAAATTGCTCCCATTGGACCACTCTCGACCCTAGAAGTGGTTGCTCCACATCTCGCCATTACCGAGAAAAATCTACAGGAAGAATGAGTGGCGAACAGAATGGGTATGAGACTAATCGACTGAAGGCATGTGATGAGACGTCTGCATTCACCTGGACGGTTGTCGGCAAACCTCAGTCACAGGCAGTGTAGGTGCTCAGCAATCGCAGAGCGATCCAAAAGAAAATACCCTCGGACGTTCCAAGCACCAGTGGATGGAAACGAGCTAGACACCTCCCCTGCTATCGACGCAAGAGAGTGACAAAAGGTTCCAATGGGTCGGGCCAAGGTCACAGTCACGTCAAGGTTATGTTGACTGTGACGGGGCTCATCTCTGTGCTGCTGAATCGAGCTACATGGCGTTGCAGTGCTGTGCAGTGCAAACGTACGGCAACCTGTTGCCTCAACTGCAATAGCTGCAGCTATAGTTGTAGAGTACGCGGCGAGGGCTCATGTCAGGACTTCCCAGTAGACAGACGCCGATGAGTGCACACTACCATGCTCAGCACTTAGGTAAACAGGCCAAGAGGCATGAGAAATGGAAGGTAGGAGCGGTCTAGTATGCGTCTCAACAAGAGTATGAAAAGTGAAGAAGGCGAGCGAGGCAAAGCCACAACAAAGAAAGCTTCTGCAGAGGAAGAACCAGAGGAAGAACCAGAGGAGGAGTTTGCATTTTCCCCTCTTTTCTTCCCTCAGTGAACCCCCCACAGCTACTGGTAGCCTGCATGCATATATGTGATGCGATGCGCACAGCGAATTGGGACTGGAGGGGAACAGGAAGCGGTGCATGCGGAAGTCACACGGGAGACGCACGTCGACGAGAAGGGATAGACGGGGTCGCTGTCTTACTTTCTCCACTCATGACATGGACTTGAGGAATGGGAGCGAGACCATTGTCTTTCCATCATTGCCACTGCCGTTGCCATTGTGTGATTCAGAGGATGGGAAGAAGGAAGAAGAAGAAAGAAGGTGTCTCTACTCGGGAACCACCTGGCTGCAGGTGAGGACGCATGAGGAGCGATTGAGCACACGATTGGAAGGGAGACAGCCGTTTTTCCGATGAAGAGGTGGTATCCACATGCGAAAACTGCCGGCAAAGGTGTGTGGTAGGTGAAATTGATCAAGTACGATACGTATCCTTGGATTTCTCGAAATGTATCTACCGTATGTCCACCTGTTACGGACCGTTCTGTTTGCTTCTACCCAACATGATAAAAGGTTGTAGCAAGGGCAATGATGTGGCAAGGGCAATAATTGGTTGTCGGGTGAACTGTATGGATAGCTCTATTGCTTCCTCGGCAAGCTGTTCAACCAAATATCGCCACCTTCACCACGGACCCACCTGGCCCATGCTTCATCATACGCATCCTCAAGGTCTCTGACCCAACGCGCGGTGTCGAAGAGGGGACAAGACCAGCGTGAGTCGTACAGCATATGCCTCAGAGCGACGAGTCTACCACGGCCAACGCCATCGGTGCAGCCGGGCGGGTACTTGAGACCAGATGCGAGCGCAATTGCTTTAGCCTCGTAATCATCCTCATCGACCGCGATCAACTCGCGGGCGGCCGCCTTCCCTGCCCCATTCTGTGGCAAAGCGCCTTTGAGGATGCTGGCCGCCATCCGACTACACATCTTGTATGGAAACCTGGGTAGAGTCAATAGAGGTGTGCCACTCCAGAGTACATCTGCTGCTGTGGTATGCGCATTGCATTCAGGCGTGTCTAGAACGAGATCGCATACGCTGGCTCGGGCGATGTGCTGATGCTTCGGTGCGACGTCGGTGAACACTACTCTGCTAGCTACTTCCTTCCCTCCCCAGAGCAGTGCTGTCTGACGCAGGTGCAGCTCGCCCAAGTCAGGAAATCGAAGCAACCAGAGGATCGAATTTGGAACCCTGGCCAGGATTCGAAGCCAGGTTCGGAATGTGGTGGGTTCGATTTTGTAGAGTTGATTAAAATTCCCGAGGATAATCGTGTCATCGGAGACATCTGGGAAGAGCTCACGCCGCATCCGCCAGCGTTTGGCTTGTTCTTCTTCCCAGCTCGGCCATTTATCCTTGGCACCGGGCGCACTCTGCTTATGATCACAACAGAAGAAAGTGTCCCGGCAGTAGATGATGTTCTCGCCATAGACCCAGTCGTTGTTTGGGCTGTTGTTGTTTTCGTCGCTGAGCTGATCGTGCAGCACATCCACATTTCCTCGCCAAGGCCGGAGCGTATCAGAGGGAATAGCTGTTTCATCAGCAAGGAGGTAATCACACCACTCGGCTCCGAGGGTGCCTGCGAAACCCATGAAAGACATTTGCAACGGAGCTGGTCGGGCGGCGAAGACCTCATTTCTAGCACCGCGAGTGTATCCATTAAGGTTGACAAGGATGTGGATGCCATCTTCGACAATCTTGTGAACGAGCTTTCCCGAAGACCAGCCGCTCACGTCGTAGAAGACAGGAGCTTCGGCTTGAATCTGTTGCCGATGGATGGAATTGTCACTGGCCGTCGTCGCATAGCAGAAAGCCTTCACCCGTCTGCGATCGTGAAGACCAAAGACTGATTGCATGAGGTGCGCGAGCGGATGGTTGTTGAAATCAGACGAGACGTAACCCACCTTCAAATAAGGCGCAGGTGGTGCAGGCGGTATGTTAATTTCCATGGGGAGCCAAGGTGCTCGAAGTGTCATTGCCGAGATGCGAAGGCCGTTTCTTTGCGATATCAATCGTATCTGCTTTGCAGACATGGGACATGTGAAGGTATGGAAAGGGAGCACGGTCGGCGCGGAAGGAACACCGAGCGAGGGCGGTAATAGTGGACGTCGATATGTTTTCTTCGAGGATTGCTTCTTGACATGAGTATCTTGGTAAGAGTGCCAGAGGATACGGCGTGTCATGCGCTCGATTAGCCGTATCACCTTGGCTCCCTCCCATTTCTGGCCTGCCCAAGACTCAAGGGTTTTCCGTAGCTTGCTCTCGTTGGAAATGCGATCCTCCGCAGGTAAACCTGGCCCTTCGTAGGTCATAATTTGACCGACTAGGGCATCGATCAAGGACGATGTCAAAGTACCGAGACCCCAGTTCTCTCCCTCGACTAGTTGCTTGTCGACAATCCCAACCACCCTTCTGACCCATCCAGAGCTTTGTGTCTCCTGGTCACGAGCACTGATCAGTTGTCCTTCATTTCCAACGTGCCACCTATCTCTCTTGCCGCCACCCTCTGCGATACCTCCTCGACCAGACCACGAACAAACAGAATTCAGCGCGTTCGCCAAGCCACAGACTGCTTCAGCAAAATCTGGGCTGATTTCCACAGCCCTTCTGTAGTAATTGATGGCGTCATTGATTCTGCCCTTGTCCTTGACGGCGTTTGCCAGGTTAGCCAGAGCGATATCGAACTTTCCGTCACATTTGACGGCTCTCTCGTACATGCTAATGGCAGCATCTAGTTGACCGATATCCTTCAACAGACTGCCTAAATTGGTGTACAGATGCGCATGATGACTGTCAAGTTGCAACCCATAATTATAGTACTGCAGAGCCAGAGCAATTCCACTGCCAGGCACAACTCCAGGTAGGTCCAGTTTTGATTGCGGCTGGGTCTGTGTTGTAGATTGCTGAACACTTGCAAGTAAGATGCCAACATTATTAGCAGTAGATGGGCTGGGTTGGAGAGATAGCGACAGATAGTACAGAGCCAGTATATCGCGAACACCAGATACGAGTGGGGGAACGCCCGCACTGCGACTGTTATTGGTCATTCCGTCTTGGAAAATCTTTGCTAGTGACAATAGCGAATTGCTCGTGGTCGAGATGACCGCTTTACGAGCGATGCTTTGGGGAGGCCCTACAACATGACGGAGGCCGGGTAGTTCCCCAAAATATGGAAAGCACAACTTACTGGTCGCCAAAGCTTGCTCAGGTGAAAGCAAGAGGGGCTCATTAGAGACTTTTCGTGGTTGGTTCTGAAAGTGAGGAGTCTGAGGAACCGATGACACGACCCTCAGAATGTGATCGACCAGTTCTTGGATACGCGCGAACCTCCGACCAGTGGCAATCAAGACGGCGTCCTCAAATGCTTTGGCAGCAGCGGCATTATCGCCTATACCGTAGAGCATGTTTCCTTTGGCGTGAATGAGCGCCAGTATGCGGCCATTGTCATGGCCTGGAACCGCAAAGCCACTGGAACCAAAACCGGGTTCGTTGGCATTCAGGCTATCTCTCCAGTCTGAAGCCGAGGCGTCAGGTTCAAGATCAAAATCAAACAGCATCTGGTCAGAACGTTCTGATATGCAAGGAGATCGACTAGCAGTGGAAGTTGAACATTCGCTCTGACGATCGGAGGCCTTGGCTGTGTCCGATGGTTTGGAGTAGCGAAGGGACTTTTCAACATACTCGATTACCTTGATCGCGTCTTTGCCACGGTGATCGCTACAAAGAAGCCCAACAAGATGCTCAACGGCTTCAAAGTAATTCGGAGCCACTTTGAGGACTTTCATCCACTGTTGTTCCGCTTCAGCTCGCTGGCCTAAGGCCAGCAGAGTAGCTGCGAGGTTGGAAGTTGCTTCCACATGCTTTGGGTCTGTGCCGAGCACCTTCCTGTACCACCTGAATGCCTCATGGTAATCGCCGAGACCATAAGCAAGACATCCAGCCAAGTGCATACCGTCTGTCCATTTCCAGTCTAGATCACGACATAACTCTCTCAATCTGTTAAGGGCGATTGCAGCTGACGCGTGTGGAGAGTGGTTGTGCGTGGGCGTCGATAGTCTGTCGGAAGTATGTGAGCCAGACAAACGACTTGGCTCTCTGGAATCTAATCCATCTTTTCGATTGTGGTGGGCCCAAGAACTAGCTTGGTGATCGATGTGCTGTTGAAATGAGAGACGAGGAGCTTCAGGTTTGTTGTTCGGCCAGTCCAAAGATGATCGCCTTTGAGTTTCATGGGCTTTGTAAAGATTTGCCCTCGGTGTTTTGTCACCAGATACATCTGCTTCGAAACGAGAAATCTCATCCGTTGGATCATATCTGTCGCCGTCCGACCTCGTTCTATGTCTTTTGTGTGATTCGATCTGAAGAGAAGACCCATGAGCCGAAGGTTTGGGCGGCTTCGGATAGAAACTTGGACGATTACCGACATGATGATGCTGCCCGCTTACGTATCTCGAGTGATGTTGCTGACGACGTGTGTGATGGATAAATGACAGAAGGTCTCGATACCTTTGCAAAGCCCAAGAGAAAATCCTGTCGCGTTGCCTACCATTTGGAGATCCGGGACCAAAGTTGAGTTCAACATCGCGAGAAGCAGAATTCGCGGTTATATTACCATTGGAGGGAACGCCATGACTGTGTAGAACAGGATCACTGATCTCATATTCCGGGTTATGATGAGGGTTTTGAACATGGTGGTGCGAGAGATATCTTCCAGGAGCGAGATGAGCATCATATCGAGGAGGGGGATGTGAGGCTGCTGCATTTGGCCATTGCAAATATGGTAGGTTGGAAGCAGTTGGGGGCTGACTGGGATCTGAGAAGGATGGATGATGCATGGTCATGGGTTCGTTATAATACCTCGGATCTCGAAGAGCAGCAGGACGATAAGGTACAAAAGTGCCATCGTACCAATATGGACCATAAGGGCCTTGGCCTTGAATTCCAGAAGCTGTGGGACCAAGGTACTGAAAAGGTGGCTGTAGAACACTCGGAACGGTCTGGCCAGGAAGTGGTTGCCCAACAAAATGCAGGTCTGGCATTTGTTGTAACGTCGAATCTCTTACCGGCCAAGTCGGTTGTTGTGAGGAGACGTTTGCGCCTGGTGGCTTATTCCACATAGGATCGCTTTGTTGTTGTGACTTCCGTCCCTGGCGATAATCCTGGCGCTGCTGGTGTTGGAGGAAGGTACGCTTAGGCCGGGTGTTCGAACCATCGGGTACGGAAGGCGGAGCGCCGTCTGACGGTGGAAGAAACTGATATTTCGAAGGGGCTATATCCTCGAGATTCCCGGCATATCCAGCATTCAAAGTCCCATGAGGAGTCTTGCGCCTGAGAGAGATCTCTGGAGGCATTTGTTGTTGAGTCGGCAGAAATGTAGTGTGGGAGATAGGCGAGTCTACATTCACATGATGGGATGGCAAGGCGTACTGTTGAGCTATAGACGGCATGGGGTGGAAATGGGAATGCGGCGCGTGAGAACGATGTTGTTCGGTAGGATGGTACTGGTGGGTATGGAGTTGTGCTTCGGGTCGATGTGCAGTGTTCCGGTAACTCGTCACTTCCGCAGTCATTGTCACACAATTGAGACCTTCCCAGGCTTGTTTTTGCCTTGACCAAGTTTTCCCTCTCACCGGTGCGGATAGGTGCCTATGCCTGTACGATAGCTCTTCACGTTTGCAACAAATGGCATTTCGCAACCAAGGATTTAGATAGAGGCTGCTGCTTGGCCGATGATACCTTGGTGTTCACGTCCGACTAGAGGTCCAAGGGTCGGTTGAGAGGATGGCGTCTGGTTGGCAGACGAAGTCACGCTTCGTGAAGTTGATACGGCACACGACCAGGCCGAAGCAGAGAGCCAACGGGAAGTGTGAGAATGGAAAGCAGTTGTAGTGGGGAGGGATCGAGGACAGTATTACGGGCGAAGGACCGGTGGTATGCGGCGTGAGAGACGGGCTAAATAACGCGGCAGTGTCCAATGTGATTTCAAGCGCGTCCTGGTCACTGTCTACCACGCAAGGGGAGGGTGGTTGCTTGGGACCTCGTGTACAGCAGGTAGGATGACTTGACACGAAACGCCGTAAAGCTGCACAACTGCACGATTGTGGGGTGCAAGTGTAAACCTTAGTTGCCGTAGCTGAGGGTGCGTCAGTGACTAACCGTGCGCTCGGCAAGGCGTTTATGGGCAAAAAAGTGGATTCAGGTTCGGTTGTGAGGAGGTTAGATCACCACTGTCTCACTAGCAAGCATGTGGTTTCTGGCATGTATTGGCCGCAGATTTGTTGTTTGTCTGGAATGGTGGAGGTGTGTACGATATCTTCTACCTGGGGGTTGGATACTGCTGTATCGCATCGAGGTGCATGGCAATTCAACGTTGTGCCACCGCCTTCTCACGCAGGTCTTATGTCCTTTATAATCTTCTCGATCTGCCACAGGATCTCAAGGGATCGTGCTGGGGTGGAGGTTTGACTACGGTGAATGGCGCGGTCGGAGACGTGTCAGGTTCCTCCTCAATGGGGATCCAGACTGGAACGAGCGGGTGTAGCGAAATGGCGAGTAGAAAAGCTAATGCTGTTCTTATCGATGAGGCCCGTGAGAGAGGTCCGACCGGCGGATCCGTTGTGATGAAGGGTGCGAAGGGCCTGAAGATGAAGTGAGGTCGTGATATAAAGTTTTGTTGTGGTGTCTAGCAGCAGACGGGACGGGAGGTCGAGTTGGGGCCTGAGGAATCTACACCATCAATAGCAGACCTCAGTAAGGTAGGTATCGTATGGTGGTAAGAGGCAAGTAGAACTATACAGATCTCGAACATCCTCCCGTGTTGAAGGAGATGGATTTTGCTCTCCAGCACCTATGCTGGGCCAGATTACATTACATTATACTCGTCACATTCCCACTCACTCATTTACTCCATCCAACCGTTCTCTACGCCTCCACGCTCATACAGTGTGTTCCACACCCTTCCACCTTGAAAGCCGGTGCGATCAATAGCCACCAGGGAAAGCCAGCCGCAAGCAACAGCCAATCCCCAAGACCTCAACCCTGTCGAATGACGGCCTCGTGCGACGGGGAAACGACTTGGAGGGATGGCCAGTGGCTGCATTAGCGACTGAACGCAGAAGGGAACCCCCCCACAAGACATGCGCCTGTCAGACAAGCCCCCTCCCAATTTGGCCAATCCTTTGCTGAGAGGCGTAGGAGCGAGTATCACGAGTCGCGAGGATTGGAGAAACTACACGGCAAGGCAAGGCAAGGTGGCTACAAGGTTGGGTAGCGACTTCAGGGTTTATGCCGTACTGTACACCCAATTGCTTCTGGGCCCAGTACGCGCTCGATAGTTCTACTGCACCCATTCACCCACATATCTCTGCTTGGGTACCTGATGTCGAAAGCCGCGTCGGATCAGGCCAGCGAAACACGCCTCGGTTTGAGGCGGCAACGTAAGGCTGTATGGCGAGTGCCACAAGGCCGACAGATCCATGCTGCCTAAGGCTGTTTCCCTGGTACCATCAGCATCGTCAACATCATCTTCAGCAGTGTTAGCAGCAGCAGGAGTTTCGCTGATGGAATACGTCCCCTCACCAGTACGGCCAGGTAAGGTGCGGATGGGGGTGGTGGATAATTGCACAGTGGTGCGGGTGTCACAATAGCCGGTCCTTTCGCCATTCCCTCTCAAAGGATGCTCACGGTGTATGTCGTTGTGGATGGCCTCGACTATCATCGACCGACGACACGAAAGCGGCCCGGCAAGAGACGAAACTAGTCCGAAGCAACCTTAACCAGGAAGCAAACCGACAACGAGGATGACGACAGACGAATGAATGCACGACCGACCCGAACGAACGAGGCGCGGACTTCGGTCGACTGCTTATGTGTGCCTATCTACACTCTCGGAAAATGACTCCACAGCAGCAGTCGGCGCGCCACAGGAGTTGTATGGACTTGGCTGGTGATTGCAGGTCTTTTTGTTTGGTTCACTCCCACCCTGCAGACCCGGGCCAAACCCATCCATCCACCATGCCACGGTTCAGCCTCGTACCTGATCCCAGAGAGTGACACGACTCACAACACACAACACACCAGACTCGCCACTCGTCCAGTGATCATTACCCACAAGACTATTCAAGCGAGGTGATCTACAAAGACGTCGATACCATCATCGATGTGTCATGAAGTACCCCCCTAACGATTGCAATTTCTCTTGTAGCCATGTCTGTAGCGATACAGGTAGTAGGTACAGCAGAGGTGCCTACGTGTCGTATCGTGTGGTGCCGTGTAATAAGTGATTGATGGAAGAATATTACATGCCACAAGGCTCAGGGGACGCCTTAGGCTCGGCACCGCAGATACCCTGTGTAGAACCCGTGACCTTACTACTACATTACTTGAGCCGTGATAGATTGGTGAGTTATTAGCTGGTTGTGTAGGTACATAGCAGAGGTAGTCAGTGGTGGTGAACTCTTGCCAGGAGTACGGTGGTAAGGCAACATGGCGACAGTCTGTTGAGCATTCATCTGTTGGTAGCAGAGATGGGTGTCCGGGGTGGCGCATTGCTCGTTCACATACAGCATCCGTACAGTATCCCAACAAGGCCACACTGCACAATGCAGCACCAAACGCGGCCCTCGAATGGTGTATAGCATGCGTTGAAGCAATTCAACTGTTTACGTGAAGGATTACAGCGTTGCACATCCAAGCTGCCCAGGTGCCTTACCAACGCTCATCAGTCAGCCCGTGGGTGGCCCACCAAACCAACACCAACACACGGCAGGAAATCGTAATCGTCAACAACATCCACAATCCGAGCTTTACGCTGCCAGCATCCCTGGAAATGGCATCCTCCAACATACGAAAAGCAATTGCTCGCGTCGCTTCACTTCGCAAAGACGAACGTATTCGATACCGCCCATCCAATTCCTTCCGAACTCTAAGCTCCGCCACGATGCAGAGAGTTTTCTTGGGGGGGATGGGTTTTGGATCCTACTGTAGAGGATCCTAATATACATGCGATTGCTGATGCCGTATGAGCAGCACTGTGATGCACTGTAATAATGTCGAGTATCGCACTGTACAGTAATGCACACCGCACGTGTAAAGAAAGAAGATAAAGGTGCATGTAACGGAAGTGGCTATGCACTGTGCCTGTACACCGACAACCAGAACCATCGCAACCGCTGACCGCGAGTTTCATCACTGGCCTGCGGAGACGGGCGGATGAAGCTTTTCGACGATAGGCTGAAGCATGGGAGGGTGTGGACGGTACGATTCAGTACTGTACGTTGCCTCCCGGGTAACCGAGAGAAGTACGGGTTGCGTGAGTAGGTGTGTGGGCTGGCAGCCAACCTGGTCCATCGTCCCCTGGCCACAGCCGCTCTATTGGTCGGTGGTTAATATGCCCTTCAAGGCCCTGCATTCTAAGCTCTACGCGCTATGCCACCTGGTGATTCATGAGGTATGGGAACTCGCTAACGGGAGCGTGAACAACAATCCGGTGCCTAGCGCCGTTTTTACTGTTGAAGAAAAAAGAACCTTGGAAAGCTATTGACGTGAACATAATACCAGAAGTCACAGCTCACGCCTGTTCAGCGGCAAATCACTTTCTGCTGTCAATTGTTGTCCGCCGCGGCACTGTCCTACTAAAGACGTCAGGAACGTGGTGGCAACGTATTGATTGCCAGCTACTGTCTCGCAGATTGGTTGTGACACAGCTTGGCGCAAACAAGACAAATCCTTAGGTTCCTCATAGACAAGTGGCATCCAAAGGAGATATACGCGCCATGGATGAACTGAAAAGGGAACAAACCCGGAGAGGTTCTGGGATTCGATAGATGCCTTGTTTGGTGCAAAACTAATTGACGCAAGACAGGAAGCTGATGGTGAGCAGCTTCACGTTGCATATTCATATCTCATGCTTCACATACATGTATGGTGAAGGTAACACTTTTTAGCATTGATGCAATGCAGAAGGCGAGGCCTCTACAACGTGGTGATTTAAAGCGCGTAGCCTACGGCTGCCAGAGCGGCTGGAAGAGCAACACCACCGATCAGGCCCATAACTGGGGTTGCCATGGCTGCTAGGCCTGGGACGCTTGAGGTCGATGAGTGAGCAGCAGCTGTGCCGCTTGAGCTTGAGCTGGTGGTAGTGGTGGCGGCGGAAGTGGTCAGATCTGCTTCTGTGGTCCAGTCGGCAGAGAAGCCAGTTGCGTTGTTGCAAGTACTTCCGATTGTGCTGTTGCTGCCTGAGACGAAAGAGACTGGTGCACACTGCGCGTGATATCAGTAGCCACTCTGATCAGAACAAACAACAGACACTGCAAACAGCGAGATCAAAGTGGGAATCGACCCTGCCAGCAAAAACCACAAATCTCAAAGACACGTACCTGGAAAAGTGAGCCGTCTGGTGCGACGTCTTCAACCTGGAGCACACCCTTCTTGCCGGCCCACTCGCCTGGGGCGCTGAGGTAGTCGAGACAGAACTGGCCAGCACCGTTGGACTTGATGACGGGAGTCAAGTCGGTGAAGTTGTATGGGGCCTCCGTGCTGATAGAGCCACGGAACTGCCATTGACCCTGGAATCATCGTCAACAACAAGCCTTTCTTTCACGTGTGAAGTGAATGCACTCCAAAGCAGATTCATACCACTGGGTGGGTACTCAAGATGTGGACGGCAAACCGGTCAACCTGTACCTCCTGAGCCTCGTCGTTCACTGTGATGTTGGCTCCACCACATGGACCGGTGCTCTCAGTGTCTTCATTGAAGGTGACACCCGTTGGCGGCCAGTACAGTTCGAAATGGCACGCACCTAGCTGTGCAAGAAGAGCAACAGCAGCAATGGTCCTAGCGAGTCCAGGCATGATGAGGTATGTGAGTGACGGGATTGGTCTGGATTGTATCGACGATGGATGAACGTGAGCAGACAATCTACAATACCAGGTCAACAAGTCGAGACGAAGCGAGCATGAACAACAACAGCAGCAGCAGCAGCAGCAGCAGCAGAATTGGCCTCTTTATGAAATGTCACTGGGCTTTGGTAACTCTCCGTCTAGACCCAGACAAGATGAAAACATCCACGGCCCAGGCCAGGCCAGGCCAGATCGGTGCAGTGCTCATGCCATGCAAAGCCAAGTCACAATCCACTCATCCGCTCGTAGCTGCTGAACCTACACCAAGCCATCGAAAACACCTCACGATAAAACGTCCGGAGTGACTTGCAAGGGTTCAATGAGAATGTTTGAGCAAGTTATTTGAGCTTGGCGTCGCCTAAAGCCCAGCCCATTGTCCCTCTTTCCTCTTTCCGGTCCATCGACCCGCTGTTGCATGTGCTGCATGTCAATGAGTGCATATTCTTGCTGCTGGCCCCGATGATATTCGTGTTTATACCTCTCATACTCACTCATCGAAATTGACACTTCCGCCACTTCCACCTATCTGTGTGAGACATCGACGCTGAGCAGTCCTGATCATATTGGCCGACGACGGAGATTGATAGATCAACTCATGTCTTGTTGCATCCACACTGCTGTGTGAAGGAGAGTAATCAGTATATTGATACGGTCAAGACAATACTGCACAATACTGCACACATACGACTGGTGATAGAAGGAGAGTAATCAACATATTGATACGGTCAAGACAATACTGCACACGTACGACTGGTGATATCTGCGTGCCAATCTGTCGCCGTCTGGTTATTATTCTGCGATGAAGTGGTGGTGACTTTCGACTTCGCATGCTCTTTGATCTTCCGATTCTGAGTCGAGTATCATACCAGTTCGACCTACGACCGCCTTCAACATGCAGATGGATGGCATGAGCATGTCCGGTGGCTTGGACATGTCCATGTCCATGTCCAGTGATGGCATCTTTACCGCTGTCAACAGGGCCTATGCCCGTGGCTATTGGTATGCGATCACGGCCGTCGTCGCCTTTCTCACTATCCTACGCCTGGTGCGATTCTCCCTCACCACCTACCGATATGCCGTCTCGAAACGGCACGGCGCCAGCAGTGCCGTCGTACCTTCTCGACCAAAGACGAGGCTGGGTCAGGCTTACGCTACAGTTGTCGCACTGTTTCGAGAGGCAACATACCCACAACCACTTTGCTTCAGTGGGAGATGGACGAAATACTTCACCCCACTACCTCTTGGTCAGTGGTTACTGCTATTAGGGTACTGGGGCTTGATACTCGGCTTACTCTGGACTGGTGTTATCCTCAAGAAGGGTGATGACATGTATGGATACAAGTGGGAGAAGCCTGCTTACAGAGCTGGGTGGATAAGTGCTACACAGATCCCCTTCATCTACTTGCTTGCAGGCAAGTTCAACCTCATCAGCCTGCTGACAGGTATCAGTTATGAGCGGTTGAACTGGCTGCATCGTTGGGCGGCACGCACTGTCTTCCTCACTGTCATCATGCATTGGGCATACTTCTTTCACGAATGGAGATTGGCAGACCTTGTCGATATAGAGCTACAGATGATGTCTATGGTAAAGTATGGCTTCGGTGCATGGGGAGTACTCGGTTGGCTGGTTCTGTCTGGCTTCGGCTTTGTTCGTGCGCAGAGCTATCAAATCTTCGTCGCTCAGCATATCGTCGCTGCTGCTGTGTTGTTGTGGCTGCTGTGGGTTCACCTTCCAGCATACGCCCAATTCCACGTCTGGATGAGCGTAGCCTTCGTGCTTGCCGACTGGGTTGTGAGGATCTCGTACAACGTGTTCAGGAACGTGCAAATCAGGCGAGGCAACGGTCTTGCTGTTGGTTTCGTTGCCCACGTCGAACAGTTGTCTGGGGAGGTGGTGCGTGTGTCGGTGGACGATTCTGATTTCAAGTGGAAGCCTGGTCAGCATGTATACCTTTCGATACCGCGCCTACGTCCATTCGAGCTGCATCCGTTTACCATCGCGCAAGCTTGGAAGACTTCGCAAAATCAAGTTTTGCCTGTCACTGAGGGAAACTTCGACAGCGGTGCCTCTGCAAATAAGTTTGAGCTCCTCATCAAAGCTCATTCAGGCTTCACAAGATCCTTATACAGTGCTGCCGGTACTTCAGGACCTCGTTCTTATCGAGCCTTAATATCCGGCCCGTGGGGCACCCCGCCAGACGTGGCCCACTATGACTCTGTGGTGTTGATAGCCTGTGCAAGCGGCGCCTCATTCACAGTCCCACTCCTACAAGAACTTGTTGCTAGGAGCGGGTGCGTCAGAAGAATTGTTTTTCACTGGATCCTTAAACACGAAGACCACGTGAGTTGGTTCGAGCGAAGTTTGCGTGAGGTCGACAATCTCGTATCCAAGAACAGTCACGAGAGACCACTGTACGTCCAGATCAACGTCCACATCACAAGACGTGGGGAGGAAGAGGTCGCCGGTAAGCGTGATTTGGGAGTCGACCCTCCAAACGAGGATCCTGGTAAGCGAGGTGACAGGCTTGTGTGGACCCAGTCCATCGATTCGAGTCTAGACGGAAGCGTGGACTCGAGTGCGGACGAGGGTTTCGATGAGAAGACAGCATTGCAAATCCACGAGACAGGCAAGTCGAGCGCTTCTTCAATAGCCATATCGAAGCCAGGTCGACGGCCGACATTGGATTCCCTTATCCGGCCGACTGTGGAAGCGGCGCATGGCGAGACGGCAGTGGTGGTATGTGGAGGCCGACAAATCAGCGCCCAGACGCGCTCATACGTCGCTGGCCTTAGCGACGAACGTGCCGTGCACAAAGGCACCGGTGCACAAGGTATCTTCCTTCACACCGAGACGTTCGGTTGGTGAAGGGTGCTGTGTTCTTGACGACCATTATAGAGTATCTTTATAGAGAAGGGCATTGCAATCTCTAGCAACAGCCATCCATTTTTATGTTGTGATTATGCCGCCCTCCACCATCGGCTTTTCAGCGTGCATTTCCTGATGATGTCTCTCCTGCTTATGGCAATGATCACATATCTTTTCGAGTGCAGTGCATGTTCATTGTTGCACACTTTATGCACAGTAGCATCTAAGACTATTAGCCTATCTTCCGACATCACCTCAAGCACTATGCTAGACTGGTTCAAAACGGACTGGTTCTCAGCGGAACAATAGAGATAGACTTTCTACCCATCATATAGTACTACACCATCTCGCCAGATATGTCTCCATGTCCTCTTAGACACATATCTACTCCCCATTTACGTCGTGATGATGCCGCCATCTACGAGCTGCGTCTGTTCTGCGACGTAGTCGCTGTCGCTGGCTGGCCAGGAACGAGACCAGCTTCGCTACATCCTCGGCTACGCTCGTACGTCCTGGTGCTATAAGGTCTTCGGAGAATCTCCTCATCGTCGCGCCCTGAGGAGAGGGAGTTTATCTACTGTCAAACTAACGCGAAAACAAAACTTGAATGGCCAGATGCCTCTGCATTAGACTGCGAATGTGCTCTAGCCCCACTCACCTTCGATCTGCCATGTCTCTTGTCGAGCTCCCCGTCAATGAAATCCCACATGGCGGTGCCAACGATACTCGGCCCATAAGCACTGACGGCGATATTATGCTCAGCCAATCCCATGGCACACGCCTTGGTCAGGCCGCGCACCGCCCATTTCAAGGACCTGTAGTGCGAGAGCAGCGCGAGGGGCTTGAATGCCACGATGCTGGCGGCCTGTTTACAGCAAAGAGCAGATACAGTGAAGGGTTGTAGATCGCAGAAGGGATGTCAGGGGGAATTGAGGTTGAAAGGAACTGACGCCGATGATCTTGCCAGGCCTGTACGGTCTGCACTTGCCCTGGCGGATCATCTGCTTGGCCGCGTCGCTGTAGCAGTTGGCACCCACGTCGTTGATGCACACATTGTACCCGTCGGCGGCCAACCGTATTGCGCTCGCCTTGCCTATGCCACGACTGCTGCCCGTGATGATTGCACTGCGGCCACCAAGAGATTCCCGCGAATGGTGGAAGCTAGAGAACGAGTAAACGGAGACCTCTGACCTTTCAACTCAGAGACGATGCTGGTAGAACACCTAGACAGAGAACAAATGGAGGAGAAGGGAGACAACTTCTATCGTCAAATGCAATTGGAATAAGGTACTTCAACCAAAGCTTGGTCGGTAACAGAATCCATGGGTAGTAGAAGAACTTTATCTGAAGATGCAGATCTAAAATAACAAGATTTGCCCCACGTATATCTATCTGTCAAGGAAACACATTGCCAATCCAATTGAGGGACATTTTGACATTAAAAACTGTAACTGGATGAAGAAGGGCAGGGAGATGAGGCCTAAAAGTGGTATATTCGAGATTCGATCTGAAGAAGCTTATCATATCTTATCTTCTAGCGGCTAGATTGATCCGTCAAATTAGCATCGTGGGGTCGGAGCATTTCAAGATGGTTCGATATTGATTAATGTTATCCCATCACCCCTGCAGCTAGGAGGCATAGCCTTGGGCCTGACCCTAGTTTGATCATTTAATTTATTCCCCATTGATAAATCTACGCGACATCGGGGATCTTTCATATCTTCAGTCCTCCCTACCTTCACTCAACGCAGTCCACCTCCAATCTATCATTGGAGCTTCTTCTCTTCTAATTCCTGCATCTGCCCCTTCTACACCGTCCCACCAGCCTCCCAACAGCTATCATGGCTCCACAACCAGTTTACATCGTTTCCGCCGCCAGAACACCTGTGGGCATGTTCTTGGGCTCCCTCAGCAGCCTCAGCGCAGTCCAGTTGGGTAGCCACGCCATCAAATGTATCAATCCTCGCTTTTGAAATCTGTCTGTTGCCGAAATGCTGACGTCTTGAAGCTGCTGTTGAAAGGGCCGGAATCAAGCCAGAAGAGGTTGAGGAGGTCTTCTTTGGCAATGTCCTGTCTGCCAAGTACGTTGCAATGCTTTCGTGTCCTCCCGTCAACGACAAGATCTGATGCTGACCATTACCAGCCTCGGCCAGAACCCTGCCCGCCAATGCACAATCAACGCCGGCCTCCCAGAGTCGACGGTAGCCACGACAGTCAACAAGGTGTGCGCCAGCAGCATCAAGGCGATCACTCTCGGTGCTCAGGCTATCCTGACTGGAACCGCATCCGTGGTGGTGGCCGGTGGCACCGAGTCCATGTCCAACACACCACACTACCTCCCCACCCTACGCAACGGAGCTAAGTTCGGAAACCAGGAGATTGTCGATGGTGTGCTGAAGGACGGGTTGACTGACGCCTACGATGCGCAACACATGGGCCTCGCAGCTGAGCTTTGCGCCAGCGATCACACCTTCGGCAGGGAGGAACAGGATGAGTACTGCATTCGCAGCTACAAGAAGGCGCAGCACGCTCAGGAGCAGGGTTGGTTTAAGGGCGAGATCGCTCCTGTTACAATCCCAGGAATCAGGGGCAAGCCAGACACCGTTGTCGACAAGGACGACGAGCCAAAGAACTTCAACGAGGCCAAGACCAAGACTCTGAGACCAGTCTTCAAGAAGGACGGCACTGTCACAGCAGCCAACGCTTCACCATTGTCAGATGGTGCCGCTGCTGTCGTTCTGGCTTCTGAGGAGTACGTAAAGGCCCACGGCCTCAAGCCTGTTGCCAAGATCATTGGCTGGGCAGATGCTGCTCACTCTCCTGCTAAGTTCACCACCGCTCCTGCTCTTGCCGTTCCCAAGGCTCTGAAGCACGCCGGTATCACCGAGGACCAGGTCGATTTCTACGAGATCAACGAGGCTTTCAGTGTCGTCGCCCTTGCCAACATGAAGCTCTTGGGTCTGAACGAAGACAAGGTTAACGTTCACGGTGGTGCTGTGGCTCTCGGTCACCCTCTCGGTGGCAGTGGTGCCAGGATCGTGAACACGCTGCTTGGTGTGTTGTCCGAGAAGAGCGGCAAGATCGGTGTCGCCGGTATTTGCAACGGCGGTGGTGGTGCCAGCGCTCTTGTCGTCGAGAAGCTCTAAGATGTTTACTTAACGAAAGGAAAAAGTGCAAACTGCTTTAAATGGGATTATTGGAGAGAATGCGATGATGAAAGTTCGTGGGCATTCATTGTGCAGCGGAACTGTTCTTTACGAATGATGGTTGGAATCGTCACTTTTGATACCCTCAATCCACGATCATCTCTACTTGTCTAGTATATCTATTCGGGAAGTATGAATATGATCTGTGACAGCATTAGACATGATCCCGTTATGTGACAAGGTCAACACCTTACCTATTCGGCCCGCCGGAAACCCGTATATTGTCTGCTGTAGCTTTGTACTTCTGCCGTTTGTGATGTAGTTTCTGCACCTACACCATACACCTTGCAGTGTTCTAGGGGTTCGGAAAATTATAAGTATGTCCTCAGACAGGATTGCGGATAAGTGCTGGCGCTCAAAAGACCTATCGCGCACGCTGGGAGGTACCAGAACTTTGCCTCATTTCAAATAGTCGTCCGTGACATCTATCAATGAAACTGCCAGCCCTTGTGTCATGCACCGTCGCGATGGCCTACATCGACGAAGGAAATATTACACCAGCAGGTATTACAGCCCAAGGCGAAACTTTGGTGTGCTTTATCCGGGTCAAAATCGCGGTCGGCGATCTTCCTTCGCTTTGAATCTAAGCCACTGGACACGAAGTAGCCCTGCTAGTCTGAATCCCCGTGAACGCCTCGGAAGATCCACCAGGTAGTATGATAACAGGCGCAATGCTTCCTGAAAATTGACGCTCCCCTTCGTATGATGCTGGAGGTTTGGAATGGGGCTGGCAAATTGGATCCGTGGCGCTTCTGCGCTGGCATCAACAGCTAAATACGGCGAACTGTCTGCGTGCGTTGCAAGTTGGGACTCTTACAATTCTTTTACTTCGACTGCTATCGATTTTGTCAACCTCACGTCGACCTCGACTTGGGAGTTCTCAACACGCCTGACACACGGCAAGGCTGATGTGTACACCACGACCAATGGCATTCCGGTTGCCAGCGGCGTCTTCACACCCACAAAGGTGATCGCCACCACCGTCACAATCACCACTACAAGCGTCCAGCTCTATGTCGAGACCACCCACGATCCGGCAAGAGTCAGCGCCTCGCCCAAGTGTAATTATGCTTCTGGGTGCAGTCGGCTGTGGTCATCGTACATGAGCAGCCTCGGGCTGGGTGACAACGATGATATCCCGACCGTCACGCCTGTACCGACCAATAGTCCTAAGTGTCCAGCATATTACTATAGGCCCTCGAGCAGCTGCAGCTACTGGACCGATCCCGTCAATACGTGCACCGTTGCTGGCGAGAACGTGCAAGTGTTCTACTTTCCGCCCTCGCCAACCACTGCTGCAGCAGACGGTGGTCCTGTGGTATACTCATACGCGCCCAACATCACATTCACTTCTCCCTCTGTCTACCTCTCTTTCGATTGGCTGAGCGCGACGTCCAGCAGCGGCGCTCTAGAATCCAGCTGCGTCTCGTGCGGATATGACGGGTGCGTAGCGCAGGCAGTCGGCGGAGGGGATGCCTACACCGACCCGGGCACGACGATAGGTGGCGCGCTGGTGACGCTGGCACCAGAGGAAGCCTCGACGTTCATCATCTCGTACGCCAGCGCGGAGGCCAGCAGCGTGGCGAGCGTGCTGGCCAAGGGCGGCGCTGGATATGCAGATGCGTACGCCGACATAGCCTCCAGAGACATGTTCTATTCCTACCTGGCACAGCCGCTGGACCTGCACAAGCTCGCGCAGCCGGCGCCGACAGACTACTATCTCAACCCGGCCGGAGCGCCAGGCTGCAATACTTCTTTCCCTCAGCCCCAGTGCTCAACCATTGTGCAGGGCGAGTACAGAGCGATCTTTTCGCTCCCGCCTCAGGTCTCCGAATTGCAACCTGCCTGGAGCACTTGTCTTCCAGCGTTGTTTGGCGTCTACGACCCGCCCATCGCCCTGACTGAGGCTTCCCAGGCCAACTTACCCACCATCCACGGCCACAGTGCGGCTACGACGAGCGCTATATCGAAGCCGCTCTCTCATACCGTCTCGCTGTCTGCCTTGCCCGAAACATTACCAGCTGACCCTACACCTCTACCGACAAGTGGTCCTGTGTCGACTCTGTCAAGCCAAAGCTCAGCACCCACCGACCCGGCTGCAGATGGTAGAACTACAGCCCAGGAGAATACTACAGGCTTGACGACAGCCACAGCAGGGTCGGACGATCCGATCATCGCGCCTTCAAGTATTTCAAGTTCACTCTCTGGCTCTCCCGCGAAGTCTTCTGCTGCAAGGAGATCATCACTAGGATATTACATCCTGACCCTATTTCTAGCTTGTAATGTGTTAAGCGCATAGAGGAGTGTATAGAAAAAATGCATACTCTGGATATAAATGAGGACACAGTTTAGAGACTCTTGTAATCTAAATTTAATTTTTCTACTGTCAAGCTTGCTGGGAGAATTGCGATGCTGACTGCAAAATCGGCTTATCATCGTATCCTCGTTAAGTCGCCCTGGAGGGACATTACATGAATCTGAAAGGTCAACTCATGACCCATCACCGGAGATAACATAGCCACAGCCACCACCGACGGCATTATACTCGGTGTAGTCTGGGTCTGAGTTGATATCGTACAGGTAAGCAGCAAGGCCACAGCACTGAGTGCCGTTAGAGGACGGCACATCGTTCCACTTGAGCCAGCACTTGCCCTGGCCTCCAATGTAGGCGGCACAGTCCTTGTGGTGCAGGCAGTAATCACAGCATTGAGTTGGCGTGATCGTCTCGAAACCGAGGTCCTCAGCATAGTACAGGTTGAAAGGCGAGCCCACAGCCTTGTAGTCATGCGGGTTAGCAATGTAGTTGGTCGGATTGCAAGCGTTGTCGTAGGTGGCTGTTGGCGCCGTCACGGTTGTGAACGTGTACGAGTCGTACGTGATGTAGATCGGCGTGGTCGTCAGCCAGGTGTACAGGGTGCCGTAAGTGATGCCGCCCCCGACGTACGCCGTGCTGGTGCCGTTCACGGTCGTCGTCACCTCCTGCACGTTGGCGAAGACAGTCGATTGGTAGTACGTCGCCGTCGTGGTCGTCGCCCATACGTATTCGGTAGACGTGAAGGACGGCGTGGATATGTATGGGCACGCTGGTGTGGCGGTTGCAAGTGGGGGGTTGATATAGCTGGTCGAATACGCCGAAGGAGTCACAGTCACCGTGCTTTCAATTGTGTTAGATCACGATATCGATTTGTGCAGAGTGGTTTGGAGACCAATCTCACCTGGTGATAGTGTTCCAGTAGTACGTGCCATAGTATGTAGTCCCAGTGTATTGGTGGGAAACGGTGGCGGTATAAGAGTACGTATCGTTGTAAGTCTCGGTTACAGTTGGACCGAGGAAGATGGTCGCGGTGATGGTAGGATAAGTTGTCGTATAAGGTTCAACATCGTAGGTCTGACTCGCACCATCGGTAATATAACTGGTCTCGTAGAACGTCGTCGATGTCTGACACGAGCTGCTAGCGGGAGGTGCAGTTGCCAGACAGACTGGTGCACTTGTAGAGTTTGTGAAGGTGGCATTGGGAGCACTCGACGACCCATAGCTTGGGGGAGCAGCTGAAGTGATGGCTAAAGTGGCCATACAGGCCATCACGACATTGGTTCTCATGATGAATGAAGAGTTTCACTATCCACGGTGAAATGTTGCAACGAAGAAGGTCCAAAATCCCCAAAGACAAATCTCCATCGAAAGGACTGTCCGGTCTTTATTTAAAAGGCTCCATGGGCCAATGTTGCACGCAGTTCAACTTCAAGCACTTCGAGAGCAGTTAGTTCGGCGTGCACGATATAGTTGTCTGCGCAGTATGACCCACCTCTAGCCAAAGGGGGGAAGTCTGGGTAGATCATTGCCCACAGCGATCTGGCACGATCCGACTCAATGTCTGGCAGTCCGAATACGTTGAGGCTCGTCTCTTTGATTGTGGAATTGCCATGATCCTCATCGACCAACCTTGAAGCCAGGGTTTCGATGGGACTATCGGAAGCAGCGTTGTGCAATCAAAGCTTTCATCCTTCCATGTGGTTTCACACACCTCTAGGCCCAGACGAAGGTTTTCGTCTCGTGCTTTAAAACCCCCAATACACCGCTGCGTCAATATAATACTAAAGCATGTCGCCACTTGATTAATCTCGACCGTGGGAGGTCCATTGGTTCATAGCTGCCTTGCTTGGATTCATATAAGCTGCACACCATGTTTTAAATAAACCAATTCGAGTCGATCCCGGTTTGTGTAACGATGGCTTGAGCGGCGTCGCAACAGCACGACATGACCATGCTGCTCACTCCTGGCGTACACGCTACTTATTGTATGGGGCCTGGAAGCATTTCTCCAATATTCGTGTGAAGGAGTGATTTGGCCGGTTGTAGTCTGTGCTGCCAGGGATAACCCAATAAACACAGTATAAGTGGAGCTTCCCTCGGAACAACAGAGAATGTTGATCAGCCTCAATCAACGTGTGATTAGGGCTAATTCTTCAATCAGCTTTGTAAGACCCAAAGGGATTTTCATCTTTTCCATGCTCGTATTGCTATCCAGATGTAGACAGGTGAGCTTTTGGATTAGATGTCGGTAGCCATGTGCAGGAAGGCTCGTCCCGGGCCGAGGTGACCCCAGCCCTAGCCGTCCTTCCGGATCGTCGGTTCGTACTGTACCAAAGACTGGAATGCCAGATCGGTCTAGCAGGCTCGGTCTCATGTCATAGTTCCTGGACCAACATCCTTGCTTGGGAACAGCACTTGTTGGAGTTGCGCCTCGAACAGATCAAAGCTCCTGCATAAACCAAGCAAGGCGATCTACGGCCTTGCATCCGAGTGCAGCTCTCTTATGTCAAGGGTTTCATGCATGCTTGCTCAGGCCAGAAGTAGGTACACGTTCTCCAAACCCGCCTGCTGAACGAGTCTGTAATGGCTGGCGACCAGAAACGTAGGCGCCTTAATCACCCGGACGAGCAAGATGACGGTGAGAACCAGCCGCACCTTGCGATCAAGCCAAAGATTCGACGCCATGGACCAACACGCTCGCCATCCAGTCCCTCTTCTCAATGGCGACACACCGTTGAGTTCGACGCGCAGAAGGAGGAAAACGTAAACCAACAAGACGAGGACGCGTTGGATCGGGATTGGTATAACACTGGTGAAGACGGAGCTGTATTTGGAGATGACAGTCACAATCCCTTTGGAGGAACTGTGGATACAACCTGGGCCGATCAGGAACGTGAAACCGAGCTGCTGGAGAAAAAGCTGGCGGTACGACAGAGGGTCAACCCGAAATTTTTGCAGCGTCAGAAGGACAATGATGCTTGGGAGACAAATCGCTTGCTTGCCAGCTCGGTAGCGCAGCAGAGAGCGAATTTCGACGAAGATGACGATAACGACGAAACGAGAGTGCATCTGTTGGTGCATGATTTGCGGCCTCCATTTCTAGATGGGAAGACCATCTTCACTCGACAGATTGAACCTGTTTCAGCCATCAGGGACTTGCAAAGCGATATGGCAGTGTTCAGCCGAAAAGGATCCAAGGTTGTCAAAGAGCGACGAATGCAAAAAGAACGACAGAAGCAAGCACAAGAAGCAACGAGCGCTTCCGGTACTGCTTTGGGGAATATCATGGGGGTGAAGGAGGACGATGTTGATTCTGCTGCTCCAGCCGGCGAGCAGAATGAAGACGAGCAGCAGCACCAGAAGAGCAGCAAGTTCAGCGAACATTTCAAGAAAGAGGATAAATCCGATCAGGGCCAATCAGACTTCAGTCGAACGAAAACATTACGTGAACAGCGAGAGTACCTTCCAGCATTTGCAGTTAGAGAAGAGCTACTTCGAGTCGTTCGCGATAATCAAGTTACTGTCATAGTCGGACAGACAGGCAGCGGGAAAACTACACAGCTCACCCAGTTTTTGTACGAAGACGGCTATGGGAAAAATGGCCTCATCGGCTGTACACAACCTCGCCGTGTAGCTGCAATGTCTGTGGCAAAACGTGTCAGTGAAGAGATGGAAGTGCCTCTAGGCGGCCTAGTGGGATATGCAATCCGATTTGAAGATTGCACATCAAAAGAAACAGCAATAAAATACATGACAGATGGTGTTCTCCTACGAGAAAGTCTGACGAATCCCGATCTGGATCAGTACAGTTGCATCATTATGGATGAAGCCCACGAGCGAGCACTAAACACCGATGTCTTGATGGGTTTGATTAAGAAGGTGCTGGCTCGACGGAGGGATCTCAAGTTGATCGTGACAAGTGCTACTATGAATGCAGAACGGTTCAGCAGGTTCTATGGTGGGGCGCCTGAGTTCTTCATCCCTGGCCGAACATTCCCAGTGGATATCCAGTACAGCCGCTCACCTTGCGAAGATTATGTCGATTCCGCAGTCAGACAAGTCCTTGCAATCCATGTTAGTCAAGGAGCTGGGGACATCTTGGTCTTCATGACCGGACAGGAAGACATCGAGACGACGTGTGACTTGGTTGCAGAGCGATTACGGCAGCTCAATGATCCACCTAAACTTTCCATTCTCCCCATCTACAGCCAGATGCCTGCAGATTTACAAGCCAAGATCTTCGACCGTGCGGAGAAAGGGACTCGAAAGGTGATTGTGGCAACAAACATCGCCGAGACTTCACTTACTGTAGACGGTATCATGTATGTGGTGGATTGTGGGTTCAGCAAGCTCAAAGTGTACAATCCGCGCATGGGAATGGATACGCTACAAATCACCCCAATCAGTCAGGCTAACGCATCGCAACGAGCAGGCCGAGCAGGCCGAACAGGTCCTGGCCGATGCTTTCATCTCTACACAGAGAAAGCGTTTAAAGAGGAGTTCTATGTATCGACCATTCCGGAAATTCAACGCACAAATCTTGCCAACACAGTGCTTCTTCTAAAGTCGCTTGGAGTTAAAGATCTATTAGACTTCGACTTTATGGATCCTCCACCACAAGACACCATCACAACCTCGTTGTTCGACTTGTGGGCGCTAGGTGCACTGGACAATCTAGGTGGGTTGACTGCTCTTGGGAGCAAGATGACAAGCTTTCCGATGGACCCATCATTGGCGAAGCTGGTCATTACGAGCTCGACCACATATGGATGCTCAGAAGAAATTCTCAGCATTGTAGCGATGTTGTCCGTACCTTCAGTCTTCTACCGGCCGAAAGAGCGGTTGGAGGAGTCGGACGCGGCGCGCGAGAAATTCTGCGTTCACGACTCAGACCACCTCACGCTACTGACAGTCTACAACCAATGGTTGGCCAATGGCCGTTCAGACAAGTGGTGCGGGCGGCACTTCCTGCACCCCAAGGCGTTGCATCGTGCGGCTGAGATCCGAGACCAGCTGGCATCGATCATGGACTCGCTCAAGATGCCGGTGGCCTCTTGTGGCTACGACCTTGACATTGTACGCCAGTGCATTTGTTCCGGGTTCTACCACCAGGCGGCAAAGCGACGGGGTCTGGGCGAGTACGTCAATCTACGAACCAGCGTCGCCATGCAGCTACACCCCACCTCCGCATTGTTCAACTCCGGTGACCCGCCTGATTACGTGGTCTACCACGAGTTGATCCTCACTTCCAAGGAGTACATGTCTTGCGTCACTGCGGTCGACGCGCACTGGCTGGCAGATCTGGGTGGTGTCTTCTATGAAGTTAAAGAGAAGGGTTGGGATCGGCACAGTAAGAAGGTGAGGGAGGTTGAATTCAGTCGTCGCATGGAGATTGAGCAGCAAATGGCTCTGGACAGAGAAAAGGAGAAGAAAGAAGCCGAAGCAAAGAGAAACGGGTCTGGCTTGGGAGACTCGTCTCAGACTCGGCCAGGCACTAGTAATGCTGTGAAGAAGCCCATACCTAAAAGCAGTGCGGTTGTAAAGCCTACAATTGGAAATAAGAGAAGAGGAAGGTGAAATAACCAATATCAATTCGTATATATTCGTTCACTCATATTCACGACAAGTAGGGTGATATATTTTTTAGTACCATGGCGATTGACATATCAGCTTGATAACTATGAATCACATTACGACTTCTTGACTCTCGTCTGAGCAAAGTTCTCCTCCAAGTAATCACCGGCTGCAGCTCTGAATGTATCCGGGATGAGGGCGTTGTCGAGCGCGTTCAGATTCAGCAACTGTCGGTCGACAGTGCTGTACCGGGGCCAATCGATCAAGGGTGCAGATATGCCGAGTGCATTAGGGTCAAGTTCATTGACGAAGGAGACATAGTACCTCTGGATCGTCTGGGCAGGTACGCTCAGGCTGCCAGCCAGACCGAAATCGGGCAGCAGATCGGAGCCATGGAAGGTGCCGAGGAAGGGGGTATCGTAAAAGTACGAGGCGAGGTAGGACCAGGCGGGCACAGTGGAGGAAACCTCGTTGAGAAAGGCGCGGCGAGTCAGGGTGAAGGTGAAGTCACCAAGGATGGCAGCCAGGCGCTTGAACTGCGGATAAAGGACGTTGAAGACTCCGGTCCGGAAGGGCGAGCCGTCGGCGGGGTCGTCTGGATACAGATCTACGAGACCGGTGATGACCTCGTGTGCGTTCGGGTTGTCCGGGAAGTATCCTGTAAGGTAGTCGATCAGGTCCTCGGTGGTGGTGATGTTGACCTGCAGCAGTGCGAACAGCGTGCCCTCGTCTTCCTGGTCGCCGATGATGACTGGCACTTTGGCAAATGCGCCTGATTGGAGGGGTACCTCTGGGGATTCAGGGAAGAAGTTGTCACCTGGGTCTGGACGAGGTAGGTAAGACAGATCCAGGGAGCTGTAGCTGAAGATAGCGGGAACGGAGTTGACGGCGTTGAGGAAGGTGGTATAATCTTTGGAACGTAGGCACGCAAGTGTGTCGTCAGCCCCGCTGCAACCAGCATTTTCAACGACAATGTCATAGACGGCTTGAGCTTTGTTAGAAGTGACAGTTTCGACAGGAGCGATAGAGCCGGAATTCATGATGGCTCCACGGAACAGCGGATTGCCATTGTATGAGTTATCTCCGCCGTCGATGATCAAGTGATCGTAGACCGATATCGCGCCTGCACTCTCGCCCCAGATAGTAACTTTGTCTCGATCACCACCGAAGGCATGGATATTGTCTGCGACCCACTGTAATCCTAGCCTGTGAAGAACGTCAGCGTCGGGTTGTCAATGATACAACATATCAACGCACGAAACTCACCTCTGATCCCTCAATCCTAGGTTAGTAGATCCCTCGGCGGCCAACTCCTTTCCAGCCATAAAGCCGAAGCCGTTGACACGATAGTTCACAGCGACGAAAATGATCGGCTTGTCAAGCTCGACACTTTGTTGAATGATTTCGGTGCCATCATACATGGAGCTTGAGCCAAATTCGAACCCGCCACCAAAGATCCAGAATAAAACCGGCAACTGGTCACCTTCCTGTGTGCCGGCTGGCCGTTGGACATTGATGGTCAAACAATCCTCCTTGGCATTGGTGGCAACCTGTACAATTGGGCTGTCAAGCAACAGGCCTAGCGCCGAACCGAGTGCGTCGTCTGTGTCTAAGGTCTGGACGTAGAACTGAGGGCATGATGCCGCTGGACCAGTCGCGTCGAAGGAGCCGAAAGAGGAATTGATGGTTTGCGGTCGCTTCAGACGCAAGTCACCCACTGGCGGTTGGGCAAAAGGTATGCCTTTGAAAGAGTCGACGTCGTCCAGAGTCGAGCCAATGACAGTGCCGTTTTCTATCGTGACGAAGGGCGCAAGCTGTCGTGGTACGTTGACAGGTACAGGGCTCGCCCAGGATGTCGTCACCAGAACGGCCAGAGAAAGTAGAGTAACAGCCATTGCTACTATTGACTAGCTGGTTGCAAAGCGTATTGACGCAATATTTGCACTCTGATGGCTATATCTCTAACTCCCCAAGTTGGTGATGCCTGACAACGGATCGAGCAGCCAGGCTGGGAAGGACCATCATCTTAAGAGGGCTGAGAAGCACACAACGGCTCATCCACCACACTTTGACGCTAGCAATCTCACTGACATCTTTACCGGACCTGGTCAACGAGCTTCGGCCCAGTGGGCGACGAACAGGAGGTCATAACTGCGCCAAGTCAAGATGCGTATCTGAAATCGCGCACGGTTCTGCACCCCAGCTCGTCAGCCTTGTATGGTGGAGAGAACGGGCATCGACCACCATCGCGGCCGATCCATGCTCATCATCCATGTCGGGATTTTCCCTGTTGTCAAGTAACGTTTCCAATATTTACCTGATCGAGGACGGTTTGCGACCATAGTTGGCAGTCTGCGAGTGTAGCGGGGGATCGACAGCCAGATGTAGAAATACCGCCGCCTGATGTCAAGCCTAACGACAAGGATGGGATACGTGCGGTAGCGTAGGCGAGGCTACTCCGCAATTCAAAAGATGGTCCAGAATGTGTTCAGACGGTAGCGCCTGTAACCACCACGGGTATAGTATACAAGCGTTGAGGAGGTGATGTTGGCTCTGCGTTCCATGGTGGACGTCAAGATGCCGAGGCTCGGTTCGGATCGAGCCAATACAGAATTGATTTTTCGAATATTCCTGCATTGGAATCACGCGGTCGATATAGTTTGCGGATGCCCAATACAGTGCAGATTTAGAAAACTCTAGTCGCGATTGAGATGCATTGGCGCAGAACTCACAGTCTCGGTTGGAGCGGGACGAGACTGAGAGGGAACAAGTGGATACCGTGTGATAGTATAAGCACACAAGCCAATGTCCTCAGCGGCTGAGAATGTGGAACGCCTTACAGTACAAGCGTCTTTTTAGCGATTGTGAAGGCCTAATGACAGGGAATCTTTATGCAGCTGCGTTACATTTCATGCTTCTTCATGACATTTTCCATCGGAAATCAATCCTCCTCCATGTTGTCCACTTCGACACCACCGTCACCTTCGCCCTCTTCGTCTTCATCATCACTTGCGTCAGCTTGCACACCGACCAACTTATCTTCCTTGCCTTCTGAAAACTTTGCACTTCCCAACCTCTGGGCGAATGCATTTCTGACGGCGCTATTCAGGCTGGTATCCCAAATCTGGACAGCGCCCCTGCTCCCAGCGGCAGCTAGACGAAAGCCTACCTCTGGGTCCGGTGCAAATCCCAAAGCGAACACCTTCCCGACGCCTAGATCTCGGCTGGTCACTAGTGAGGGACCGGTAGAGCCTTTCGTATCCCAGATCTTGGTGATGCGATCTTGGGAACCGGTAGCGATGAAACCAGGTATGATTGGGTTAACGCTGAAGGTGCTCAATGCCTTGTCGTGGGCTTGTAGTCTCCATACTGCCTTACTGGCCTCTGGTGAAGCTGGCAGTGTACGAGCATCAAAACAGTGCAACACACCGTTCTCTGTGCTGACATAGAAAACATTCTCGTCGTGAGGATCACACTGTATTGATTCTACGTCACTTTCCACACCCCAGGTTGGGCCCTTCGCTGTTGGGGCGCGTGCATCGGAGGCGATCACCGTACGGTCATAAGATCCACTAAGGAAGACCGATGACTGGGTTGAATGCCATGCTAAGGCACAGACCTTATCTGTGTGTTGCGAGTAGGAGGATGCAGCTGTACATGTGGAGAGGTCCCACAATTTGACCGTCTTGTCTGCCGAGGCTGACGCAAGAAGGTTGCGGTGGTTTGGGTTAGAGGCAAGAGCCAGAACAGAGTCGACGTGATACGCGTCATTCGACTTCTTGGACTTCTTCTTTTTCTTCTTCTTCTCGAAAGCGTCTGTTGAGGAGTCTTTTGATCCCAGAATTGCAGAAGGGTACATGCTGTCGACAACATCCAGATTCCAGAGTTCGATATCAGGTTCCATAGTCGAAACGGCGCAGAAATTACCAAGCTCGCTGTTGGAAACCTGTGTCCGACCTATCCACTCGACAGCGAGTGGGATGGCTGGGAGCATGACATCGTGGTGCACGTACAGATTCTCGGTGTCATCTTCATATACGTAGCACTCGAGGTGAGCGATCTCATCTTCGACACGAGCAGCGAGAATCAGGTTATCTGTCGGAAGAATCTGGAGATCCTCACGATCCTCGTCATCGCTTGCCTCGTTCTCTGGCAGTGTGAGATACGGGTCCTCCTCCCCATTCGCATGGTAGGCGAGAGATTTGATTGTGCCAAAAATGCTCTGGTCAGCCTCATCGGCGCTGTCATCGCTCTTGTCGTAGTCATCCAGTCCATAGATACGATTCACTGCATCTTCCTCGGTCTCGCCAGGCCTTTGAGGCTCTGGTTGAACACGGGCTGAATTCTCGCCGCCTTCGAGGTCATTGTCCTCATCGTCACTGTCACTGGAATCCTCTGATTCCTCGTTGTGATTGTCGCTTGCAGCATCTTCCTCTTCATCTTCGTCCATGGTCTGCCCCTCTGCCTTTGCCTGTGCGTTTTCGAGATCCTGCCTCGCGTCGTCCAGGCTAAGTTTTAGGGATTTTGCGATTCTTGTGTATTCGTCTTCATCCAAAGCATATTTCGTTGGAAAGGCGGCAGCATGGCCGCGGGGGACCCAGCCCAGAGATGTTATTAGCGAGGTCATATTCCTTTCGTTCGATGCTATTCAAGGTGATCCTCAAGCCAAAGAAGGATCCTGGATTGGCTTGGTATAGGATTGAAGCTCTGAAGCAACCAAAACTTTTTGAAATCTTGGCATTGATAACGGGAGCCTGCCGCTTATCAGTGATGAACTAACCATACTGGGTCAGCTTGGACCCTGCGGACCTGGGACCGTCCCCCGGATGACGACACCAGGACTTCTCAATGTGTATAGCGATATAAAGAGGCAGCACAATGCAGTTTGTAATTTGTTTGAGGGCCTTAAGCATTGATCACGCCTGATGCAAGCACATCCAAGACTATTCGCTCATCAGCGCCTATCCAGTCAATTCATATAATCCGGACGGGACAGCTAGATCATTTGGTTCGTCACGAGGAGTACACGTCAGTCTGCCGTCAATATCCTGGAGTTCCTTGTCACATTGAACACCGATACATTCCAATACCTCGCCACGTTCGGCCCACATAGACACAGTTGCTACCAGGACGATGGTAATATGTGATGAGCAATCTCTGAGGGTGAATAAAGGCTGGTCGTCGTCGCCCGCGGACGTACAGATAGGTCGGTAAGTATCCACGATGAGATCCTGACATTGAGACATCGCTCCGTCATCGACTTTCAATCATCGCCATTTACCATCATTTGAACGTCATCAACTTGGAAACATGCACCATATGCTTCAAAGAAGTGGACGGGCCATGATGTAGTCTCTCTATTTGTTTCAAGAAGTTCGCCTCTGTTTTCAATTGCAATGTTGTTGAACTATACTTTCCGCAACATTATCTCAAGAACATCCAATTTTCGTCCCACCACAATCAGAGCCTCTCAATTCAAGATCCAAAAAGCAGCAGTTGTGCAACCAAGCCGCTTCCGGAGACAATTTGGTTTCGTTCCAACAGCAGCTATGGCATCAGGAAGCTCCAACAACCAGAGGTTTACTCTCCAGAACCTCTTCGATGTGAAGGGCAAGGTGGCGCTAGTAACTGGAGGAGGCTCTGGCATAGGTCTGATGGCCACTCAGGCACTTGCTGTCAACGGCGCCAAGGTATACATCTGTGGCCGGACAGAGGAAAAGCTTGACAGGGTGGCTGAGACGTACAACAAAGACGTTCAAGGCCAGATCGTGCCTATTCAGGCCGACGTGTCTGGGAAGCAAGGGATCAAGAAGCTTGTCGAGGAGATCTCATCCAAAGAGAAGAGCCTTGACATCTTGATCAACAATGCCGGCATTGCCCTACACAGCCAGCAGACCGAGGCATCTTCAGCCGAAGAAATGAAGAAGAATCTATTCGATGATGAGGAAGAGACGTTCGACATGTGGACAGACACGTACAGGACTAACGTGCCGCAGATTTACTTTATGACCACAGCCTTCCTGCCCTTGCTCCAGGCTTCTTCAGATCTCCACAAGGGTTACTCGGGTGCCGTCATCAACATATCGTCCATCTCTGGCATCGTCAAGACCTCACAACATCACTTCGCGTATAATGCCAGCAAAGGCGCTGCCATCCACCTTACCCAGATGCTGGCCAACGAAATTGCCCAAAACGGTCTCAAGATCCGCGTGAACTCCATCGCCCCTGGCGTCTTTCCCTCTGAGATGACTACCGGTGAGAGTGGCGAGGATCAGAAGAGTTTCATCCCTAAGGAGAAGTACGAAGATAAGACGGCGGCAAGGCGACCGGGCAAGGACGAGGATATGGGTAATGCGATTCTGTTCGCAGCTACGAACCAGTACCTCAATGGCGTCACTATCCCTGTGGATGGTGGATACATCCTGATGGCCGGATCAGGTCCCTCATAGGTATGCCGATTTGCGTGGAAGGCCCTGGGCCGCTGAAGGAAGCTGTGAGACGACTGAATCCGGCTTATCAAAGCACGTCCAATCCAGTCAACGTATATAGGATGCATGCGCTACACATCCCTCATAACGATAACGAAAGGAACAATTCGCAGTTTGTCTCGCATCTGACATCGTTCCGTCGCTACTTGCTCTTCGTAAAAAGGGTATAGCCAATTTTCCCCTATGTTCGTCATCATGCTAGAGGTCATAATACATATGAGCGTCTCACCCTGATGGGTTGATGCGTGAATGTGTGCCTCACAGGCTGCACTCCTGCTTCTGCGCATTTACGTCTATTCGATCGTGGACATGTGTTGGTGTTTTTCAGGTGCTGCTGATCAAAACTAGAAGGTATCTTCATCCATCTCCCAGCCTCTCTTCACTATGCTCGGACTGGGCTCCTCAATACCTTCACCCGCCGCCTCAATATCAGTAGTTCCATCTGCACCAGCCGTGAGGAGTAAGTCTTCGACAATTTTCCTACTGGCTTCCCTTGCGGGGGTCTGTATGAGGCGCGACTGGGGGATGTGGAAATGCATTGTCTTTGGAGGCGAGAGTTCGTAATCGATGCCATCATCCGAAAGCGTCTCGTCAAACGCATCGGATGGCCGGCCTATCGCCGCCCTATGGCCTGTCATGGACGGCCCGGAAGCGTCTCCTGGAGTAAAGAGGCGACGACCACCCGCGAACGAACGTTCAATGCTTTGGGCGCCACGGTGAGGTGTCATTACACTCACACCTGGAGTTCGGGCCTGGCGTTCTTTGTGAGGAGAGAAGAACTCAGAACGCAGCTGTGGTCGCTCTATTTCAGGAGATGATTCTGGGCTATTGTCCCACAGAGCCTTTGCTTTTCCGGTTTCCGTCGGTGTGTGGGGTCTTTCTCCGGCCCTGTGCTGGAGCGGCCCTTGTCTTTTTTGCGTCATAGGAGTGGCCTGGACGCGGTAATTCTTGTCAAGCACTTGCCAATGCATGACCGGGTCTTTATTGTCGTAACCAAGAGCAGATTGCTGCTTAATATGAGATGGGTTAAAAACAGAGTCTGGTTCGAAAGGGCTGCTGGCAAGGTCTATTCCAATGCCACCCGCTGCCGAGGGGGTCGAAGGTTCGTCGTAGCCACGAGAATTGGAACCTATGTATTTCCTTGGAGAGGGTGATCGATAAGACCTTGCTGTAGACGAGCCAGCTTTCTTCGTTGCTGTGTCTGCTTTGTGCGTACTGGGCCTGGAAGCGCTATGTTGAAGCTTGGGTGTACTAACAGTGCCAGTCATTTGTGTCGGGCTGGACAGGTCGATTTCGGACTCTTGATCAAATGTGTGGTCGTGTTCAGCCACATTGTTGACTTCCTCCCTTACAGTATCTTCACCATCATCCTGTTCATCCAACGTTTGTAATTCCGTACTCGTTTCGTCATGCTGCACGGTGCTTTCATCGGCCGTGTCTAGCACCGTTGGATTCTCCTCATACCCAGAAAGAGATACGTTCGCAGACGCCTCGAAGAATTGCTTCCAGAACTTGCTGCCTTCCCAGACATCGTTAGAATGTTTCCCATAGTCCTCCACTACCGGTATGATCTTCTCGGTGACGATGCGAAGGGTCTTGTTGAAGTTCTCGTCAATCTGCTGCAGGGTGAGGGTGATGGATTGATCGAGGCGATCGAGCTCCTCTGTGAGAGACAAGGCCCTAGGTGGCCGATTGAATGCTGGATTTGACATTGTTATTTGGAGTTTGCGCGTCCAGGCGCAGATGTTAGGTTAGGTTAGGTTAGGTGTACATGTGTCTCGCGTTTACAATTCCCCCTCCACATCGTACAGACTGTCTACCGATACTTCGGGTAATCTAATCTGATATGATAAGATTGAGACCGAGGCTCAGCTTCCGGGCATTGCGGCTCACCTATTCAGAAGCGTCTCGAACATAACTATTGATGAAGTTCAACTTACAAGATCATCGTTTGCTCTTGAATGCAGTGTGTTGGGCAGATGCTTAAAGGCAAGTTTGGCTCGTATAGGCTCACGTCGAGACTACAAGATTCGGTAGGTGGTAAGGTTGATGATGTACCTCCAGATGGACGGCTTAGCTAATATATACATATATATACCGATATCAAGCGTCCAATAGCCATAACTGGCAGGTTTGAGCATTGTGCCTACACGTGGGAGCTTACGTAGCACATACCAAAGCATTGGGTGTCCTCAAACGTCGTGTTGTAGATGAATGAACCTGTCGGACTTCCAGATGCCACGCCTTGTGGACCTCATGGCGCACTTATGAAACCTGCCACCGGTTTTCAAGTCAGCAAGAAAGGTCGAAGAATTCGAGTACGGGCAGAAAAGAAAGATCGACAGTGATTTTCAGAGAGAAGATTAAGGTCGACAGTAGCCAGGATCGCAACATGAGGACTGGTTAAGCGTTCAAACTGGTCGAACCGAATCCGAGACCGAAGGTGCTACCCAGCTTTACGTCTAAGGATGACGAATGTTATCATCATTGCGATTCAGGCTGGAGATTTCGTCTGGATTGGCTTACCTTTGCGCCGATGTTATCACTTGTAATGCCGCGAGTTTGGGTATTCCACCCAGCACTAGGATAAAAGCAGATAGATCACTGAGTGAAAGCGCTCACGACCGTGATACGCCAGTGTTCAGTAATCCATGTCAATCTTCTCTTCAGCTCGGTCGTCTAACTCGCGAACGATCCTCCTATGCGTCAACGATCCGTGTCTCTCATCTTGATTCTCGATATATTTCTCCCAGCTCCTCTTCTTTCTCTCGTTGTAGGGTACTTCCTCTTTCCTTTTCCGGCCATGTGAAGCCGCCTGGGAACTTTGGGATGTGTTGCTGACGTGTGTTGGCGATTGTTTCGCATCGTCTACTGGCGGGCGAGATTCATCGGCCTGGATAAACGGTTGGGCTGGTGTGCCTTCATTACCATACCCAGCACTTTTCTCTTGTGCTTCATCTCGTAGTTCCTTCTCTGCCTCCTCGCGACGTACCGCCTCGAGCAGCAGTTGATGTATTTCGGTGTGTTGGAATAGCAAGATTTGAGCATCGGTCAGAGTTCGCTTTCTCCCATCTGCGTAGTGGCCGAGATTATCACTATCGATTGTGGTCGACGTCGCCACCCATGGCTGGAAGTTCAGAGCATCCTCAGCACTGATAAAGAAAGTGTCGGGTTTGGTATCATCACCAAAGTGAGAAGCTTGAAAAGCTAGTAAGTCGTCCTGACGGGAAACGATCAGTACTTACCTTCCCGAAGACTTACCCATATGATTTATTTACCTCTGTGATGGTCGGTAGAACTGGGGGCCTGTCTGATGGTTCTATGGACCCCATATCGTTCTCCTCTGCTACTGGCTGCAAGAGTTTGGTCGCACCGTGTTGCTCAGGAGTATCAGTAGACGCGGTGTCTGCAATGTCATCTGGGACGTCACCATAGCTGGAACCCACTGAGGCGAGGGAGTACTCGCTCGTAGCGTTAGAGGATCTGTCGGCTTTCTTACGCGCCTTTCGAGCCTCTTGCTTCTTCTCGAGGTACCGCCGTCTGCTTTCCAGTCTTGACGATGACTGCGACGTATGGGGCATCACAGGGTGTTACATCAGCCGCCGTCCAGGGAAAAGGGGATGGCACGAATGGGAGAACGGTTCCTCCGGGCCAAATGGTTGCGGTATCCGTTCCTGGCGCTACAATAGACGCAATCAATAAGACCTTTGACGCCCAGCAAGCGCGGAAAGGGCAGGGCCAAATGGGCTCGATGCCAAGGCCGGCTCAAGATCTGGGGAAAGTTCCGTCTTGGACGTTGCATGTGGCTACTACGTCATACACTTTTCTCCTCTATCACATCCACTTCCAGCCCCGAGTTTTTTCGCTGTCACTGTATCTCAATATGGCCCTATGCCGGTCCTAGCAATTCTTGGGGTCTTTTGAGTCGTGATGTCAGTACCGGCATTAAATCAATCCCTCTCCGGCTCGTACGCAATGGGAGAGGGATCCAATGAACAACACATGATGTGTGGCCTTTGACGTTACAGACATATAGGTAATCCTCTAATATATTATATACTCTGCTCTTCTCACCATACGACCTTTACTACCGAATTCATTTTTCTGGTGAAGAGGCTACAGGCAGATACTCATATCAGGCCAATATAAACTCGGAGGTTCCAGAAGCGTGTACTTCGGAAAGGAGGCTAATATCATCACGACGTCCAACATGGCCTGGACACACGCTCCAGTGGTATACGGCCGGGATGGCTACTACCTGGACAACTACTACCTTGCCGTCACGCTGTTGATAACGATTGCGTACCAGCTGGTCGGGTTCAGCGTTGCATTTACGTTCAAGTTCGACAAGTTGACAGACTTCATGGGCGGGACCAATTTCATCTTGCTGGCGATCATCACGCTTGCAATGAGTGGCACGACCGATGCCCGCCAGATCGTGACGAGCCTGTTCCTTATGGTATGGGCAGCACGCCTCAGCGGATTCTTACTGTTCCGCATCCTCAAGACTGGCAAGGACGATCGGTTCGACGACAAGCGAGATAAATTCTTCCCATTCCTGGTGAGTGGGGCACTCCCTCTTCCCCCCTAACATGAACTGGCACACATCAGAGCTAACAGATTCGCAAAAACAGGGGTTCTGGGTCTTTCAGATGATCTGGGTGTGGACGGTGTCGTTGCCGGTGACGATCCTCAACTCGCCGGCGGTGCAGCGGTACCCACAGCCGTCGTTCGGCAAGGCGACCGACATCGTGGCGTGCATCATGTGGCCGCTGGCGTTCGGGCTGGAGGCGGTGGCGGACGTGCAGAAGTACCGGTTCAAGCAGAGCGCGGCAGGCAAGGAGCCTGGCGCGGTGTGCGACGTGGGCTTCTTCTCTCTGAGCCGGCACCCGAACTACTTCGGCGAGATCATGGTGCAGGTGAGCATCTACATCATCGCGGTGACGCCGGCCAGCTACGCCCGCGCGGACGGCGTGCCCTCGGGCTCTGGCGCCTACGCAGCGCTGTACGCCTCGTGCGTCGGCTGGATCCTGCTCACCGCGCTGCTGCTGTTCCTGTCCGGCCTGCCGCTGCAGGAGAGGCCCGGGGCGAAGAAGCGGTACGAGAAGGGCGACGGCTGGCCGCGCTACCAGGCCTGGCTCCACGACACCTCCATCCTCTTTCCCATGCCCCAGGCCATCTGGCGCAACCTGCCCGTCTGGGTCAAGAGGACGGTCGGCATCGAATGGCCCATGTACGTCTTCGATCCTGCGAAGCATGCGGATTCCAAACGCGTCGCGGAGACGCAAGCTGAGGAGGGCCGTCACTCTCATCAGAACGACGGCGGCAATAGAGCCAGCACCGAGCCTCTGCGGTAGTCCTTTGTTTCGAGTATCCCATATTTAGTACAAGGAGATTTCACTTCACGGTTTGAGATGTTTGAATCGGAACCTTTCTGGTCATATACCGATGTATTAATAATATTTCATCTATTGGCCTTTACACTACGACCCGACAGGCGGTATTCCATATCGTGACCGTATAGGCGCTGTGGAATCTCGTAACTACATTTCAACGTAAGGCATTTTCAAAGTCTGCAGATTTGCAGGAACACAAAGATTTCAAAAAAAAGACCCCATTTTCGAGGAGACGTGTCATGCGTAACCCTATGCTGGCGTCACACGTCCTCGCCTTCTATTAAACCAGATGAGTATGAGTAATCCAACCCCTGGAAGGCTCTGCTGTCGAGAAGGAACAAACTCCAGAGAGAAGATGCATCTGTGGCCGAGAGACATTGCTTCCTGTGTGCCTTGGCTCAACATAGCAAAATCCTTACATATGCGTTCGTTCCAAAACGCCCTTATACTTGTCCCAGTAAATTCTTGTTTTGCAAATCAGTTCCCCAAGATTTGCCATGTCCCGTTCCATATTTGACGCTGGTGACTTGGCAATCATTTCAGTCAAGAGACCATCTGTCCCTGTTAACGTCTGCCTGACGCATGGAGGATATCCCTTAGAGCAATACTTGCTGAGATGTTCCAGAAAGGGATAACTTCCCACAGTCTCTTGCTCGCGATGGTACGTGCTTTACATCTTGCATCCATGGAAAGAGCAAAATCCACCAGCTTGGCAGACAGCGAATTGCTATGAGAAGACCACATCCTAGCATGTGAGCCGAAAGTGGAATCCAGACACAAAGCGCAAGGGACAAGGGCAAGCAATGTTATTACACCTTCGCAGAAGAAAAGCTGCTGCAGTGGCGTCAGACAGGCTTGCGAAGGCTCAAAGGGCGACCGGCTTTATTGAAGGGGGGCTGGGCGCTGTGAGTGCTCTCGCCCGTAGTAGCAGCAACGCTGGCATTGTCACCGTCGGTGGTGGTGTCGGTCTCTCTGTCTGCGTTCCTGAGAGCTCTGGCGAGCAAGTCTTTTTCGGAGCCGGCTAGTTTCTTCATGTTCTCGGTAGTGAGCAGGTTCTTGTCGCCCTTCCAGGTGTGGCGGTCGTTCGAGCCGTCGCTGAGGCCACGGCCGAAGCGCAATTTAGGGTCCTCTCCCGATTCGATGAGGACATCGTTACGCAGGGTGATGGCCTTCTCCTCGGCCTGCTGCGCCTGCACCACGCGCTCTCCCGTATCCACAGTGGAATGCTCCAGAGCGGCACGGTGGGCAAACTCGAGCCTGTCGAGCTCGGACTTGAGATGGTCCTGCGAGTCGAGGCTGCTAGAGCTGGTAGATTGGTATGAAGGCATGCTGCGAACAGCTGGAGGCTTGGATGTCTGATTCCCTTTGTTCTCGTACATTTCCATCCGCTTTTTCCGCCCCTCGATGGCCCATTTGATGAGCATTTTTTCCAGGCTGGGCTTCTTAACCGGCTTTGCGAGATCTGTCATATGTCAGTACTGTAAATGGTAGGAGGGAGAAGATTGTAAACTTACAATCATCCATGCCTGACTTTTCACACTTTTCCTTGTCACCTTGGATGGCTGATGCTGTCATTGCCACGATGGGAGTTGTGCGAACTTCAGGCATGTCTATAAATGGAGCTGCGTTACGGATTGTAGATGTTGCTCTGTAACCATCCATTATCGGCATTTGCACATCCATCAAGATTATGTCTGGTCGTGGTTGGCTTTCAGAGGGTGAGCTCAGGTACTCCAATGCTTCTTTCCCGTTCCACACCGCTTTGACAGGGAAGCCGAGCTTTTTGATGGTTCTGATTGCAATCTGCTGATTGATTGCATTATCCTCCACCACTAGAACCGTGATTTTCTGACGATCGGCTTCAGATAATTCGAGGGGGATATCTTCTGGCTGGGATCCTTGGGCAGAAAGGGCAAGCCCAGAGGAATTTCGCTGATGGTGAGGTTTTCCAGGCGTGGTAGGTGTCAGGGCACCGCTGAGCTCAGAGCTGGTATGTGAGATGGACAAGTCAGATTGTAAGCGATCCGGGATTCCGCCCATATCGACAACCGGCGTAGACGATTGGTACTGGGCCTTGTGAAATGGGATCCAGAATGACGCTTTGGTACCCACTCCAAGCTTTGATTCGAGCGAGATTTTGCCATGCATCAATTCCACAAGGTTCTTGCTTATGGTCAGGCCAAGCCCTGTGCCACCGAAACGACGAGCTGTAGAACTGTCTGCCTGTGAAAATGGTTTGAACAGTTTTCGCCGGACCTCCTCTTCGATACCGATACCTGTGTCCTCAACGATGAAAAGCACCTTGACCATTTCATCCGTCTCGTCGCTAACACGGACACGCATTGTGACGCTGCCTTCCGTGGTGAACTTGATGGAATTGGTGAGGAGGTTTGTGATGACCTGTCGAACCCGGCCAGGATCGCCCATGACTTTTCGAGATCGCAGGTCTTGGATGTCGTCTATATACTTGAGACCTTTGCGTTCGGCAGCGAAGCTCAACATCTTGTTGACGTCACGTATCACAACGGAAAGGTCGAATTGCACTTCCTCGATATCGAGCCTCCCGCTTTCGACTTTGGAGAAGTCTAGGATATCGTTGATAACCGTCAAGAGTCCATTCGCAGATCTTTGGATGTTTTCTGCGCATTCCTTTTGGTCGGCGGTCAGATTGCCTGTTTCGTCGTCAAGCAAAAGTTCACTCATGCCGATGACGCCTGCGATGGGCGTTCGAATTTCGTGAGACATATTCGCAAGGAACTGACTCTTCATCTTACTGGCCTCCTTTGCCGCAGCGCTCTGTGCCACGAGACGACCGTTCTCGCGAGTTTTCAGTGCGATGTCGGCAGCCGCCTTCTTGATCTCAGTGACATCAATGCTCACGCCAACAACCCCATCAACATACGATTCCCCATCCAAGCCTCCATTCCGCTCTTGTCTCATCAATGGGAATAACCTGGTCCTGTACCACCGTCCATTGCGATCGATGGGCAATTCAATCGTGTGATCCTGCAATTCGCCCCTCAAGATCCTCTCCATTGGTTCTGTGTAATATCGCATCTCGCGCTCTCGCTTCTGTAATGTGAATATGTCGTATATGTTCATTCCCAGCATCGTCTGTTTATGCAAGGCTGGATTCTCGTCCTCTTCCATGACCATGGGCTTGCCCTCGAACAATGACAATTTCCGATCCATATCGATGGCCCATAGCGTTATGTGAGCGTGTTCAACAACGCGCCGAAGGTGAGTGCGCATCTGTTCCGCCTCTTCACGAGCCAGTACAACGTCATGAATGTCAGTGCAAGTCCCGAACCACTTCAAAATCTTACCATCGCTGTCTCGCATGGGAACGGCTCGTCCAAGCATCCAGCGCCATTCACCAGTCGCACTCTTGCAACGATACTCTGTTAGATATTCGTCTCCAGTTGCCAGACTATGAGCCCACTTAGGTTCGGCGACAGCAAGATCATCAGGATGGAAACCTCTTAGCCAACCTTCTCCCGCACTCTCTTCAGCAGACAAGCCCGTGTAGCTATACCAACGCTTGGAGTAGTAATCGTGCATGCCTTCCGGGTTAGTGCGCCAGATCATTTGAGGGATCATGTTTGTAATGTCTTCGAATTGGCGTTCGTTTTCTTCTTGTTGTTTCGAGATTTTCGCAGCATATGCAGTGACATCGTGGAAGATCACCAATCCGCCAATGAAGCTTCCTTTGTCGTCGAGAATTGGCTCTCCGCTGGTATCGTAGACTAGCTTACTGCCATCTTTTGGCGAATACATGCCGACCTTGTAGCTATCAAATCGCTTCTGTTGCCTCATTACTCGCATTATAGGGAACTCGTCCAGATTTATCTTCTCGGAAAAGTCCTCGGTATACAAGACGTATTTCGACAGGAAATCTCGAGCATGCTCGCTGGTGTCGATGATCTCGTCATCTATCCATGGGTATAACAACCTGATGGCGGCCTTGTTGGGTATGCCAAAGCTTTCGTCTTTCCACATGGCATATGCCGGCATAGACATACTGTTCAAGATGGCGTCTTTAAGTCTGTTGGACTTGCTGAACATGGTGGGTGTAGATGCTGAAGAGGATTTGGCTGGAGGCCCTCTGGGGAGGGCCCCAGGTTTGCTTGTGCCAGAGACAGCAGAATTGGGTGTGACGACTCGGTGGCTAGGGGTTTTGTGTCCGGGAGAACCAGAACTCGAACTTGAGCTGAGGCCAGAGCTGAAGGTGCTGGCGGTATATGAGGTAGGTGTACGCGATACCGTTCGACTTGTAGTTTGGGAGGATTTACTCGAGGCAGGAAGAGCCTCATGATGAGAAGCAGCGGTGAAAGTAAGAGTGAAATACTGTTCGTGCTCTGTGGCCCACACACTGATTATCATCTTTGCTTCCACATGGTCTGCCGGATCTGCAGTCTTCGTCCAAGTAGGGAGGCCAGTCTGTGGATCACGGAGGGTGGAGAAAACAACATCAACCATGGCATCGTGGACCTCGGTCTTTGATTGCTCGCCCAACTTGGAACCGTTAGACCCTTGGGACATGGATCTCTGGGTCTTGTTGCCATTCTTTGCCGTAGTCCGTGCCTCCCTACTGTGATGGGTATTGAGTTGGGTTGTGGAGCGTTGTGAGTGTGCTGCATCATCGACCACGGTATCTAGGAACTCCTCCCAAGCGACAAACACCGCTCCACCTTTCTGAAAGAGATCCAAACCCAGCTGTCCAAGGGATACCCCATAAAGCACATCGGTAGTGGTCTGTGACTTTGAATACTCAGTGTCTTCAGCCGTAGCCCCATTCGAACCGTCCGCATCTGACTCGTGGAAAGGATCGATGCCTAGCAAGCGACCCATAGCCTCATTAGCGAGCACTACTGTCTTTCTACTAGACAGGACCAACACGGGCATTGGTAAGTATTGCAACGCAGCGAAGGCCATATCTGTCTGGACGACGCTAGGTGGGATCTGAATGGACAGCGAGGCCCTCCTCCGTCTCCTACCCACGCTGGCTCCATGTGTTTGATTTTCATCATCATCATCGCTACTCCCTTCTGCGCTGAAGTAATCGGTCGGTTTATTGTTGGTGACGGGCGTCTGGTGGGTGTCGACCGGATCGTGGTCTCTGAAGGATACCCTGGTGCTTGCCATTACCATGTAGACGCGAGGCTGGTGCGGTAAGAGGCCTCTCGAGCCCTTTCCGACCCGCCGCCTCTACCAGTAGGACTCAAAGGACCAACGGAATGCCGCGTAGATATGCCGTCGTGAACAGAGGCTGCAACCCCACCTTTTAAGTAGCCGAGCAGGTGGTAGAGGTAGTTGGATACCTGGCGCAGGACTGGCGCTCATCAATTGGGAAGTGGTATGTGAGCTTTCCCAGGCGGGTTATTATAATGTCAGTGGGTTCGCAGCAGCACTGTCTAGTCTAGTGCAGATCTGCGAACAACGGAAAGCAGCTGGGGTGGAAGTGTAGAGTCTAGAGGCTGGAGTCTAGAGTCTGGAGTCGAAGTAGCCGGAGACGTCATAAGTACAAGTGAGCATTGGCGCAACGCAAATGGAGAGTGAGGAGAACTGAGAGGAACGAAGACGGATAGACGAGAATCGCGCACACAGTAGGTAATAGTTGGAATTGGCCCAGCATCCCATCTGAGACCAGACGAACCTACAGATCATTCATTCGCCCATAGCCATAGCGTAGCCCAGGCAGGACAAGACCGCGCGCACACAGCAGCAGCACCACCACCACCACCACCACCACTACCACCACTACCACCACACACATAGTACAGCGGCGCAGTGAAAAGCATCAACGAGACCACAGACGTCAGGCCGACATGGTTCTAGCCCTTTCATAGCTAGGAGGCAACGCTCTCCGTGGTGGAGCCCATATGCGCTCCACCCATTTTGATGTGGGACATTGATGTGGGACATTTACCTAGGCTGGGTAATACGCCCTCCTCCCGCCCACATTGTGCCCTCTGATCGATCGCCCTGGCCCGGGTCGTGATGCGGGTCTGGAGTGGACATGGCATGGGTGCCGATGAGGGCCAACGTCCCTGACTTGAATTTACCACCGTACTTACAGTTTGCACTCGGCTTTACCAAGCACTCAACCTCAACACAAGAAGACACTAGACGTTTTTTTCAAAGCCTCTCGCCTCCAGCTGTTGCCGTCATCCATCACCTATGCCAAAAAAACATGAGATGTCAGCTGTAGAGTAAGCAGATAAGCCTGATGTTGGATGGTCGAACTTACCTACTTACCCACTTATACCTACTTCATTTTAGTTGTGGTGGTGTTGTGGTGTTGTGGTGTTGCGAGGACGGAAAATGGTGTGTTCCTGCCTGAGGCATCACATTCCACGTTGTCTCTTCCAGATGCGGTCGATCACGTGTCGATCTCATCGGCATGTGGCGTTCGGCCGATCCCGATGTGCTTCCCGATTTGGTCAAGCGGCTGTAGTGGCCTCGGGATCTGGGAATCTTTCGCTTTTATGCTCTTGAGCTGCTACGTCATTTTAGCCTCAGGCACACACTTTCACGTGCCAAATCCAGAGCGTACATTGGAGCTAGCCTAATGAGCTCTAGCCTCTCTACTCCCAGCCCTAACCCTAACCCTTGATGACCTCCTTTTTCGGGCAAACGCATCTATTACTACTATAGGCAATAGGGCAAGGGGACAAGGAAGTCGACAGTTGGTTGTGTGTGTATGTGTGTGTGTGTGTGTCCTCCGTCTATCGCCAATTTGGCCATTATCCATCCAAAAAACATCTCTGCATCAACACCACCACTGTGCAGGGCATTGGCTGACTTGCTACTACATGACCGCTCATGCAATGACCACCTCAGGTTTCAGCATACAGAGGCTCGCCTTCCCTGCTGTCGCTACTCTGATCGGCTTCCTCGCCTTTTCATCTCAGTTCTTGTTCTATTACATCGAGCCTGGCCCTCTTCCAAGCCAGACTGCGTACATATTCAACACCCTGATTGCCTTTTTGTATGTCGCCTACGTTCGGACCTGCTTCACAGATCCAGGTCGTTTGCCGACGGATTGGATAGCCAAGGCCTCTGTCCGTTCTCCTGCTCAGGCTCCGTCTGCCCAGGCACAGAGGTGGTGCCGTCGATGCGAGTTGCCAAAACCTCCTAGGGCCCATCATTGCAAGACGTGTCGAAGGTGGGTAATGCGGATTCACTTCCAGGGCTTGCCAATTTGAATATTCTTCAGCGTTCTCATTTACTGCCACGAGTGCCATGTCTGATGTGTCACTGCAGATGCATCCCAAAGATGGACCATCATTGTGTATGGACAGGTATGTGAAAGGAAATGAAAAAAAAATTATCCATCACCCGTATGGGAAGTAGGATCAGGTAGGTAACTCTTGTGCCTAGCAAACTGCGTGTCTCACATTACCCTGCCACACTTCGCTCGATTTCTCTTCTACGCCGTCATCTCCATGGTGTGCCTCGAGGTGTTCCTGTACCACAGGGCCGCCGTGATATGGCACAATAGAATGCTACCTAGTGTTCGTAGAAAACTTTTCTCGACGGTTTCGCTTCCCCAAATCTCAACACTGATGACTTTGACAGTATCTCGGCCCAAGCGTCGGGCAGTTCGTCCATCTCTTCTTCCTCATTGTGACGAACTCAATGGTTCTGTTCATGCTGGTCCTTCTGCTGGGCCGCACGCTATGGAGCTTGTCCCTAAACATGACTACCATTGAAGGCTGGGAGATAGAACGGCACGAAGCGGTCTTGCGTCGACAGCGCGTCCTTGGAGGCTTGCTTGACACGCCAGACGGCAGCAGGGTTCACATCGACCGGCAGGAATTCCCCTGGGATGTCGGTATCTGGCAGAATCTCTGCCAAAGCCTGGGTAGCTCGAATCCGCTCGCTTGGTTCTGGCCATTCTCGCAGAGCTTGAGTGTCGAAAGCGGCCTTGCTTTCGAGCACAACGAGATTGATGGTCTGAGTCCCACTCTCTGTCCAGAAAGTTCCCTCAGTCGCCAGATAAGCTGACATGGTCAACAGATCCCAACAAGCCATGGCCACCTCCAGATCCTGACAGGATGGTCCGTTTCCACTCAAGACCCGACCCAGCGATGTCTGAGGAATTCAATCAGGACATGGACGTCGACGGCTTCCGTCAGCGGCAAGCAGCCGACTTGAAGAGATACAAGAACGTCGACGGCGAATACATCGTGCGAAGACGGCCATTCCACGAGCGATATGCTGACGATGCTCGGCTACGAACCGCGCAACCGTCGAGCGCTACTGATCGTCCAATTAACGGTGAATCTACGCTTTCAGACTCTGACGATGATAACTCAGATGAGGACAACGATATTGGACAGGGACGGCACCAGGGCGATGTGGATGATGGGGAGGAGGCGTGGAGGAACAGGGAAGGAGAGCGACTCGCAGATTTCGGCGTTGAGGAAGACATCGACTTCTATGACGAAGACGATGTCCCACTAGCTGAGCTGATCGCTCGACGTAAGACTCACCACATTTGAACATAGACGTGTTCGAGGTATGGTCAACGAAGCTCTCTGCGTTCAATTGAGTACCTGAGTGATTCAGCTGGCTGGCCCCGCCGATGTCGGCGCCTCAAGCTTGTTGCTGAAGAGCATCACCACAGTACATATATGCTCAGCGATCCTCAGAACGCAAAATTGAGACCATTCGAATTGGCATCTAATCTAGCAAGACCAATTCTGTAATTAAACATTTGAACGTGCACGATTTATCGTCGAGAAAATGGCTTCCAGCTCTCAACCAAAGGACCACTGGTCAGCCTCGGCATACAGCTCGGCCGCCAGCTTCGTACCGAAGCTAACATCGACTGTTCTATCATATCTCGACCCGAAGCCTGGGGAGGATATAATCGATATTGGCTGTGGTGACGGCCAATTGACCTCACAGATTGCACGAGCAGTGGCATCCTCACAGGGGGGTAGCGTTCTAGGTCTGGACGCATCTCCGTCACTGATCCAGACAGCCAACGAGTCGCAGCGGCCGGACAACTGCAGCTACGGCTTACAAGACTGCCGACGACTGGGGCAACATCCTGACACAGGGTCTGGCAAGTGGAACAAAGCATTCAGCAACGCAGCGCTGCATTGGATCCTACGCGATCCGAGCACGAGGACTGATGTGTTCAGAGACGTCCATGCCGCGCTGAAGACCGGCGGCAAGTTCGTCTTCGAGATGGGCGGCAAAGGCAACGTCGCTGAGGTCCACGCTACTTTCCTTGCCACTCTGGCCCGCCACGGCGTGTCCCTCGCCCAGGCTCGTGAGGCCGATCCCTGGTTCTTCCCATCCGTCGAGTGGATGAACCAAGCGCTACGCCAGGCCGGCTTCGATGTCGACATTTGCGAGCTGGAGTACCGCCCAACCAAGCTCACGCAGGTGTCTGAAGGTGGCGGCATTGAAGGCTGGGCGAGGCTGATGGGAGCACAATTCCTCGAGGCCGTACCCGAGGCCTCAAGGGATGCCGTCGTCCGAGATGTCTGCGATGCGCTGGATACGGTTATCACTAGGGAAGAGGACGGGAGTAGATGGATTGGCTACGTGAGACTGCGTGCTGTGGCGACCAAGAAGTAGGTTTGCTTGATAGATGCCTGTACGTTGCTGTCCTTCGGAAAGAAAGCCGTATCACCATCATCATCATCATCATCATGAGGCTGTCTTCATGCGTCCGCAAGCAGAGCAAGTCCACCACTGATGCTCCATGAACGCTCCACATCCGAAGCAATTCCAACCGAGCCCAGGTTTAGCGGAGACTTTCATTGTAGCCGTGTATGATGAAGCGATCGAACGAGGGCGTTGGCCTGTAATGGCACCACTTGGTTTAGACGTTGTCGACGACGGCCGGGCTGGCTTCGAAGTGTCATCCTTCTTCTGCGGTCGTTCAACACCACATGCATCACAGGCCAGGAACTGCATCGGGTTGACCAGCGTGCAAACCTCGCAGGTCCATTGGTCTAAACCACGCTCTGGAGATGTTTCTTTCGTCACTTGTTGCAAGCTTGTATGTCGTGTGCCATCTATTTCATCAACAGGACTTGCCGCGGCGCGCTTTTGCCCAGTAGTCGGTGGCAATTCGGTCGACGATGCTGTCACCTCCTGTGGTCTTGCCATGTTGAAATTCTCTACATCGTTTCTCTCACTTTCCTCCCCATTCACAAGCGATTGTTGCAGAGCCCACTTCATCTGTTCCTCTTCACTAGGCGTGTAACTTTTGTTAGAAGATGCTGAACTTTTTGGTGTCGACCCGTTCTGCCCAAATCTCTTACTCGATTCTAACATATTACCACCAGCCTGACCGTTAGTAGTCTTGAGTAGATTGCGCTGCTCCTCCTCTTCCATCAGCTCGTATATTGCCTGGGCAATCGCTCGATCGTTCGCATCATCCTCTTCGGCCTTCGTCTTGAACACCTGATTTCCCGGTTGCTGAGACAGAAGCCCGGCGTCCGGCCTGCCAGAGGCACAACCTCGGTTGATAGTATTCCTGCGGTCGGCCTGGTCTGCAATGACACGACGGATGTCGTTCCCTAACAGGTGCAGAGGCGTTCCACCGAGCTTACGACCGGAGCCGGCTGCCAGTTGACCCTGTCTCTTGCGATTCTCCGCACTCTGGCGAGCGAGCCTACGAAGCTCTTGGGTAGGAGGTGGCAAGCCGCCAGACCTGACACCACCGAGACGATGGCCTTCCGAGAGGAAGCCCTCACCATTGTAGCCCTTCCTGGCCAGCGTCTCGTGCTCGTCACGCAGCTCGTCCCATAGCCTGTGAAAGTTCGCATCGTGGTCGCCCCAGACATTGTGGGACAGCTCGTGCAGGGCCGTGTCGACGACCTGCTCCAGGGGCAGGAATAGGTCCGGGTGGTTCTGGTACCGCAGGCGGATGCAGATCTTGTGGCCCTTGTTGATATTCAGCCCCAGCAGGTTCGGCTCCGATGGCAGAAATTCCGCCAGCACCTGCACCTTCCAGTTGCGTTTCCTCATGATCGGCTTCACCAGCGATGCGATCTTCCTGAGCATCTTAAGGGCATCGTCGGCTCGTGGCAGGCTCGCCAGGTGCTCGTATGTGCTGAAAAGAGGGTCATGCTCTTTTAGCTGTGAGGCGTACGACCGCTGCACTCCCAGATTCGGTTTCTGACCGTTGGGTCTATTTGATCTGCTCGGTCTGGACGACATGGTAATCCTGACCCCAGCACGCGGAGTTCATGCAAACTTGCAGGTGTGGACCGTTTTTGTGATATAATTCAAGTACAGAATGCAGAATCACAGCTGCAATGTCTCATCTAGATGTCTACAGTAAGGCTTCGCATGTAAATAATCAAGTGTGGTTGTAATGCGCAGATATACTCTTCTGTAATCTCAGTGGCAACCAGGCAACTCTGAAGTCGTGTACATCTAATGTCTAAACGTCGCAGCCCAAGCCGAACACCAACGCGGTGACAAATCAGACCTCACCAAGCATGCATTCAACTCGCCACGTAACTACCTACGCAAAATAGGTATGTTGACTATGTACGATGGAAGATCTCGTGAGATGCTGAAGTTTCAGACAGAAGATGGCCGAAAAATAGCACAGTTGCCAATTTTAAAGACGTACGGCCAAGCTCAAACAGACCAATAAAATTTGGTTAGTATATCTGGTGAATGCATGCACCACCGCAGCAAACCTGATCTACTCGCAATCTTCATTATGCACAGCAATCATCTTTTGGATCTTACATATAACATACAGTACAGCAACGACAAACAGTTAAATGTTGCTGCTTCTAACCGCTCTCAAGCATCTTTCTTGCTTGCTCTACAGTTTTCTTGACATCACCCGTACCCTTCTCCACCACCTTCTCCATGGCGGCGCCAGCTTTCTTAAGATCATCCGGTCTCGCCGTCTTTGCCAACTGCATTGCCCTCAGTCGCTTTTGCTGCTTACCTCGTGCGTCGCGAATGATTGTGTTTGCCTTTTCTCCTGCCTTATTTGCCTCGTCTACGACCGCTTTCCGCGATTCTGCAGTGGGTGGCGGGATGCTCAGCGCTATGAGGAGCGGATTTGCGCCTGTAGGATCAGGCTGAGGAGTAAGAGACAGCTTTGAGGCCTGGATTGCACTGGAAACGGGTTTGAGGAGCTGGATAGAGTCAGTGTCATGCTCGTGTTTGTATCTGCTTGCGGATTTACCAGCAACGTACCTCTTTATCACTGACGATGACGTGCAATTGTCGTCCCTTGGGAATACATTGCGCAACATCGCTGAGTTTGACGGTCTGTTTGCTCCCTTTGTCTACCTCTACCCGTAGATTCTCTACCAACTCTGGATTGAAGCGACCACCGGCACGCAATTTCGAGAGAGCATCTTTCAATCGGTCCAAAGCCTTGCCGATCTCGTGTTCGAGCTCAGAAAAGTCCGAAGGATCCACCTCTCCCTCATCAGGTTTGTCTTTTGATGTTGCCTTTTTCTCGTCCCTCGCTGCTTTGCCTCCCTTTTTGTGCCATGATGGAGATGTCGAGAACGTTCGGTTCAAGCCTAGTGGTGTTCGTGAAAGTGCATGAGGATTTGGAGTACGGCAGTGAGTACAAATACTTCTGCAATCCAATCTCGACGGGCGTGATGTTGCGTTTGCGCCGGTTGGAAGTGTCTCAGCAAGCCTTGCGATGGCCCTGCGTGACGCCATTGTATAGGAAGTGAAGACTGGAGAGTGAAGTGGTATAGCAGCACTTTCCCGCAATGCAAGCCAGCCAGCTACAGCTTCCCCGGACAAGTCGTGGTGGTGGAGCACGAGCCAACCCAGGCAATTAGCGTTTTTGATATGCGACAATTGCCTTCTTTCAAGGTTTACATCATACTGTATTTACCTACTTAACTGACCACAACACTGCAATATCTGCTCTACCAAAAGACACCCTGGTCTCTCGAACGCCTCTCGTAAACTATATCAAGACGCGACCGACCACAAGCTCTACCGCCCGGCGTGAATACTGGAAAACACCGATACATACCCCCCCACGTGCCTGTCATGGCTACGCCTACCATCACCCCCAAGCAGCTCGTTGATACAGCGAAGCAACTACAGAAAGCTGTGGAGTCAGGCGACGCATCATCCTCACTGCTCAATATCCTTGCTCCTCTGCAGAAATGGACGGCGACAGAAGACCTCCTCCGGCAGACGAAGATCGGCGTGGCCGTCAACAAGCTGCGCCAGAACAAGGACTCTAAGGTCTCGTCACAGGCGTCGCAGTTGATCAACAAATGGAAGGCAGATGTCAAGGGGAAGGATCGTAACAAGACCAGTTCACCGGCCCCTAGCGCCAGCAAAGCAGGCAATGGGGTTGCAAACGGGAGGACCAGTGGTACCAACAGCCCAGCACCGGCAGCAGCAACCACTACAGCAACTACCACACAGGGATCTTCCACCAAATTCACAGGCGACCCAAGCAAAAGAAATACAGCGACTGATGGCATCAAGTATGCGGTCACTGGTAACAGCATTCGGGATGCCTGTGTGAAAATGATGTACGATGGTGTAGCCTTTATGAGCGAACAAGGTATGTGCGCAAAGCTTCTATGGCTAAGGATGAAGCTGATTAGAGATGTTCAAAGGGCCGGAAGATGTCCTGTCCGTTGCTAGAGGGATCGAGCTGGCTGCCTACAACAAATACCAGCCGGAAACCTCCAATGAATACAAGCAGAAGATGCGTTCACTTTTCCAAAACCTCAAGATGAAAAGCAACGGCTGGCTACGGAAAGCCGTTTTCGAAGGGAATATCGAGGCCACACGCTTCGTTGTTATGACTAGCGACGAACTGAAGTCGCAAGCGAAGAGAGAAAGCGATGCTGCGCTCGAGCGTGAGAACATGAACAAAGCCATGACTGCACAGGAAGAGAAGAGTGTCTCTGAAACGTATGCATCTCCCATCCCTCCCAAACCAACTCTCACATGTTTACCTACTGACGATACCTTTCCCAGCATGCAATGCGGTAAATGTAAGAAATTCCGTGTGTCTTATTCTCAAGCTCAGACACGTTCTGCCGATGAGCCGATGACGACCTTCTGCGAGTGCATGTACTGCGGTAATAGGTGGAAATTCTCCTGACGAAGCGAAAAACCGCTATATATCCGGTTATTTGCTTCGAAAGGCTGGCCTCATTTTATTCAAGGCCTAATGTTTTCCAACTTGATAATTCGTGCGATGGATGGGGGGGTGGGGAGACAATATGAAGGATTGAGCAAGGTGTTTTTGGCGCAACACAGACATAAGACTTCTTAGAGCATCGATTGCACTAACGTTCTATACTGTCTTGATTACAATGTGACATCGCCTTACATCGCGCTACACGAGTCCATATGTCTCTCGCCGGTCAGAACGTTGCCAGCACTAGCCATTCAAGCTGCCTGGTCAAAGTACAGACGTGTATATAGCATGCGCAAGCTCTTCTTGACAGGTTATGTCAGCGTATGTCTCAAAGGAGCGTCGGCTTCTTCCCAAATCATCAATGAGAGAAAGAGAGAATTGAATCTATCAGAGACAAATGCGTCGGCCTATAAGTTTGCTGTCTGCAATCATGGAAATCAACATAGATGGCCATGCGAGATCGAACCGCCATGCCCAGCACCGTTTGTTTGTGTGTTTGTTTGGCACCATGAACCGAATGTACCGACGGTGCCAGTTTGTATCTACTCGCAGCTTGGATCACGGCTTCGATTTTCAAGAACAAACTACAATCACTGGTGAGATATTGAGAGGAGAAGTCAGTCGGATGAGTGCGAGGAGACGTGGCGTGGATGGAGTTTGCACTACATATTCAATACTTTTAGGCTTAGATATCATCCAATGGCACTTTGGCGGAGTGGTTAACGCGCTGCCCTGCTAAGGCAGTTCCTTCGGGAGCGTGTGTTCGAATCACACAGGTGTCGGATCGTCTATTCTTTTGCTTTTTTTGCTGCTTTTCGCTTCTCAAGCTTTTGCATGGTCAAATACTCATTCATTGAGCTCAAGTTGGATTATATAACATACACTTCTTCATCAGAGTGGTTGCGACATCCACCTAGTATGGATTTTTTTGGGCTAGAAGTCTTCTAACCAACCCCGGTCGCGAGGTTGGATGTAAGTACCTAGGTACCTGTACTCTTTTACCCGGCGGTTCTATGCTTGTGTATAGGGTAAGGGTTTGGGTAGTGGGACATGTCCTCGCCTTGGGTCTGGTGGTTCCATGTCACCATTGTGTCTCGGTAACGGTCGATCAATTACTTCTATAAGCCTGAAATAGATATTTATGTTTGTGCTCACCTTACAGGCTTGCAATATCAAATGACTTGTGTTGCATCATTTAGATATTGGTGCATGGAGGCTGACAGAGATCCACCATCCACCAAATCCCAGCCTGTGTTTAGAGAAAACATTACCGCCAACTTCTTTGCAACGGCCATGTAAGAAACGTATAGTGTATGTACAAGTTTCAATATCAATTTGACATCGAGATGGGAAGATGGGCAGAACGCAAAAGCAAACCCAACTCAAGCTTTGCTTCTAGTAACAAATAGCATTTGAAACTGTGGGGATAATCACTCAATAAAGTCTATGTGGTCTCCAAAATGACTCCAACCCCTCAAACGTGTCGGCTTCCAACGCATTGCCAGCTACAGAGAATTCACTCGGCCTATGAGGCATATCGAATAAAGCATCACGAGAGTCAGCGGGTTGACCGTCACGCTCTCCACGACTGGTCCCCATAGCTACTGATATATCGCCATGCGCTTCAAAGCTCGACGCCTGATCATACAGCGTCGTTCCCGCTCGAGAGCGAATTGAGCGTCGTCGTGCTGAGAGGGTTGCGGCGTCTATCAGAGCATTAGGCATGCTAGTTGGGTCGCCTAAAGCCAAGCGTTCAACATCCGCCTGGGAAGCATACATGGGTCCATCAAATGCCAAATCAGCATTTCTATATCTAGACTCCATCGGCCTGTTCATGGAGAAGGGTTCGTGTACTCCTAATGCAGGATCGATCCTATAATGTAGTGTGGATGGAAATGAACGATTCGTATCACCATATGTGAGCTGGCAACGTGTGCTTTGGTCGTGATTGAAAGGCACCGTGTTCAATAGAGGGTATCGGTATTGATCAAATGCGTTGTTTGCCTCGGGACTGACCATCGATGCATCATGGTTTGGCGGGCGAATTGTAGTAGCACTCCGTCCCGTTCTATTAGGACGACATTGGCCAGTCTCACACCCAGTACCGTCTCCGTGTAGCGCTGGCAAAGTGTAGGTCTCTGGGAAGTCTATGTGGGAAGAATTGCGAACCGGGACCGACATATCTGGTCTTGATAATGACGCGGAAGGAGGCTTCAAGCTTTGGGCACTGGTTGTACTTCTGATTCTGAGGATATCGGACGTTCGATAGCTAGCATCGTCTCGAAGCCCATATTCACCTACGAAATCGACCTTTGAATTGTCGTTGAGTGTCCGAGCCGCACCTGTGTCATCATGAATCTGTGTTCCAGACCATGACAACCTGCTGGAACTCTGGTGCTGCCTATTGGGAGGGACCGTCCTAGGTATCGTTGAGAGATAACGACTTGTTATCCCTCGTGCTGTATCATCGACGAGGTCATCAGATCTCCCGCTCTTGTCATGTCGATCACTCGAAAGGTGTTGGATGGGTCCGCCGGCCTTTCTTACAATGGTAGGAACGACCTGTTGTGGTTGATTGGCGGTACCTGTAGCTTGCTCTTTGCAACGTCTGGCTTTAAAGAAAGACGATATGCGCTCATCTCCATTCTGGCCGGCCGTCTTCCTTCGCATATCTTCGCCCATTTGATCTTGCCTACTCTCCTTTGGCTTTTGCAAGAACTTCATCTCGTTGAAAGTCAAATCGGGCAAGCCATGGCCAGGATTCGACACCAGTTCTGAAGCACGACCATGGGAGAAGATGCCACCTCGCAGGTCAGGCTGCAAGGTAAGTCTCTTCTGAGAGTAGGAAGGCCTGGGTAGAAAGCTCTGTACCTGGCCAGTAGATCGAGACTTGCCGGCTCTTCGAGAACGTCCTTCTCTACGACTCTTGGTATCTATTTTGGTCGTCGTTTTCCTGCGCTTCGAAGGTCTGGAGGGTTTGGGCACATAATATTCCGGTCTCGTCTTGCGACGAAGTCGGCGCTCGTAGGGATTGTGTGAGGGTTCATTACGGTATGGTTCTCGAGTATGATTGGAATGACCGCCATGGCAGTGGTCGGACGAGCAAATATTTGAATTCATGTGACGTTCCTGATGTGTTTCTATGGATGTATATCGCCGACAATGTCTAATTGTTCTGCGTCGGGACTCTCTACTGTTTGAGCATACTGTAGCTGAGTCGTAGGAGTTAGAGCTCTGGCTGCGCAGCTCCTGGTGTCTGTGTTTTGTAGAATTGGCAACAGGTGGCGAGAAGCTCAGTTGGTGATTCTGTGAATCACCAGAACTTTGCTGGCTCTCTATTGCTTGCAGCCAAGCGTCGATGTCTTTCTGCATTCGCATTCGCAAGACTCGAGATCCTTGTAGATCTCACACACGGATTCCGTTCTGTGCTAAGGAACCGCCAGCAGGACCAGATCAGGTATGGGTATCTGCTTCCAACTCGCTATCCACCTGTGCAATATGTGAGGAGTGGTAGTTGTAATGGCTCCGCACTTGTCCGCTCGGCTCATCCCGTACGACTTCCATTTAGGAAGTCACGGATCAACTCTCGGTCATACGATGACTCTCTCTGGAAATTTCAGCTCTCTCACCATTGAGCTGTCTTCATGGTCAAACATTGTGAACCTGACGACCTGAACATTGGTCGGCATAGCTTCCACTCCTAGTGGTGATGTTGTTCTGATAGCGCACCCATTTTGGGTAGTAGCTATCCATCATGCCTGACCAACTCTCTGATGTGCATCCAACAATTCCGATGGCTTTGCATCACCCTTAATGTGGGCCATTGTTAGAGTGTTCAAACCCCATATTTGCAGCCTCCAACAAATGTTTAAGCAATCTTGCGTCCAACGTTTCCTACTCCTCTACCCACAATGCTCAAAATGACTTCATCATCATTGTCTCCTTCCTTCAGACCCCAACCACTCATACCGAAGGCTCTCAGATCGCGGGCGAGTTGTAGAACCGGTTCTGATCCAAGGACATCCTTCCCGATGCTGATACGACCGACGTCTTCGCTCCCCATAGCCATCAGGAGCACAACAGTAGGTGCAGCAACATCTGGTACACAGCCACCGCGATCGATGGACTCGAGTAACTGGAATGCACACCTCCTGCCCAGGTCTTCTGGTAACTCACCCCCTTCTGGAGCCGAGGCTACATCTGCAGAATATTGAACACCAGTGTTGGTTTCTGCTATCAGACTGAGGCCGTAGCCTAGTCCAATCTTCTTCTTAGCAGCAGGGTTGTTCTTGTCAGGAGCTGGTATCAGAGGGGCAGGAGATACGTCAGAGAAGACGTAGGTGTCTGGAGCGAATTGGTTGAGAACTCCTCTCGCAGCTTCGATGAGTCGGGCATTGTTGGCGCCTGCGACACCAGTGCTGTACGCCACACCACGTATCCGCTTTACTCTTCCTGCACTCAAGAGGTGTAGTGTCTTGGGCAAACGCACTTGATGGCCAAAGACAAGCTGCACTTCTCCACCACCACCTCTGCCACCAGGTCCAGCGTTTGACCGTCTCAGCACCCGGAGCTCGATATTCCTCTCAATCCCAAAGTTCCTGAAGATTGGTAGTATCGCCGTGCGCACTGTGTCAACGCTGATATCGCCCTTGCTTGTGCTGGATGTAATCACTCCTGGTCCAGTCAAAAGCACGTTCATTGGCGCTTTGGAGAAGGGTGCCAGTAGACATAATGGCAGGAGAAACCAGCTGACTCCTCTGTCGCATTCTTTGGGCAATTCATGCCGTATGACACCACCTGAAGCTCCATATCCTGCTGCGCTGCCAGTGATCAGGCCGGGTTTGTATGCGAGGGCGGTACCGGTGTATGAGAACTCGATCTGCGAGCCATTGGTGATGCTTTCGAGCAGTCGCAAGAAGGACACCTCATGGGGTGCGAGGCCGGGTGAAGTGTGTGATGATGGGCGGATTTGGGAGATTCGAATAGTACGGCCTGTGAGTGTGGCGAGGGTCAATCGTAGCGCAAGATCTCTTGACCCGGTAAACTTGATGGCTGGGATTTGGCTGTTGGAGGCCATTTTTTTTTTCGTATGATGCTATGTTACAGTCCAGAGGAAATCAGGTAAGAGCTACGCTTTAGGCAGAAGAGTTTAAAACAAGTGTAATATAGCACGAGACAGGCATGTCAAGGGAAGTAGATGGTCAAGATGCGCATTAGTTGTATTGCGGTGTTCTGGTCGAGGTCGATCTCGAACGTGTCGCGAAGAAGTTCTGTAGCTACCGGAAATTTTGATAAAACCTGGGGAACTGCGCTCGCAGCTGCGATAATGTCAGCCGCCTTGCACGTTACCTAAGTATAGGTAATCTACTTGAATGAGCCAGCAATATGAAATGTTCTCAGTGACTATCCATGATCTAAATGCAATCTAGAGTCAACTTTATTTTCGTAGTCAGTGAAGAATTTGGCAAATGACAAGATTTCATCTTGACCATCGTGTACATTTGCAGATTCGACACCATGAGAGTGCAGAGGGTGACGGCTATTCTAAAACTATAATAATATTCCTTTCTGCTCCACTACCATCCAATCAGCTGATCAAATCAGCAGTTCGGATTGGGCACTTTGGCGGAGTGGTTAACGCGCTGCCCTGCTAAGGCAGTTCCTTCGGGAGCGTGTGTTCGAATCACACAGGTGTCGATCAAGATATTCTTTTGCATTTTTGCTGCTCATTCGCTTTTTGTCTTCTAAAGCAGCATGATAAGTGCCATCGACACAGTATCATAAGCTGTATTTGTGATGCTCTCGTGTGACTACCATCTCTTTTTGGCTGTACCTACGAAGCAAACAACCATGGGGAATTACACATGTAATATACCGATTGTGTATACACAACTCACAGTGTTGCGATTGCGACTCGACGCGGTGCCAAATCCACGCCTGGCGATATCATCAGCCGGTCACGCCATTGAGGCCTGGCTGTCAAACGTTAGGTCGTTCATCAAAATGTCACCGCTCGGACAGTAGACGTTGGACGTGTATTGAGGTCTTGCCTCGTGCGTGATGGGTTACAGTCGAGACCGCATTCTCACAAGATTGGGGCACGACAGTCACCAAACGCAGGCGAGAAGACAAACAGCTCGCACCTACTGCCTACCTAGGTATGCGACAGAGCTACATTGGCGAATGAAGGCGAGCTGGACTAGTACAATCCACGAGCCAGATCCTCACCAGACCTTTCTCCGTCGACCGCATACGTGAAGACGGGATTGTTCGAGGGAATGTGGAAGGGCGATAGACAAGAAAAGACGAGACGAGACGAGACAAAAACGAAGGCAAAAAAACCAGGCAACGTAGGGTTGAGCGTATGGCTTTTTACTCTACTTCAAACGCCCACTAGACTGCCTACCTTATACGTAGGTAGTGAGGAGATAGGGCAAAGGTTCCAAGGTTGGCAGGAGCGCCCAAAAGAGCCCTCTACGACGCATTGCTGCCGCCTCTCGGGTGGTATGGCATGCCAGCACTGGCTACACAGCAAAGGACTACCACCTAGGTAGGTAGGTACTCGCGAGGGCCTTCGAGGGCCCGATATTCGCCTAACCAGAACAGGGTTGGATGGATGGATCGAAGGGGGCGGCGCGCACGGGAGTGGTGGATGTGAAACAGGTGGGAGAAGTCCCCTCCCTCCCCAGGACAGGAAAGTGGAGGTAGGTAGGTATACCTATATCTGCGCATTGTAGGTGATAGGGTAGCCCACGTTCGACCCTGCTGGAGGGAGGAGACGGAGACGGGGACGAGCTGCCTGATTCGGTGGGAGCGGGAGGCTTGGAGGGGAGGGGAGGGGAGGGGGCAAAGTGAGACATACAGTTTCCATGGGTGTGGCGTGGGTTGGTGAGACATGGGCATGGATGGATATGGATGGACTTGGGGGGTTTTCGGGTCATTCACGCAGACCAGCTAGGTACCTATGACACCAACGACACCTACGACGGGAGTGTCGTGTGAGGGAAATGGAGAGAAAAGAGCCGAGAGAAAGAGGGAAAGTGAGGAAACGGTAAAGGTGCAGTGCAGATGGGATTTCGAGAAGAGGCATGGAGGGATGTATGTAAAGTTGTCGAAGGGGAAAGCTGTTGAATGCATCCATGAAGAAGACATTTGGTTTTGGTATTTGCACTTGCACAGCCGCCGCGAGAGGAGAAGGCGAGGAGGGGATCGCATTGGATTGCAATGGTATGATCTCTCTCCAAAGACTGCTCCTCTCTACCACATCTCGTGTGTGTGACAAGTCTCCAAAATCTCGAAATCTCAGATCTCAATCTGAGAGAGAAGCTCATGACGACGACGACGGATGATGGCGATGGCGATGATGATGATGGCGATGATGGTGATGGCGATGATGGTGATGGTGGTGATGATGATGGGGCAGGTGCATGATGCCGACCGAAACCAAAGGAGAGAGATACAGACCAGGAAGACAACGAGATGGGATCCTTGGCCCTGCTTCTGGTTTCTCTCTTTTTCCCTCTTTTATTCTTCGAGTGGTGAGAAGCATCTCACCGTGAAAAGCATCTCACCGTGAAAAGCGAAAAGGCATGGCATATCATAGAACAGTATCTGTTAGTTGTCGCGAATTCCTCCTTACCCCTCTGTGCCGAGTGTTTCCATCGTCCTACCGTGTGGGTTTGAGCGGCTTGCGCGCGCGCGCGCGCGACGTTTTCGACAAGTTGTGAGTGTTGGTGATGATTTTCTTTTTGGGAAAGAAACAAAGGACAAAAGCAAGAAGTGTGGGGTGTGATTCAGATATGGGAAGGGAGAAAAGTGGGAGGCTCGATGGCTCTTGTTCGTTGAGAGCTTGGGCAAGCTGATTGCTGCCGCGAACTGGATGACTGGACTTGCCAGATTGACAGACCAGACCAATCGACCGATTCGACCGACTGACCGACCGATTGACAGAATGAACTGAATGGTCGAGCCGAACTATCTGCCTGCCTGCCTGTCTGCCAGTCTGTCTTTGTCCGACTGACTGTCTTGTCAGGAGAAAGGAGAAAGGAGAGATGATATGAAGGCTCGCTCTACCAGTTGCCTTCACCACCCCCTTGCTGCTGACCCTGGTAGCCGCCTGACTGGCCCTGAGGGGGATATCCGCCTGGGAAAGAAAAATACACCCGATGAGCAAGACTTTTTCGCGTCTGGAATCATCAGCTCTCACCTTGGGGCGCACTGTATCCAGATCCACCGCCTTGACGCCAGTTGCCGCCACCACCGTAGCCCTGTTGGCCACCGTAGCCGCCTTGCTGGCCACCCTGCTGGCCGTAGCCGTTGCTGTAGCCACCGCCGTAGCTGCCTCTGCCCTGGCCGTAGCCGCCACCGCCGCTGTAGCCGCCTGGTAGAGAGAAAACATGTCAGCGCTGAATGCCTTAACGAGAGGATAAATGGGTTCTGCATCATACCACCACGACCACCACCGAAGCCACCGCCACCGCTACCACGCTCAGAAGCCTTGTCGACGCGGATCTGACGACCGTCAAACCTGTAGGGTGAGGATAGTTAGCACTATGCGTGAGTGTTCAAGTAAGGGTACCACCAGGGCTGGACTTGCTCGACGTTGTTCATGTTCTCGATGGCAGTATCGGCATCTGATTCCTGGGCAAAGCGCACGAAACCGAAGCCACGGCTACGGCCGGTATCTCTGTCCTTGACGACGATCTAGAAGCGCAAAGAAAACTAGTCAGACTGTGATTGCGCTCTGTAGGTGCAGCGGGTTGCCGGAAAGGCATGTGTGCATTTCCAATAGCCGACGCAGTTTTGTGCCAAGTGTGGACGATCTTACAGCTTCCTGGACCTCGCCGAATTCCTCAAACTTGGCCTTGAGGGTCTGGTCGTCGGTGTGCCATGCTAGGCCGCTGCGATCATGTATCAGCGAGTGAAGAGAGGACAGGCGCCTTCAAACAGGGCCCAATAGTGGGCAGGATAGAAGCTACCCGATGAATAGTTTGGACATGTTCGCGTTTCAGTTGGATCGGGTGAGTGAGAGACGAGGGTAGGTCAAGCTGACGGGACCGTTCTGTAGATCTTTTCCGGGTCGTGAAAAGGACAGACGAGGAGTTCTGGAGGTTGTAGAAGAGAGAGAGGGAGAGAGAGAGAGAATGTGAGAGAGATCGAGGGAGGAAAAGAAAGAAGGGAAGGCAGAAGAAGTGGGAGGGAGACGCGGCAGGGCTAATAACGGAGTAGGACAGACAAGACAGACAGACAGACAGACAGATGGATAGACAGACAGTCACAGACAGTCACAGACAGAGCGACACAGCACAGCACAGCACAGTGGGAGAAGTGAACCTTCTACTCTTAGCCGCTCACAGGTGACAGACAGGGCTTTTTCAGGGTGTGTTTTGCTGGTTTTTACCTCTTTGCCAGTTTGCCGGTCTGAGGCTGGCCTATTCTTTTCGGGTCTGTCTATTGCGTCGAGCAGTCAATCGAGGAGTGGATGATTGTCTGGCGAGGATGTTTCGCCGGCTGGACATTGTCTACGAAACCAGGCGTTTCCGGGAAAGATATTCTGGTTGTGTTTTTCTTCACGTGTTTGTCAACCAGGTAGGTACCTACGAAAGACCAACCTTACCTACCCGCCGTTGTGCGTTTCGCTCCCGTTCGCCTCTGTTGTGCATGTGTGCAGTATGTAAGGATGGGAGGTGTGTAGGTAGATGGGTAGATAGGTATGTAGAGGTCTGTGTGTACGTCTGTACGTATGTATGTCTATATGTACGTATGTAATGAGGATGCATGCTAAAAGGTGGGTAGGCAGTGAGGTACTTAATTATTAGGTGGGCAAGTGGGGAAAGGGAACGGCTGTATGGATATAGGTATGCTCTACGACACCATGACAGGACATGATTTGCTGCTGCTGCTGCTTCATCATCGCTACTACACTCCAGCATAGACGGAAAAAAATGAGGGTATTTAGGTAGGTATTTGCCTCTGGAACGAATGGGATTTGCCTTTGCCTCTGACTTTCACACCACCCCCAGCGCTTCGCAATGTATGGCACGGCCGAGGTAGATGGCAAGGATAACAACTATAGGTGCAAGCTTGCAGTGTGCGCGGAAGAGGTCGTAGCGCGAGAACAGCAGCCGGTGTCGCCAGCTACCGTAGGCCTGGTACCGCTGATTCTGGCGGTGGTGACGGCGATGTGTGGTGATCATGATTGATGATGGTCGTGATTGAGAGTAGCGGTGGTGTCGAAGTGTAGTGTTGAATAGCATGGTGTAGCGTAGCGACGGCAGTAGAGCGGCCCTTCTCGCCGTCCCTCTTTTCTCGTCTGAAGACGCTATGGATGGGAAGTAGGTAGGTAGGTAGCTGACGAAGGACCTATCCATCCTTCCGTCTTGTCTGCCCGTCCAGCTGCTGTCCACCTACCGATCTGCCGTTCTTCGATTGCGCGCACCCTATTCCTTTGCCTGGCCTGGCCCGGGTTCGACGAGCCGACAGGAGCAGACAGCAGGCTGCGCTAAAGGGCCGTCTCGGCGCGGGCATGGGCATGGGAGAGCAAAGCAGGACGAGGAGGGGCAGCCAACAGGGTAGACCAGACCAGACCAGGCCAGGCCAGGTCGGGACAGGACAGGACAGGACAGGACAGGACAGGACAGGGTACCATCGTCTGGGAGGAGGGGAGGGGAAGCGTTCGGGTGGATAGATGTCCCACTCGTCGTAAGTAGCAGGGAACTCGCCAGCAATTCGCAGGGAAAAGCTTACAGACGCTCGATGCATCGCTGGAAGGACCAGGACAGGACAGGCTCGTCGGCAACGGAATGCCACACTCTTTCTCTCGCCACTCACCACTTTACCACGGCTAGTGAAGAAGATCGGGAGGGAAAATCCTCAGACAGTCAGTATACGCCATCTCTTGCCAGGAATGCAACGCTCATCCTCTCGTCACGTCTCACCTCGTGCCTCTACTACATTCTATACCATGAAGCCAGCCGGAAATTGTGGCTTCTGCTACTGTCTGTACCGTGGGCGGGTAGAGGCTGCGTGCATTCTTGATGCATCACATCATGCGAGCCGTTACTACTTTGCTGAGTGATTAGGTGAATAGATAGGCAAGCAGAGTCATGCGTTTGGTCTTTTCGGCATGGCGCATTGCGTAGCATGGCATTCCATGGCAAGGCATATGCAGTGCGGTTCAGGTTCAGCGCAGCACAGTGTGGTGTGGTGGTGTGGTGCAGTCCGGTCTGTTCTGCACCGACACTTGCGGTCGTTCTCCTGGCCACACCCTGCGGATTACATGTGAGGGAGACTTGCAAGGCAAAGCGTTCAGAGAGAAAGAGAGATAGAAGGAGAAGAAGGAGAAGAAGAAGGAAACGGTCGAAAAGGCGCAGACTGGCGCATTCTCTCGTGCTGGACGCGATCCTGTCTTTGGCCGTAGCTGCACAAACTTTCAGGTTTTCCTCTCAATCTCTTTCTCTCTCCTTCTCTCACAATCATGGTCTTCGCAGAAAGGCATAGGGTGTGTGATCCCGCGCCGCACCACTGCAGGCGTAGGTGCAAGCCACGCTCGTCTATATGCCAGCACGACACGACTCATGGAGGCGAGCCCCATAAAAGGAACGGACGGTAGCGTGCTCTTCCAAAAAGTGACGGCGATGTAGCGGAAAGCAGTACAGGGAATGCAACTGTGATTGTGGAAACGTGAGTGTGATTTTTCGACGAGGCATGATCCTCGTAAGGGTGATGCAATAGGACGACGACGACGACGACGACGACGATAATGATGATGATGATGATGGTGATTAGGTATGATTATGATGGACGAGAGGCGAGACGAGGAAATGCGCGTGTAGTTGTAGTGTATGCAGCCTCCAATGCAGCATGTGCTGTATAGGATAAGGTTGATTAGTGTAATAGACTCTACATACGCTCTAAACGCGAGCGATCGGATCCTCCCGGGGACTAGCGCCAACAGTCTTCGGTTATGTTGACGGATTATCGCTTGCTTGATACCGCAACGTTATCTCTCTCGCAATAAGCGTTCTGAACAATTCCATTCGAGAACAAGCACAAGCACAAGCACAAGCAAAATGCTCTCTTGTACTACCCAATCCCAGACGTGGTACAAATGGCCTGCCCTTCGTGTTCCGTGCCGTAAACATACATACACAACCGAGTGAACCCAATAGTCTGACCTCCCTCTTGACCACCAACAATGGAATGGAGGAACATGGCATTGCTGCGGTATGAGGCAAGTCACCGCACTAATGCAACGGAAGACTCCGCTCTCCAAGAGCCATCGCTGAGTTTGGGAAGTGGAAGGAAGGCCAGGATTGGCTTCCGAATTCTGCAACGGCGACTCGTCATTGCGTTTCCCACTTCATCCGAATAAACGTGCTCACTATCCGCTCAACCCAGATCTCTCTTTCTTGGCGTCATCTTCGCATACCCTGAATTGTAGTCCCAGTCGCTGATCTGTCTGCACCGAATGCAGGCAATACGTTAGCATCTGGCTGGGAGAAGCATGGGCATGATCGCTTGTTCGCACGTGGCCATAACCTTTGTGTTCACGGCCGAGGTGCCTTCTCAGACCGTCTATCAGGAAAGGCGATGGAATGGCATTCTGATCTAATATGGATGTCCCATGGAAGGTGTGTTGCTACCAGGTTTCGGTCTTATCGCCAGATGGACCGTCCTTTCTGCACCTTTTTAAGCTTCAGCACTCTAGATGCCGTAGAGGGGCTAGAGAGAGAGAGAGAGGGAGAGAGAGGGAGTCAGATCTCATCAGTACGGGTCATCCATCGTCGTAGATAGGACGCAAACCAAATGATCCCGCTGCAAGACACCTACCGTGCCATCTCGTCTGTGCATATGGGAAGTGGAAGGATCGGGTGGATGTTGGTTCAGATCTCCGAGCCGCCTTGGCCGAGGACGTCCAATGCGCCATTGAGGCAATTGGCCTTGTCGATCAGGGTCCAAAGATTTCCACGCCGCACTGGTGCGATGGATATACGACCTCCCATACGTTGCCAAGCGATGTATTACCTTCAGCAGCCTCCAACACGCCTGCTCTCCCTCATAGCCCTGAGGGATGTCCGCACTGTTGAAACGTATGGTGTGCTCGACCGGAATGGGCTGCGACCGAAAGTCCCCATTGCGACCTGCATGCGGTGAGATGCGGACACCAGCATCTTCTAGGCTGGCCTGGCCTGGTCTGGTCTGGTCCGAGCCGGCTTGGATTTTGTGGTGTCCTATCCGGCCGGACCTAGTCACCGGAGCTGATACGCCATCCTGGCTCGTTGACAGCTGTACGGACGAGGCACGTCGCGTCGGTAGAGATAGCGCGTGATGAGAATTCAAGCGGCGACTGCTCCCTCGGATTCGGTAGCACCTTACAGTAGTCAAACGACCCTAGGCCGCTATGGGATGGTTTGGGTAACTGATGTAGATGACGATTTAAGTACCATTATATATACGGATACGTAGGTAAACAGATGCATGTAGCCGAGCTGGCTCTAAGCCGAGGTGATGCCAAGTCTACAACGGCGGTAAGGCGGAGGTAAGCCACAGCTTGAGTAAGGTATCTAGGTACCTCTCGAAACCTACCCACCTATGTATATATTAGGGTTAGGGTTGGAGAATCGGGGTCGGTATCGAGGTCAGCAGCGACAAGGTGGGATGATGACATGTGGCAGTGAAACAAAGTCCGAACAACCTCATTGTCCTACCTGAGGGAAACCGACATTGCCTCTCACACTCTCTTCCACGCACCTCTATCGAACCAATTCCAACCGCTGTAGTCTGTTCAAGAAGCTCCATCTGTCATGGTAAGTCCAGCCGGCCAGAGCAGCACGTATCGCGAGCGCAACGCTGACCTCAATACCACCGCAGTCTCTCAGGTACATATATAAATCTCCACATCCGATCCCCACACCAGAACGCAGCGCAGCACGGCACGATGCTTCGGTATAGCGTCGCATGGCCTCTGCATCCCAATCGCTTCCCCCAGTCAGACTCGGTCTCTCACACGACGGCGCAAAACAGCTCCATCGCCTTCGTACTGGCCTCGCTGACCGCAGGCGGCGGCATCACCGGCTACGTGCGCACAGGCTCGATCCCCTCCGTGGTGGCCGGCGTCACCGTCGGCAGCCTGTACGCGTTGGGCGGCTACAGGATCCAGTCGCGACAGCCGTACGGCGTCGAGCTGGCCCTGTTGGCCAGCATCGTGCTCGCCGGCAGCAGCATCCCCCGTGCCATCCGCTCCGGCAAGCCCCTCCCCATCGGCCTCAGCCTGCTGGCTACCGTCGGCCTGTACAGCTTTGGTGTCGCGCTGGCGAGCAAGAGCAAGACCGTATGAGATGAGAGCGGAAGTTGGCAAATGGAAGGATTAGAGAGGGGAAATCTGGAACAATGCCCGAGAGGCAAGAGAGAATGAGTGTTTGGCCCAGAGCGAATCGTGTTCCTCTCGCGCTAGGGTTGTATATGCAAGATGATATGTCTATTTCTATGGATGCATGAAGTACCTTTTCCCTCCCAATATTTGTTTTGCCGAGTTGAAACTCCAAGAACACCTCGCTGCGCGATCATGCCAACCCGTGAACCATGAATAAAAAAAGACCCCCCTTATCAATGCCGTTGCAATCTCATGAGCACAGAAAAACCTAGCTCGATCCGTTGGTGACTGGCTTCTTGAGATTGAAAGAGTCGTAGATGGCGTCGCCGAAGCGCTTGATGCCCTCGCGGATCTTGTCGAAGGGAGCAGCGGCGTAGGTAGCACGGAGGGAGAGCTCGGTGACCTCGCTGTCGCGCTCGGCGCGGAACCAGGAGCCCTTCATCAGCAGCGTGCCGTGGCCAATGATGCCGTGGAACAGCTCCTCCTCGATCTCCTCGATCGTCTTGGCTGGGTACGAAGGGTGCTTGGTGTGGTCGATGGTGAACCAGGCGAACATGCCGGCGACCGGTGGCACCCAGCTGACGACCTCCTTGGGTAGGAATTCCTCCGCGGCTGCGAGCAGGACGTCGCGGCGCTGGGTGTACTCCAGCCTGATGTGCACCAACCAGTCCAGGTAGCCGCCGTGGCCCCAGTGCTCGTCCAGCAGCTTGAACAGCATCAGCTGGCTGACACCTGAAGGGCCCTGGGTCGACACGTCGGCGTGGGTGCGGTAGCGGTCCACCAGCTGCTCAGAAGCGGTGATCCAGCCCACTCGCGCGCCGGGCGCGATGACCTTCGAGAACGAGTCCATGCGCATGACACGGCCGTCGACGTCGAGGCTGAGGTACGAAGGCACCAGCGACTTGACGAAGTCGGCGTGCGAAGCTGGTGGTGGGACCTCGGCTGCGTTGGGGCCGGTGTATGGCTGCATCTGCAGGAAGTAGTAAGGCTCGTCCTCGAGGATGATCAGGTCGTGCTTCTGCGCGACGGCGTACACCGCCTTCCTCCTCTCCACGCTCTGGGTCGAGCCGGATGGGTTCTGTCCGGTGGGGACGGTGTACAGCACGAACGGCTTGGGGCCGCCTCTGGCCTTCTCGTCCCAGTTGGTCAGAACCTCTTCGAGGGAGTCCGCACGCAGGCCGTCGGCGTCCATGGCCACGGCAGCAGTCTTGACGCCCATTGGAGCAGCGGTCTCGACGGCAGACGGGAAGGTGAAGTGCTCGCTGAGGATCCAGTCGCCGGGCTTGGTGAACAGGCGCAGGGCCATGTCGAGGGCGGAGGTGGAACCGATGGTCATGGTGCAGTACCAGTCCTTGTAGGGTGGGTTGTGAATCAACTCGGTGTGCTCGACGATCCAGCGCAGTAGCTGAGCCGCGCCGTGGCCCTGTCCGTAGTTGAAGGCGGTCGAGATGTCGAACGCCGAGACGTCCTGCGCCATGTCATGCTTGCCAGCCTTGAGCACTTCTCCACTCTTCCTCGTTTCCTCCTCGGAAAACTTTCCAATCGCTGGCACCTTGAAGTCGAGCTCCTCGAAGGGGAAGTACTCGCTCGATGGCAGACCTCCACCCAGCGAGATCAGGCCGGGAGTCTTGAGGAACCTGGCTGCATTCTTCAAACTGGATCCAGACCTGTTCAGCGCCTCGGCGGTCAGGCGGTGGTCCCAACGCTTGGCCTTGGGCTTGTGCGTATGCTGAGTCCTTCCCTTGAATGCTTCTACGTCGGCCGGTGCCGCAATTCCAGCTACCAATTTTCCATTCGCCGCCCTACGCTTTGCGATGCTCTCGATCGTCAATGCCGGTGGGATGGTGAAGGTCGAAGTGTCTGTCTCAGGCAGCACTTGGAGATTTGCGTGTGGTGCCATGGTGGGGACTTTCTCTCGCTTGAGATCTGTCGTCTCAGAATCGAACTCCCTAATGTATCAATTCTCCAGAAACAATAAAGGGCACCAGAGTCCTGTTTGGTTGATTGTCCAATGTGGAGGGGGAAGTCCAGAGAGGCGGGATCGGTCACGAGTGGGTTTATATATACATAATTAAAATAACCCCAAACAAGCGAGCTTATTTTTTTTCCTCGTCCCTTTCCTTTCCTGCTGCAGGGGATAGGCAAAGGAGTGGAGGTGTTGATTGGCGGTAGAGCATGTCATATGTAGGGCGGCACCGAAAATCGACCGCTATCGTAGTTGGCATTGCGTAGGAGGACGGCTGGGCCGGCTTGAAGCGGCATATCGCGGCTTATCGGCCTATCTAATCCAGCCAGCCCCATCAATCCTTCAAAGACAGTCATCAGTCAGTCAACGTCAAAGCAAAATCAACGGGGCCAGATGATAAATTTTTGATTTGAGAGCCAAACGAAAAGTTGCCCGCTCGAATTTTACCCCTCCACTGGTCATGCTCTCGAGTCCGTCGCCGCTGGCCCCTCTATCTTTCAAATGGTTTAGCAGGAGACAATCACCTACCCAGCTGGGTAAGGAGCAGTTTGTCGATTGACTTGCGGGTGTGTTGTGATTACACATAGAATCCCCATGGAAGCTTGAGCGAACGTGGCCAAGTCGGCCGTTGGCTTCTCAACAGATGCAGAATGTTCTACGGTGGTGGAGCTTGGTGATGTCGATTTTATTGCAACGACAGCTGTTTCGTGGTCAGTTCATTCAGGTCGATGTTCAAACGATGGGGATTCGCCATTCGTGTCACTTTACCAGTTAGTCTGTCGGTTACTGTTCTCATACCATGCATGGTTAAAGCTGTCTTCGGATTAAATCTTGGGGGATAATCGTCCATGCTCAGCGAGTTGCAATTGCATCTGCCTCTGAACTTACACCAGCAACGTTATCCGTCCGTTCATCCGTACACGCGGCCGAGGGCCGCCCCAGATGAATGAAAAAAGAGTGGATATACGCCGCTTGCACCTCTGCAACATCGCTAAACCAAGCGCGTAACCGAACCTCGGTGGTTCGGTGGCGTTATTCGCCTGCAGATGCCGAATTCGAAAGGATCATGAAGCTGTCGGGTGGCTCAAAGTTAACATCTCGTGTCTCTTTCAACATCAATAGTGATCGGCTGCTTTTCCATGATGTGCTTTGGTGTGATGAAGGTGTAACGTTTACCTCACCAGCCTTACCATCTCACGATGTGGCTGGTTGATAACCAAGATATACGGCTTTTGCGGCTTTGGTGTCACCCTCATCTCGTTGTACACATTAACGCTAATCAAAGGATTTTGAAGCTGCATTGTGGTATAACGGCATAGCAACATCAAGCGTGCTCTGGACGAGTCGTAGCGGATGTCGACCGTGTCGCGACGATAGATCAAGATAGTTCAGCTCATGCGATCATTTCAGATGACGGGATATCGCAATTGGTCAGGTTCGAGATGATGAACTGTCCTCATGTGTCTCATCAGGTTATCTTTTCGAGTAAAGCCTTCAATGCCATACCTGCAGCCCGAGATCCAACACTTGAAGCAGCGGAGATGACTATGCATCGTGTTGAAATGTCGACGCATGTCTTTCGGGTACTGGAAGTGCCTCGAGCAAGCCGGGCAGATGCGCGTCCGCACACCGGTCACCGTCGTTGTTGCGTTGCTGCGGATCGATCACGTTAGCCTATCGCTTTTCATTGCATCTGCTGGTGAACTGGCCGACCTTGATGAAGCCTCTGGCTGCGCATTAGGAGGGGCAACAGTTGATCTATGGAGATCACGTTCTTCCCTCTGTGGCGGCGTTGATGGTGCGGCATTGGTACTGGCAGCGGCTGGTATCCTATCCTGTGGCATGTTCATGGGATAATGAGGGTGAGACGAGACAGACGACCTGGGATCCAAATGTGGGAATCCAAAGTGGTTTGCTCCTGAGACAAAGCTTCCTTGGGTGCTGTAATCAACCTGACCAGTTTGGAACGCAACTGACTCGGGACCGTATCCACCGGTATAGGGAACGGCAGGCCTGGGGATCCTATCCATGGGTTCAGGACGACGTGGCCGGAGTTGTGGTTGTGGTTGTGGGAACCTTTCACTATAGAGTTGGGTGAAGTGAGCTCTAGGGGATGATGGAAGCACATCCCCATCATCGATCCTGAAAGGGTCGTAGACTTGCGTTGCTGAATAGTCCGAGTCCAAGGTGGTATCCGGCTGTGAGGTGTAGGAGCTAGAGTCAAGATCAACACGCAAGCTACGAAACGGTGACATACTTCCTGGTAGGTTCCAAGTCACGTTGTGGTCGTTCGGCTGTTCAACACCTGCCGCTGGGCGGAAGAAAGAGAGAATAATCAGCATGTCTGCGATCGTGATCGGGGAGAGGGGTCCGTTGAGGGGGGAGATGTCGTCTGAAATGTTGCAGAGGTCCATGGCTCGTTCCATTTCACCTCTGGAAATGGGTATTGCGTGACGGTCGCCAACAGGATGGGTATCGATGCGTCTGGTGGGGACGGAAGATGCATGCATCATCATGATCGACTTCACAGTCGCTCTCTCATCGAATTCTCGAAATCGGTGAAAAGAGAGCCCACAAAGCAAATGCAGTCTTCAAATCCCTCTCTTCACTGGACACACAGGCGGTTTCAAGGAGGGAGGCGGATCTGCAAAAGCGTCAACAGGCGTACATACCTGAAGGGCCTGAATCCCACACGTCCAACGTCCAGGCTGGGTCCAGTTGACCATGGCGCCGTCCCAATATGGCAGCAGTCTGTCCGGCAATGGGAAGGCCACGGTTCGAAGCAGACTGCCCTGGCATTGACACTGGCATTGGCATTGGCATTGGCACTGGCGCCCGCGCTGGCACGTGGAGCCACATCCTTGGATCTCGAAAGCTAGGCGCTGACGACGATCCGTCGACTGAAGAGACCATAAGTGGTGGCTGAGGGTATTCCTGACCGGGCTGGCCGTCATCCGTCAGGGGATTGGAGTCCATTGGTACCAGGTTTCCTGGCTGCTGGGTATTGACGGACACCAAATGCCTGCTCGGTTGCGGTCTTCCCTCGCCGGTCGGACGATGGATGGTCCCCATGGGCGTGGATGTGAGAGGCAAGTGTGTAAAATTGATGAGATATCTTACCCTTCTCCCGATCGCTGAGGATCTCTACTGCGCCCAGTTATCTCTGGCGAATCTGTAGGTTGGCCATCCGGATGATCCTTCACCTTCGGTCGATTTCTGGGCTGCGTCGCGGTGATACTACTCCTGGTCCCATCTACGGCATTGAAAATCCAATGGTATGGTATGGTTGGGTTTCCTGGCCGATGATATCCGGGCTGGTCCTGGGTATGGTGGTGAGATATGGTATGTTTCCTCTGGGCTGTATGGTGGAATCTCCTCTTGGCCGTAGGTCTGCACCGGATACCTGTCGTTTGGTGTTTGATATCCGTGGCAATCCAATATGGAGAAGGTCCTGGCCAAGTAATGAGTATAGAAGATGGACGATCCTCTCAAATGAGCATCTCCCGATACAATTCAACACAAATATATAGGTCGTCCATACAAACCCTGAAGTACTGATCAAGACTCTGAAAAAGTTCCACGAGGAGAAGAGGAAGCAAAAGAAAAACGAGAATGAAGGAGAGCCTATGATGAGACCGATCGATTCTTATACAAGAGACACCTACACAAACTCACCTACCATCTACACACGACATCGTTTGAGATCACAGACCACAAAAATTCGTAGATCTGCCACCCATCTTCCCAGACGAGTCATGAGGTGGTGTGTATGTGCGTATTTTGGTATGTGGTATCAGCGCTCGGCATTCAGCACTTACCGGCAAGATGAAGCAATAGGCACCGGGGGGGCCATCGAATCGTCAACCAGGACAGACGACTAGGGTGTCACAAACGACGTAGAAGGCAGACTGAGAATCGAACGCCTTGTCGGAAATCCTGTAGTGCAATCCCTGTAGAGCAAGCCTGTAGGTTCATCCTGCTGCGAAACCCTCACAGGACCCTGCGTCGCAGCACCCTGCAAGCCCGTACATGGCAGAATAGGATGGAAGTTACTATCGAAATGATGTGACAAGGGGGAGGATGAGGGAAAAGCAACCAAGTAAGCGCCCCCAGTGGTGAAAAGTGATTGGCGAGAACCCAAGCTGGCTGCAATTGAGGCCGGCTACGAGTGGGGAGGGCGGGCGTGGACAAGGTGTCAAGAGGGATCGAGCAATCAGATTCTGATCCTCGACCACACACGGCAGCCAAAGTCCACCCGTCCACCGTCCGCTATCATGGGTAATGTCTCTCATTGGGCGACAGCGATTCATTGATGCCCAAAAGAGCTTGGAAAAAGGGGGGGCAAATGTGTGAGAAAGAATTGTCAATCTCCCATCGCACCAGAAAGGGCTGTGAGGTGAGGCCTGGAGGTCCGAATAGACGATGGCCGCTCAGCCTGGCAGGTTGGGCAGCAAAGGCAAAGGTCGACTGGGGCGGAGAATGGCGCATAGTCTGTAGGTGGCATTGTCGCGCCGATCTTTCTCGAAGAGGTGCAAAGCCAGAAGAAAGGGATTGTTCAATATCGTGTGGTGATGAGCGACAGTTTGGCAGGATGGAAAACGTTTCACGCGCATTGGTCGCCGGGGGGAGTCTCCGTTCGCAGGTCGCTGGCCCCCCCCCCCCCCTCCCCGGTCCCATCAATCAGCCAGTCAGCCACCCGTCGTGTTGATGCCCAGTGTGCAGCCCTGTCGCATCACGATACAATGCGATGCGATACGATACCGTGTATACAGCTGGCAGTTGCGTTGTGCTGTAGGTGTATGACCTAGCATTCGCGTACACTGAACATGGCGACTTTCTCGCTAGCGACTACTGCAAAGCCTTGTCGCTCGGTAATCAGTCAGGGACGTACAGCATACATAGAAGAGAGCAGGAAGAAAACATCCACTGCAGTGAAGTGCCGTGCCGTGCCGTGCAGTACAGAACAGCGCAGTGCAGTGCAGTGCAGCGCAGTGCAGCGCAGCATGCGAACGGGTCCACCTCATCTTCACATGGGGGGGGCCTTTCTTCCGTACCACAATGTGGCGCGCGCCATCCACCGTTCTACAAGCATCCACATGAAGCATACGCAAGACCGTCCTGGTCATCTGAAGACGTCAAACCTCGGCAGTCATATCGACAGGGGCACAGGAGGAAATAGGGCTGGTATCTATGATGTAGGAGGAGGTAGGTACTTTTTGACTGCAGTGAGGATAGGTCGGTCACTGGGATTGAGGGGAGTGAAATAGGCAAGAAGCGTCGAACATCTCTCGAGATCTCGTCTATCCATATTTTATGTGTGACCAAGACTTGATGGGAGTTGGATGTGTGTTGTGCACTGGTGAATGATGAGTAAGGTTTTAGATACTAGCTCTTGAATTTTAGATGGCAAAGTGAGTACCTATATTTAACTACCTAGACATCTAGGTGAATTGGATAGAAGGAATGAAATCGCGTTTGTCAGAGAATTAGGACTTGGCCATTACGCTTTCTGTGACTCTCGTACACCGTATAGCTGGAATAGATTCTCTGCTTCGACACTCGAGCAGGGCTGAAAGGAAATATGGAAAGGGGGGGAAAAGCTCGCTGATGAACAGGAAAGCAAAGAGAAAAACAGGAGTGGTATCATCTCGAATGGGCAAAATAAGATAAGATAGAAAAAAGCAGAGCTGTCTTGTCCCGAGGATATAACAGGCGGACAGCCGAAAAGCGGTTGAAACAAAGCTTGTGGTGGTAGTGGTATCGACGCAAAGAGACAGAGATTGGTTTGAATCTAGGTAGGTAAGGGGATTTCGGGGGGAACTCATGACGACGGAACCTCATCATGTTCGGACTGGAGGTAGAACGCCACCGCCAGTGGCATTGCCAGTGAGTTCGGCAACACGGGCTTTGATCCTGGCGACACGCGACTCAATTGTCTCTTCGCCGCTGGTCTCACCTTCATCGATACTGTCCTGCGTCGGCCTAGAGAAGGCGCTCTGCTCCTCGCTGGCGCGGTGACGGTTCTGAGCGTTCTGTCGAATCTGTGCCCATCGATCCTGCTCGCGCGCGACCGAGGTAGGCCCATCGAAGGAGGCCTCGGATTGGGCGTCAGTGTTGTCGACAGGGTTGTCGAGCTGCTCCATGGGAGTGGCGAATTTCTCCTCTGGAGCAGCGGCGACGATGGAGGGGGATTGCTCTGGGTGGACAATTTCGGCTCCAGCGGTGGCTTGCTCGGCCTCGTCGTCGCTGTTTTCAGCTGAGACTGGCATGGCTGAAGGCATATCTTCTATTGGTCCCTGGTCGAAATTGGAGAAATGGCTATCGACATCAGGCTGTACCAATGGCTCTGCGCCGTCGAGAATGGGGTCAGAGGGCATAGTTGGCTCTGCAGTCTGCTGTGTGGATGGAGTGTCCTTTTCTGGGATTTCGGCTGGTGTGGCAGGAGATGCATTGGTAGCACTGGTGGCGGCAGCAACGGCGGCATCAGCAGGAGCAGGAGCAGCAGCAGCAGGAGCAGCGGTATTGGTCTTCTTGCTGCGCATAAATGACAAGCGACGTCCAACCTCGCTGTTAGGAGCAACGAGACCGTTAGTCTGCATACCCGAGAAATCGAATGAGTCACGGTTGGATGGCTCCCACTTCTTGCCAAAAAGCTTCTTCAATCCAGCGTTGGTTGGCTGCTTCTTGAGCGTTGGAGGTACGTAGCTCTTCTGTGACTCTGGTGATCCTTGAAGAGCAGCCTGTGCTGCAAGCACCGCCGGTGATCTATTTGTGGTGGGTGACTGGGGCTTTACCTGCTCTTCAGCAATCTGTTTTCGCAGCGCAGGATGTTCCTGAACGAGACCATTCTTTACCGGTAGAGGTTTCCGTCCCACCTTCGAAGATGGTGATAGACCCATCTCCTTGGCAGTGGCATCTGATACCTCACTTGACACCGTGGCCGGCGTTTTGGTGGGTAGTTCCTTTGATTGCGAGGGCGAGGCCATGGGTGAAGCCAGACCGTTGGTTGTAGTGACCGGATCGGTAGTAGAAGGCGCTTTCGGCTCGTCCTTTGCTGGGACAGCTGGCATATCTAGAGTTGAGCTGGAACGAGACAATCTTGCACTGTCTACAGCAGGTGGTGCTTTCAGACTGGCACTGCTGGTGGCGCCAATGTTCTGTGATGATGCTTGTCTGGCTAGGTCTTCACTCGAGTCGCCCTTGCCGGCGAAGTTATCACCGAGGTAGGCAGCTCGGATGGCTTTCTTATCATAAGACTTGGCCCACTGCATTGCCGGTCCAGCCTCACTCTGGAGACCAAGTGTAAGGACACTGTGAGTCTTTGCGGATTGCTCCTCTTCAGCTCTACCACGTCGACTGTTCACGTCTTCTGGTTTGCTGTTGGCCTTCTCTGCCAGAGCCTTTGCCGCTGCTCTGATTTTAGCTTGTTGGTCAGGACCAATGCTGGTCGTTCTAGTAATTTCGGACGTGGTCTTTACCAGCGCATCGTTGATAGGCTGAGGGGACTTCTTCCCAGTATTTTTACGTCCAATTCTGGTCTTGCTAGTGAAACGACTAAGCCTACTTTTCTTTTCAACCAACACAGCGCCTTCAGTTGGATCAGGAGAAGCACCCTTGACTTGCTCCTCCATGATCAACCAGGACCCATTCATGATATTGGTTTCAATGACTGCGCATCGACCGAAAACGGACTTTCGTAGATTTGGCTCTTCTCTGGCCAAACTTGTCATCCAAACCCACCAGAATGCATCATCGAGCTCTACATTTGTAATGGCGGCAAGCTCACCAGGAGCAACGTCGTCGGTATTTGTCGTCGGTGTAATGACACGGTGCCCACCGAGAGGAGGAAGAACCTGCTCAGGTGGGAACAAAAGTGTGTCAGCTTTTGGCCCTTCATCCTCAGCAAAGCCAGAGCTCATGAAATCGGCCCATGAGGGTGTGGTCGGTCTACCCATATCAGCATTTCCCGATCTCGGTACAGAGCTAAGGCGCGGTGTTGGTGAACCCGGTGAACCGATTGGTGATTGTGGTGAGGTAGCGTCTGTCAATTCAGAAAAGCCAAGGCTCTGGAAACTGGACCATGACTCTTCGGGCTGGATGATGTGACCGCCACTCATTGGACGTTTGACACCTGCAATATTCGAAGAAGCGATCGCATTGAGGACTCTCTTGCATTCCTCGGTGAGAGCATTGAGAGGGTCTTCGAATTCTTGATATTTGTGAAGGACTTTGTCAGTAGAGCGGTATTCGAAATGAGCACCCCTTCTAAGTAGGGCAAAAGGAGTAGGTGAGACGGCATTAACGAGCATTACGACTCGTGGTGTAGATCGTTGCAAGAGTGTTGGCGCTTCAGGTGGATACTCAGTCTGAGCAAGCAGTGCCTGTAAAGATCTGGGAATTCGCTCGATCAAGCTGAGTGAAGGGTTGGCCTCAGGGGATAATGTTCGTAGATAGGCGAAGAACAAATGGCTGGTTGCATCTGCAGCTTTAGACCATGATTGGTAGCCTCCCTCGAAGCCATTGCCATTGTCGGAATGTTCGAAAGCCCACCATCCTGCTAGCCGGGAGAGTTTGCGACCACCGAGACCGTTCGTCTTGCCATGCGCAGCTACAGCCGCCAGAAGCTCGAAGAAGTCGAAGATGATGTTACGTCTTATGGCGGATTCGACACCGATTGGAATGAAGGCGTCGAATGCGTTCCGAGCCAAGTGGGATTCGCGCTCACCGATTGCGAAACCTTCGTAGACAGGCCAGGAAACAACACCACCGGGTATCCTGCTCCAACACCATTTCATAATGCAGCATAGAACAAGCGGATCGGTCAATCGCAACTCTTTCTTGAGGCCTTGGCCACGGTAGCGAGGCGAGCCGTTCATGTTCTCCTTGAAGTAGTTTGCGATGAAGGTTTGAACACCACTGGTATCTGAATCCGGTCTGAAAGGTAAGAGTAAGAACGGAGTGTCGAGAGCTTCCGCTCTCGACTTCATCTCCACAGTGCAGGCATGTATCAGTTCCTCAACCTCGTCCAGAAACACCGTTTCACTACTCCATTGCGTGTCGTATCTCCTCCTCGGTGGTGCTACAGGGGCAGTATCCTCCAGAGCCTTCTTGCCATGGCTGCCCTTTGGCTTAAGCTTCGAAAAGAAAGGCATTCTGCATCCAGACTTGGTTGCGATTGCAGGTGCCAGGTTGATATATATCGGATTGCACCAGCTCGAAAGCTCAGATGCGATATTGGTGAGGAAGTGCTGCGACGCAAGATGAAAGGAATCGATGAACTCAGGCCTGTAGTCGATTTTGAGCGATCAGCGATTTCCAGTGATTAGCACCAGAAAGGTATACTGCAGGATATGTTATTAGGCAAGCTTGGAGGTATAGTCCAGCTCAGCAGTTGATTGGACCCGGGCTTGCCACCCAGCTCTTCCACAGCGGTAAGGAAATGTCAAGGTCTAAGGGTCTCGAAGGAGAATCTCAAGGGTATGGAGGGAAAGGAGATGAAGGAGAGGATGGGATATTATTAGGTATGTAACCCTGAAAGTGGGTAGGTGTGTGGGAGATGTGCGTGCGATCCCGGACAGACAGGCAGAGACGAGCACACAGAGGTCGTTGGATGTCTCAGAGAAGAGCGCACTGCGCCAGAAGAAGAAGATTAAGAGAGCGGAAGATACGCAAAGGCGCAGAAAGGGTCGAAAATAGCGGGAAGAAGTAGGTCGCAGGAGAGGGGGAAAAAAAAACAAGAATTTAAAAAGGAGTTTGTGAAGAGTTAAGAGGACGGTGAATGGTGTATAGTGGATGGTGGACGGTGGATGGTGTTGTCTTCCCGTCTGGTCTCGTCTCGTCTTCCACTTACCAGCGAGCGACTATGCATCCTCTAGGGCTCGTCTACATACAGTACCACCACTCGCATCCATCCCATTTGCTACTTGTCTTCCGCCTCACCTACGACTAAATACCATCAACACACAGGCTCAACTGCCGATCCAGTCCAACAAGTCTAGACCAGCCAAGAAGACGAGTCAAACAGCAGGCAAGGCTGGCTGGATGCACTGTAAACAACGACACTACAGGATCGTCAACAGGACCCTTAGGTTTCGTTCGAACGCGGTAACGGGGGGGTTCAGATCCAGAAAGAAACAGGATGCAGGTTCAGGGGCAAAGGGTAGTTGAAGTGGGCACGGATCATTGGCCATCCATCATCTAATCTCCTTTTTTATATCTTGTTCATTATGAAACTACACCAAATGGTCGTAGTGGCTGATAATGATGATCGGCAATGCGCCTTTACCCGAAGCCCCCGCCGATAGAATATGACATGGGTGCATGCGCCGTACCCAGTATGCTCTTTGGGGGGGATACATGCATCCCTGCTGCTGGCTCGACATGGATCAAGCCCTGATATGAGGGAGATTACCTACATAAGGTATATATATACATATCCAATTTGCACGTCTCGCAGTGCAGTAGCGAATGGATATCACTTTGAATCGGTGTCAAACCAAGATACCGTTACACAAAGTAGAGTTAGAATGTGCCATCACTGCGACTACGACTACAATGGCTCCTGCAACACTCCTCAACAGGCTCCTGAATGGTATTACATCGAACCACGGCTCGATCTGTCCAATATGTTGGATTCCGAGATTTCATATCCTATTTCCAGCCGACCATCCCTCCCCTCCCCACACCCTCTCACCCAATGTTTGAGAAATGGGTTGAGAACTTGTGTGGGCGAAGGCAATACGTAGGTATCAGAATGTCCAACCCTCCTTCCATTATGCTTGACTATCTGTCACAAAAAAGAAGCAGGCCATAAGCGAGATGTGATAAATCATCAGCTCCACCGTGCACAGCAAACCATATTACCTCACCATGCGGCCTGCACGTGGAGCCATTGGCTCGCACAGTAAGGGAATTGGTGGGTGTGGAGGGTAGATTGCTGCATGTGTACATGAATGAGACGCTGTATGCCTGTCGGCCATTGATGGTGCTAATGCATTACTCCTGCATTGCTGTTGAAGCATACAGTACCGTATCGATTCTCATCTTCGCCGATCCTTTTGCAATGTTGCAATGTTTGATGCGGTGTTGGTTGTGTAGCATTCCACGGTCGGCAACGTGGGATTTCTTTTTCGGGTCATTCGTGGTGTCTATATGTGGAAATTGACTATATATATACTGTTACTGGAATAGCTGTCTGGATACCGTGATGATTTTGAGCGTACCCTCAAACAAAACAGTGCCAGACAATGTCTTTTTTCCACCAGATTGGCCAACTAACATGATGGAGAATAACATCAACATGAACGAGGCGGAAGTGTTCATTCAGTATGCAGCCAGCATTTCCGCCAATCTTCGTGCTTCTAACTCTGTATGTGAAAACAAGTCTCTACCTGTGGTCAGGCGACGTTGATGCGCTTTTGTGGAAGTGAGATCGAGTGAACATCCTGTCCAATGCGTATCTTCAACATATCAAACGCCACCTCGATACGCTCATTGCCGAGCTGCGGTGGCAGGATGGGTGGTAGGCGTCGCGAGTCGTGAGATGGAAGTGACCATGCAAGGCTGATGTGGAACTGTTTCGGTACAGCAGAAGCCTTACTTTTCCCTTTGACACCATTGCTTGCTTCCACGAGCTCCGGACTGGATGCATGGCTGGTCGATGGGTTCACATACAGCCGAGGTTGACCGAACTCGGCAGCCACGGCGTTACATACTTCCAAGAGGCTGTCCAGCTCGGTATCGACGCCGACAGCAGCGCCCGTCCGCACCACAAGAAACCAACGGGTGTTGCTCTCGTTCGGATGCCAGGCCAGATCTCCAATCTCTACAGAAAACGCAGTGATTGCCGCACGGGCGACCTCGCGTCGCAAAGCCGACAGGAAGGGCTCACGCCTGTCGGTCTGCAGCACCAGGGGACGAGATAGAGAGACGTGCAATGGCAAGCGCACGCCGAGCTCGTTCTCCAACAGACTGACCACGGCAGTACTGGGGTCTCGGCTACCAGGCGTAGCAGGCGGTCTTGCATTATCAACAATAGCCGACAAAAGTGCAGATTGCTTCGGGCTCGGCCACCCTCCGCGTGTCTGTCAGATCTGGGTGTTTTGCAACTGACGACGACTTACCTGTGAGTGGGTCTGGGGACTTACAATCTAAGTAGACGTGCGTGGGCCAGTTGCCCTCCACATGAGGTGTCACGCGAGTCCGGCCATGGTGCAGGCTTGGATCGTCCTGTGTACTCGTACGCACTGTGGATGAGTACAAATCCTGGAAGCCGGAAGGCAGTGGTGGTAGTGTGGCTGGTTTATCGTCTTTGACATTCTCCACTTTGCGCTTCTTTGCCGCGTGCTGGCTTGCACTCTCGTCTTCACTCTGGTCTGATTCAGAGCTTTCATAGTCCACCAGTGTCATGACCACGGTCGAGGCTTGAGACGGTGAGAGTCAGTGATCGGTTAGAAGTTGGGAACTATGTAAGCCTGGATGGATGCGGTTGGTTGTCAGGGTACAGTCTAGTTTGGATTAAGGTTGACATGTGATGAGTGGGTGATCGCGGTGGCGCCAGCAAGACCACAGGTGAATCTCGACTGGCTGTGTTTCTCCTCGCATTTAAGCGTGCTAAAGTTGAGACGGGGTTGAGGAGTGATCGATTGAATTGTGAATCGACTATGCCACTGACGACGTCCGCTAGCTCCCGCAGCTTTCCAGCCAATGAGAAGCTTGGGATATAGTCTGTTGAGACATCACTCTATTTTTACACTGCAGAAATCGTAACTACAACGTGATTTAATTGATTCATCATGCGAGGACCGGAACAACTAGGTATCTTCATACGCTGCTCATACTGCTCTGGATCAAAAGCAATTCGATGTCGACAGAGTGAGGTGTGAAATTGGTAGAGGTATCCACACTCATCCGAACCAGAGTCGCTGACGTAGATACAGAGGCTGAATCGTTAAGCGGGGTGGTGCATTGGGCAAATGAAATCATCGTCATCATCATCGGCGTCGTCATGCTGTCCGCGTCTTTCAAGGTTGTGTGTCTGTGCCATGAACCATCCACCTCTGCGAGACAGTGTTGTAAGTGTGGGAGGATCCATCAATCAATGCGTAGGGTACTTCCCCTTGTCGCTGTCGTAAGTCGCTGGAGGTACTGTACAATCCAAGACAATCAGTAGGTAGCTAGCTCAGGTCCTGCTTAAGGTTGGTGACTTCCTCTCTGCTCCGTCTTCTCTCTCTCTTCTCTCTCTCTTCCTTTTGCATTTTTCTCTTATCTCAACCAATCTCCCTTCATTGCCTACCGAGTCTCTGTCTACGATTTGTCTACGACACAGGTTCTACGACCATGGCGCAACCAGTGTCTTCGAAAGAGGTAAGCCAATCATCTCCAAGCAGCCGAATCGATGTCGGTACCTGGCCAGCTAATCCTCGCACAGGCGAACTCCATCCTCATCGACCCCTTCAACGAGCCAGAGCCATCGGCAGAGACGGGTCTCAACGCGCATTTCGGCAGTACCATGGCTGGAACAAACCTCAACAGCAGCTCCTCGTCGCCTGGTAGGAGCAATCTGGCTTCCAACAACCCTTACAGCAAGATTCAGAACCGGGCGGATCCGGCAACTACCACCCCTCCCCGTAACAAGGCCAACGTGGAGACGCACCAGCGCAACGTCTCCACCAGCAGCCGACACAGCAACCACGGCTCTCCTCGTGCCAGTGCCGAGGGTTTCCCAGCATATCGCGCAGAGGCATTCGGCGACTTCAAGTCCTCGCCCCAGCACCGCCGTTCAGGTTCGCGCAGCTCTCGCAACGGCACACCACCTACTTATGATGAAGTCATCGGCACTGGTGGCGCCCGGGCTCGGAGAACCTCTAGTCTGACTGCGCGCTTTCCCGGCGACAAATCGCACGAGCCGCTCAACATCATCCGCCGCGAGAGTGTCAAAGCCGATCGCTCTCCTCACCTGAAGAAGCGTCACCTTCCCGGTCCCGACACGATCGATCGTCTTGACCAGGCCCCTAGCCGCGTTTACCACCATGACGGCCCCTTCGATGCAGCCCTGCTTGCGAGGAACAGCAGTTTCGAGAGCGCACCTATCTCAGCCCTGGAAGAATCTAACCGTGAGGCGCTCAAGGCTACCCCAGCCGAGCGCGTCCAGGACAGTATAGACAAGCATGTGCCACTTGATGGCGTCGCCGCTGTCCCACCAGGCGTTCCAGATAGACTCGGCAGGGTATACGATTACGAGGAGGGAACAGATATGGTGCGCGAGGGTACATCAGATGCTGGATACAAGCGATGGGCCGACAAGGTATGAAGATGATACAGCTCTAGTCCTGGAGTGTTTTGGTCAGCGCTAACTCTATGCTATAGGAGTACGATCCGGACGATCTCAAGGGCAAGGGTGAACCCGGCTTTTCCCTCGACCGAGCCTTACGTGCCCATACGATCGATGACAAAGGCGGCATTGAGATGCAAGACCGTGCTGGATCTAAACACGACTACCGCAAGGCTGAGCAGAAGGGTCTATTGGATAGCCGTGACCCGGTTGAGATCGCGGGCGGCGAGGACAAATATGCGGACCTGCAGCGTTCCAATGACAACGATCTCGACAGGAGCAGTATGCCCAGGAGAAGCGGCAGTTTGAGGCAAGGCGTCGAGGGTCTGAAGAAGAGAGTGGGCAACGTCGTCCACAGGAGACACGAAAGCAAGGACTCTTCATAGATCTCGCGACATCTAATATGTTTTTTCACGTTCACGAATGAACACGGCTCGGAAAGGGATTGTAACGAGTTTAATCGAGCTGTGCAGTTTGTAATTCATACATACAGTGAGCAGCCGCTCTTAGGAGGGTGCATAATAGAAAGCAACATTTCATACCTTCACCCGGATGTTTCGTCTAGCCCACGTCAAGACGATACCGTAAACAACAATGGAAGTGTTTGTCCCTCGCCAGAAGTTATGACTACGTCCCCAACCATAACTGGCCACGAATTGGAGTGGACAAGGAGTGATAATTAACGGATCCGGGCTGGAACACGGCATGAAGGGACAGACGGTATGAATTGTGGTTGAATGTCTGCTGGTGTTTTGTTGTCCAGCGAGGACGACGGGACGTGCCGTCCAACCTCACCACAAAGATTGGCCGTGTTTACAACACAAACATGCTCCGTCTTTAAGTCTACACGAGTCTATAACGAAAGAAGCAAAGATACATTCTGACTAAACTGCATACTTACCTAACTGTGTGGACCATCATCATCATCATCATCAATCTTCTCGACCTCATCACGCCTGTGCTACCTACGTGTTGCATCCGCCATACAGCACCTATGACACCATTCCGGTAAGCCCTTGCATATCAACGGCGGAAGGATGGGGAGGGAGGGGAAAGGACTAGGGCAAGACAAGGCTAGGCAAGGCAGGACGAAGCGAAGCGAAGCGGGAGGCGGATATGCCCTGCATCGAACGCATCGGCGAGAAGCGCAAGAAGGTTGGAAGGGTCTGTCTCTGGCCAGCTTGGGCTAAGGAAAAGGAGTCGAGCGGATGGAACGAAGCTAAAAGCATCGAAATCCAATTGGATCACGATCACGGGCAGCGACTGAACGATCGATGGGGCTTCCACCTTCGATCCATGCGGCGGCCGTTCGACTCTGAATTACAAGTGGGTGGGTTCTGTTTTGTTTCTGATGCTTCTTTCAACCTTGACTGCACACGTGCAATTTCAAATCGAGTCCATAGGGTAGGAAGAGTCGGAAAGAACAGCCTTCGAGTCTATTTAGAGCGGCGCATTTTGACTGGTTCTGCTTTTAATGTCATGTCACGCAAATGTAATATATGTCATTGTGCTTGTCATACAGTACTGTGCTGTACTGTACCGTGTATATAAAACTCTCGCTCGCTTTGACACCCCTGAATGAGAGACGTGTCGAGGTCGTGACTCTACATCTGGTGGGCATTCGTGATCGTGAGTAGGCGTAGTAGATTGTAGCAGTGCATTAGTGATGAGAGTCAAGAATCGAAAGAATTGATTGACGTATTCAGGGGTGAAGGGCAAGGATGAGTACATAGTTAAATAATAACAATAATAAATAAAAGGGCACCTAGGCCTAGGTAAGGGAAAGCGAGGGTAAGGGTAAGAGTCGGGGTAAGGCAGGGGTCAACAAGTCCTCGGCTTGTCTCGTCGTTGGTTGTCGTCTCATGTCGCCGTCGCCATCGCCTCAAGATCGTTCGTTGCCATTGTCCTTGTCCTCGTTTCCCCTTCTTCTCCCTCTTCAAATTTCTCGTTCTTCAGTTTCCCCCGTTTTGCCACACCATTTGACGGCTTCAGCGCTCGTCGTCCACTCCTTCACCACCCCCCATCTTTATCTTTCTTCCCGTGTCTGGCACTGCTCCTCGCCCAACCAGGTCCCGTCCTGCTTAAATAATACGAGCTTGAGGCCCGTACAGTAGCGCATACCAAGCATAATTCTATAATTATCGTCACAAACGAACTCATTCGCCACAAAGAAACCTCGACCTGTTTGCCTTGTTGGCGCCCCAGTCAGACAGGCCCAGACCCGTTCAACATCGAATCCAGACTCTCCCAGTCGTAACACGACTTCGAACCGGAAATCGATTTGATGGAAGCCTGAGGACCGCCGTCCTCCCCAACAACCAACAATGCCTCCCAAGAAACCTCCTGGCACCCTCGACTTGAGTCGCGAGCGCGAACGCCTCGATATGCAGCCTCCACGCTTTCCCTTCTCCAGAGACCTTCCGTCGCCTCGCACCGGCGAGGTGCCCCCGGCTCTATCGCCCTTGGATGCTTTCGCGCAGCACTCGCGAATGCTGGCGGCCAAGTTCGAAGCCGAGGCGCAAAAGGGGCGACGGATCAGCAGGTTACAACCGGACATTGTATCGAGGGAACTGGCCAACAGACCTGGATATTTCAGATCTACGAGCGCAGGCAGCCAGGAGAACGATTTACCGGATGTTCAGGAGGAAGAAACGTCTGGAACCCGTGGCGAACTGACCGGGACTCCTTGGAATGCAAGACCAATCAGTCATTATCCGAGACTCAGCAACGGCACGATCGAGGGCGCACCACCCTTGCCAACTCCCTACTTCGATGCTGCCGAGCATCAACTTCACCAGCAGCAAGAACAACAGCCACATGGAGAAACAAAACAGCCAGCGCATCATGGAGATTACTTCGGCATTCCTCGAGCTTCGTCCCCAGATCAATTGGACCCGAGATTCAATGTAGAAGCGCCCTCTCCGTTATTGCCTAGCCTGACCAACAGCATCGATTCTTTTCAGTCCCGCTATTCTTCGCACCCACGCACCTGGACAAATGGCTCGGCCAAGTCACAACGCTCTGACGGCGCTGGGCTTGCGCCTCCAAAATCCCCAGCACATCCTCGATCGCCACGAAGCATACAGAGTATTCGTTCCGTCCCTTCAAATAGCGGTGATGATGAGGAAAACGCTCCTACGCCGTCAGTAAACTCTCTTGGCCAAGCACGCAAGTTCTCGGCTGGGAGTGCCAGCGGCGGCATGTCACGTCCTCATTCTCCAGCCTCGCCATGGGTACAGCCAATGGATAGATCGCCCTCTGTTGCCTCGAACTCGTCAATGACCGCATCACAACCCTTACCAAGGCCACAATTCAATTTCTCCCGACCGCTTAGTTCATTCGGTCAGCGACCAAGTATCGAAACTAGATCTTCTTACGATACAAGACCTTCGTTTGACAGCCGTACCTCACTGGACAATAGACCTTCATTCGAAAGACATCCCACTAGAGATAAGCTTTACAGACAGCCTTCTGCTGCTAGTCAGGCTAGTACAAGCACCCAGCAATCACAAGCTTCACACATGTCTCAACAGAATCGATATGTAGAACCTCCTGTTCTGCCATTTACGAATCCTGCTTTAGATACACCAAATGTGGTAGATTCAGCAGGAGGCGATTATTTTTCAGCAATGGCCAACATAAACAAGGAACCATCGGAATCACAGCTACCCACGAACAATCAATCTAATCTTCCTCGAGGCCGTTCTGTGAAGCGAACGTCTGCTGAAAGGAGGACTTCCTGGATCCACAATCAATTCAACTGGGATGATCCAGATGCAGATTCTTTCAAGCTCAGCGAACCGCCTGTACTTCCTCGAAAGCAACATAGTGGTGACTCTTACACTTCGGCCCATTCCACACAGTCTGCAATTGCTAGATTGCCTGCGACGGAACCGGAACGCCCATCAACGCCTTCCAAAGTGGAGCTGGACATTGATAGACGAGGTCGTGACCGTGCTATGTCGAGTATGAATCGCAGCCGATCTGCAGATCCTCGGGCCATGCAGCTTCCCAACCAGCAAGCAGCTCCAAAAACCCCTGGCCCTACTTTCACACCTCAGCAGACTCACAAGGCCGCCCTTTCGATCCAAAGTGATATCACTACACGTACAGACAGTACAGACCGGACGATCAAGCCGAAATCGCTTCTACATCAGCGCTCATTATCTGCAGATCTGACACCAGAAGAACACCTCGAAATAGGTATCCAGGCCCACAGCCTCAACGAACTCAACAAATCGACTTATCACCTTCGACTGGCGGCCAGGGCAGGTCTACCGACGGCCATGCTGCTGTATGCTTTGGCATGCAGACATGGATGGGGAATGCGTGCAAATCAAACCGAAGGAGTTGCGTGGTTGAAGAAGGCGATCGAAAGCAGTCAGCTGGAGCTCGCCGACGTGGAGGGCACGCTCACCCGTGCCTCCCGATCTTTCGGCAGCGCTCCTTTGAATCCGGCCGCAGAGGCGGCTGAGAGACGCAAGCGCAAGGCCCAGCTGACCCATGCGATTTACGAGCTTGGCCAGAGCTACATGAATGGCTGGGGCTGTGCGAAAGACACATCTCTGGCACTGCAATGCTACGAGATCGCCGGCCTGTGGGGCGATGCCGACGCATTGGCCGAGGCCGGGTATTGCTACACCAAAGGCATCGGCAAGAAGAAGGACCTGAAAAGGGCCGCCGCACTCTATCGGCAAGCTGCCGATGCCGGTGTCAGTATGGCCGGTAATAGCTGGTGAGTCTACAAAATCTGTTCCTCGCAGGACCATCATTCAGGTTTTGTGTTTTTTGTTCTTTTTCCTTTCGCTAACCAACAAACCTCATACAGGATCTACAAGCCGAAATACATGCCCGACCAGTCGTCCACCACTTCCTCGTCTGCCGCGGCCACACCCACGCCGCCGATCTCAGAGTTCAAGCGCGTAGGCACGCCCACCCACACCGACTTCAGAGACCTGGCTGCCGTGACCGCCGAGCAGAAGCGCGCGGCCGCCGCCACTCGGTCCAGGACGAGGTCCATCTGGGGGAGGAAGAAGTAGAAATCCTCCCATCCCAGCCAATGACGAAACGCGTCTTCCCCCCGCCCTTTTTCTTTTTCGAAGCGCATTCTCTCCCAAATACGATTCGTGATTTCGAGATCCTTCGAATACCACAACAGGGCACTTCCGCCGGCTAGATGTCGTATACCGCTCGAGGCCCTTCTATTCTTGATGTACAAAATTCCTCACCTTGCCTTCGACCTTTGATCTCACCCTTGTTTACCTCTGCAAAAACTTCTGATGACCCTTTAGATACCTAACCCATCGAACCAAATTTACTTTTCTCATGTCCATTCTTTGACGTGTTTCGAAACAAAAGCATAGATAGATGATAAGGTGGAGATGCTGCATCGCTTGCTTTCTTCTCCCAGGGTATACTGTTCGTTCTTGCATAGCTTAATCATATAGCAATGTCAGCACAATAGCACGCAAGCGCAAGTGCAACTGCACGTGTATCACGTCGCTGTTGATGCCGCTCGCGTCAGCACCTGCATCTTGGAAAATCGTAGGAACGACGAAAACGGAAGAGATGGGCTTCCTCAAAGTGGTGTAATGTCCATCCTCGCGAGGCGAAACACAATTCTGGAATTGCCGTTTGATAGAGCGGCCATGTATTCTTACACAGCAATGTTGACTGCCAATGAAAAAGCAAGTGAAGCTCTACATCGTCCCAAATATAGTATGTTTTCCTAGCCGGCCGATGACCTGTCGTCAGCGCTTTCGCTAAAGTAGCTGGACACAGGGCAAAGTTCACACTCTTTATTACTCCACGACCATGCTCCCTTTCTCTTCGTAGATTTCGTAACCTGGATGAACGATTTCATCAGTCGAACAAGAGTCACTGTAGTGTACACTTCGTTCTGTCAAACACGTTGTGGCAGCATAAAGGTTCGGATGCAAGACAACGTGGCAAATGCGACTGCTCCAGTATTCATCCTAGGTCGTTGACGTTCGTATAGCACTTCACTTTCCTGCACGCGACAGCGATACGATCGGAATCCGAATCGCTGTCTATATTGCCAGACGCCTTTTCTACCGAATAACTAGGTAGTATTATACCGTCGTTCATTTCCGAGTTCAGCTGCAGTTACAACAACTCAGCGCAGCGAAGCGCTATAGAATTTCCAACGTAAGAAATTCGCCCATAGGTGTTGAACTGAAGTCTTCTACTGCTACGATTTCGAGGTAAAACACGTGAATCCCATTCGAATCCATCGGATAGATCAGACTGAGCCAGCTGAGACATAGCGGAATGGGTACGGGTCTTATAGTGAACGCATTCTCTTCGGTTCCCTGCTCAGGTCTCGTGGAAGCCATCATCAGTCGTTGACGTTTACGAACCCCCACGATGTACCGTTAGACTGCCCTGCTTGGATCCCAGCACCGTCAGAGCGCGCAGACAGTGGTCTAGGCGAAAAGAAGAATAGGCTTTGAATGGAATATCCACCCTGGCGTCTGAGCAGCGTGAAATGTTCATACCCTCGCTGTACAGTTTCTCGGGCAACAAAGTTCCACCAAAAATCATGACCAAGGAAACCATCTTCAGCGAGGTTACGGAAGCCTATGAAGTTTTCGGTCTCTGTACAGAACCACTTCCTTCGCTGAGGAATGGCTTGATCCTTATCGTACTCAGCAATGTCGTCAAGGAGTAGGTGACCCCCTGGATGGCAGGCTAAGACTCGTTCGTAGGTCTTGTCGACGATGACGAGGGTGTCGCCAGGCGTCGGGTCGTGCGTTCTATCGTTTCCGAGGGTCATTGATAATTCCCGCCATACTCTGATAGACTCATCATCTTCGCTAGCAGTGGCTGATACGACCTCGCCAGTGTGCGTGAACGCAGTCATGATTCGGGACGAAAACAGGCTAGGATGAGAGGTGAGAGAACAGTACGTGTGTGCAGGATGAATCCAACACTTCTCAGGCGGCTATATGAGATGGGACAGCACTGTTCCGTTGTGCTGTCAGTGCGGGGAGTCACTTTGCATTGCATTGCACAATCCAATCACAGTATGTGGCGGCTGTGGCAACCTGTCTCAGGACAGGGCGCCTCAAAGAGAGTGCTTGCAGCGGCATTGAGTAGCCTGCTGCATGGTGATTGGGGTGTGGAAGGGTAATTGAGGCAGGAGATCTATATCTGGACGTAATTGAGTAGATGCCAGATGGATGGTTTTCCGCAGTAGCGACGATCCTCATAATTTGCTTGTTGTGGCTGCACTGGAGAGTGGATTGAAAGTGGTTCACACACAAGAGCCGTAACCTGCTCTTCACATCGCCAGCCACTATGCGTGTTCATAACGTATGGAATAAGTTAAGGAACGGTTCACAGATCGGATTGTTTCTCGGAAAATGCGAGTGTTTCGTGTTTCTACGTTATATCTACGCTCTCTCCTGAAGGTACTCTGACAAAACCAACTAGCGACAATTTCCAAACATGACCGATGTATGCCTGGAAGTGCCTTGTGGTTTCCATCACCGTATCCCTTCACTCTTCCAATTTTCGATCTGTATGTCCTTCTTTATTTTCTCAGACCGTGCCGGTCACTAGTGAAACTCTGCACAGACCTGATGTCTTCAAAGATATTCCTTTTTTACAGTCTCTTCTTTTGGCGGAGGGAGAGAGCAACCTTGGCAGCCTGAGCCTCCTAAGCGGCGGATGCGCCAGAGATGTAGAACCACTTGTCAATGCTTGGGTCGATGGGCGCTGGGGCCTTGTTCTCGCCAGCTGGGATGTTCAGCGAGCTTGGGTCAACACGGTCGGCGCTGTGCGAGACGGAGACGTTGGTGCTGTTGTTTGTCAAAATGGGTCAGTCATCAGATCTCATCTGATCATGCAGAACGTCTTCTCATTTGGGAAGAGAGAGCCGAGTAGAAAACTTACAGGTTGATGTCACCCTTGGCGGTCTTGCCGGTGACGAGCCTCTCCCAGGCCTCAGCACACTCCCTGACGATCTCAAGGGCGTACTTCTTGTTCTTGGCCTCGCCAGAGAAGGCGAACTGGTTCTCAGGCTTGCCGTCTGGGATCTTGTAGATCCTGAACCACTCGTTGGTGGCACGGAGGAGACCTGGGAGGTGTCTCTCGACATCCTCAATGTCGTTGAGCTTGGGGGCGAGCGGGTCGTTGACGTCAATGACGATGATCTTCCAGTCGGTCTCACCCTCGTCGAGGAGGGCCATCACACCGAGGACCTTGACCTGCTTGATATCACCAGGCTTGGCGACAAGCTCGCCAATCTCGCAGACGTCCAGAGGGTCGTTGTCACCCTTCTGCTTGGTCTCTGGGTGGGTGGCATTGGGGTCCTCCCAAGTCTGAGGGAAGGCACCGTAGTTCCATAGGTAACCCTTGTGGGGGAAGCAGTTGCGAACGAATCGCAGCTTGCCCTTCTTGATGTCCTGCTTGATGGGGTTGAGAGGCTCCTCCTTGGAGATCTGTCATAGGTGGGATCGTTGTCAGTCATGTGGACGCAACTTCAGATGACAATGGTCGAGAAAGGTGTCGGCATTGTGTCTGTGGGGGGTATGAAGCAGCCTTCTGCTGGCAAGGGAACTCACCTCCTGCTTGGCATTGGTCCACCTTGGGATCTCAACGACCATGTTCAGGATGGTCTGCTGCTCGTTGGCATAAAGGGGGATGTCGTGGAAAGGAGAGACAGGCACGCCATCCTTCTCGATGTACACTCGGTGCTCGAGAGTGTGAGGAGCACCGACCTTGCGGGCTGTGTAGACGGGAGCCATGGTATCAGGCTGTGATGTGGTGGAAGCGTGTGAAGACGAAGGTGAAGATGAAGAGGAGAAGCGATGAAGCTGGTTGACAAACAGCGACAGTCGAGGTTGAATTTTGTTGGCGATGGGGGAGGTCGTGGTGGAGGTAGCGGTGGTAGTGGTGGTGCTGCTGCTGGTGGAGGGGAAACCGCTGATGGTGGGGCTGTTTCCCTGACGATCTCCTGCCTGAGGCATCCCACTTGATAACGCCGACCACGACGAGAACGTGGCCCTGGACGACGGTGTTGCCTTAGGCCGTAATGGCAAATCACGTGATGTGGATGGGACTTCAGGTGTAGTTGTGGTCACAAGCCGCCGTGAGACAGGCGTAACTCTCGATACGAAAGCCCCGGTGGATGGGTGGGCGTGGAGCAGACGAGGGAGTCGTTTCGCTGGGCCGGCGACGGCGGTGTGCAAGCGCAATGGTGACATGCAGGCTGGTAGGTGGAGGCGCCGTGGTCTGCGACTTCGGGATTTGGATGGCGTGCGATGGGTGGGATGGTTGAATGGACGGATGGGTGTGGATGGGCAGGTAGTGGTAGTGGTGGAGTAGTAGCAGTAGCAGTGATTAAAGGGTGTCGGAGGACGGGAATGGCGCATGTTCTGCCGACTGTACACACTATATCCTCGGTAAGTTTAAGGATCAGACATACCACCTACCTAGGCGTTGGCGTGTCACTACCTACACTCCAATGACCAGGAAGGCGACACAATGCTACATGTAGGTCATCATGAGAAGATGTGATCGATTGATTTGGCGAGAGTATGGTGAGATGGGACACTGGCTGGTTGATCTAGGTAATAATGTGAAAATGACATATCGTCATCCTCTTCATCCAAGTCAGTACGATTGTGTGTAAATGTAGAGACGAAGAAGAAACATACGGTAATATATATTCCCAACATGAGTCTCCTCGACACTGATTGGCCCAGCACAACATCACCCATGTTATATAGTTGAAACCCGCAACAAAGAAATACATCCCTTCGTGCCCGTGTCCATATATCAGCTACAGATCTCAAAATGATTTCGATGCGTGCCCACCGTCTGAACTCGAAAAAGAAAAGGCTACTGTCGTGATGATCGCAGGTAAGAGAGAAGTTCTGATTCATGAAGTGGGTATATACGCTGGTGACCAACCAGCCAGCATTAGCGAGACTAAGAGAAGCAGATGTGTCGAAATATGCAACAGCTTCTCAATCTATCAATATCAACAAGCCCCTTTTACGGTGGGCTATGAGTCGAGAGCGAGAACTTTTTCAGCTTCGTCCTGTCATGAAGTAAAACGAGACGGAACGATGTATGCCACGCGCCAATCACAATACGAAAACCGAACCCAATGTCTTTATCACGCCTGGCTTACAGGTCTCGAAGCCTCGTGTTGTTGTAGCTGCTCCTTGGACGGCAGCGTGGGCACAGGTGGGACGTAGTCGCCTCCACCAGTAGAGGTCGGTCTGCTGGTGTCCTTCTCGAGCACGGCCGGTGAGCTGGGCACTGCAGTACTGGCCTGACTTTGACGGTTGCTCTTGCTGGCGCGCTTGCTCTCGCGCTTGTTCTCACGCCTCGACTCACGCTCCTGGATCCTCTGTGCGGCGTTCTGCCTCTCGGCATCCAGGCCTGTCACCGTCTCGGCGTGCTCGCTCGTCAACACCTTTCTGTAGATGAACGCTGACGCAATGAGGCCGAATCCTGCAACAGCAACGTACATGATCCACATCGGCTGCAGGGATTTTGCGAACTGCGTGCGGGCCTCATCTCGTTGTTGAGCTGGCAGTGCGTCGATGACCCTAACGTTGGCTCCTGCGTTGGCACCTGACAGCGCTTTGGCGAGCTGAGGCCCGAGTTCTTTGGTTAAAATGCCGGCCTTCTTGTTCATCGAGTTCTGGAATACGACTTGGCCCAGGACGACTGATGTGCTGGTCGCCAACTGTCGGACAAGACCGAGTGTCGCTGTAGCGGTGGCGATATCCCTTTGGTTGATGTGGGCTTGGAGAGCAATAAGTGGTGCCTGGAACAGCGGACCGGTGCCTGTATTTCAACGTCAGTACATGAGTCTTGGAAACTTCTTATCTGGAACTACTCACCGAGACCAGCAACGATCTGGTAGATGATGATCTTCGCCCAGCCACTCTTGGCATCCAAATTCACGAATAATCCATAGCCGACGGTGAGGAGAAGCATCGCAATCCAGATTGGCGCCCGGAACTTGCCAACCTTCTTGATGAAAATACCAGATGCGATACTGCTGAACGACAGCGACAATGCAGTCGGTAGTAGATACACACCCGACAGAATCGGCGTGGCACCCAGAATGGCCTGAAAATACAACGGTAGATAGTAGGACCCGGAGATGAACACAAACCCGTGCACGAACACAACAAGCAGCGTTGCGACGTTGGACGGGTGGTGGAAGAGCTCAAGCGCCATGACTGGATACATCGCAAAGCGAGACTCCCAGACAAAGAAGAGCGCAAATGTGAAGATGCCGAAGACAATGAGACAGATAACTGCGGCCGAGTCCCAAGGGAAGGTCACTCCACCGTACTGCAGACCAAACAGGAACATCAGCGTTCCGCCGACAACAGCCATCGAACCCACCCAATCGACCGCCTTTAGACCTTCGAGCATGGGTGTGCGTGGAGTCTTCAAGTCGAGGAAGAAGAGAAGAACGAAGAAGGCGATGCCGTCGAGTGGCAAGTTGATGTAGAAGCACCATCTCCAGGTGGCGTTCTCTGTAAAGGCACCACCGATGATGGGACCGACAGCAGACGCAATCGCCCAGACTCCACCGATGATACCGTAGAAGGCTCCTCTACTCCGTAAGCTGAACAAGTCGCCAATTGTGATGTTGACCAGGATGATGAGGCCTCCTCCACCAACACCCTGGATCGCCCTGGCGGCGATGAGCATACCGATGTTGTAGGAGAGCGCAGCGATCAAGGATCCAACCATGAAGATTATGTTGGCCAGCAGCAGCATTGGCTTCCTACCGAAGATGTCGGAGATCTTTCCCCACAGAGGAATCGATGCCGCATTGGCGAGCAGGAACGCGGAACCGATCCAGGTGTATCCTGCCGTCGAGTGGAAGTGCTCGCTGATGGTCGGCAAGGCGGTGGTGATGATTGTGACGTCGAGCGCGGCCAGGAACACTGCCATGCACAGGGCGAACATGATCAAGGCGATCTTGCCCTTGGATCTCTGTTGCACGCCGTCGTTGGGCTGTGCAGCATCCACGCCTCCCTTCTCCATCACATCCTCATTTGAGCTCTTGTCATCCGACTCGTGCACACCAACACCATTGCCGTTGCCATTGGCACCTTCAAGTGCCTTCAAAGCCTGCTCGTTGGTATCACTCCTGTGCAGACCTGCCGTCTTCTCCACGTCGACATCGACGCCTGATTGTTCGTTTGAAGTCATGCTTCCCAGAGGATATTTCCGAAGCAATTCCCACTCAGCGCAAGTCCTTTCAATCGACTCTTTGCCGATCGGCGATCAAGACGCCAGACCGAATCGCTGTCTGTGGTCCAGGTCGTATGTTCGTAAAGAGCGTGATTGAGAAGTCTCCAGTATAGTTTTATTATGGCAAAGAATAGGATGATAAAGTGCGGCCTGCAATGAGAGAAAGGCGAATCGAAGAAAAGGGGACGTCAATAGATCGAATTAGCGATTAGAGGGCCAAAGTCATGATGTCGAAACGCAGGCTATATACTGTAATGACGAGAGGGGATGCTGGTTTCGATCCGCATGACTTGACTGACGACGTACGTGCTTAGGGCCCCATAACTCAAACCCAAAATCATCTTTTGAGCCAGTAAACGATGGATCTCAGTACGAGACGGGTGGGTTAAACGGGCCCGGAGGAGATTGACCGCGTCGGGTTTAAGCGAAAACCCGATCACTAGGGCTACTCCCAGCAGGTACCGTGGAGAATGACGAGACGACAACTTTTCATGCCTTTTCTGGCCATCTACCTGGGTAGTTATAATAATCACAAATACTTTAATGATATTCCAATTTTTCTATGTTCTCGCTTTGGAAGCATAGCATGTTGACGGGTCTTGTGATGGCGATTCGTTTTTTTTGGGCTATCTCTCTTTACATGTTCCTGTAACATTTCCAGTACAGTTGTCGATGCCGACTTCCATGTGGTTCAGGCTGAAGATCACAGGTACCGTCAAGCCATATGTGATTGGCTGATACCTCCCCTCGGCCGAATCGAGCAAAGATCCCTGAATGAACTTTGTCCTAGCTCGTAAGAAACGCTATAATGGTGATAAAGTGCTTGTTCTCACGTTCTCCTCCTTCTAATCGCGTTGACTCATCCTTCCTTCTTTTCCTCCTTCCTATTCCTTCTTCTGAATCTGGGGAGTCGGGTTCATGCAAAATCCGGATGCACACTTTAAACCCGTGCGGGTTGTATGATATATATGCTTGGACTGCTAGGAGGATCTGACCCGTTTCGATGGATTGAAGTATGGCTCGGTGTGGGGGCCTGCAGGAAGCATTGCATATTCGTGAAAGACCGTGGAGATGATTGTGTGTTGTCCAGCAACCAACGCAGCGCTATAACTCTTTACTACCGGTTTGCTTGCAAGGTCCAGCCTTTGGGGCTTACTACAGCCTTCATTGCCTGGTCCTTTTCGTCCGAAGGGAGAGCTTAATATGCGGCAACAAATGTTTGCCGTTCATCTTTGTTGTTCCTGTGGATGATGAAATTTCCACAGTGATTCTCTCTCCAACCCCTGGGGCAGCAAGTATTTACTGTTCCCTGCTTGCTTCTAGGATCGTCATCCTGTCCAGTAGGCAGTGCGAAGCTTTCTTCCTTACCGGAATTGATAACGATAACTTTCTGATTGGTCGAGGAAGTGGCCGGGCCTGCAGACTGCATGATTTGTGCCTAAATTCGATGATTCTATCTCGCCTGTCAATGAGCTATTGCTATTCCAGCGGTCTCTCTCTCGCTTCTGCGTGGCTAGCGTGTCTGGTGAGTTCATAGGGGTAAAGAGCACGGTCTTTACACCTCGCGATGCGAAGTTCCGGTCCGGTAACAGCTGGATCCATCCCTATGGTCGGCAGGATCTTGCTGACGGAAGATTGCATCCTGCTTTCAAGCTCAACTTTTGCCGACATGGTAAGATATTGCACCATCCTTTTGCTTGGTAACCCTTCAGTGATTGGTTGCCTCGTCTGTCAATTATAAGAGTCTTCTGCATCGATGAGACGAAAGCTAGGAACGCGGAACATCCTTCATATTCTGAATCACACATCTTCTTCAACTGCAAGTCGCTGGTGTCATTCAGGAGGCTCCATACTTCTGAACTTTTGCGCATTGTCCAGTATCTCTTGGATGATGATGTCCATGATGGACAAATCCAGCATTTCTGGTAGCATTTCGATTTCATGGACGTGTTTGAAGCTGGCAATGCAGATTCTTCTCCCGACTCTTGAAGATACATTTGACTCAACAGCAGAATGGCAGTCTGTAGCAGAGTTCCCAGTCCTTTCCCTGACACCTGCGGCACCAAGATCGTTTGATATGGGAGAGTAAAGCTGTTGAGATGTTTCAAGCTCGCGTTGAGATCTATCTATTTGACGACAATCTTCCAACAGATCGGAATTGCTCAGATGCCGCCGGAATGACAGAACGAGCCTTGCCAAAGATTGAAGGAATCAAAAGACCTGGGCCGAAAAGTCGCTCAGACCTTAACAATCTCGCAGGATCTCCTCTCATGATCTGTTTAGAGACCGAATTTGCGCTGCGAGATATTGACAACGACACAGTGGTGCATGTCGATATGTCCTTCCTCTCTCTACTGACTCTCTGTAGTTTAGGGTACAATCAGAGAGAGAGTTGACATCCTCAGCCACGTCAAATTGAATATCAGGGGGCCAGTCATGTCAATTCTCTGGCGCGCTCATTCAATGAAGGCATCCGACGTTGAGTCACATGAACAGGAATTTTAGAAGCAGAATTTTTGACAATGCCAGCCATTCATTCAATCGCTCAAGACCAAAGGTGTCTTGGCGCGAAGTAGGCGCTCCTTCCTAAGTGAAACTCGGGAAGAGCGCCGAATCCCGTCACAACATACTTCCCCTATAAGGGCAAGGTTTACAGCTTCATACCACGACAGAAACACAAACATATACACGTACATACTCTTTTCCACGTCTTTTCTGAATCATCTAATCACTCCACATACAACTAACTTTCATCTAAATGAAGTCTTCATAAAACAATCACAGGACGGCAGGTACAGCTTCATGTGCAGCTTCATGTGCACCTCACGCGGCACGTTCATCGCGTGAGCAACGACATAATCATGTGTTCGCAAGACACCATTCAATTTCAATGCGGTCACACTCTTGAACATGACAAAGTCGTCTGTTCTTCAACGTATAATCCACCATCTTCCGTCGCTTGTCCAAATCCCTCCACCAACATCATCACAAACCCATCACTTTGTGGAGCCGGCGGGTGGTTCTGTGACAAACAAGTCAAGGGCAGAGCCTTTCATTCGGTGTGTGTGCAATTGCATGCCGAACAGTTGTCACTCCATCGTTGGGCCGATTCAGCCAAGTCGTTGGATCTCTCTGTGGATCGTTGGATAGTCAAGCAAAAGTTGCAAGCCTGCTGCGATCAGGTCTGTTTTTCTAGAGATTATCTCCTGAACCATCCTGAACGGCAAGAATTCGTTTCACGCAAAATTCAGCTTGATAAAGAGCGAAAAAGTATCGCGGCTCGTATTGTTGATCTCAGGACCCAGGCTGAACACCTTTTGCATGAATGGTATCCAACAGAATCGTCGGACCGTCAGGGATATTTCAGCTCACCCATTGAAGCTTGTATTTCGTCTCTATCACAAGCGACAGGTAAGCTGACACCACATGCCAGGGCACCGCAAACTTTGTGCTCTATTGAAGGGACTCCGTCTTCCATCGACGCGTTAGATTCATCAGTCAATCGAGAAGACGACTTTTCTCTACCAAGCTCAACAAAAGCTGGAGAACACGACATGAAGATGCCTCTGTTGCCCTCTCCGTTACGTAAAGAGATTCGTGAACAAATAAAGCTTTGTAACAGCTTCGCATATGCAAGAACCTCAAAGTCAGGCCGAAAATCGAAGTCATCTGCATCAAGACCAGTGAAGACTAGCCCCACTATCAAAGAGGAGGAAGAATATCTTGATTTCAATTGGAGCCCTTCTGATACCGATGCCGTCGACAATAAAGACATAGCTTCTACTGAATTTCCTTCAAGTCCCTTAGCACGACTAGCAACGACAAGGGCGATCAACAGCACTTCTAGTCGTAAAAAGAAGAGCTCTGCTAAACGGGCCAAATCCAATGCACACGAATGGGTGCCTTACGAGTCCAAAGAAGACTTGCTTGCAGGTTGGAAGCAGAGACTTTTGGAACAGGATGGCAAACTTCCACCAGTGTTCGATAAGACTCGGACGCCAGCTTTGCAATCAAGCAGTCAATTTGGATCCACAGTGTCGTACGTCCAAGGCGACTCCACAACAGATCCTTCTCCCATGAATAGCAAAGGGAAAGCTCCTTTGAGGCCTGCGAGACTGTCAAATGAATATCGAAGGCCGATCTCTCGACCCCAGCCAGTAGATACTTCTGATCCTTCCATCGATCCATTCCAAAATCCGTTCGCATCGAGAGCTACAACACAGGATGCGCCGGCCCCAAGGACTAGTAGGAAGCGGAAGTACAGTTCTTCAGCCACTCAGTACGAGCAACCAGAGATTGTCCCTGGTAATAGCAATGCTTTTCGCTCTGTTTATCCCACTGTGACACGTGCAAATGACGCGTATTTCTGGCAAGAGCAAAACACGCAGACAAATCCACTTTGGAACCTCGAAGATGAAGGTGCCAGCGCGACTACGTTTCGCCACAGCTTACCCAACATTGTGCTTTCTACTGCATCACCTATGGATGCAGAGCCTCTTGAGTTGGAGAACCGATGGCCCGTTACTCGACCACTGCCAACAAGAGTTGAAGCTAATCGAAACGCGCTTCATCCTACCCGTACTGTCTTCACTACAGCATTCAGAGGTAGAGACAGAAGCATGGCCAATTTGAGGAACGCTCGACTTCGCCAGAGTGATCCCATCGTACCCGCATACCAGTCAACATTGGCTCGGTTGGGTGGCAGTAATCATGACACACATCATCCACGTCCTTTACAAGCTTCATTCTCTCGTGGAGATCCTTCTCTGGCTGATCCGTCAAGATATTCACATTGGCCATCGGGATATGATGAAGACCAAGCGATATGGCAAGCTGGAGATAGTAGTACGCTAGCTCACCAAAGGTTCAATACCAGCAACACACAGTGGAACAATCGAAGTTCGTATCAACAACTACATGAGAATGCCAATATCTTCCCACAAAATCCTCAGCTTTCGGAACAATTGAGCTCTCAGCAACAGGATGGAAATATGACCATCTTCTCACCAGTTCCGAGACGAGTTGGTCGCAATTATCTCAAGGACCTACTCAATCAGCCCTATAGGCCATCAGAATCTCAGTCACCGGCTCAAGAAATGCCGCCACCACCCAAGCGTGTTCGTCGGTTACAATCAACGAGAGATGGTCCCTTCGTTCCGAATGTTCAACCATTTGAGTCACAACAGACTCAACATCCACAAATCGCCTTCCATCGCCATGTAGGGCCTTCTATGTCTCACGGCCATGATGCTAGACAAATTCAGAACTTCGGCCCAGTTATTCAGCCATCACATTACCGGCAGGTTCAGCAATCACAGCCTTCTCTCTTACCCAGTGCTTTGCCGTATCCAACCCAAGCAAACGATGGTAGATCGGAGTTGGATATCAACCGACGCGCTCAGCCACCACCATCTTCAATGCAGGCACAGCATCCGCAAGATTTCATACACAATCAGGACGCGATCTCTGCTTCTCGATTCAATAACAATACAACCTATGATAAGATTGGCCGGTCGAATCACCAACCAAACTTTGAAAATATACACCATCCACCCGTACTATTCAACAATAACCCCATACCACCTGAATCTCAGATCGACGACAATAACGTGATACTGAATTATGACGTTGGTGACGGGTCACAGAACGTGTTCTATAATAACCAGTTCCAGAATGCTGGTCAATGGCCGTTGATCGGTCCGGACGGTTTCCCTTCTAACGCCATGTACAGCTTTGGTGGTCAGCAGAATCAAGACCCGAACGATTCCGGAGCTCCACATGAAGACGAGAACCAATTTCATTACTTTGAAAACAACACTGCTTCTGATGAGGGTGTCAGAGACATAAATCAATCTCAATATCTTGGAAACAACCCTGCTTTTGGGGAGGATGTTAGAGGCCAATGGCCTGTCCAACAAGGTCAACGTACAATGAGTTACAACGCCAATAACCCAACCGCATATGCTGCAGAAGGAGCTGAGCAAGGTCATGGCTATGCACCATTCGATGATATGCTGAACTATGGCGGAGATCAACAGCTGGGCCTCGCTGGAGAGCAGAACCCGATGGTTGTCCACCACCCTCAACCTGCAAGACTTCCAGGCAACAATAACGACGTGCCTGGTGCACGCGAGCCAAATGCAGATGTTCTTCTGTTCGACGCCGATGCGGTCTTGAACGAGGAGTTTCCCGAAGCAACGGAGCCGCCACAGCCTTGGATCGAGTACCAACCAATCTTTGCAGCCGATCCCCAGCCTTACGACGCCGATGCAGAAGCAGGCCATCCTGAGCCCTTTGGTTACGACTTCGGTGCTAATGTCGACCCAAATCTGTTCATAGCCGATCCATACGACATTGACTGATTCGGATTCAGAGCATTACGATTGCGTCTGCTTTTCTACCTTTTCATAAAGAAAGCGTGCTCATCGACTATACAGCTGCAGCATTTGAAGCTGTTTTCTTTCAATTGGACTGAGAGCCAGTTTTTGGTCAGTTGGATCTCTCTTCATCTCACCTACCAGGATGTATGCGGTCTCATAACTCGATTGACGTAAGCTACCACCAATCGCATTTATGCTTCTCCAAACGGGATCGCTGACATGTCCCAGTGACGACACTGTACATACACCCCTGGCCTCCCTGCCACATGGAAGCACGGAACAACGAACTCGACACGAGAGATGGTCGTTGCATAACTTGGATCTGGATATGCTACGTTGGGCCACAGATTTCGCTGTCTGTCACCTTCCGTCTCTTTGAACATTCAATTGCACACTGCCCAGTAAACATTGCCCCATACACAATACCCCTTGAGCATTGCCCCAAGAACATCCCCTGCATTAGCGCACTAGACAAGTAGTTGCTGAACCAAATCAAAAGTGCACATCAATCATAGTCTAAGTCTCAAGTAAAATTCAGTATGTCTACCTAATATACAACGAGACTCTCTCGTACACAGGTTATCATGAAAATTCGAAACAAACTGTGTTCTGTTAACGATTCAGTTTGTTGGTATAGTACAATGCTGGGTCATGAAGCGTACAGTATTACGACAAGATATGCGGGGAAGAAATCGGTTCTCTCTGGAAACGAAAACGATCAGAAAGGAGAAAAGTCCTCAGATCGATGTGATGCGTCCAGGTCCTGGCTGCTTCGGCCGCAGGTTGATGACGGTCTCGAGCTCTTTGAGCATGCTGGTGTTGGCTTCGCGGTGGGCGCGCAAGCTCGCCTGGCGCTCGCGCTCACTTTGCATCTTCAGGATCCGCTCCTCGCGCGTCAGCGTACTGCGTTGGCGAGGCATGGCAATGGCCTCGAAGACCTGGTCGTCAGAAGAGGAATCCGACACCGTGTTGATGCTGTATCGGTCTGACTTGGATCTTCCGTTGGTATTGGCGTTGACAGGGTCTCCTATCAACGCGCGTAGAGCTGCCGCTGGGGATCCGTCTTCTTCGACGGCAGTCAGGCCGCCCAGGCTGGAGACAGGTGAGCGTAGGCCGCCGCTGCTGGACGCTAGCGAGATGCGCTGCTCTTGCCGGGTGATGTTGCTGGCCAGCGAGGCCTTGCCCTCCTCCCAGGCTTGCACGAGCGCGCGCAGGTCGGCGCCGATGGAGTCGTACTGAGCCATAAGCTGCGGACCCAGATCGACGGAGAGGTGATTAGCGTTAGAGTCGTTGAGCTCCTTGACAGCATCGTCGGCCGACTGCTCGACCGATCGGTTGGTTTCTTCGCGTAGGATCTGCATCTTCGCCTGTAGACCCTTGATGCCACACGACAGCGCGCTGATCTTACGCACCTGGCTACGCATCCTCTCCCTGCCAGGACCATGGATCAGGTTTGAGGTATGAGGCGATTTGATCACGGGCGTCTGTGGCAGTTCGATGTGTTCCATACTAGCCAGCGTCTGACCGATGGTAGCCGTTGTTTCGGCCAAAATGGCGCTCAGCGCATCCATAGATTCCGTCGCCGTCGACCACCGTGCAAAGTCTGGCTTGCTGCCATCGGCTTTAAGTGATAATAGCGCACACAACGTAATCCTGCGCAGTACGCCCACCCTGTAGCTCGACATCCGCAGGGATCTAAGGGACTGTGGATCGTCGTCCACAGTTGTCTTTGTTTCTACCATGACGGCTTCCTTGGCATCGTGCATGTTTATGTCGTAAACTTCGTAGAACCGCTCTATGTCATCCTGGTCGATCATGTTGTTGATTGCATTGAAAAGTTCGGTGCAGGACGAGATCAGGGATTCCTGCGACTTGCAAAGCGTTCGCCGTAGTCTGCCACACCTTCTCGTTGCGCCTGATTTCTCGATACGAGTGGCTGGTGGAAGGGGTGTGCTGAGCTTGTATCCGTTGGACACAAGCTCCACTTCCTGGATGAATGCAAGAGCAGAGCCGCTGGAGGCCTCATAAGCTTGCCAGCGAGCGGTAAGAGTGGAGCCGGCATTTAGAGCCTGCTGCCGTAGGTATTTCAACCATTGCCGTCGTATATATGCATAGCCAATCAAGGCAGAAATAACGAGGGCCGCAATGGCCAATGCAAGGCGTCCCTTACTAACAAAGCCTGCCCTGCCGTGACGAGACCAGTGTATAACATATACGAGTATGAATGCCACAAGAGCAACAGCACTTGCGCCATACAGGCTTGTAGTGAGAGAAGGTAGGCCAGCCTGTTCTTTACCGTCTTCCAACGGAGGGGGTTGTGTTGTTGTTGATGCATGCAACGTGCCGTTGTCTAGATATTCGTTCAATAGCTGTGACGCTACAAGAATATACCGGAAATGCTCCAAAAAACGATTGTTCTCCACATGACCCAGGCGGGAGTTGACAGCAGTCGACCAGGCATCATGAAATCTGCCCAGTGATGTTGGTGGACCGGGACCAGTGTCCAAGGGATGTAACACGCTCGTTCTCTTACGCCGGCGTGGCAGTGAGATCTTAGGTGGTGGTGCGAAGTTCTTTGGAACACTGAGGGCTTCTGGCGAGGATATAGGCGATAGTTCTATGTCTTCGGCATCGGGTTCGAAAATGCCCTCGCCTGTGGTAGGGTGTTAGCAGGGCATACTTGGACACCACATTGCTTGGGTACATTCTCAATCCGTCTTGAGAAAGTCTGGACCAGGGCTCACCTTCTAAGTAAGCCTCCAAAGGTGTTCCCTCATCATGAAAAGTCTCCATCAAAGAGCAACTGGCCAGCGCTCATGGCGCAGCGACTACCGTCCAGCTGTAGGATCAGTCGCCTAGTCGAGCGGTACTTTGTGATGTGCTAGACCTGCGAGTTGCGACAGACGTGGCGATTGTGGGGCGGCGGTAGGTATGGACGTGGATTAAGACAGGGAGCTCTCTGTTGATCGTGACGAGGAAAGACTACACTACTGCAAGGTAATGGGATCGAGTGCAACAGGCGATGTTGTTGTGGTGTCACCAGACCTGGTAGACCTGACGTTTACTCTCTACACGATAGTCCAAGCCCAGGCCGTGGCGCGTGGAGTAGAGGTCCAGGGGTCACGGGAGCTGCCGTCGTCCCGCCCTTCCGTAGGACCGTCTTTTCCATTCCAAGCTTCTCCCGTCCCTCCCGATCTACCGGCCTCGTGTCGCCACATGTAAGACCTCGTGGCTACGGACGCTGCCGTCATCCATCAGCTGGAGGATTTCGTTGACTGCTCTGGCCTGGACCTCAGCCTGATGACAGTACAGTACGCCTTTGTTGGACTACGGTGGTACGTTCACTACGGCACTGCACATTGGGTGTTGTGGGAAGGTGGCGAAAAGGAACCGTAGGAGATCTGCAGGTACGGCAGGGAACAGCTATGTAACCGACTGACCGACCAACTTTCTGTGGTTACCGCGGCTGTGCTGCAGAGGGCTGATGACGAGGAGTGTGGTTGCTGGCTTACCGTACAGCACTTCAGCAATGCACATCGCAGCATTGCACAAGATGGACGCGATGCATTCGAGCACGCGTCCGACTACCCAGGCGGAGCGAAGACATCGCTCGGCTTTCCCGTTGATCTGTCATGATCCCACTCCTAGCTAGGATCGAGAGGGACGAAACAGTGCTGTAGTTGGTGGACATGCAAGCGCAATCTACACGCATATGCATGCCAATCCCGGACTTGCCGGTAAGCATAATCAGGTGGGCAGCTGTGCAAACTACCTGATTACCTGTTCTGGCAGAACCCCCAGTAGGGCTGCATGGCGAGCAATCTGCTTTCGTCACTGGGTGACAACCTTGGGTAGGATTTGGCAGGATTGATTAGTATGTGAACCCCGATCAATCTAGGCTCATAGATCCGACTCGTAGCTGTTCAAGCTTGACAGGGCTCATTTCGGCATATTGTGCAATGATAGAGTCACAAGCGCCCTGGAAGTAGCTAGACTTGATGGTGACAGGGGAACGGGTCAAGACAAGACAAGACACGAGACTGATTACTGCAAGGCTACATGGACATGCCACCAACATATACACAAAGGGCTGCATGACTGGCGCAAATTCTCATTACCTTTCCCCACGCTCGAATCTGCACGGCGGACTGCATTGCCAACGTAACTAGGTACTTATGGGTAATCTAATCTAAGACGCTCTCTTCTCTGCTGGACGAAGGCATCACGATCTCGTCTCTCCACGGCCAACGGAAGGAGACGTTTCTGACCACTGAAAGGCCAGGTCGAGCTCGGTGGATATCGTAACGTGCGGTATTTTCTGAGAGCGAGTATGTCTGATTTCCGCACGGGAGAATGCGTCTGGCGGTTGCGTGGATCCCGCCATCTCCTAAGATCATCTTTTGGTATCCTGGTCTCTGCCATTTGCTTTTTGCTTGGTTTTCTTTTGCTCGCTCTCGTTTTACTTCCATCCGCTTCAATTGCCTTTGTAGGCATACCTTGCGTGCGTACATACAGACATGCATGCGGCGATGCAGCTGCTTTGCGCCGGTGATGGCGGCTTGTAGGTAAGGTGGGCTTTGTCACGCCAACGCCAACCCGCACTGCCATGCGTAATCCAATGGCCCAAACATCTACACGATCGCACAGATTTCGGGTCTGCAATGTGCGAGTCCCCTTGTATGATAGCCCATCTCGCGGTTCCGAATACCCGTTGACTGGCTGCATTCCCACCACCGGCTGTTGCTTCACACTGCTTCTGCCCACTTCCCGTGCCGTGAGCCTCACTTACAGTACAGTATGGACAGTACCTCGGCGCCACAGCTTACCAGTCCCAGTGTGCAGGGTCCCGGTGATCACCGAGCACTGGCGATCTTATACATCCTCTAGCCCTACTCTAGTGGACACATCCTCGCAGGTACACTACTCTACTACTGGTCTCTGCCGACGGCCTGACCGTTGCGTCGTGAACCTGCCAGCCCCCATTGCAATATCAGGGCGTGGGGCCATGCCTACTATATGACGGGCCCACTGCGTTCCAGACATCATTCATTATGTGGGCTATCCTTCTGCCTCTGTTGCCCTCGACGATGGGTTCGGTCTGTCCTGTTGAAAAAAGCGACACTTCTATACTGCCATCTGTCTGGAGACACGGCAACCTCTCCCAAGCGAGTACATCGCTTGCATTCGTCTTTTCCTGCCTCACACCTGCAATATAGTTTACTCTGCCTCTCGCACCTGGATTCGCTGCAACGGAGGCCTCAAGGCTGATCTAGGATTCGACGAAAAAAGAGCCATGCGAATTCGAACCTCCAAACTGAGGTATCGATCTTCGATTCCACCTTGTCTATCTCTCTCTATCCTTTCTGACTCTCGTGAAAGTGATGGACGATGACCAACGCATCGAGATCTGCAAGACAAGCGTCTGCCAGATTTATGATATGCTACGAAACCACCCTGAGCAATGGCCCTGCCTGGTTACACTGGCCAGATGCGTTGTGGGTCATCTGGACGCTACGACATTCATGCAACAACCAGATCGAATATCAGAGCAGACGTGGCTGATCGCGGGTCTCCAGAAGGTGGCTTATGCCGATGCGGACAATGGTGCTGTGCTGGACATCGCCCAGTGGTGCACGCGCCAGTGGCTTGTGATTTGCGAGAGAGAACCGACAAACGTGCCAGCTCTGAGAGGTATCGGTGAGGCCTGGCTTTCAAGGGCCCAGCCAATCCTTGCCCGCATCCATCGTCAGGAGGGCAGTGGGTCGTCATCGAGCGGCTCGGCCATCTCACAAGTGTCTCCGTCCAGTCTATCAATCGAACAGATATCCAGCTTGACCGCAGAGCAATCGGCAGAAGCAGAGCGAAGGGTAGCAACGTCGGACTACGTCGAAGCTAGATGCCACCTCCAGCCAGCGACGGAGTATCTCGACAGGGCGGTCGCTGCTGCTACTACTCAGCGGATACTTTCTGGAGATCTTCTTGCAATTGTAGGTGCTGTCGGCCGGGACCTTTGCGTATCCATACTGATGAGGACAGACGGCAGAAGCATATATGTCTCTCGGAAACACGTCCAGTCCCCGCGTGAATGAGAGACACTTCCACAGAGCGATCACTCTACTTCGCGCCGCCTCTGCGGTTCCTGGCTATGTGCTCTCGCATTACTTGCAACTGTTCGTGCACTCTTGTATTGAAGTCTAGTCACAAAGGCTCTAACTGACTGGTCTGAGGATATAGTTACCTTGACGATTACGGAAGACTAACGGAATGATTACGGCTGTTGTACAGTGACCTAGATACGACCTTGACCCACAATGCAGACCACACGGGAAGTCAACCTGAAGGTGACGCGGTGCTTCCGCATGAAGTCGCCTATGTCTATGTAGGAAATATGGATTGGCAATTATACAATATCATGAATGAAAACGCTGGCCGTTCGGAACCTGTCATGCCATAGAACCAGTGGGGAAAAACGTAGATACCACCTACCGTTCACTCGGACATGGAGGTTGTCGAACATCGAGACGACCTCTCACCATTGCATAAGAACTTGAGATCCTGAATCCTGAATCCTTCACCATGCGTGCTGCGAGAATACCCACATGGGAAAGCTCTGATATAGATCCTGTGCGCAAAAGATTCCATCGGCATGCCCCCTGCACATGTCCATCATCGCCCTTTTCAAACCCCTAGCCAACCGGCCCTACAACTCGAAAAAGAAGTACCAGGTGGACCCGGCAAATCTCCACAATCACATGGGATTGGGATTGGGGATTATGTGTGTGTGTGTGTGTGTGTGGTCTCTAGCGGCCACCACCGTAGACAAGAAAAAAAAAAAACGTCCCACGTCGATTTTCCTCCAAGTGACGTCCGCTCAGACTGACCCACGCGGGCACGCCCAACACCAGCACCAACGGGCAGCTGCACGGACCGTCGGCTCTTCCTTGCTGCTGTCCAACGCGGAGGGGCCCGCTGAGTTTACTGTATTCCGCTAGATGCCTCACCTTACCTCCGCTCCGCTCGATATCATACCACGCCATAGCCATACTCATACTACCGCACCTTGACCCTCAAACTGCAAGCCTGCAATTGCGCCGTGAGTTTGCGGCATCTACACCGGAGGAAAAGCCGACGATATCCGCTCACTAGTCTTCTCTCAGACTTCCAGCAGTCTGCCGTCAGCGGAAGGAAAGTGACACTTTCTGTGGACAGGCCGTCGGCGGGTGCGAGGACGGACGCAGTAGCATCGGCAGCAACATCAGCAGCAGTATCAGCAGCAGTATCAACATCAACATCAGCAGCATCATTATCACCTTCACCAACAAGAACCAACTCACCCTACAACCCGCGGCCAAGCCACCAACACACCCACCCTCATCATGCTGGACGAACGAGAGCTCGCCATCCATCCGGTGGTGCAGGAGAGCGTACTGCACAATGCGAAGGTATTCCCACTTCCCACTTTCCACTTCCTATTCCCCATTGCCCCTCCTCGGTTCTCCCTTTTGCAGCTGGACGCAGCCAGATCCACAAACGTAACGCATATGCTGATCCTCCCAACCCGTCAGACCGTTTCGAACATCCGCTCACTGACCGCTTCGCTCTTCGGTATCGCCGCCGGTACTCTGGGCCTGGAGTCGTGGCCGGGCTTTCTCTTCTACCTGGTCGGCACCATCGCCGTCTCCGTTCTGATCTTCGCCTTCCGCACGGATGCCGATCCCGCTGCGTACTTCTTCCGTCCTCTGGCTGATCTCTGGATTGGTGATGTCTTTGGAGGACTCATGTCTTTCGTGCTCACCTGGACCTTGTTCTATGGGCTTTGTAAAGCTTGAGCTTTGAGAAGCCTTGTTTGTTTGCTCTAACGCTCGGACTGGCGGTTACTCTGTCCGCGCCATCAGATCTCCCGCTGATTATGGGTTGCTTCTGTTGTGCATGTTCGCTCGCCTAATGATGTTCTTTTTTGGAAATCGCTCGCACGGCTGTGTCCCTGCTTTTGGCCATCATGATTGCTAGTCAGCGATGGCAACGCAGTCTCATATGGTCATTGGAATATGTCGGACCATGACCAGGGTCGCCACGAAACTCCTCCCGTATCTACGGGATCTTTATGAGCTCAAGGTTCCGGCCACAGATGGAACGATTGATATGACCTGCAAGGAAGCGATGCACATCGACCCATTCTACGAGTTCTCCTAAATTTCGAACAGCTTTCTTCCCCTTTGGACGAAGAGAGAGGTATCAAACACTTTCCGCTTGTCGTAGAGCACCCAGCGGTTAGTTAGATATGATCTACAGACAAGATGAAAGCGAGAGAACGTAATGATAGAAGAGGTGTATCGCATCAAACCTGAATTCAAATCTCCAACGCATCATTACCAACATATGTATAGCTATCTGTTCGGCAATATACTCACACCTATTCTTTCCAATTATACATTCATCGCCAGAACGCTCAAACGATAGAGGCCGATAAAATTGCATCCTGTGTGCCAGTCTAAAAGATATGCATGCCAAATTAATTACCTGAATACCTACTCTGTTTTAAACATAATTGCAGGGATCTATACCATGTGAACGTTGCACCGACCGAGGGATGATTTCGAGGTCTGTGCACCTCACGCGTCGTCGCGCGTCTTTCAGATCCCCACGTCGCGTCTCGTGTCAAATTGACCGACTCTAAAGTATTCGCTGTGAACTCTGAGCTTCGCACCATCCTATCTACCCTACTGGCCTCGTCACAACGACACACTCTCACCATCTGATTGCGTAGCATACGTGACAAGCGATTTGCTCACTCTCCATCTACCCTCTTTGCAACCATCATATAAATCCACCGCACATCACAAGTACGTCCGGGTGTCCATCTACAGCCATACACGACTAACATCCTGCAGTGCTCGAAGCAAGATTAGAACAGGCGCAGCTCCTGAAGAAGGTGAGGAGATCTCCATGCGATCAAAAGTGACGTCCTTATTCTAACTTCTTCCCCAATAGGTAGTGGATGCCATCAAAGACCTGGTCCAGGACTGCAACTTCGACTGCAATGATTCCGGTATCGCGCTGCAGGCCATGGACAACTCCCACGTTGCTCTGGTTTCGATGATGCTCAAGTCAGAGTCCTTCTCGCCGTTCCGGTGCGATCGCAACATAGCCATCGGGCTCAACCTCGGCTCCCTCCAGAAAGTCCTCCGATGCGCACAGAACGAAGACATCCTCACTCTCAAGGCTGAGGATGCTCCCGATGTCGTCAACATGGTTTTCGAGAGCGCAGAGAGCGATAGGCTGAGCGAGTACGATATCAAGCTGATGGACATCGATCAAGAGCACCTGGGTATTCCAGACACCGAATACGCTGCTACCATCACCATGCCAAGCTCTGAGTTCTTGCGGATCACCAGAGATCTCAGCCAGCTTTCGGAATCAGGTACGTTACATTTACGAAGTCTAAGCGTGGCTTAGCATGGTGTCTGACTTTATGTCTCTTCCAGTTGCCATCGAGTGCACCAAGGACGGGATCAAATTTGCTTGCTCAGGCGATATCGGCAATGGCTCTGTCACTCTTCGATCACATACCAACGTGGATGACGCGGCCAAGAACATTGAAATCGCGCTTACTGAGCCTGTCGCCTTGACATTCTCTCTCAAGTACCTGATGAACTTCTGCAAAGCCAGCGGCCTCAGTTCACAAGTGAAGCTGTGTTTGAGCAACGAAGTCCCACTCTTGGTTGAGTACGGACTGCAAAACAACAGCTACCTTCGCTTCTATCTCGCACCAAAGGTATGTCATGAATTCAAATCTACTGGGTTGCTTCTGCTCGTGCTGACCTATCTATGAACAGATCGGTGATGAGGAGTGATCTCACTAGTTTTGAAAGGGCAACGCTGGAGTATTAGAGGCCAGTCCTCGCTTTTTACTTGAAATTTGAGTAACGATCTGGCGTGTTGGTCAATCACACGCTTGAAGTAATGTTATGTCGTGCATGAGAGATGAGAGAACCAGACGCCTTGTTGCGACTACCCTGGAATACGGTGCATCGCCTTACCCTGACCTGCTACGTGACATATAACCAAACCCAGCTACGTGAGAGCGAAATATGCAAACTGAATCACAGATTATGCCGACCATTATCTAGATGCCGATGCGGCGAGTTCCATCTACCTACAGTGCCAGAATACTCTACCAATTCCTTGTCTGTACTATTACCTACGAGTACATGATCAAGGAGACGAAAGAAAGGACATTCCCATCAGCCGGATAATGGCGTTTACACCTTATATTCTCTATCTCTATCAGCGTTACCCTTTATCAGTCGTCTACGCTAAACCCCATCCCGCTAATGCTGTGTCGAGTCACAATCGGTACTATATCATCTTTTACAGATGATTACATATCTCAGAGCCAAACGATTAATTCACCAATTTTGTTCTCTCGATCAGCGTACGGTTTATAAATTACGACAGAAGTAACGTATTGAATACGACAGTACGGTCGTTGAGCGTGACAACTTTCGGCATGACAGAACTCGAAGTGCCCGAGACTCACGTCCTGGCAATCGCCAGCCATGTGGGTGCAATCCTCGATATCCCACCATTAGTTGCCAAAGAGACCAAGTTTGATTAACATTCCCACAAGGTGACTTCTGGGTAAGCGATCCCAAGCGTTAGTGTTTAACAGGACCGACTTTGACACGCTGAATCGACCAGCTATGTCGGCAACACCATGGCAACCTTCTGCATGCAGACTCTTGGCTGCCAGGTTTCCGCCATACATACCGTAAATTACAGTAAGCATCTCTGAAAATGGAGCGACAGCGGTAGATTCGGTGGAATGCTGAAGTCGGCTTCGAAAGGCAACCATGTCGGCTACAGGCGCGTGAGAGGGCGCAAGACGCCGTCTGAAGAGGTCCAAGACCTATACCAAGGGCTGAAGGATGCCAACCTCAACAACGTCGACGTCCTGCTGTCAGGGTATAGTCCATCGGCGGCAATTGTCAAGCAGGTTGGAGAAATCGCTCGCGATGTGCGGGCAACGGCCTCCGCCAGCCCAGGCTCGTTCTTCTGGATCATGGACCCTGTCATGGGTGACAACGGACGCCTCTACGTCACCGAGGAGGAGGTGCCAGTCTACAGGGAGCTCCTCCACGATGCCGACCTCATCCTACCGAACCAGTTCGAAGCCGAGCTGCTCAGCGAGATCAAGATCACAGACATTGCGAGCATGACCAGAGCAATCACGAAGCTACACGACGCTTACAGGCTCCCACATGTGCTCATCACGTCGATCCGCCTACCACCCACAGGCTCTACCACGCCTGTATCGTCAACTGACGACATTTCCAGCACCTCGAAACTGACCATTGTGGGTTCCACGGCAACGTCAGACCACAAACCAAGGCTCTTTCGTATCACGGTGCCATCACTGCCGGTGTATTTCTCTGGCACGGGGGATATGTTCGCTGCGCTGCTTGTTGCTCGCTTACGACAGAAAGCTTCTGAAGCTGGTCTCCTCCAGACAGCCGCTTGGCAAAGCCCTGACGACGTTGTTTCCACAGACCTACCCTTAGCCAAGGCCGCTGAGACGGTCCTGGCCAGTATGCACGGTGTGTTGCAAGACACATCATTGCACTACCAATCCGAGGAGAAGAAGATAGAACAGGAGGAGAAAGAGGCAGGGCAGGCCTACTCTGCCGAGCAGAAGCACCTCCGCTTGACTAGAGCCGCCGAAGTGAGGGTGGTCAGAAATGTGCAAGCCCTTCGACAGCCTGGTGATGTGGAAAACTTCAGGGCGCAGCCAGTGCTGCTAGAAGGCGAGATCGACACGCCGCCTTTGGTCGAGAGTAAATAGAAAATCCACCGCACTGACTGTGCGAGTTGCATACATCACATCGAAGTCCCATGGTGGTCGCTTTGCCATTCTCTGTAGGCTCGCGTCCATACTTGTCTGTCCCTGCCTCGTTGTATAACGTTGCTCAACGCCATCCAGCCATGTCTCATTTTCTCGAAATAGCCCATCAGACCCTGAATCGAGGGATCAGCTTCTTATTTAAAGTCGCGTCAGTCTCGCGACACCCAACGCGTTAGGCTCGGGCTTTAGGATGGGAAGACGTGCTTAAAGCCCGCCGAGCAGACCGACGTCTAACCTGTCGCGACACTGGCCTGGTGGAGCGGTAAACAGCTGCATAACTCTGTCTCTCTCTCTAAAATACACTACCTCCACAATGTCCGCCGACGACAAATCCACACCGCTACCAGACCACGTCGCTCCCAGTCTACCCTCCTCTCCCCAGCCCAAGCGCACCAGATACACAGAGCCGGCGCAGAATCTCGCCGTCGCAGGTGAGGGATGCAGATGCTACGGCTGAAGCAAAACATCCAATGGCTATGTATATCATCGACTAACAGACCACCTTCAGATATCCTCAACGACACCGCTCCAACGCCAACTCCAGCATCCTCCACCCTTCCAGACCCAATGGCGGCCCCCAATGCCCACCTCCAGCAGCAGCAACTGCCCATCCCAGACCCGGCCAGCCTGGCCCTAGCGCCATCGCTGCCCTCTCTGCTCAGCGCCGAGGCACCTCCACCGGCGCTGCAGGTCAAGCTGCTATCTGCGTCGGCCAAGGCGCCCACGAGAGGCTCTGCGTTCGCCGCCGGCTACGACATGTACGCTTCGCACGAGGCTGTCGTCCCTGCTAGAGGCAAGGTCCTGGTCGATACCGATATCTCCATCGCCGTGCCCGCTGGCACCTACGGCCGTGTCGCGCCTCGCAGCGGCCTGGCCAGCAAGCACTCGATCCACACCGGCGCCGGTGTCATCGATGCCGACTACCGAGGCCCTGTCAAGGTCCTGCTGTTCAACCTCTCAGATACAGACTTCCCTATTGCTATCCATGAGCGTGTCGCACAGCTGATCATCGAGCGCATCTATACTCCAGAGGTCCTGGTCGTTGATCAGCTCGATGAGACCGTCCGCGGTGCCGGTGGTTTCGGCTCTACCGGTGGCTTTGGCGGTACTCTCCCTGGCATCAATGGCGTTACTGGCTTCCCAGCTGCGAATTCGAGCTCTGGTGTCGGTGCTCCTACTGCTTGAAGCAGTGCAATTGTGCTAGGATAGTGCCCAAGTTAACGATCTCGGTTACGCCCGCCCAATTAGCTCTCAAAAGTCTTGAGCGGCGTTCTGGCCACGCTTGACCAACAGCGCCATTGCATCTGCACTTGAAGTTCCTCATACCGATCTTACTATTGTGTACTGCGCTGGACCGCTAGAGGAATCTCTACAATAGCAATGCAAGACGGAATGCACAGTCTCGCCTGCCTGTGGTCTTCTATTGGATCATGCAGCTTACTTACTAGATTGCATTGGGCTCCTAGCAGAGGTATACGTGTTGCCTTGACACCGATGTCGACATCTAGAGCAGATGCGAGTGGTGTGGCATGCATTATTGAGATTCACGAATATGTATGATGTGATTCTTCTTTGTTTCAGGTGGACTAGCAGTCAAAAACTTACCAAACATGCTACACTCAGTCGTGTGGTTAAGGCGCTGGAAGAAGTCCTCATGGCCTCTCTTTGCTTCACATGTCTGCCATGGGATGCTCTGTGAAATGCTACATACATCTCATGTCGTTTCAAAACCAGTCACTATTTTGCTCAGTATCTTGGCCTCAGTACTACACAAAGTTCCCAGGTGGAATTGGAGAGAAGTCTTGCGGCCGACAAAACAGACGGGCGTCTTTAGAGCACAGCACGTGCGTGAATGCATGTTGTAATCGCAAGGATCTAGCATATCTACCAGGGCCACACTCTGGTGATTGTCCGAGCTGCTGAATATTTCTTTGCCCATGTATCCAGCCCGGTAGCATGTCGCGTTTAAATTTAGTTTTTGAAGCGGTCCGGCTAGTTGAGCATAGTACGGGATATAGCTCCGAAGCCATCCAGTCAGTCCCAGGTAGTGTTCGAGATCCTTCAGCGTAGCAGGGAAGCTGATTGCTTTTATAAACATTCCATCCCGTCAATCTGTCTGGTCATGCCTCTTTGCATTTTCTGTCAGCCCTACAGCCCCGCCGCCAGAGTCTATGTCATCTAGGCCTCAATGCAATTATACCAACCCGTATTTTTAGCGACAATTGCGGTCCTAATGAAGCTGAGATTGTTGCTAATCGCCTATCGCCGACACCCTCATCAAGGCTGACCTTAGCAAGCACCATGTTGGACGGACACCTTCCTGAACCCGTTGCAGGCTCTGTCAAAATCGTCTGTAATCGAATGTAATTGACGGAGGACGTCATCCTGATCTTGAGATGTTGAGCCTGACCCGTCTATCAACGTTAAGCTTGACCTTCTTGGTGATGAGATTTCGGCCTGGGCTGAATGATCTTTAGGCTCGAGCTGTCTCATTGAGTCCCTCACTAGTATGAAATCAAGCTAAAAGGTTCATTTTCCTACTAGGCCCATTTAAAGAACTTGGTTGAACTTATTCTACATGGTTGCCAGTTGTTCTTGGCAAGATCCGCTTCCAGTCTCAAGTGGAACCATTTCGACTTGTCCTTTCTCGTTAGTATCTGTAGGGTTCTTCGAAACTAGATGATGAGTCTGAAACAATTTTGTGTGATTGCATTCACGTATTCGAAAGGATTGATCGAGTAGGACTTTTTCTGGTTCCGTGGTATAGATTGTTTGGAGGATCATCGGTGGCGATTCGGTATGAAAAGTGGCAACACGTTGCTCGAAGTATATCCATGGAGGTTGAGAACACTCTGCTAATGTAGTGTTTCGTCAGTCGTATCTTCCAAGCTCTATCAATACATCGCTGAGTTTCGGCATCTCCTTTATGCGTTGTCTCCCTGGCTGGCCGGTTTGGTGGTCAGAGTGCTGGACGAGAGAGGATGGCCGCGTTTTCAGATGGAACGTGAAATTGCGTGTTCAGCCAGTTATGAGTCGACATGAAAAGGTAGGAGAACCGGCATGAAATTGACGGGAGGGATCGTCGACGGGTTGATCATGTTGTGCCACAGTGGCTTCTGAAGGTGTGGATAGTCGTCCCATGACCCATAAACCAGTTCATTTGCCTAGATGGAAGCAGTTCACTTGTGTGTAAAACGCAATCCGCTCAAATGTGCTGGATTCCGTTGATATTGCCAGCGTTGCTGCTACTGCAATTGTAACAATATTGATAGTCTGACCTACACTTATGCGTGCTGTAGTCGAGGTCGGCTACATTGCCGAGAGACGTCTCGGACTCGTGTTTAGTAGTGTTCTCGCCATGCTCCTTAACGAGAGCCGGGCGGCCAGTGTCCAGACGTCGCACACAAGAGATAGGCCTTTGCCGCACGCTCAGGCTAATCACGCTTGATGGTCATGCGAATAGTCTCGTGCTTGAGGAGTTTCAGCCGCCGAGTGGATAATCTGGCAGACGGCTATACAATTCCGCGCCTCTCAGGCTCTTCTCGTTAAAAATTTCGTTGGATAGTTGCAATCATCTGGCTTAAAGCTCCCAAGAATTTGATACTTCTCTATGAGAAGTTCGGCGCACTGTAGTCAGCCATGGTGGGGAATAGGTCATTTTCTGGCAAGTATGCCACTACTGCGCCGCAAAAAGCCCTGGATGAATCGTATCGATGTAAAGTTCGTGTACAAGACGACGAGTTATCGCCCATATGAAAATGGAATGGCAAGTGCAGACAACAGCTTTCCACCTCAATCTGAAAGAGATGGCTGGACAGCACCAACGCAGAGGAAAAGCAAGGCCTCGACGCTTTCATTCAATTATAATAGAGTCGATGTCCCTTTTCTGCCACAGCGTCTCATAACATTGCCTCATTGCGTCTATTTCCTGAAAAGAATGTGGGTTCTCTAGATCTGAGCGATTTCCGGATGAACCGGTCACAGGCGCCAATACAGCACTTATGCTTGTTGCCTTTCCGGAAAAGCTGGCAATGGTATTTTGCGCACCATTCGACATGCTCGGCCAGATTTCTGGTCGAGAGGTCCGAAGACCAGCGCCTACTAACACTGTGGGTAGTGGTGTTGCAAAGCGTTGCTATCCTCCCAGCGGAGAAGATCCTGAGGCATAATGGGCGAAGATCCTGAAGAATTCTAGCTTGTTTTTAAATAGAAAAGTTCGACTCGAGTATCAGTATTCGGTGAAAAGTCACTTGCTACAGGTCCTCTATCGGACTTGTAAGTTTCAGTCCAGTGCAAGACCAGATAGATAGGCGCCCGCTATGTCGAAAGTATGGCTGAAAAGGAAGAACGCCAGTTTCGGTTTGTTCACCACCAGCCACATGAGGAGAGATCAATAAAAGGCCGATTACCTTTCAGCGGGTTTGCTTTGGGGTCTCTTGGAAATTCATCTGAGAACAGCACGGATTCCAGCAATTCTCAACCATCGCCTTTGGCCCGTCATGCGTACAGCCTAAAGCGTATCTCGACGGAAGGAACACGTTTCAAGCGGCAACTTCACCTTCCCAGTCATAAACGATAGTCACACAATGGACCTGATCGTCCGAGGTGTAGATCACAGCTTTCTGCAATCTCCTCCTCACACCTTCCACAAGACCAAAGCCCCAAACCTGCTGCGCCGTCCACAGATTATTGCTTGAGAGCGCAGCAGCCTGGTTTTCCAACACCAGTCGATCCAAGCCTTCATCTCCTTCCCAGCCTGATCGCAGAAATTCCTGGGTGCCATCGATATCTCCAAGGCGGACCAGCCTCACGCGACTCCTAACGTCTCCAAATACCCTGTCGTATTTGTCCCTCCACGCCCAGTCGAGCGTTCGCTCCTCATTGCTGCGGATCCCGCCCGTAGAGACCTGTTCCGTGTCAACGTGGACCTTCGACTCCGAATCGGTATACTGCCGGATAGTTGACGTGACGTTGCTGTAGGCGATTGCTTGTCGGACTAGCCAGCCCACGTTCTGCTTCTTCAGCACTTCATCCGTTGGGCTGGAGAGTGTCTTATTCAGCTTGTAGACCCCGGTCATGTTCTCCACCGTCACTGAAGCCGGTACGTCTTGAATTGCGGACATCTTAAACGGTATATCTTGATCCAATCTATATTCCTCACAAGAACACAATTATTGTCTGGGGGCCTTATCAGTTGTTGTTGCTTATGGCCGTGAGCAGAAAGCAAAGCTGCGAAGGCAAGATACAGGTCTTGTCTCACTACTACAAACGATTCAGAGTCTTGGTCTTGAACTTGGCAACCGAGGATGTTATTGTTCATGTGGAATTATTGCATGATATATACACGCCTGACGCCTATCTGGGATGGGCACACGTCAAGAAAAGGCCGAGCGGGCGCCAAGAAAGCCTCCAACATCTCATCAGTCGCTGTGATCAACCAGCAGCAAGACCTGCTCTCTTGCTTGGTAGACACAATCATTTGCACCTATTCCTCGACAATGGCAGTATATGTTCCTCTTCCTATCTTCACGGTCATGTACATATGTGGAGACTTTTAAACTGGAAGTCTTCAGCACCTGTACGAAGGACGCCCGCTGGAGGGCCGAATATATGGACCAGATAGAATCGTCGTATTATATTGTTACACCTGGGGTTTGCTTTTGCTGTGATGGTATGCAGTCATGTACACTCCCAATCACAAAGGTATCATACATACACATGCGTCAGGAAGCAGACCTGCGCTTTGAAACTTTACAAACAAGGCCGGAGAGCGCAAGGCTTCACTCTCAAGATGAATGCAGGAACCCAGGCGGCATTCAACGCCGCTAACAGCCTGGTGGCGGCTTGCTACTCTACGGCATCGGTATGGTGTATAAGAGAAGAAGCTGGAGCTGTTCAGGCAATTCCGTCCAAAACACCGCTCTCTCGTAGTTGCTGAACAAGCTCCTTCTCGAGGAACCGGCCCACGCTTACATCCTCAACCAGACCCTTGCGTCTTCTCGTTTTCAAGACGAAGTCTCTCGCTGTTGCCTGTGCGCTCGCCGGCTCTAGCGGCCTAGTCTTCACACTCTTGTCCAGTGGGTCGCCGGGAACGACACTCCATTTGTCGAATACTAAACTCAAAGTGGCTTGACCTTGTGTATGAATTCTCAAGTCGGTTTCGAACCCGAACGAGTCAATGACTGGGATCAGTCCCTTTACTGAGTAGAGAGGTGTTCCTGGTATGGGTGCATCGGATAATACGTGGCCTCGTCGCCGTGTGAGTACTGTGTAGAGGCTGTTGACGGCATTGGCAGGACCAAGCATATGACATGCGTATATCGGTTCCATTAACCTCGGGCCTGCCATTAAAAGCGAGGAGTAAACCGCTCTGCGTGCGGTAGGGATGATCTGACCACCACCACGCATGACAGGTTCTGAGGCTAGCGTGATGTCGGTCAGCTTGAACTTGGCGTTTCGAATGGGCTCTTCACATAGAGGACCCTCTCTGGTCGCCCATGAGAATCCTTGTCTGATGCTCTCGCGAACCGAGTTTAATAGCTTTTTGTCCACATCACCTGGCAACGTATCGTTCTGAAGAATGTTTGGGTCGGATTCGCTAGGCCCAAATGCCCATATGTTTCGGCTGGCGAGGATGTCGTAGCCGTAGTTTTCCTCGAAGAACTTGCCTACCACCCTCGCAGGATCGCGGATCTTCACCCGTCCTGCTTCTATGTCTTCAGCGATGCCGTCATCTAGAGGCTCAGCAACGAACGTAAGTTTGTTTTTCTTATTCGGCGTTATGGCGTAACATTTGATGGCGGACTGCTCGGTCACAGTCTCACAAAATCGTGTGACAGGGTCTGAGACCTTGATATCCATTTGAGCGTAGAGTTTCCGGAGATCGTGCATAACGCAATCCATGTACAACTCGCCCGTTCCGAGAACGACGTGTTCACCACTCTCCTCGACTTTTGTCGTGATGAGTGGATAGCTCTTGTTGATCTTACGAAGTCCGTCAAGCATTTTCGGCAATTCGGATGGGTTGACTGGTTCCACAGAGACTTTGAAGACGCTCTCGAAGAAATGTGTCAAAGGCCGGAAGATGTACGCATCCTCCTCATCTGGCAGCTCTGGACTGACAATAGTCGCCGTTTTGACGATGTGGTTGTCAACTCCGCCTAGGAGGACGAGGTTGCCAGCAGGCACCCCTGAAATAGGCACATTGTACCTGCTCTCAGCAATCCAAACGCTCTCGATGGTTGCTAACACACTGTCCTCCTCATCGTCTATGCTGTATCCTTCACCTAGAACACGCACCTTGTCTCCTACATTGGCAGTACCACTCATCACTCTTCCAAACGCCTGAAAGGTTTGGGCGTCTTGTGAGTTGAATAACTTTGTGACATGAAGCACTAGCGGACCGTCTGCGTCACAAGTCCGCATCGACTCGACAGTCTTGCCCTCCAAAGGGCCTGTATAGTAGTTCTCAAGCTTCTGTTTTGCGCCTTCGATTGGACTGGGAACATGATCCACTACCATGTCTACCAACCCCGTTGGTTCGCCAAAGAACTGTTGGCAAACCATGTTTAGTAAGTCCTTGGCGTTAGCCTTAAGCTGTGTGGGCTTGAGTTGAATACCTAACTCAGCAAGTGTCCTCTTCAGTTCTTCGGGAGACTCTGAGATGGTGTGAGAGTAGAGCTTGTAAATGGGCTCCATAACAAAGTGTACGAATGACCGCCGGCCCTTCTCTTCGATTGGTTTTCTTGTGAATTTTCTCGACATTGGGTTGAAAAAGATGTCACCCCATAATCTTCTTGCGAATTCTGGCGCATCAAAAGCCTTCTTTGTGGACGGGTAGCTTTGCGCGTAAAGTTGAGCAAAGCTGGGAAGAGTGAAACACCAATTCATACTGCTACACGCAAATGCAACATTGCCCTTCTCTGGGCTGATGCGCCATTTCTCAGCAGCTTTCCCGGGGATTGTATCGGTGATGACTGTGTTGACTTCCTCCACAACATGCTTAAGTTTGAAGTATGCGTCGTTGGGGGGCAGCTTCAGTTCGAGGATCAAACGGTCCATCTTGTTGATGAGTAATGTAAGAGGCGTATTTGAAAGGACAGCATGCTTGATGACCAGTTCTGTGGTGGTTTGCACACCTTCCACGACATCCACCACCAAAACTATGCCATCGACCAGGCGCATGGCGCAAGCCACCTCGTCCGCGAAATTGGCATGGCCAGGAGTGTCAATGATATTGACCAAATGCGTCTTCCCGCTTGTCGCCGGCAAAAGCAAGCTCATCGGCGCATCTTTGATTGACAATGCACGCTCCCGTTCCAGTATGTGAGTGTCTGTGTAGCGAAGCTGAGCGTCTCTCGCCTTGCCCGACAATCCTTCGTAGTGATGCGACAAGTCGTGGGTCTGTCGTACAAGCATGTCCATCAGGCTCGTCTTGCCGTGGTGCAAATGGCCCATGAAGGCGATGTTCCGTACTTGCTCGGGATATCGCATGATGCCAGCCATGAAGGACCGATCGAAATACACCGTAGGCAGGTCTTGCCCTTCCTCCTGGACTGTAAACTTTTTCCGCTCCACTGGTGCAACGATTGGCTGCTGTAACGTCTGCGTATCCTCCTCTTGCACCAACACTTCGACTCCCTCTCCATAGACCTGATTTGCGCTGGGATAGTACTGCTTATCCTCGTGCAGCACTACAGCGTTTGATGTCCCTTCGTCCACCTCCATGAGCTCCTGCCCTGTCGTTTGTTGCGCATCATCGTCGTCTTCGTCGTCGAGGTACTGCGCGCCAGTGTTGTAATTGTTCGTCGCATCTTCATCTTCCGACTCCTCTGGTTCGCCAATGTAGTTGCCGAATTCATCGTAAAGGTCGTCCATGGTCGCTGTGTGTAAAATTCGTAATTGCGACCACTTATAACCTGCAAAACACAATTTGTTGCGCTGAAAGGTTAGTCGCGGCGATGTCCATTGCGAGCATCAAACGCGCTTAGAATACCGGAGGACCAAGATTTGGAAGCGGATCTTATCTTATCTTAAACCGGTCGTTGCACTGCACGTTCCGGCCTACAGAGTGTTCACCTTTCCCTAGCCTCAGCTGTTTTGCTTCTTCTTTCATGTGTCGATGTGGTCTACCGGCAAGGTGATTAAGAGTCTAGAATGGTAGAGCCAGTATCACCTTACGTTCCATCATCCGATTGCAAAAAACAACTGTTTTTTTCTTTGGCTACTGTAGAATGTTCTTCTCATACTCCAGTTGTCCCCATGTCGAAAATGAACACATACACAAGCCGTGACCCATCATCTGTGACCTAAGATGCTGTCCAAGGGTATGATGATGGCGCCATTGAAAGCCACGAGATTGGGAAACATTTTGACGAGAGGTCACAGCGTATTGAAAACTTCATCATGATCGTTGTACCTTTATAGGAACTTCGGAGACGTTACAACGTTCTAAGTGCATGTAGTCGATTATACCGGGCCGTAGAGATGTCTACCAGAGCATTCACTCAGCCCCTCGAGATAGAAGTATGAAGCGATGAGGAAGAGGATGTATTGGGAGACGGGTATCATTTTACCATTCGAACCCAGAAATATAGTCACGTCGATTGTTTCGATGCTCAGCCAGTCCAGACTCTTCTCCTACATGACGGGAAAACGCCTCTAACGATATGCGGCAGGGGTAGCCCATGGATGGAGAACACTCAAATGGCTGAGACAAAGGAGGATGTCACACAAGTGTCTAGCCAGCCACTAGTGTTGCGCTCAAATTCTGCCAATCATACCGAGGCTCGGCTTGACAGCATCATCAAAAGGTCTTGAGTGGACGGCACATGCAGTTACCATGAGCATGGGATTATAGCAGGGGGTAGAAATCAAGAAGTTGCGATGCTTTGTTGCGTAATTGATTGCTATAGAACTACTACATGTACGTAATGGACGCTGTGATACTCATGTGAGGGCCGTTCAGCGAACAGACACAATATGAAGTTCTACAAATTGGAAATGAAGTACGCTCTTGAATATTTAGTGACTCTACATTCAAGCCTGTGATAGAAATTGAGCATGAAGGACGTTGGGAGTAGAAAAGGAAACCGGTTACATTTTACAGAGCTATTGAAAGAAAGGATCGCTGCGTTGGAATATATCTGCACCAGATGAGCCAAAGAGGTGGCACTCTTTCTCTCTCTCATCAAATCATTAGCATTGTTCAAGGAAATCAATATTGCAGAGTCACCTCCTGGCCCTTGACCCTCCCGATGACAATGCCAGCGGCGTACTTGGGAATGACCTCGTCGTCGTGGAGCATCTCGAACTCCTCGGACGCGTCACGGCCCATGTGTGAGAAGAGAGCTTGGGGACCGCCAGGGTGCTCGTCGACCCAGTCGGTGACATTCATGACGATACCCTTGACGGCGATCCACAGGTCATCCTTCTTGTTGTGCTTGGCCACCTCCTCAAGTGTGTACTCGTCGGCCGGCACCTTGAACGCCTCGACCGAATTCGGCGCCGTCACCTTGCCAGGGTCGCTGCTGTCCCCAGACCGGCCTGACGTTGGCATGACGGGCGCGGCGGATTGCTGTGCCTGTTGTGCCTGCCGTGACTCGCCACTGCTGCTGGCATTGATGCCGCTGCCCCATTCTACAGACACCTTCCCAGGCTGACTGGGGTCAATGTGAAGGCTCAGCTGACCGAGACGTTGGGCGGCCGAGCTGACGCCGCCGTTGAGCACCTTCTGGAAGAGATATTTGCTCGCGCTTTCTCCCGCCACACGGCCGTACACAACGCACCCCAAGAGGGATGAGCCGCCCAACCGGTTGGCGCCGTGGACGCCACCCGCGAGCTCACCACAGACGTAGAGGCCGTCAAAGGGTTTACCCTCGCTGTTCAGACATTGGGCTTGGTCGTTGATTTCAATGCCACCCATGGTGAAATGCAACACCGGCTCCATCTGTGAGACGTAGAAGCTGTCACTGATGTCGAATGGCCCGTTGTGGTAGTACTTCTTGCCAAAGGGATCCTTCGCCTTGCCATCTGCGTATGTGTTGTAGTCGGTGAAGGTCTTTTGCAACTCTTTCTCGCTGCAGCCAATTTCCTTGGCCAGCTCCTTACCCGTCAGCTTCTTCATCAAGCCACGCCCTGAATAGTGCCTGGTGTGGAAGTCTAGGACGTTGGAAGCCTTGCTGTTCAGTACAAGCCGGATGGGCCACAGACCCTTCTCCTTCTCTTCCCACAGCTTGCCTGACACGTAGTCTCTGTGCTGTAGCTCGTCGGTGAATCGCTGGCCCTTGCTGTTGAGCAGCAGGCCACCCTCTCCACGTAGAGCCTCAGCAGCCAGGAACTTCGTCTTCGCGTTGGGGTCTTTGGGGTCGACCAAGCCAGTCGGATGGACTTGTACTTTGTCCATATCGATGCCGTTGGCACCGATGCTCATCAGCATCTTGTGGCCATCACCGGTTGCGTGGGCACCGTTGGTGGTGGACAGACCGAAGGTGTCTGGCCTCCACTTCTTGAGTAGGGAGTCCTCTGTGAAATCAGCAGCGTAGCCACCAGTAGCAAGAATGACGGGCCCTTCAACGACCGTCTCCTCGCCATTGAATGTGTATGTGACACCAGTGACAGTATTGCCCTCGTGGTTGACCTTGGTCACCTTGGCCTTCTTGATGAGCTGGACTCTCTCCGGCTCCTTCTCTGCCAGCTCCTCAAAACGCTGCATGAGGGCGTATGTGATGGCCATGCCCGGAAACTTGGCGTCATGACCACGGTGGGTTCTGGGGAATGAATGCCCACCTAATCTTGAGACGAGGGTGAGATCGAGGTTGAAGACATCTTGCAGCCACTCAACAGCAGCAGCAGACTTGTATGTCAGCACTTTGATCAAGTCTGGGCGGGCCTTGTCTCTGGCAGATTTGAGGGTATCGTCGTAGAACTGCTTGACGCTGTCTGCGATCTGGTGGTCGACCTGTGTCCTGGTCAAAGCGCCGTTGATACCCGAGGTAGCTTTGGTCGAGTTTCCACCCATGAAGTCTGTTTAGATTGTCAGCCATGCCTCTGCAAATCCGATACTACTTCACATACTGTTCTTGTCTAGAAGGACGACGTTACCACCGGCCAGGTAAACTGTGTGGGCTGCGCTCAGGCCGGAAACTGTTTGTTCGTCCTGTTAGCTCTTGACCCTCTCACTCGATGAAGCACAGGACCATGGGAGACGTACGGCCAGCGCCAACAATGACAACTCTCTCTGGCATTTTTGCGTATGATGTGCTTGCTATGTCGAGTTGGAGGGAATACAGGAAACAGGGAAGAATGAAAGAAACGGAAGACGGTCGTGAGGTATAGTAGTAGAGCAGGTGATGGAATGGCGGATGTGAGGCGACAAGTACTAGCGCTTTGTGGGGCAGATGCCGAGGTTGAAGTCGCAGCTGGATCTGCTGTATGGTGACGGTCAAATGGTCACGATCTGGACGGGGAGGATATTTCCGGACTCTTTCTGGGGAAGCGATTGACGATTGCAGTTAGAATGCATAGCGCTTTGCAGTGCGATCCAGGGCCGAGCGACTCGGACAAGGAATTCCAGCTGAACATGTGAATCTAGGAGTTGTTCACGTTCCCATCTGCCTCGGCCATGGCGCCTTTCACATGTCTTTTCCAGCCAATCGGCGCTGTCGCATGTCAGCTGATTGTCTGGCTCTAGACGTGCTGCTCTAGGCCAGACTACCTTTATAATAGACATATCGTCCCTCCGCGATGGAAATGGCTTGTGTGTGGTCCAGCCAAATAGTCTATTTTCCGACAGGATCTACTAGACGATGATTTCCGTCAGGTGAGAGTCCGGAGAAAATCGTCTCTGATCATCCATCTGGCAAATGCCGACGGGTAAATACTACTTTGCACACTGATTGCCGACGTGGGAATTGCCTTCATCTGTTCTGACCAGAAGCAATGATGTACGCACGAATTCAGAAATTGAATAAGGCTTATTCCATCACCACTCCACAAAAGGTTCCTCCACAAATGGTTCCTCCACAAGTGAGCTAGAACGCCCTCTGGAGCCATCCCCATCTGTAAGGGTATACAGCACGAAATAGAAGGGAGCCCGTGAAAGTCAATTGAACAATCACGTGTAAAGAGCATTTCAGCCTCACCATTGCTATACTTCGGTAGTAAGGGGACCAAATAATGCGGCGCTGCACAGAGAATGTGGGCTCCACACCCCTTAGTAACCCTCGCAAGAAGTCGCCCTTAGTATCGTTGTTTGGTCCCGTGACTCTTTCAGGTTCGGATCGCTCGGGCTCGAACTCCCGACCATGCCAAAACGTTCAATTGGTGCTACAGCATTGGGGGGGAAAATGGTGACTTGCTGAAATATGAGGAGGTTCACGCTGCAACGCAACCTCTGTAGTCGAGATATCCATGGTAGGGGAAAACAATCAAACCTAGGCGTAGCACTCATACATGATCAGGCTATCCGCGCTTTCTTCTTTGATGCTTTACGAATCGTGAAGAGGTTTGGATAGGTTCGAGTAGCGTCGTGAATCAGTCGAGACATGTGTATCCATTCGAGCATGGTTTCCTACCATGCTGTGGCACCGCCGTCACATTTATAGGGTCGTGAGGACCATCTATGCATTCAACTGCTGGAATTCTGTCGCCTGAAAACTCAGATCGATGTGTTCCAATGTCTGTCTTGCCACTTGCATCCAGTCAGGCAGCAAAGATCAGACATATCAGGGATGTCTGACGCGTTCATCCAGAAGTACGACGATGACCGATACCTACTCTTACTCAGCCGTAGTGTGCATACGTGTTGGGCGGCAAATGGCATATCGACCAGGCACCGCCACCGAAAGATGAAGAAAGGGTGAAAGATGGAGAGGATGAAAGATGTCCCTAAGAGACAGGATACATCAGCAGCAGCAGTAGAGCGGAGCGTGAGGCAGTGCAGCAGCAAAGCGTCGTCACGGGCGAACGCGGCGCTGGCTGGTGGCCGCTGAAATCTTGGCGTTACCCGAAAGGGCAAGCAATGGGGTACGGTATGACATACTGCCGCATGGCCTGCGCTGGTTGTCGTTGTCGAGCGATTGATGTTCTTGTGCACTAGGTCAGGATTGTGTGTAGGTGTTCACTTCTTGTCTGCACAATCACTTCCCGCCCCATTGCTGAGCCGCGTCTCTCCGTGCTCAAGATTTGCTTCCTGCCTTTGAAACGCAGGTTTGACCACAGCAGACTCGACTTCTTTCTCCAGTTCAGCCGCCTCATCCGCAGCTACGGTTGGGAGACTGGACCGTACGATAGCACATTAGACCATGGCGGTCACCAAACGCGCAGGCCGCAAGGCTCAAGCGCAACCGCAGGGCGCATCCGGCTCTGGCGGTGCCCAACCTCAAATTCGAAAGGCCGCTTATGATACGAGCAAGAAGCGGGAAGTCGGCGTGTCAGACCTTACGCTTATCAGCAAGATCTCCAACGAGGCCATCAATGACAACCTCAAGAAGAGATTCGAGAACGGCGAGATCTACACATACATCGGCCATGTTTTGGTTTCGGTCAATCCATTCAGGGACCTCGGCATCTACACCGATAAGGTCCTGGAGAGTTACAAGGGCAAAAACAGGCTGGAGGTCCCACCGCACGTCTTTGCAATTGCCGAATCCTCCTACTACAATATGAAGGCATATGGCGAGAACCAGTGTGTCATCATTTCAGGAGAATCTGGTGCTGGCAAGACAGAGGCTGCCAAGCGCATCATGCAGTATATTGCCAATGTCTCTGGGGGTGGGGACAGCTCGATCCAGAAGATCAAGGACATGGTGCTGGCTACTAATCCACTGCTGGAATCTTTCGGTAACGCGAAGACGCTGCGCAACAACAACTCCAGTCGATTCGGCAAATACCTCGAGATCCAATTCAATGCGCAAGGCGAACCTGCAGGTGCCAACATCAACAACTACCTCCTAGAGAAGAGCAGAGTCGTGGGACAGATCAAAGATGAGCGAAATTTCCACATCTTCTACCAATTCACTAAAGCCGCTAGCCAAGAGCACAGGACGAGCTTTGGTATTCAGCAACCATCCACATACGTCTACACCAGCAGGAGCAAGTGTTATGATGTGCAGGGCATTGACGATGTTGCTGAATTCAAGGATACCCTAAACGCCATGCAGGTCATTGGTATGACCCAAGCTGAGCAAGATGACATCTTCCGTATGCTGGCTTGCATTCTTTGGATCGGCAATTTGTCGTTTGTGGAAGACGATCAGGGAAATGCACAAATACATGACCAGTCTGTTGTGGATTTCGTGGCATACCTACTTGAAGTTGATGCGGCGCATGTCAACAAGGCCATGACACAACGTATTCTTGAAACCAGTAGAGGCGCAAGACGAGGCTCGGTATACGACGTACCAATGAACGTTGCCCAAGCCACATCTGTCCGTGACGCATTGAGCAAGGCCATTTACTTTAACATGTTTGACTGGATTGTACAGCGAGTCAACCAATCTTTGATTGCCCGAGGTGCTATTTCACATAGTATTGGTATTCTCGATATTTACGGGTTCGAGATTTTCGAGAAGAATTCTTTCGAGCAGTTATGCATTAACTACGTCAACGAGAAACTGCAGCAGATCTTCATTCAGCTCACACTGAAGACAGAACAGGAAGAATATGCCCGTGAGCAGATTCAATGGACGCCAATCAAATATTTCGATAACAAGGTGGTATGCGAATTGATTGAAGAGAAGCGACCACCCGGTGTCTTTGCTGCTCTCAATGATGCCTGTGCCACAGCCCACGCAGACCCTGCTGCAGCTGATCAAACTTTTGTACAGAGGCTGAATGCGCTGTCAGGGAACCCTAACTTTGCCCCTAGACAAGGTCAATTTGTTATCAAGCACTACGCTGGTGATGTGAATTATGCCGTCGAGGGCATGACGGACAAGAACAAGGATCAGCTCCTTAAAGATTTACTCAATTTGGTTGGAAACAGCTCTAATCAGTTTGTCCATACTCTGTTTCCCCATCAAGTCGACCAGGACAACAGACGCAGGCCACCTACTGCAGGCGACAAGATCAAGGCATCTGCGAATGATCTCGTCGCGACCCTGATGAAATGCACACCGAGTTACATCCGAACGATCAAGCCAAACGAGAACAAGAGCCCAACAGAGTACAACTCACCCAACGTCATGCACCAGATCAAATATCTAGGTCTTCAAGAGAACGTTCGCATTCGGAGAGCAGGTTTCGCCTATCGTCAAACCTACGAGAAATTCGTCGAGCGATTCTACCTATTGTCACCTAAGTGCAGCTACGCTGGTGAATACACTTGGACCGGTGATGCGAGGTCTGGTGTGATGCAAATCTTGAAAGACACTTCAATTCCTAAAGAGGAATGGCAAATGGGTGTTACGAAGGCTTTCATCAAAACCCCAGAGACTCTCTTCGCGCTTGAAACCATGAGAGACAAGTACTGGCATAACATGGCCATCAGAATCCAACGTGCATGGCGGAATTACTTGCGCTATAGAATCGAATGTGCAACACGAATCCAGCGGTTCTGGAGGAAGAAGAACGGCGGAGAGGAGTTCCAGGTCATCAGAGATGAAGGTCATAGAGTCTTGCAGGGCCGCAAAGAGCGCAGGAGGTTCTCATTGATCGGATACCGACGATTTCTGGGTGATTATCTGGGAATTGACGGCAGGGGTGGAACAGGAGAAATGCTACGTCGTAGTGCCAACATCAGCTCAAACGAAGCAACATTGTTCTCGTGTCGATGCGAGACTTTAGTCTCCAAATTGGGGCGCTCATCCAAGCCTGAACCGAGATTCTTGATCCTCACCAGCAAGAACGTATACATCGTCAAGCAAGCACTCGTCAACAAGCAACTGCAGATCTTTGCTGAGCGAACTATTCCACTCAGTGCCATCAAATTCATTAGCACCAGTACTCTGAAAGACGACTGGTTCTCTATCGGTGCTGGAAGTCCACAGGAACCAGATCCTTTACTGAACTGTATCTTCAAGACAGAATTCTTCACCCAACTCAAGCGTGCAACAAGAGGCAGTGTGCAGCTACAAATAGCCGATGTGATCACATACAACAAGAAACCAGGCAAGCCGTCTACCGTCAAAGTGGTCAAGGATCCTGCAGTTCAACGAGACGATGTATACAAATCCGGACAGATTCACACTGGCCCTGGTCAATCGCCGAACTCTGTCAGTAAAGCCACTCCAAAGGGTAAACCAAAGCCAGCCAAGGCCATCACCAGCGGCGGCCTTCTCAAGAAAAGCACTGGTGGAAAGTTATCTCAACAGGCGGCCCAGCGAAGGCCAACACCACAGGCCCAGCCTCTACCGGGCCAGTCTACTGTACGGCCACCGGTAAGGGCAGAGCAGTCATTCACGCCCCAAGCAGCTGTGCCGCGACCTGTGCCGCAACCTGCAGCCCAGCCAGTATCCCAAACAGTATCCCAACCAAGAGTTGTACCTCGTCCAGTTGCCCCAGTGGCGAATGGAGGCGCTACACACTCTCGCAACACTTCCACAGCTTCAGCGAGAGGCCCACCACCGCCTCCTCCTCCGCCGCCTGCTGCTGCTGTTCCCAAGGATCCACAATTCAAGGCGTTGTACGACTTTGTTGGGCAGACTAGTGGCGAACTCAGCTTGAAGAAAGATGAAATCATCGAAATCACGCAGAAAGAAAGCAATGGTGTGTATCCATTTCGACACGCACGACTAATACAAAATGCTAACATGACAACAGGATGGTGGCTTGCAAAACGGCTGGATGGGTCTGGTACTGGATGGGCGCCTGCCGCATATCTCGAAGAGGTCAAGCAGGCCCCTCCACCACCGCCACCACCACCAGCTGTGGCATCGCGACCGGCGCCACCCCCTGCTCCTAATGGCACTGGTGCTGTGAAGGCCAAACCGGCTCCACCGGCACCTCCAGCCAAACGCCCTGCAGGACGGAAGCCTGCGCCAGCTACACCGAGGGATAGCGGGTATGCCAATGGCGCCAACAGCGAAACTTCGAGGTATGTTGAGTTTGTCAATCATCTATTTTCAGGCTTCCTGATGCTAACGTTCAATAGTGGTGCCGCTACACCACAGAGCCAGGGCGGTGGCCTCGCCGGTGGGCTTGCAGAAGCTCTCCGTGCGAGGTCCAAGGCCATGAACCGTGACGACGCTGGTGACGACTGGTAGATCTGTTGAACTTTCGATCAATGCGCTGTTGCGAGAACTTTCTTGCTCGCTTTGCGTGGCGTCGTGGCGAAGATGGCATATACCGCACTTCTTCTGCTGTTGGGATTTTCTATCCTTTTGTCCATATCATTCTGTAGCCCACATCATGACCTCCTTTTCGAGAACCTCTCCCGGATGCATCACGGTTGATTACCTTGTTATTGCACGTATGTATTGTTGTACCGGCAGCGATGATGAGTGTAGTTTGCTCCCGTAGTCTGAACCCGAGTGCGCTGATACATACCTAATCTTATCACTCCCACAGCGGCAATGCCGTCGGTAGAATTGTCCTCATGAGTTGCTGCTAAATGTTCCTATTTCGTTGCTCTAACTGCCTTCTCTACCCAGTATAATACAATACCAGCCCTTTGGCCGTTCGAGAATGGTAGATACAGCAAAGCTTAACGTGTCATCTAACAGTAGAAGATGACAGTTGTCTATGATAGCCTCAATAGGAGCCATCGGTCACCTACGAAGCCGTGGCAGCACATCAGAATCTGTGCCACACCTTTCCCGCCGAGATTGAAAACTTTGTAGCTTCTGCAAAGGAGAAAGGCTCAAATCCACCCGCTAGTCACTTACACAGGCGAGAAGATATCCTCTTCTACGACCTGGCCGGACCCTTCATGCAGGACCATCGCCTCCCTGCGACGCCTACGCCTGTCAGCCTCTAGACTCTCCTCGCTGCGCTCACGCGATTGCAGTGGCGGCTGGACAGGTCTATCGACGGAAGGGTCTGCAGCGGTCTGGAGTGGGTTAGAGGCGTAGGTGAAGTCGGCCCAGTCGCCATCGTTGCCCCAGAAGAAGTTGTCGTCGGGCTGGAAGATCGGGTTGGCGAAGTCGGCGTCGCGGCTGGTGTCCTGCGCCAGCGTGATGCCGTCGCCGTCCCAGTTGAACAGCAGCTGCAGCGCGCGGTTGGCTTGCTCGCGCTCTGCCTCCGTCAGGTCCGCGTTGCTCTGCTCGCGCTGCGTCTGCGCCCGCACCGACGACCGGCCGCGCATGCACTGCCCCACGAGAATCGTGATCGCCGCGTTGCGGATGTCCGGGTTCGGGTGCTCTGTCAGTGCAGACAATGTCCTCACCGTGATGGCTGTGTTGCACGATATGGTTAGCTGCTGCGATTGGATGGCTGGTATAATGAGCCCCGAACGGTGATTCTGGCTACTTACAGTTCTCGAGACCGTCATCGGACTTCTCCTCTTGCGAAGGTAGGTGAGGATTCTCCACCCTTGTCAGGCGCATCACGTCGCGGATCGCATATTGAAGTCCCTTGGCGGCGGCGAAGAAGAACACTCCAGCCGCTAGCCACACGTATCGGTCATGGATGTGAAAGGCCATAGGTGCAATCGACGTTGATACAAGCGATCATGTTGGAGGCTGGTAAGCAGAGCTGGGGCGTGAAGTCTTGTTCATTTCGGTTTTCTTCTATTTAAACCCATTGCATATTTGATAGTGAAGCCGATCGGGTCTGCACATGAAGATGAAGCTATTGCCACGCGCAAAGGTGCCAAAGGTGGACTAGCGTAAGGCAACTCACGCCTGCCAAGATTTCATTGTCTCCAGAAAAAAGTTACCTTCCTTACGTCTTGAATGTCTGGAGTCGATTGAGGAGGACGAATTGCTCTTGGGTTACAAGGCATCGCAACATCAGCAGCTATGCCGCCGTCCCAGCTTAAACGCTTGAAATCATCCCTGCGCGAACAGGGGATTACTGGCCCGCAGAAAAACAAGAAGCAAAAGAAAGCGGCAGCAAATTCCAAAGATGGCGCTGCTAGGGTCCAACGAAGTGCGGCTTTGCAGCAGATTCGAGATTCCTTCAACCCGTTCGAGCTAAGACAACCTTCGCGACCGGCCAAGTTCGAGAGCGCGACGCACGGTGGTAGGAAGACCTACAAGGATGTGCTGCACCGCCCTGGTGTGTCGAAATCTGCCGGTGAAGAAACGCGAAGAGCTACACTTCTGCCAGAGCTGCAGAGGAGGAACAAAGTCGGTGGTCTGATCGATCGCCGATTGGGAGAGGAGGATGTCTCGCTCACCGCCGAGGAGAAGGCCCTGCAGAGGTTCGCTTCAGAGAAGAGCCGCCGAAGAGGAAATATGTTCGACTTGGAGGCGAGCGATGACGAGGAGCGTGGTGGCCTGTCTACGCTCACCCACGGTGGACGGAGCATCTTCGATGACTACCAAGATGATGACGACGTGCGCGATGAGAGCGACAGTGACGATGGCGCATTGTTCCACAAAAAGCGCCGTCGAAGCGATGCGGACGAGGAAGAGGATGCGGAAGAGACTGCTGGACTAGAAGAGGTTGAAGGCCAACCTGAACGGAAGAAGACCAAGAGTGAGGTCATGAAAGAGGTCGTGGCGAAGTCGAAGCTGCACAAGTACGAGAGACAGAAGACGAAGGAGGATGATGATGACATCCGAGCAGAGCTTGATGCTGGCCTTCAAGACATGCTTGGATTGCTCAATGGCTATAAACCCGCCCCACCACCACCAAAGCCGGCCGAACCAGCATCCACCAGTGGCCCGGGTACAACCAACCCTGACAGACAGGCGCTGATCGATGGTGCCGATCGCATCAAGGCAGATCGAGAGTACGATGTTCGGCTGCGACAACTTGCACAGGATACCAGAGCAAAGCCTTCAGAGCGTTCTAAGACAGCGGAAGAGAAAGCACAGGAAGAAGCTGAGCGCCTTAAGTCGCTTGAAGATCGACGATTAAAGCGCATGAGAGGCGAGAGGGTAGATGACGATGGTAATACGGTTGAAGCTGATGGACAAGGCGATCATGAAGAACCGCTTGAATCCCTAGCCCACGAGGAAGGTGTTGACACAGCTGCCGAGTTTGGTCTTGCAAGCTCTCTGGACCGGCCAGAACGAAGCAAACCGCTTGTACTGGATGACGAGGATGAATTCGACGTCGATGAAGATCTAGTCGCAAGTCAGTCTGATATCGACCTCAGCGATTCTGAATCGGAGGCAAGCAGTGATGACTCGGAGGGTGAGGATGCAGAAAAACAAGGTGACGAAGAAGAAGAGGATGAGTTCGTCAGAGGGATACTTGGTCCTACTGGAGAGAATGCTGTGAGCCTGGGCTCAGCGAATAAGCCTACCGAGGCCACCAGCAAGCTTGCCTTCACCTATCCCTGCCCTCGTTCTCACGAAGAGTTTTTGGACGTGATCAAGGACACGGCGGAGAGCGACATTCCGACAGTGGTGCAACGCATTCGTGCTCTTTACCATCCTTCAATTGCTGCCTCAAACAAAGAGGCAATGTCTGATTTTGCGGCCGTCCTTGTCGATCACATCGCATACATGGGCGCCGAAAAGCAATCAATGCGCGCGATCGAGCAGTTGATTCGCCACCTTCACTCCCTTTCCCGCACCTATGCCAATCAGATCGGAACTGCAATGCGTCAACATCTGTCTAATTGGAATCAAAGGGGAACTATCAACCCAGGCGATCTCATTATCCTCTTGGCCATCAGCTCGATATACCCTACCAGTGACCACTTTCACCAGGTTGTGACTCCTGCGATCACCATGATGGCCCGTCATCTTGCTCTGAACGAGCCTGCTGCTGAGAATCTGGATGCTCTACGGATTGGTGCCTACATTACTGCGCTTTCTCTGAAGTACCAGTCATTCAGCAAGAGATATATACCCGAAGCAGTGAGATATAATCTGAAGGTGATTCGTCTACAGGACCTCGATGACGAAGAGATGCAGCCGCACCTTGAGAATCTCGTGGCCATGGCAGACTTGTGGAAAGAGAAGACAGCATTCATCGACATCTTTTCTCCCTTCATTCCAGAACTCAAAGCTCGACCAGCTTGCAAGAAGACTCTCACACACATCAAAATCCTACTTTCTCAGGCTAAATTCCGGCGAAGGCCACTCGAACTACACAACCACAAGCTTCTCCCTATTCGCACTGTGGTGCCGAAGTTCGAAGATGCCTTCAACCCTGACAAGCACTACGATCCTGACAAGGAACGAAGCGAGGCCAAACGTCTGCAGAAGGAGTACAAGAGAGAGCGTAAGGGCGCCCTTCGGGAGCTCAGAAAGGATGCCAACTTCGTCGCCAGAGAACAACTTAAGGAGAAGAAAGAGAAGGACGCAGAGTACGAACGGAAATACCGTCGGCTGGTTGCTGAGGTTCAAGGAGAGGAGGGTCATGCTGCCAATGAATATGCGCGAGAGAAGGAGAGGAGGAAGAGAGCCAAATGATCCCAGAACAACATGTACAGAGCTTAGTATCCCCAAATTACTCGTGTTGACGGTCGAGAGGATATTGCGACCGAAGCCATCCAATGCCTGCAATTCGATCTTTTCTTTTGTCCATACTGATGAGCTACTCGTGGTAGAATGCTTGACAGCCTCGGCAACTTGGAATGTTTGAATGCGGAGTATGATGGTATGCTTAGTCACGCCAGATAAGGAATTTCAGACCGTTTTGAGTCTATCGCTTATCGATATTGTTCATAGGCGTGTGACGTATAAGGAATATCCAAAAACAGACTAGATATACATGATAACCTAGGAAAGTACCTACCTAATCCATGTTCATCTGGCCGCCAACCTTGTAGGTACCCGATTACCTGCCATCCTACTCGCTCGCCCACCTAACTACACACGGCTCCATGTGCCGCAATCGGCCCAGCATGGTTTCGGCATCTGTACCTGGCGGTGGTGCTCCTCTTGGAGGTAGGATGTCGCCATGTCAGAGGCAAGACTCCCCAACTCGCCGCTGGGTGACCAGCAATGTCGCCCTCGCTGCACATATCGAGGAACACATTTTCGAGAGTGTCGAGAAGCAGCTTGGCTGGCCTGAATTCTCGGCTGTTTCACCAATCCAGCCGAAGACACAACGGCGAGAATGAGCGTCGAGAGCGTCACAAACGACAGCCGACGACAGGCCTCACGACACCGGTGCCGGAAGAATCCAGTCGACACTTTAGCAAGAGTCCGTTCTACTTGGAGGCCGGATATGCTGCCTGGGCGAAGAGGCACTCTCGTCCCTTCCCACCGCCCTTCTTCTCTCCTCCTAGCGGCAGCTTCAGCGATCCGTTGTCGACCCATGACAAGAGCAGGGACATGCGTCGACATCCAGAGGTCAACGGGCAGATGATCCGTGGCGTCACAAACGGTGACGATGCTCTGATCGTTAGCGACAACCTCATAGGATGCAATGACGGCGTCGGCGCCTGGGCCCAGAGAGAACGAGGACATGCGCCGCTTTGGAGTAGGCTCATGCTGCACTTCCTCGCAGTCGCTGCAGAGAAGGACGAGTATGGTGGGAATGGCCAGCCAGACCCGATCAAATACCTCAACGAGGCATACGAGTTGACGAAGGATGCGCTCAGCGAGCCCAACGAGTGGTACGGCACCACGACGACGGTCTCTGCGCTCATGCACCATAGAGATCAGTCAGAGCCTGTGCTGTATGTCACCCAGCTAGGTGATAGCAAAGTGCTTGTGATTCGGCCTAGCGACAATAGCGTGGTCTTCAGCACGGTAGAACAGTGGCACTATTTCGACTGCCCAAAGCAACTGGGCACCAACAGTCCTGACAGACCAGATACAGTTGCAAAGCTGGATGTCGTAGACATCATGGAGAACGACATTGTGCTGGCCATGAGCGATGGTGTCACGGACAATCTGTGGGAGCATGAAATCAGTGAGAATGCCATCGCCAGTTTCGGTAAGTGGAAGAAGAAGGCGGAGAATGGCGAGCATGAGAGTCATAGAGGAATCAAAGATGTCGTTGGCAGAGGCACCATTGCTGAGGCAATGAAATACGTCGCTCAGGAATTGGTCATTGCGGCCAAAACCATCGCCGAGGATCCCTTCTCGGAAAGCCCGTTCATGGAACGTGCTATCGAGGAGGGCCTAGCTATTGAAGGTGGCAAGCTGGACGACATATCTGTAGTCGCTGCCCTCTGTCGAAAGAGGGAATCGTAATGAAGCGTTGTCGTTGTTGTTGAAGGAAAGTCTTAGACCCATCGAGTTTCGGTGGGCTTGTGTTACCTTAACTAGCCTGAAAGGCGTTGAAATCGCCCGATACTCTACATAACTCTAATTGCATATATCAATTGGCACTCATTGTGAGAGAGGCCACATTATCCTGAAAGCCTCCGGTTCGACAGGTCTGTTACCTCAAAAGGAACAGTCCCTGTCGTCTTCCAGATCGCCTGTACTTCGAGGAAACCACGGTAAACAGGGTACAAAACAGGTAGATATTTCAATTCCCAGCAACGTGCTGCATTAGCACGTGTTGCTGGACCAATAGATATTGACCTGACGCAATATGAAGATCACCATGGTCATGAGTCCCAATATGTCGATATTTCATATCAAAGGGCGTTTCCGGGTAGACCAAAAGTACAGGCTTGCAATCACATGTGGTATGTACGATATCAGCCACATGCATACATCTACTCCACTTCGGCATCGTCATCATCATCGCCACCAAAGGCAAACGAGAAACCCTCGGCATTCGAATCGTCCTCGGCCTTTGTGAGTTCTTCCCACCTACTGCGGCCCAATTTCCCGAGAGCCTCGAGCTGCTGCAGACCCTCCTGCAGGGCCTCTGGGTCATGCTCTCGAAGCTTATCGACGAAGAGCTGATACGGATCCTCCACGTCTTCCTTGAAGCCGGAGATAGATTGCTTCTGGTCGCGCAAGAATTGCAACACAGCGCCAATTCTCGCGCGTGGGACAAAATTCTGGGTAAGAGCGATGCTGGGCTCGAGGTTCAGCACCAGGTGGTACCATCCGCTCGGCACGTGCAACACCTCGCCTTCGTTACAAACCCCCTCCACACATCCTGGGGTCTTCCTAGCTTGTGCATGGAAGCCCAGGAGCCACTCTGCGATGGAAAGTGGCGATGTGACTTCGCTTTGATCTTCTGATACGTAGACTCCTGGAGGTGATGGTAGGTTGGACGATGATGGGAACATGATCCAGTACTTGGAGCCCTTGAGCACTGCGTTCCATGCGGATGTAGCGTTTGGATCCTTGTGGAAGGTACTACCACTGCGTTCCGGACCGACAATCAGCCAGCGGTGATCTGGTCTTTTGTCGTCGAGGACGGAGAATAGGTCAGACCCGAAGCAGGTCGGTGGCCAGTATGCGGCCTCACTTGATGGCGCTTGAGATACCGTAAGACCCATCTTCTCTGCGAAGGACCGGTCGAAGAGGTACAACGGCGATTCGTCATTGCTGTTATTCATGTACTCGACGTAGGTCTTCAAAGGCCAGTCAACCGCTTCTGCACGGAACGATACATCTGCGTACTTGTCGAGGAGATGCTCCGTACTCCAAGACTTGTACACAGGCCATTGTTTGACAGGCTCTGTAAGAATGAAAGGTTGGGATACCCATTTCGAAGCGAATTCCTCATATGTAAGATCTGTAAGACGTGCGACTTGGTTTTGGGGAGGAATGTTGGTGACGAATGGTTCTAATGAGACGTGGGCGCAAAAGAAGGGCCTATGCAACGCATCTGAAAACAAATCTGTGCAATCGACACTTGGTTCACGGGTGCAGGATTGAGATAGAAAGGTAGAGCGCCAGGTCCCTTGCCATGAGAAGCCTGTCGGATGTGACCTACCGTCGAATACTTAGCATGTTGCCAAGCTAGAGATCTATACAAACACTCTAGAGAATGACTTTGGCTTGTCTTGACTTACTCCACAAAAAGGGCACGCCACAGCTCCTCATTCCGTGTGAAGGCATGTAACGCCTTGCAGGTGCTACCGAGGCGCAGGAGTGTGCTCGCATCGAAACCCTCCAACAAATTCACGAGCAATTCGTCTGGCAGAAGCGCAAACGATCCACATGCTCGTTTGAGATCGCGTGAGGCCGTAAGGGCATTGCCAGACGGCCTGACTCCCAGAGGATGCCGCTTCACATAGCTGCTGTCTGCCGTCGTTTCTGATGATCCACGTGCGACGTCGTCAACCTTCTGCTTCTTCAGCGGTGGGGCATCGTGTCCTGGCACGGCTGAAGGATCCTGTGACTCGTATGGAGCCGTGATTGGAAGAGTCATCGTGAGTAACAAGGCCTTGCGCTCGATGCAGCAGCGGATCGACAACAGCGAGGCCTCGAGGCGAACGAGACGACAGATTCAGATCAATAGTAGCTGTGTCAGAGACGCTTTTGATATCACAGCGCTATAGCTCGTATAGTGAACAGCAGCCTGCAAGCGATGAATGAGTCTGCGGGTTGGGTATCGAATTAAACCGTTTTCACGAAGCGTATATGCAGAATGGATCCCGTCGCAATGTCACCCGAGCGTTGGATCAGGCTCTGGCTCTGTAGCCGTCTTTCTCTCATCATCCTGGTCCAAAAATGAGTTACTTACCTTCTTTTGGTGGGCAGTGGCAAGCCCCGCACGGGCCACAAATCCAAAAAAATTATCCACGCTTCCGGTCCTTAAGCCTGCAGCACGCACGGCCAGACGGTTTTTCCTCCCCTCTTCCAACACCACACAAATTCAACCCTCTACAGATTAACACCAACAACAACAACACTCGTGATACTCTCATTCTCTTGAGAGTTCTTGGTGCCTGGTTATAATCCCACGCACCCCTTCCCAAGAGATCATCGGCAACGTCTACATCGGACTTTGCCCCTCCCAACGCACACCGGCATTTTCACGCTCGCTGCGCAGAAGCAAGTGAGCGACTACCACATCAACCGCAATCATGGCTGACAAGGGACTGGAGGACATCGAGGCGAGTAAGTACAAACCTTCAGCTCTGCATGCGTGGGTTGCATGCGTTCGAAGCGCCGTTGTGGCGACGACCGTTGCTGTTATCGTTGTCGCATCGTGAACGCACAAAAAGTGGGGTGAACGACACGGCTAACAAGTTGCACCTACAGCTCAGATCGAGTCCAACTACGATGAGACCACCGACTCTTTCGATGCGATGAACCTGAAGAGCGAGCTCCTTCGTGGAGTCTACGCCTACGGTTTCGAGCGTCCTTCCGCCATCCAGCAGCGCGCTATCATGCCCGTTATCAAGGGTAAGTCAGGTCCAGCAAGAGTGGTTTAGGGGGGCAAATACTGCGTTTTTATGGAGGTGTGCTTACAATCTCTCAAGGCTCCGATGTCATCGCTCAGGCCCAGTCAGGAACTGGCAAGACCGCCACTTTCTCCATCGCCGCCCTTCAGAAGCTTGACCCAAATGTCAAGGCTTGCCAGGCTCTGATCCTTGCCCCAACCCGTGAGCTTGCTCAGCAGATCCAGAAGGTCGTTGTCGCTATTGGCGACTTCATGAACGTTGAGTGCCACGCCTGTATCGGTGGTACCAGCGTCCGTGAGGACATGAAGGCTCTCCAGGACGGCCCCCAGGTCGTCGTTGGTACCCCAGGTCGTGTCCAGGACATGATCCAGCGTCGCGTGCTCAAGACCGACAGCATGAAGATGTTCATCCTCGACGAGGCTGACGAGATGCTGTCTCGTGGTTTCACCGAGCAGATCTACGACATTTTCCAGCTCCTGCCCCAGAGCACCCAGGTCGTCCTGCTTTCCGCCACCATGCCACAGGACGTTCTTGAGGTCACCACCAAGTTCATGCGTGACCCAGTCCGCATCCTCGTCAAGAAGGATGAGCTTACCCTCGAAGGTATTAAGCAGTTCTACATCGCTGTCGAGAAGGAGGACTGGAAGCTCGACACCCTGTCCGACTTGTACGAGACCGTCACCATTACCCAGGCCGTCATCTTCTGCAACACCCGCAGAAAGGTTGACTGGCTCACCGACAAGCTGACTGCCCGTGACTTCACCGTCTCTGCCATGCACGGTGACATGGACCAGAACCAGCGTGATTTGATCATGAAGGAGTTCCGTTCCGGTTCCTCCCGTGTGCTGATCGCCACTGACCTGTTGGCCCGTGGTATCGATGTCCAGCAGGTTTCCCTGGTCATCAACTACGACCTTCCAGCCAACCGTGAGAACTACATCCACCGTATCGGTCGTGGTGGCCGTTTCGGTCGTAAGGGTGTCGCCATCAACTTCGTCACTGCCGATGACGTCCGTATGATGCGTGAGATCGAGCAGTTCTACAGCACCCAGATCGAGGAGATGCCAATGAACGTTGCCGGTAAGTACAGGCTCAACAATCCCAACAGCCTTGATTCATTACAACATACTGACAATACCTTCAGACTTGATCTAAACGTAAAATCTTCACCACCTACATTCTGTTATCGCCTTCGGTCGACTGGGACCTTTAGACCCCTGGTGGGGTATGGTATCGCAGCTGGACTGTGGGGGATATGACTGACATGAGGACTCTTGCCATGACCGCCACGGCGCCTGGCTTGCAGACGGCAAGCCAAGAGGCGTATAATTGCGGCATACATGCATATGCTCTTGGGCGTTCATGCAAAAGCGGGAGACATACCAAAATTGCTGGTTTTTATGCGGCTAGAAGGGATCGCAAGGTGCAGTACGATACTTGCGCTCAAAATGTGTTTAGTGTTTACATCTGCACTGTGATTTTGATGAACTTTCGAACCTTATCATCTTATTTCACCTTCACTTCGTGTCCTGTACTGTGGTTCCACGACCTTAGTCCAACGTACTAGTTTACTTGTGCAAGTATGTACACTAGTCAAGCCGCGTTTGAGCCTCACGCACATGCAGCTACAATGAGCACACAGTGTGCAATGCTGTACAAGAGACGAGGTAGCGATATACGGGCAGGTATTCAACAATGGTGGGAAGGTGCATGTACGACTTACTGAACGCTCTTTCCCGCAAACAATAGTTGATTGGTACTAGAAGGCAGCGGCTCTTTACCCTCGCCTGGCGGTTCATACTTGTTAATACTCCATCTTCGTCTCCACCTATTCCTTCTCGATTTTCATTTTCTAAAAATCGCCCCTTACGCTCAATCGAAGATCGGACGTCAAATGCAGACCCTCGAACTCTCGCAGCACAACACAGCACGCAGCAGCAGCAGCAGCAGCGTATTGACGCAACGCGGGGATGCCTCAGGCTGCACAGCAACAACCGTCCCCGAGCGAGCTGCTCTGGGCATACCAAATCAAACGCGAGCACGCGTACCTCATGAACCGCGTGAAGGAGGTCGAGACATTGTCAAGTAAGAACGAACAACAAATCAAGGATGCAACAGCTTCGCTTGAACATGTGCAATCCGACCGAATCTCAAACCTGACTCGGCAGATCCAGGAGCTTGGACAGACAGTTCAAAGCGCCGAACAAGATACCAACACCAGAATGGACTCTCTCCAGACGCAGAGCGAAACCCTCGCGCTCAAGGTGTCTGAGCTCGGCGACATGAATGCGAAAGCCGACGAAGCGCGCAGAGTTGATGCAGAGGAACGAAAGAATATGAAAGCGCGCGTCGACGAGCTCGACGTCAATCTCACCCGTTATGTGGCGTCGCTGGAGAACCTCAAACAGACCATCAACGATCAGCAGGCTGACAGTATGGCTGCGGTAATCGATAATTTGCACCGTGAGATCAAGCAACGCGATTCCAGGTTGGAAGACTACTTCGCGAAAATGCAAATTCTGCAAGAGGCCAACGAAATGCTGACCGCCGCGACCCGCGACAATGCGAGGAAACTCAGGGAGACAGAGGAACACATGTCCAGAATGCGTGCTGAAAAAGCGCGCATTGCCGCCAGCGATCGACAGTCTCAGCAGCGCCGGCAGGCTCAGCTCAACGCGAACACTGTCTCCAAAGCGAGCGTGAAACACAAGAGCGCGGCTCCTAAAGAGCCTCAGGCTCCAGCGGCGACGCCAAAGCGCCGCGGCCGTCCTCCAAAGAATCCTATCGCCCATGCTCAGAAAGCGCGTGATAGTCTCCTTGCAGCTTTGAAAAGTCCTGCGTCCAATAGCCGTCTCAAGTCTGAAATCCAAGCCATGGATGGGCCTGAATCTGAGGGCAACGAAGACGCTGTCGTCAATTTTCTGGTTCGCAAGGATGGCACAACCGAGCGACCCAAAGGCACAGCTTGTAAAGCCTGCGCAAGGGCGCATGTAGGTGGAATGAAAACTCCTAAAGGGTGAACACAGTGCTAACATCGCTCCAGAAACGATGCTTCCACGGCTTCACCGAGGAAGACATTCAAGCCTCTCGAAAACGCGCAAAACCAGGAATGAAACCTGCAAGGAAATCTGGCGACTTGCCTCAACGCGAACCGAAAGCAAAGCCAACGCCAAAGCCACAACCACAACTACAGTCAACGACGCAAGCACCACAGGCACCAGCCCCACCCCGGCCTAGGCTGTCTGCCAGCTCCAGCATACCGCCTGACAAGCACATTGTCTCTACTCACAAACGTTGGGTGTACGTGGAGGAACAGATCGAAAGTTCTGATTCGGATAGTGAGAGAGAAGGATCCAATGCCGGCGATGGGGAGGCAGGAGAGCGAAGGTAGTACGACCCTTGCCACTCTTCCACTTGCTCTATTGACAAATGACAGAACCGCGCGCCGGAAGAAGAGAAAGAGCGAGGCTCAGCGTCTCGCCAAAGAGATCAAACGCGCAGGCATCGACCTTGAACCCTCACCACGTAGACGCCCAGCTCGTTCAGAGACCCGAGAAGTAGCACCCATTGTGAGCAGAAAGCGAAAGGCTGAGGACGGGCCAAAACGACCTCGTGGGCGGCCAAGGAAGCACCCCAGGATCGAACCCGATACTCAAGTCGCTGTAGACCTGCCACAACAGCAAGCAGTGCAGGCTCAACTGGCGGAAGAAATGGGCGAAAGCCTCCCTCCCAATCCTCCAAATCCTCCAAATCCCGTCAATCCTCCTAACCTTCTCGTGACAGAGGACCCAGATCCAACTAGAGGCGTCTAGACGGGCAGCCGACCTGCCGTTTGGCGAGCCTTTCTCATGGGAGCTTTTCGATTTGAACACGGTGCTTAACGCGTACTCCAACTTGCCTGGTGGACTACGAGATGTGTAGGACTAGGTGCATCAACACGGACCTCCAAGCTTTTCTTTCTCCCAGAAGCATAGCTGTTGCGAAACAATTCAAAGCTGAATACATTATGCGCGTCCCACACGGGCAAATGGGAAATGGTGGCAATTTTCTTCTTGTGTATGTAGCTATATACAATAATAGTGACGAACCCAAGCAGAGAGACCGAGTGAATCAGGTCTCCTTGAACTCGTACCTGCCGTTGCGATCCCTGACATCAACCTTGATCCTCGCGTCCTCGATTTCGCGGCCGTCGACGCTGATACCAGCCTCCATGACATCCCCTGAGTGCACAGGGCCAACACCCTTAGGCGTGCCGGTCAGGACGATGTCGCCCTTCTCGAGAGTCATGACACGGCTGATGTCAGCGAGCTGGCGGGGGATGCGGAAGAGCATGAGGTCAGTCCTGTCGCGTTGCTTGTGCTGACCATTGACGGTGAGCCAGAGCTCAGCGTTGTGGGGGTCCTTGAGGATGGACTTGGAGATGGGCCCGGCAACGGGCAGGAAGGTGTCAAAGCCCTTGGCGATGCTCCAGGGCAGACCCTTGCGCTTGGCCTCGTCCTGCACGTTGCGCGCCGTCATGTCGATTGCGAGCAGGTAGCTCTCGATCGCTCCCAGCGCGCCCTCGGTGTCCTCTGGGTCCAGGTCGCGCACGCTCTTGCCCATCACCAAGCCCAGCTCCACCTCATAGTGCATCGTCACCCCGGTCGGTCGCTGCACCGGACCCTCACCCGGCAGCAGCAGCGCCGACGGTGGCTTCAGGAAGAAGAACGGCTGCTTCGGCCGTGCGTTGTTCAGTTCCGTCACGTGGTCCGCATAATTGCGTCCAATGCACATCACCTGCCGTTGTGCACCCTCGAAGTCAGTCGCTGTGCTCCGCTCTGAGGGGGTTTGCTTCGCTTTGTTTTGCTTTGCGGTTGCTGTACCTTGCGGCAGTTCGCCCTGATCGATGCTAGGGTGGCCATGGTGATCTGATCTCAACTTGGAGACGATGTGGTGTGAGGAAATCCAATCCTGGGAATACAGGTAGAGTCATGTTCAGAAGAGTAGCTAGGCCAGGTGCCCGCCGCATTGGATGTTTGATGGTTCCAAGCTCAGCTTGGACACTGGGTGACGGTGTTAGGACGGAATTAAACACTGTTTAAGGAGGTACCTACCTACCTAATGATGGGCGGATACAACGGTAATGGCGGGAGATCAATTCCGTGGAATCTTGAAGTGAGGCGAGGTCAGGATATATACCAGGACCAGGACATATGATATTGATCATTGCAACAAGATAAAAATTCGTTCTATTCGGATTTCAAGGCCTTGTTCATACAGGGTATCTCATACAATCAGATGGCTATCGCCTTTTATGGTCTACCGCCCCTTTTTGCTCTTCTTGGGTTTCTTGTCAACATTTTCGATCTCCTTGTGTGCTTCTGCAAGTGCCTCTCCAGCTTTGCGCTTCCCTTTGTCGTTGGATCTCGAGGATTTGACACTGACTGTCACATTCCCGCTTCTGCCTCTCTTCTCAGCATCACGGATTTGCTTTTCTGCGTCCTCCCAGGAGACTCCAGCGTCTGCAGAACCTAGGGATTCCAATGGCAGTGCATCGATCATTGCTCGCATGCGTTCCTTCTCTTCCCGGTCGAACTCTGCTCCACCAGCAGCCAATTCGTCCCGAAGCGACTTGCCCACGTCTTCGCCGTTGATGCCGTTGAATTCATTATCGCCGTCGTTTGTCTCGCCAGCGGGTAGTTCTTTTGCGATTGCCCCCTCCTGTAGCTGCCTGAAGTGCATTGAAACCCTTCGGATGATCTTGACAAACAGAGCGAGAAGCTGGCTTGGGTTCAGCTTCAGTTCCTTTTCCACATCCTCCAGAACTTTCCTTTGAAGCCCAATGGCACACAGTAACGCTTGCTGGACACCAGATAGTTTGAGACCATTCTCGTTCCTCATGCTGCCCCCAAAGAATAAATCTGCTATCGTTGGCATCAAGTCAAGAATGACATGATAGTCCAGCATGTTATTTGCATAACTATCGAGACGCTTCAGATCAAACGGTGTGAGAAGCTGTGCGAGGCCCGCCTGGTCGAGTGGTTGAACTTTCTCGTTCTGGTCCAAAAGCGCAATCCCAACGTTGGCGCTTTCATCTATAGCAAGGGCCTGCACAGAATTGAATGCACGGAATTGGTAGCTTAGAAGCGACAGGAATCGTTTGTGGAAATCCTTGGCGTACGCTCCAAGCCATGATGGGTCTTGCGATGCGCTCGACAACGTACGCAGCATGACGCAGGTGTGTTCGCCGGTCAACTCGTTCGCAGTCTGTCGCAGGTAGACGGGAACGAAACCGCCGCGCTTCCAGAACTTGTGAAGCGGTTGTGTCAAACCGTACGACACACCCACGTAGTCCAGAGCAACTGGCTTACGCTCGTGCAACCGAGCGAACAAAGGTGGCATGGCCTTGATATCTCGAACCTTGACATTGTCAGTGAGCAAGGTCGAACGGTCGAGCTCCTCGTCGGTGACGCGAACCATCTCTTGTTCGTGAATAGCCGGCCCATCGTCGACTTCGCTCAAGTTGATGTGCTTGCCCTCGTAGAATTCTGTCAGCAGCTGGATTGCCCTAGAGCCATAGCCCATGCTACTGTAGTCGGGATTTGTAGCCACGCGTACGACACGAGCGCCGCTCAGCCCAGCAAAATCACCGTCCTGGAACTGTTGACTGATCAACCATGGAATCAAGTCGCCACCGGCTCTTTGACCTCTGCTCAAACTACTCAGAACGCTTTCTTTGCTGATGCCACCCTCTAGGGCTACTTGAATAACGCAGAGAATGTCTGGCAATCTGCTTGCATCTTCTCGAATAGGCGGAACGAGGACAAACAGTTGATGTGCAGGTGCATCACTCATTAGCTGCAGGTCGTTAGGGGAGTTCTTGTAATGCGAAGCTACGTAGAGTGCCATCATGTTCTGTAGAAACTTTTCTGACACTGGATGGAACGAGAAAAGAGTGTCACGATTGACTTGAAGAAGCTGGCATTCGGAGGGGTGAGGTGTGCCGTGAATGTTCGAGTTCTTTGGCAGGGTTGCGTCAAGGCACAGCAGTCGATTAAGCCACTTTTCAACGCTGTCGCCTGGCGCATACCTGATGGGTTCTGACAATGTAATCTCACGTAGAGAACGGGACGTCTTGATTTCGCTAGTTGAGGCGTCATTTCCTTTTCCGTTAGCTCGGTCCGTGACTTGTTCATCGCTTGCTTTAGACAGCCCTCTTGACTGCTCTCTGAGCTGCTGAATCAATTTCAAGCTCAGAGATCGACCGGTACCCTCGTATCCGTTTATAGTCGAAGCCATGAACACCAGATACGGACCCATGAGTTTCCTCACAAGCGGAAGCGGGATAGCCGCAGCTTCGTCAATTACTAGCAATTCAGCCTGCCCGAGGGTGTATGCATCTTCGGGTCTGATATACTGGATCGTCTGCCTATGTTGGCGGTGCACGTTTACACGAACCACAGCTTTGTTGAACGCAGGATTAGTGCTCTGAATGATGGTATAGTCGACATGATCCAAGTATCCAAGGGAGTCAAACCCTTTGAAGACGAACTCGAATAGAGTCTTCAAGTTCTCGGGTGAAGGTGAGGTAATGAAGATATTACTGTAGCCATGAGCAATCGCAGCCGCGATAGAGACACCTAGAGCGGCAGATTTGCCTCGTCCTCTGCCTGCCGTGAGCGCCACCGTTGATGCCAGTGTTTTCTCTGAGATAGCCTCTACAAAAGTGAGTAGAGCCTTCGCTTGGTCTGTTGTTCGAGCCAATTGTACGAGCGAGCCTACGGGTTGTGTATCTGCGAGGCTTTCTTTGATTCCTTCGAGCTCTTTCTGTGCAGGCGTCTTTTGTTGCTCCTCATCCGGAATCTCCTTCTCCACAACATTTTTACCACCTGAGATTGGCAGGACGTTCATCTCGTCATCAATGACTAGGCAAGAGTCGCAACTTCCTAGTGAAAGAATGAAACGTTCATTGAAACGCGCGGTGACGTCGCCATGAGCTTCGGTCCGGTAACGTGAGTGGATATCCATCGACAATGTGTACAGCTGTTTCAAGCTTTTCATGCCTTTCAGCAGTAGAATCACAAGTCCACCCCCTTCCACGGTCTCTATTGTTCTTGCGAGCAAGTTTGGCGTTATGGCTTCGAAGTCCTGAAGGATACACATGCCGTAGGTGTTTCCCAGGATCTTTTCCGTCTCTTTGTAGTAGACATATCGTATACTCTGCGTGCTCACAAAGAGCTCAAATGGATCTTCGGTATCAGCATCCCTTTGCCCTCTCTTGATCTCCTTCTTGATTTTTTGTTCCCTCTTCTTCCTGTGCGATGTGAAGCCGAGCAACTTGTTCTTGTATGCCCACAGGACGTTCTTGTTCAACTTTATGTCCAGGTGAAGAAGCATATAGTACAAGTTGACTATGACTTCCTTCTGGCTGTCGCCGACCACCACAAAGAAGGAGCGCTTTTTCTCAGCCGTTCCATTCTTGATCAGCGTCGGTATGCGAGAGTCAATTTGCTTTTTGACCATGTTGCCAGGACCCTGCTATCGCCAGCAGGGCTGTATGTTCGAGATATCGGTTTTATTGGATGAGATTCGACGAGTAGTTTTCAAATCGCCATGAATGTAAAGTAAATGGAGCAAAGCGATCAAATTGGCTACTGCATGCGTGACTGTCCAGCTCAATCCCAGCTCGAGCAAAGTGCGGCGCAATGGGAAGCAGACTATCTAGCATCACAGAGAAGACGGAAGCTTGAAGCATGCTGGAAACTTTTCTGCGCATCGTACCGAATCGGGAATATTACCTCAGCCTACCCCAGATGTTCGGCTCAGGCACGGCCCGCTCCTGCCATTGCACTCGATAAGCGCCTAATACGGAATAGCGAGCACCAAAGCAGCAGTCGTAGACTTAGGTAAGCAAATTGAGGCCTCCGAAGCTACTAACAATTCTCAGGCAACTTCTAGTATCAAGGAGGCTCTTAAGACTGTGAACATTCCTTTCCCGTTTCCATCTCATACCATATGTATTGATATTTTCATCAGTATTGCAAATGTTTACCATGGAAGCGATTGACTGCTCTGGGCGCTGAAGTTTGCGGGCTTTCGTTTCGAGAGAGCGGCTGGCTGCACAAACACAAGACACCCGATGGAAGGGCTGTATGCACTTGCGTTCAGGTAAGTCAAAGACAAGCCACAGCCTGGTCATGGCATATGACGAGATTTCAACCGGCCGGATCATTGACTCTGAACTGTAGTGCCTTGTGTGTGAGCACAATTCTGGGCACAAGGGCTAGCGCATCTTCATTCGCCTTCGATCTGCCTCTACTTGCTAGCTTCGCCTTTCTTGCATCATGCGGCGCCACATCAGCATTGTTAAGCCGTTGGCTTCAGAGACATTCCAATGTCGACTCCAACCCTAGCCGCAGCTCTGGTCTGGATTATGAAGCAGTGCCCTTAAATGATCTGGCTACAGAGGCGAATGGCGCTGAAGATTCGATTTCACTGCCACAATTGAGGAGCACTTACTCATCTGGACTTCGCAGAGTGCGCATCAATTTTTTGCTTCTGATTCTGGCTTTGTGTCTACGGATCGAGGTTTTCAGGCGAACGATTGATAGGGGGCAATGTACGAATGTCAGCTACGACGCCTTCATCCCTTTCTTGTTGTCGGTGATACAGTGGCGAACAGAAGTCCCTCAGGCACAGCCTCCCAGCGACAGCGATGACTTGCATATGGGATTATACGACCTTCTTCAACAGCGCTTGATAAAATCTCGCTATCGTGATGTTGTACTGACCTTCATATTTGGACTCCTTGCTAGAGCTGCATCTTTGACTGATTCTGCCCCACGATCAACGTATATCTGCTCGGCATCAGGAGGCGACCGCTACACACCAGCGATTCAATTCTGTGGAACCCTTCTGAATATTCTGATTTTGTATTGTGCGAATGAGCTGTTGCGAATTGAAGATGGTCGAAGTGGCACGCGACCCATTGGCTTACGTTTTATGACTGTAGCGTACGCTATGATTATCACCTCGGTCATAATCCTGTTGCCTCAGTTGTTCTACTACTTCTTCGGAACAGACGCCCAGCTACTTTTGAGGGAGATACCCGGCCAATTGCTTGGAAGTCTGTTGGTGCTCAGTGCTTTCGTTTGCATCGGAGTGGCTGCTGCGCTGCTTATGGTAAGCAACTGCTAATCTGAAGATGAGTCTAGTCTGGTAACTGATTTTGTCTTAGATCCTTCGCTATGGCATAGTCTTGACCGCGTTGATGGCAATTTTCATCATTGTCTCTACACAAACAACACAGTACGCTTGGAACAATGTCCACCCCTTTCCACCTTTGAGCGCTGGCTCTGGATTTTTGTCTATATTCGCATTGACAGCAATTTTACTACTGTACCTGAAGGTTGATGCGAGTGCCGAAGCATCAGTTTCACAAGGCAGTCGACGTGCTCTGTTCTCAAGGGTTCCAAAAACTGCGTACTTGGCTGGGATTGCGTTCATATTATTGCGATTCTGTCTCTGGATGTCAACAACGTCAGTCGTCACGTACCATCCAATCGATATGTTAATATGGAATGCAGACATGAAGCACAAGAATTACGTGAAGGAGTCGAAGAACAGCTCGTCTCTGCTAGAAGCCCAGGAAAATTACAGGCTCAGATACAAGCGTCAGCCGCCGCCCGGTTTTGAAAGATGGTATGAATATGCCACATCTCGCAACTCCCAAATCATCGATGACTTTGACATAATAGAACGGGATTTGCTCCCTTTCTACTCGATCTCACCCCAGGAAATCCGAGAGCGCACCTGGAATCTCTTGGCAGATGATTGGAACGATGTTGCTGGGATCAGTATCCGAGGCGGCAAAGCCACGGTAATGGACAATGTCAGACCAACCCATAGGTGGATGGTGGACGGTGTTGCCCGGATAATCGAACCATTTGGTGAGTACCTGCCAGATATGGATCTCGCGTTCAACATCAACGATGAACCACGTGTGATTGTTCCATATGAAGAATTGACAAAGATTTCGGCGCCTGTCTTCAATCCCAAGACCGATAGGCCAGGTCAGACAGGGTTCAGTAAGGATAGGGCTGGACAATGGAAGCCAATGCCAGAACAGTCCATGCATATCTCGAACCTAGATGAGCAGTCATGGCATCGTATATTCTATTCCTCTGGAAATAAGGGCTGTCCTCCTTCGTCCCCTGCTCGAAGCAGCCGCTGGTGGGATATGGGTCACTTCTGCAGCTCATGTGCATACCCACACTCCCTTGGTGCATTTCTCAGGAACTGGGAGCTTGCGGCCGACATTTGTCACCAACCCGACTTGTCACATCTTCATGGATTCTATACGTCGCCGGCCGCTTACAAGGTATCATACCGACTGGAACCGGTCTTCTCACAGTCCAAATCCCACGGCTTCAATGATATCCTCTACCCGTCAGCATGGAACTACGTCGACAAGGTAAAATACGATCCTCCCGCCGATTCGCCGGAGCCGAATTTCGCTGAGAAGGAGACCACGGTCTTCTGGAGGGGCGCGACCTCCGAAGGCATCTCGTTCGGCGATGGGAAGTGGCGCGGGATGTCGCGACAGCGTTTCGTCCACCTGGCCAACAACCCAGGCAATACCTCGCCGCACGAGCCATTGCTGATTCCCTACCATGATGGGCAGCAGAACTCCACTGGCCAGACCTTCCGGTATGAACAAGTGCCAGCGAAAGAACTTACCGAACTCCTCCCAGCAGACATGCACATCGTCGACACGATCGTCAAGTGCGACCACCGGGACTGCACGAACCAGGCCAGCGACTTCGCGCCGCTAGTTAAGCCGTCAGATTTCCAGGATCACTGGAAATACAAGTATCTCCTCGATCTGGACGGCGCCGCCTTTTCCGGCAGATTTCTGCCGTTCCTCTCCTCGCGTTCCCTGCCTTTCAAGAGCGCACTCTTCCGCGAATGGTGGGATGATCGTCTCACGCCGTGGCAGCACTTCGTCCCACTAGACCTCAGAGGTCAAGGCTTCTGGGCCACACTGGCCTATTTCACCGGGTTGGATGGCATGGTCAATGGCCGACATGTCAAGATGGACCCGCACGAAGTCCAAGCCGAGAGAATTGCCACGCAAGGACGTGACTGGGCAGGACAGGTCCTTAGGAAGGAGGACATGGAGATCTACTTCTTTCGTTTACTGCTGGAGTGGGGTCGATTGACGGACGACAGTAGGGATTCGCTCGTTGTGGGTTGATCCTCTACTGGATTTGAGAAAGTGAGGGGGTTACTGGCGATAGAGAGGGTGTTGTACGATGACCAAAATTTGACGGCGGGACAGGTGTTTACATATTCTCAGTAAGAGCGATACACGTGACAGCTAGATGAACCTTTCAAGAAATCCAGATCTCAGGGTATTTCAGAGTAGAATCTTATGCACCGATGCTTGTATCCCATAGATGCCAACTAATGGCTACCATCATCCTTCTTGCCAAATCCACCAAAGCCGCCAACGTCCCTTCTGAAGAATTTCCCGAAGTTCTTCAGATTTTCATTGATGCCGGCTGCGCCAGTCTGCGGGGATTGAGGCTGATGCGCGGACGCATCGGTCTCGGCGGCTTCGGATTGTCTAGCAATAGGGGCGGCTGGGCTGGAGGATCTGGTGGTCAGGTTCGTAGAGGCCGCAGGAGCGGTGAAGTCCCTATTGCTGCCACCGCCTGCGCCTGGAACGCTCAGATGCGGTGAGCCGAAGCGATCCATGCCGCCCTTGGCCACCGTCAGCAGCGAGGAGCCAAAGTTGGCAGGGTCGAAGCGGACGGGCAGGGAAGGCGAAGAGCGGGAGACGGTGGAGTCCTTCAGGGCTGCGAGACCCGTGCTCGCAGCCACTGCGGACGACGCGGCGGATGCTTGGCCCATCAGAGCGGACGATGTTGAGGTTGAAGAGCCAGAGGCTGATAGATTGAGGGAGGTAATGAGTGCGTTAGCGTCTTGCAGCCCCTCGTTGGTGGGACTCAGCTTGTGAGCATTGAAAAGCTCGACAAGGTGGCTCTGCTCGCGCTTGGAAGTTATGCCCTTGATGTCGAGAATCTTCCGGAAATTGGGCTCTGACCGATCCTTGATGTGGATCAGGTACGCCTGCACGATGCCCTCTGGCGGCGAGGCTTGGACCTGTAAAGTCTTAAGAATGACGTCGAGCTTAGAGGTGGTTTGATTAACGCGCTTGACAAAGGCTTGGTTAGGAGGAGTGCCTGGGTCAGACGGCAGGGTGATCAGGCCTGAGAGGCCCTTCTTCAGAACGTAGCTATCCAGCAAGAGCTGCTCAGCATTGGTCTCGGATATCGGGCGGCAGGCGACTATGTTTGCAATATAAGCCACTGTCACCGCATCCACCACATGGTCGCAGTATGCTCGAGCGTACTGTGGCTTGTGTAGGCATTTCAGAATGTCCTTGCTGAGGTCAGACACTCGTTGAAGTAGCACTGAGACATAACCACTCTGGTCTCCAACACTGTCCATTTTGCTCCAAGCCACATTCCGCATCTCCCGCCAGGCAGGTTCGCACTCGATCTCAGCCCTATGCACGAGAGTCCGAACGGCAGCCGAGGCGATGCCCATGAAAGAGTCAGCCTGCGACTGTAAGTCGATTTGTTCGCGTAATTCTCCATCGATACGTTGCTTGACCCTGTCTTCCAGTTGTGTGGTCGTCTGGTAGCAATAGTCTGCCGTGTTAAGAATCACGACAGTATCCTCAATAGACGGGCCCTGAGGCCCGAATCTCTCGGTAAGGAAATAGAATAGGACCTTCTGGGAATACTCATCAAGGTACTTTGCAAAGGTCTTTGACAGCTCTGCTAAGCGTCCCCCGGTCGATAGTTTCGCGCATTGGGCAAGCGTGATGCGATACTGGTGGAAAAGCTCGGTGGAAGAAGATATAACAAGCTGAGGATGGAATTCTTCATCCGGCGGTTTAAGAGGCTGTTGGCGGTATTTCGGTATGAGATTTGACAACTGTTTGTCTTGAGATTCGATCCAAATGCTCAGATACGGTTCAAATGCTTCAGAAATTGCTTGGCTGAAGCCTTGCCGTTTATCATCGGTTGATACATCCGTGTCAACTGACATTCTGCCTCGACCAGCAGAGAACCGCTTCTCCAGGCTATGCTCAAAGTCAAGGGTTTCCTGAAGACATGACAGAAGCAGATTCACATCTGGGGGTCGTCCATCAGCCCTTTTCATGGATTGTTGAAGGACTCCTTTGTAATCCTCCCTCGTGCCTTCGCAGAACGTGTTCGCAAGCACTTCGTTGACCCTCCAAGAAGCCGGAAACAATCCAGCGTGCTCGACGTCATATGTTTTCAGCATCCGGTTGAACCAGCTGTATCTCCTGGAAATATTGTCAAGATTGCCCGCTTCTTCGCTTCCCCTAAAGACTTGACGGTACTCTCGCAACTGAGTGTTGCAATACCAGGTCACGAGCCTGGTCTTCGCACGCTCACCCAGGGCCTCAATTACATCGCATGCCTCTCGCAGCATACCCTTTTTCTGTTGCACCTCGCCCTTTGCAAACGTCACCTCGAAGTCTTCGCAGACCTGTTCGAGCAGCTCCGTCTGCAAGTCAGCAACGTTTTTTGAGAGGATAGCAATCTGATCGATGCTCCTGTAGCTCTTGAAGTGCGCCATCAACTGCATGACTGCCTCCAGAAGGTGGGCGCACTCGCGGTATTGGCGGGTCTTGCTCATGCTGCGCAGCTGTTCGTAGGCGGTCGTGAGCATCTGCAGGCGCTTCAGAGCCGTCATGGAGAGGGTGAGATTGCGCTTCGTGTTATCCAGACGTTTAATATCGGCAGTCATCTCTGTAATCGTACGCTCGGTCTGGAGGGCTCGTTCTCGTACACCTTCGATCTTAGCGAACAAGCTGGCGAGTTCGGCCTTTGCGTCCTGGATGCGCTGGACGCTGTCGCCATCCCCAGTCGCCTGGACGGCCACCAGGCTGGAAATGTCCTGCTCGAGTCCATCTTGATAGCGGTCGAGGGAGGCCGAAACAGCCGGGATAGATGAGAGGGTCGACGGGTGGGAGAAGATGGCGTTTAGGTGGTCGATTGGGTCGTAGTTGGCTGCGATTTGTCAAGTCAGCGTCGCATGCAGGGCAGTATGGACGCATCGATTGTAAGCTACCAGAATCCAATGGGTCGGCGGGTGCAATGGTGCCGCCGTTGATCTGTGACATAACCCCACTACTGTAAGGTGAAAATGGCTCTGCTGCGACGAAAGTTATGTCCAGGCAAGATGTGACGTTGCTTCGCTTGACAGCAGTGGTTTACATGTGACATTGGCTTGAAGGTACAGCCGATATGCCCTTCCCTTCACAGTTAGCCCTATACCTACAGCTATTCAGAAACAGGTGTACCTCCGATATTTACATGGGATGCTCGTCAACTGGCTACTGGAAGAATTCATATACCGATTTTCTACGTTATCATTTGGTTATCTGTTTGCTGGTTCGAACTGTATCACGCAGCTACAGACACATGGCATTCTCTTGTTCCCAAGCACGCCAAGCTTCGCAGTTTTTCATCAAATATAAACAAAAGGCTAAGCATCAACGTGAAAGTCAGGGAAAATAGAGTGACCAAATAGTCGAAGGCTCGCCAATCGAGCCCAGAGCAGTCTGAATTTCAAGCTGGAGACGCTCATCTCACAGCCTTCTAACGGTAGTTGAGTATTACTTTCAACAGCGTTGAAGTGGTATGCCCATGTACATCGAATTTCCCAACGCCACGCTCATTATATGATCAATCCACCCGAGTATATCATTATCAGTCTCGTAGTCTCAAAACCTCCTGCCTCTCCCTCTGAAACCTCCCCTTCTACCACGACTGGCCCATCTACCGGGCCCGGTTTCACCATCTCGTCTCGCCCTCTCTTGCTCAGCATAGAACTCATCTTCTCTTTCCTCCTGTTCCCTTCTGAGCTGTTCTGGATCCTTGACTTTCCTGGTCTCGGGCTTGGCTGGATGTAAGTCTTCGTCTTTAATCCATTTCGCATGGGCCCCATGCTCGCAGCTAACCACCTTGTCGGCATCTGGGGGGTGTGAACGACCATTTGGACAGAAGCCGGCGAGGTAGAACGGGCAAATAGCAGGATGTTTGATATGTCGCAGTGCGCAATAAGGACCTGAAAGAGATATATTGTTAGCCAGACATCAAGTGCGAATTGCTAATCCGACAACCAGCACTTACCTAATGAACAGAACCCTCTGGTGTAATGTGGACAGGCAGGTAACCTCAGTTCGCTAGTAGGTGGGATATGCAGATACGTGCAGTCATCTCCATTGGAGCAAATGCCGTAGCGAGAGAACTCCTTACATTCTCTCTCGTCCCGAAGATTGAAGGTATGAGCAAATTCACAAGCGTCTCCTTTCTTACAAAGCCCTCGCTGGTAATGCTTGCAGATTAGGTTTCCAATTCCAGAACGCTCGCTAGGAGGGACGTAATGTCGATCTGGGCAGGCAGGTCCTCTAGGACATGAGCCGGCCTTGAAATCGGCACAGACCGGACGGGCGACCTTTGAAGGCGCACCTAGCGTAGGTAGAAGGCGATGGAGATATTCGTCAAAGTTGAATTGAGGAGCTGGCGCATCTTGAGGACGTAGGATGCGGTGCGGTAATGAAGGTTGGGAGGCTGTCGCCATGCTTTGCGGGCAACGACGAGCTGTGCTCAACAGCTAGATTGAAGTAGAGGATTGTCGTTGTACTGGCGACAAGATAGGGATGTCTGGCGAGGATTGAATAGTAGAGTGCAATCAAATGCGATAGGATATGATGCTGAACAGAATATTATTATCATCACTATCGAATGTACGGTACATCCATCCTGAGGCGGAACCTGGAGAAAGCTCATGTGGGCTGGGTGCCTCAGGCTCTAGACCAATTCAGGCATGGTGGCTTTACTAATCAAGGTAGGTTATGTGATCTGTAACATACACGTTTATTTGTTTGTAGTCGTGGCTTATTTGTAATGTTCTATGTTTGTCAACGTGTTCTCTTTCAACACTGCATGTCTGTCGGTAACACGAGCTAGACTGGGCGTTTCAAAGACGCGTGTTTCAAATCCATTCTGTGCTGTACAAAATCAGCACGGTACACAAATTGCCTGCTCGGTAGATCGACTGTAGAAGTGACGGAGGTGATGTGATTCCTGCCTGATTCCCCACAGCCGCCGTTCCGAGAACTGGATGCTTCAGGCATACATGCAGCGGGAAACGCCACCTACCGTCGTACCGCGCCGTAAACACTCCACCGGAGCCAAAATCCGCACCCGAACAGGTAACGAGGTAGCCGTTACGCCCAAAATGGATAACACACGGGTAATGATAGAGCCTCGGCTCGCTAAGCGGAGTCCAGCTGGACAGTAACTGGAGCTCCTCCTCATTGAGCCAACTCTCAGTCGCTGTGAGACGGAACGGCCTCACTCACTCGCTCACCAACATCACGTCAACCAATCAACTGCTGCACAGTCACTCGCGCGCTCTCTCTCTCCCTCTTACACGCCCACTCCCTCCCTTCATACTCCATCTCTGCAGCTTCTTGTTCTCGTTGTCGCCGTCAACGCCAACATCGTCCTGTGAAGCTTACCTTATCAACGGTTTCCTGGGTCCTCCATGTTACCTCCGCTCGACCCTCGATTGCTTGGTTAGGGACCGCCTTACACCGCCACACCTACACCTCTACCGCCCATATATATAACCTCAACACCAGCGCCGTCTCGCGTTTCGCATATGCGTTAGCAATCCGCGACTCCTTGTAGTCTATCCAACCCGTTCCCCTGACTGCTCTGCTTCTTCCGACCCTAAGATGTTGTCCGATCACATCTACGAACTCTGTCAACCTATCCTCGATGATAGCGCCCTAGACGTCGAGGAAAAGACCGATAAGCTTGAGGAGCTTCTAAGTGGAGAGCCAACTAAGCTCAAAGGCAAGGCGCTAGAGGATGCCGTGCTTGGTGCCCTGTGGCAATGGAAAGGTCGAGGCGACAAGACTGCAAGCTCTCCACCAGCTCGAGGTGCCACCATCATACGTTCACGCTCACCCGCTCCCTGGGTTCAAAGAGCCAGCACACCTTCAAACTCAGGCTCTCCAAGGCCTTCGTCTGCAACACCTGCCGCTCCTCCAGGCTTCGGTCATCCTGCTTTGACGCGAACCAAGTCTTCAACCCAGTCGCCTTTCACGTCCCCTAGGCCATCGCCGAGACTCGCTTTCGCCAATCCAACCATACCTCAAAGCCCAAGGTTGAGTGCCTATCATGCCTTCGATTCCTCTCCTACCGTGGAGAATTTTGGAGACTACGGTAGTGATGGGTTTGATTGGTTTGGCAACGATGATTCCAGCAGCATCACGAGCTTTGGCGACTCAGGCTTTGCCAGTGGTGCCGACTTCATATCACCACAGACTACCGAGATGAGCCCTTACGACATGCTACGTTCCGTCCTTCAAGACGGTTCAAACACGGATGAAGAGCTCTCCAAGCTTCTTGAAGCTAATGGATATGACCTCAGCCAGACAATTGCGGCCATCATGGATGCACAAGGTGCTGCCACAGTAGGTTCAGCTGGATCGTCAGCACAGGACCCATCCACCCGCAATGTTCTCGTGGGGAAAAGTATGTCACCATCATCGCGACCGATCACACCTGTAGGCCAGCAGCGGTCGCCAATCGTCTGCCGTTACTGGCTAGCTAGCGGTCACTGCGCTAGGGCGGATTGTCGCTTTAGTCATGAAGTCCAAAATCACGTCTGTAAATACTGGCTTCAGGGTAATTGTATCGCTGGCCAATCATGTCTCTTTTCACATGACCCTGCGCTACTGCTGCAACAACTCAGTATATCGAACAACGGTTCAGATTCTCCTCAGCAATTCACTCCAAACTTCCAGCTTAACGATCTCGACTCATTCCCAGCCCTTGCTCCCACCACCAGCAATCCCTACGAAACTGGCGCAGAATTCGACCAGGCCACATTTGGTACCTCTCTGACTAGCCAGCCACAACTCATCCAACCACCGCCTGGTCTCTTTCCCAACTTCGTTCCCTCAGGCCCTCGGCAGGGAAGTGGCGCAAATTCGCGACCTGGTAGTCGTCATGCTTCTCGTTCAGTCACGCCTGCCCAGCCAAACTTCCAAGATGACGAGGCTTTCCCTACATTAGGTACGGCCGCTGCCAGCAAGTCGGGCAAGCGCCATCACGGTAAACGCGGTGGTCACGGTCATCACAGTAGTGGCAGCGGAAATGGAAACAGCGCCAGCGCCAGCCACACGCCCGCCCCAAGCAGCCTTGCAGACGTCGTCCGCATGTCACCTTCTCCAAACCCTAGCAGTCGAGAGGCTATGAAGCGAGGACTGCGCAACAACCGATCGTTCACATCTTCACGTGAGAACAGCACTGCGGCAATGGCCATCCCAGCTCCAAAGGACATCCCATGGCTCGAGACAGGAGAGCATGCAAACCGTGCCTACATGAAGGCACGCGCGGAAGCCTTCAAACACGGTGGTCTGCGCAATAAGTTTCTCCAATCCGCAGCTCAAGCTTGGAACCGTAATGACGCACGTGGAGCCAAGGCTCTCTCGCTACGAGGCCAGAACGAGAACACGCTGATGCGCGAAGCGCACAGGGAAGCAGCCAAAATACTGTACGAGGAGCGCAATAAGCACCAATCCGGCGTAAGGGAGCTGTACGTCGACCTTCACGGACTGCACCCAGAGGAGGCAGTGTCCTACCTGTCCGACCGGCTTCAGGAGCAGAAGACGTCCACACGGCCGGTGTACGCGATCTGCGGCACCGGCCACCACTCGAAGAACGGCAAGGACAAGGTGGGCAAGGCGGTGCGCTCCTTCCTCAACGACTGGCACTACGCCTTCTGCGAGTTCTCCGTGCCGGGCGACAAGGCAAATGTCGGTGGCATCCTCGGCATCGACCCCAGCAGTTACGACAAGGACTTCTCTTCCTCGCCGCCCAAGCGCTCCAACAGCGGCGGCGCCGGCGATGCTGACTCTGGCGTTGCCCTCTCAGATGAGGGCAGGAAGGAGAGTACCAAGGTCCAGCTTGTCAAAGACGATCCCAGGAAGGCTGGCAGTGCCGCCGTCGCCATCCCTGCGCGACAGTCGGATTCCGCCAAGGACGGCAGCTGACTCGGGCTTACATATCGAATCAAATGAAACAGAAATATCACTTATCTTTGTGCCTCATTCTTTAGTGCTACAATGTCGTTTCGTGCTGTAGTTCACGTCTCGTTCCTAGTGTTATCCATGAGCAAATGCTCAGGCCGTACCAACCCTGTTTTTGGTCAACGGAAACGGTATACAGTATAAGGGCAGGCACGTATAATCTCCTTGTTCTCGATTCTAGAATGAAGGGGCTAGAGTAAGAATGATATAGCCGCCACTAGAAGGTCTTTCAATCGCATTACCCGCCAAACCCGCTCGTCTACAGGAGATATCTCTACTCGCTGTGCGGTAGGACATCCATGGCGAACACTCCAGGGAACGAACGCTCTTTGGCTGAATATTCCAGAATCACAAAGCTACAAATGACGGTACCCCACCATCAGCGCTCACTTCCGACGCTGAAATCGAGCGCTGCATTGGTAGACACGTTGGTCTTCCTGCCGGTGGGGGCAGGCGAGGCGAGGTCAGCGTCGACGGTATTGGCACGATGGCCGTCAGTGTCGTCTACGGGACCGGCTACGGCGATGTCCTGCTGGGTGGGTGTGGCATTTGAAGCAGCTGAGCTGCTAGATCGCTGGAAATCCTCCCTGATCAGCTTCGCCTCGGCTTCCCACAGCTTGAGAGCAGCTTCGTAGTCGGTCCTGGCGGTGTCGGCCTCGACGCGGCGCCGCTGGGCCTCTTCCAGGTAGGGAGCCTTCTCCTCGTCGGTCATCTTGCGCCAGCGCTCGCCCAGGGCGGCGCGGACGGCGTTGCGGCCTGTGGACTTAGCGTTGCGGCTGCCATTGCGCTGCGGGTCTTGGTCCAGAAGATCGGACTTGACGGATTCCATTGCATTGGTGGAGAACAGCAGGAATGGATTGACACCCGGTCGTTTGGGCTTGAGCGGCCGCTCGCCGATCTTGCTGATGATGGCCGTGTTGACTGCGGTTTCATATTGGCGGTTTTTCTGATCGAAAGATGTCGACGCCCAGAACGTTGGGTCGCTAGCTACGACGCTCTGTCGAGGAGGACCTACAGGTTTAAGAGGCAGCTCAGCGACGACCGGCTCGGTACGACCAGTGAGCTTCTCAGTTGTGTTGAGGACATCGGATACTGAAGTTGAAGAAGTCGTCGCTAGGGGAATCGAGGCTCTAGAAGCAGTCACTAAAGGAGCCGCGGTTGGGCGAGCTTCTGACTTATTAGGTGCAGCTTGAACGAGAGGTCGAGGGATGAAAATTCCGCCGTCGAGCTCGTTCATGACATCTGCTGCAACCCGCAACCCGGATAAGAAGGCGCCATGGACAGTAGCTGGGTGGGTGCCACAAGTGGCCTCGCCGCCAAAGTGAAGGTTACCAACCGATTTCGCCATCAGATCGTAGTCTTCCGGCTGGGTTTTGGCACCTACATAAGAATATGTTCCACGGCTGAAACGATCACTCTTCCACCTAGTAACAATAACCTCCCTCGGCTCCGGCACGCTCTTTGCAGGGAAAGTCTTCCGTAAACGCTCGTTCAGCTCTTGAACAAGCGTCTCCGTAGACGTAGTCTCAGCATCGAATGCCGCATGTCCAGCTAGTAATGCGATAAGCATAGGTCGTCCGCTAGTTTTTGAGCAATTCCAAATCAAGTAGAACCGACCTCGCCTGCGCTCGTAGTGAGCAGGGTCGAGACTTTCGGCTTGTTCTGCCTCATTCAGCAGACCAAGCATGTCTCTACTATCGTCCCAGAACGGCTCATCGTATAAAAGGATAACTTTGTTCAACAGACCGAACCCCATGCGATCAATCGCATTGTGTTTCCAGTCAGGAAGGGGTGGGTCGAAGTCGATCATTTCACTCTTGAGCACCCCCAATGGTGTCGTTATGACGACCTCATCAGCTTCGAAGACCTCACCGTCGGTAGTGACGATCTTAGTAATGGTCTCAGTATCATTCTCGGCTGTTCTCTCATCGTAGTGAATACTATCCACGCTTTTTCCGAACCGAACGTCCAACTTGGTGGGTAGGTGCATAAGACCTCTCGGCAGTTGTGTATACCCACCGATGATTTCCGAGTGAGCACCTTCGAATTCGTTGCCGTTGTCTTGGTCATGTCCACTCAAGCTGAGCCATGAAACCGGCGCAGCATTTGCATACTCCAGGTTTGCATGATGCCAATTGAGAAGACGCATATCAAGAGGCGTCATCTCAATAATCTCTTGGTACTGCGCAATTGCTTCATCCATGACGTTGCCTAAAGTTGGTGAACGCTTTCCAGATACGGCGTGCCTTAACGAGACCGTCGCTTTGCTCGACACTCCATCTTGTAGCTCAAACCCCATCTGTAGCGCTGCACGAGCTGCACTGCCTGTTGTGCTGACGTTACTTGTCTCAATAACCTGGCTCCTTCCAGTCAACTTTTCAGTTCCCGGCGGTGCATTTCGTCGTCTCCCCCTCTTGTAAGTTCTTTGGTGCTGTGAAAGGTTGTCTTCTGGGTTAAATTGAGCTTCGAGTTGGAAAGTGGCAAAGCCGTTCGGTATGGGATCTCTACAACGTCCGATGAGGTCTTTGTCACCCGTCATTGTGATTTTTTTATGCGGTTGGGCTCGAAAGTCGCCGGTCCGATCAGATATGTCGGTGTATAACTCGGTGACCATATTGTCCTTCTCCTCGTCGACAGGGTTACCATCTATATCGTAGATGGTTAGCGCGTCCGTCATCATATGGTAGTGAAGGCCCAATTGGCCACGAATGACAGCGTTCAGCGGGTTGCCGTGCTCGAATCCGGTGACAATCATGGCCCCCATCTCGGCAGTGTTGCGAAGGTTGGAAGGCAGGCTGTGCCTGACTTGGCTGGTTAGCGGTTTTGAGTAGACTCGTCCGCCAATTCGCTTGCGACCCTCCAATATGATTACCCTAGGAGGCTTTTCCCCAATGTCGCACCATCGATCAGCAGCCTGAGCAATCAAATTCTCAAGCTGGCGCGCAGCAGTGAGACCTGAAACACCCGCACCTATAACGATGATAGTCTTTTGTTTTGTATTCTTGTTGGCTTCTTGGAGTGTTTTCGGGTTCTTAGGCACCTCCACGCATCCGAAGTTGATGTAACCATTTCGTGACAACCACTGATATGCGACTTGAGCGAGACCAAAGAATCTAGTCTCTCTTGCGCATCCAGCGGCTTCTTCAGCAGTGACACTGACGATTGGATTCTGGGTCCAAAGACGAAGTATTGCATTGCGTATGTTGAGGTATATGGTGACCTCTGACGACATGATATCTTTTTCGAGCAGGGAGTGTTCCCCGGGATGAAGGGCAAAGGGATCTAATCTCGAAGCAGCTGCAGCGTCCATACACTGTCTGGCATACTTCTCAACAGGTAAACGAGAAGGGATTGACGAGCGAGGCTTTACATCGCTATTGGGGCCGAAGACTTCGAACGACCTGCGCGCCTTGAGTGAGAAATTAACGGTCGGCTCTTTCTGTTTCGGAGGTCGACCACGTCGTTTCTTTGCGGTTGATTGATTGTCAATCGATGGAGTGATGGATAGGGCTTTTTCATCATGGGTCGATTGGGGTCTGTTGGGAGTTTGATGTGGAGATAAGGTCGTGGGTTTAATGGCACCATCTGCCGTGCGTTTCACCGAAAGCACGCTTTTGCCATGTTGACTTGGCTGCGAGCTACCAGCAACAACGGACGAGCAGATGGATGAAAGTGCAGTACTGGTGGCGGATTCTGTAGATCCATATCTCCAACCACCATCAGCATCCAATCCCGGTTTACGTGAGGAGGCGTTGCTAGCGCGGTCATCGTTCAGGGCTTCACTAAGAGGCGGCGATGTCGATGTCTCATCATCCTCGCTCATGACCTCGATCTTGGGAGCTGACATGTTGGTTTTCGGCCTGGGGGAGGCGGCGGCGTTTGCCGTTCCGATTGCGATTGCTATATCACTCGACGCCATTCCGTATGTATTTGCCTCTTTGACTATGAATCCATATTGGCGGTTGAATTGCGACCTGACGGCGAGCAGAGAGGGGATACGAGTCAGAGCATTGACTGTGTCGGCCGTGAGGCCAATGTAGAGTCCCTTTCTGCACCGAACGGTGCCGTATAAGCAGGGTATAATTGGGATGCTCCAGCAATGGCCTCAGACCCTACGATATCAGCCAGGTGGGCAAGCGGAGGCAATTGGCGACGGGACGAGGGGGCGGGCTCCGTAGCGTAGGGGAAAGTCCGTGCGGTCTAGGCGCAGTTGCGGATTGTCGAGGAGAAGCAGCAAGCAGGAGGAGGTGGAAATATTGCGTTGAATGAGCTTTGTTTCTATTGAAATGTCGCTGAGAAACAGAGGGCGATTAGATTGGATTGAATAGAAGGGAGTCAGATGATACGGTGCGATGCGATGCGATGCGCTACAAGTCGCAATGCACTTCCTTCCGCATGCACAAATTGCATTGCCCTTCCGTCCACCCATCGCCTGCGCCCGCCCCACTCAACCTTAAAGCGGCATGGTCGATATGTTGACTTCATGTCTCGGAGGGCTCTGGGAGGAGCGTCGGGCTATGGAACGCTCTCCTCGAGACCTCGACATGGATTTGTTGAGCATTGAGGATCGAGGATCGAGCGCTGATTTGGATGTCGTCTAGCTGTCGACTGTTGGAAGTCTCCACCCTGGAGCTGCAAGAGCACGCGCCGTGGCCACTCTTCGAATATACACAAATGGCAAGCCGACAGGAATAAGAGTAGCCGTGAGGCTGAAGAACAAATAATGAAGGCGAAATTGGGAGCTTCAATCTGGCCGCGTAGTCTTCATAAGCTGGCTCAGCATTCTATATTGATCATAGTGGTTTCACATATCCTGCAATGACAAGGTGTCGCTTCCCAGCCACAGACTCGAATGATATGCTCTCGAACTACTCAAGATCAAAAGCCTCTCTACTGGGGGCGGACAAAACATGTAAACCAAGGTCAAACGAAAAACACAATCAAGCATTCTTGACATTCACTCGATCAGACTTGGTTTGAAGCTTTGCCAGCCAGATTTCAGCAAGTAGCAATCAAGTCTTGGACGTATACTGACTATACCAATCACACCATGTCTAACACATGGATTTCGATATAGCTAGACATCTAACAATGTATGGTCATGAATCACTCACTCGTAGCTCACTCACCGAGCCAACTATAGACGCGCATAAATATGCTCCAGAGATCTCGTCACCTCAACTACTCTTCCACTCATCCAAACCTGCATCGCGGTCTAGCACCACCACCACAATCATTGAAGCTGCAAGTATTTGAAGCCAGAATAGCCTTCGGGAAAGCAAGATCAGCGCGTGCAGGGTTTGACCGGCATTCCATCGACATGAACGACCAGGTACTTTGCGATTGCGGCAAGATGCCGCCCACCTTCAACTGCGAGCGATGCAAGAAAGTTCAACACCTCATGTGTGCACTGAGTTGGGGATCGGATGCCGAAGAGAAGCTCGATTTCTGCAACCAGTGCTGGACACGACACCTAAATCGAAAGGCAGAAAAGGCACGACGCGAATACCAAAAGGCGCAGGAAGAAAAAGTCACACTACACGAACAGGCAAAGGACGTCATAAGGCGAGAAGGCGGCTTCTGGCGTCACTATTGCCAGCTGCCCAAGGGCCAAGATGCTCCGCAGGCCGTGGTCGGCATCACAAAGATGGTGTGGAGGGATGATAAGTATGAACCAGAACACCAGGCGCCGGGAGAGTGGATTGACGAGCTGCTACAGTGTCTCGACGCCACGTTCTTGAATGCAGCACACGAAGACAGGCTCGAGCAGGCATTTCCCCTCTCCACGGACGCGCTGTTCAGCATCACGCCCGTCCTGGCCGCTTGGCGCAGAGAGGCTGTCCATCAGATCCACCATGGCTATCTGAGAGGCCAGAGGGAGAGGTTGGGTCTGCTTGGAGAGCTCCTTGGCTTGGAGGATGTAGGCACATACTGGAAAGGTCTGGTTGGTACCACTGACTGATGTGTGTGATGTGTCGATGGGAATGCCTTTCGACTATGGGACTCTTGTCATGGATAGCAGCATGGTTGCACACGCGTGAACATCAACCTTGGCGCTATCACGTTGGGTGAAAGGGACAGACTTCATATTTGTGACTGCTCAGGTATGGTTTGAGTTGAGCGCGAATAGAAGGGCTCATTTTGAGTGCCGATCGCCCAGCCTTCAGGTCTCCAAATTGAGTCTTTTTTTAATCTGGAAATTCCACCATGTAGCCGTGTTCCCTCTGCGTGCCACCGCAAAGTTTGTAAGGATAGTACAAAGGTGATTTATGTAGAAAATCATCATCGCATGAGGATCAGTGCGAGCGTCGAGCTGCCGAGGCCCAGCTCCCACATACACCCACCCAACGCACCTGCATAGAGACTGCGTGATGCTGCAACCTATTTTACATCCAACAACAGACTTCTGGAGCGAGGCAATATTTTACATTTCCCGCCTGAACACAAGCAAGAAGAGGCTAGCACTTCCATCCAAATTGCGGCTGGCGAAATCTGTATCCACAGACGCAAGTCGAGAATGGCGGCCTTCGCAGTAAAGTCGCTGGACCACGTCGTGCTGACGGTTGCAAACATCACGACGACGGTGGATTTCTACACGCGATACCTAGGCATGCAGCATGAGACGTTCGCCAGCGGTGGAGTGGAGAGGTGAGGATGGTCGATTTCCGGTATCCCATTTGTGGGCAGGGTTGTACCTGCGTGCCACATGCAGTCACTTGATTGACGTTGCTCCAGACACTCGCTCAGGTTTGGGTCTCAGAAGATCAACCTCCATCTCTCTGGCTTCGAGTTCGAGCCCAAGGCTGGAAAGGTGCAGCCTGGTAGTGGGGACCTATGTTTTATCACGGACCATCCGATCGCAGAGGTATTTCAGAGTTGGCAAGCTGCTGGGATCGAGGTACGATGACTTCTGACTGTCGATGAGGGTTTGAGCTGAGGTGAACGAGCTGACGGTATGTGGGGAATAGATCTTAGAGGGGGGACAAGTAGTCGAACGGACCGGCGCGGTGGGCAAACTGCGGAGTGTGTACTGCAGGGACCCAGACGGCAATCTTATAGAGTTTGTGTCACCGAGAAGAGGACGATGGTAAGTCTGTGGTATCGAAGTATGCTAACGTAGAACTACAAATAGGGTCTCGAACTATGTCTGAACCTCGACCAAAGGGGGTTGTCGCTCCAGCACATACAGCCGAGGCAGCATGAGGACGACCGGCCAGTAGTCCTTTGTGAACCTGGTGCGCATCATCAAGGCGAAGCTGTTGTAAGCTACTTGTGCATGATTCAAGAAGCTACCAGTGGGTGCAGTGATAGGAATTGCCTTCATATCTGGAGGCGAGCGCAGAAAGACACCTCCAATCGCCTCCACCGTATCTATCACCTCCCAACTGCCAATGACCGTTTCTGGGTGTTCAGTGATGACATAGTCGAACTGCTGCCAGAACAGCGGTTCATGTAGGGTAGTCTGGTTCTCTGTCTTGTCGTATGTCCACAAGGGTTGTGTTTGTAGGAAACGCGTGACGCCAGTCTGACATGCGAGGTTATCAAGATACACGCTCGCCGTGGCTTGGTCGGATCGAATGCTGTGTAGACGCTCCAGAGCATCACCTCCAGGGTAGTTGAAGCTGGAGATGTACAGCAAACCAAAGCTGGCAGCGAACGATGCCAGAGTAGAGCCCACCAGGACCAGAGCAAGCGGCCTGCAAAAGATAGATGTTTTACGTCTCACCCATATCCATGAAGCACCCGCTGATGCAACAGCGAGGAATGCCGGGACACTGTAGATTATAAACCGCCACTCCTTGTGAGGTAGTAGGCTGTAGACTGCAATGAAAGCTAGATGGGGAAAGAGAATCTTCCAGCTGATGGCACGATAGCGTGGAGCAGCGACAGCGGCTGGGATACACAGTAGATACGTAAGAGGGTTCAACAGCAAGCGTGGCAGAGCATTGAGGAAGTAGAAGTAAAAAGGACTTGTACCCCAATCAGAGGACTTTCCTAGGATTGTGTTGTAATAGAACCCGACCAGCTCAGGCCATAGAGGGAATTGTTGCCAGAAGAAGGAATCAACCGTCACTGTGGTGAAGACTGCCACAGCAGCGCCTAGGAGACCTGCAGGGATGACCTCATACACGAGAGATGCGCCCTGGAGAAGCAAGACGAACGTCTCATACGCTAGCAGGATCGCGATCTCCGACCTGAAGATCACACCTGCCACGGTGAGCAGGACTAACGTGAGCCGTCTCCGACTGGCGGTCTTCGCACTCGTCACAGGGAGTGAATTGCTCAGGATGAAGTTCCTCAGAGCCACGGACGTCAGCACCATGGCGAAGGAGTTGGGCAGCGTCCTGGATGCGTAGTACATGACGTGGAAAGTGCTGGCCTGCAGGACGACGAACCAGCGACCGGCGATCTTGCCATAGGCTGTGTCGACGGCTCGTCGGACCGAGATCAGAGCTGCACCATTTGCGAGTCCCAATATGCCACGGACGAAGATCTGCTGGCCGAGACCGGTCTCGACGAAGCTGTACAAGGAGTTCAGTGTTCGGTAGAGGATGGACAGCGCCAGAGCGCCGACAAAGGTGCGAGGCACGGATCCAGGGAACGAGACATGGTCGAACTCGGCATTGAGCACTTCTGTTGTATTCGAAAGGGGAATGCCGGATTTTATGATATCGCGAGTTGCTTGTAAATTGAACGACTCTTCTACTTTTGAGAAGGGCGATGTCACTAGATGTATAAGAATGACAAATGGGATCGCCAGATCGATTATATCGTCTATCTCTATGTCAGTAATTTTGTGTCTATTTACTATATTCAGTGCATATATATATACCGATGCTGATCATTCTGGTCAAAAGCTTGTTCCTTACGAGCAGTTGTAGAAATAAGAAACTCAAGTCGCAATGGCTTGCAAATAACAAGGCGGACAGCCCAGCCAATGCATCACCAGATGCAGCAAGAGCGAGGTCGACCGCGCCAAGAAACCAGGCAACCTGCTTTGCAACGTCCGCTGGAGAACCCCAGGTGTCAGGACTGTGGATTGCAAGAGACAGCAAAACCAACGTCCAACCTCGACTGTACCAACCCCAAGAATTCGACAGCGAGGACTTTCGCAACAGCTTTCTACCTTCCCGTCCGCAAGGTACACGCACGCAACCATGGCGACACTCTTCTTCAGCTTCGGCGGTCTGTTCCAAGGTACGCCCAGTATAGAGCCGATGCAACGCAGGCGCATAACGAGAGCTGCCTCGAGCGAAGGAGCGAAGGAAATCGTGTTAACGGCCATCTCGCACAGTCTCGATCCTTCTTACGAACGCCATAGCGATCCTATCTGAGGACCGATTCCTGGCCCGAAGTGCGTGAACGGCAACCCACCCGCTCCCCAAGCAAGTGAAGAGCTATGCAGTAGAGCTATACTGACGTTGGAATCTCTCGCGCGACAGTCGGATGGGTAGCCTCGCAGCAGGATCCAGGCTTCGGCGCTGCGCAGGATAACACGAGCATAAAATCAAAGATGATCAATCTGATTGGATCGGTGCGGACGCTGATGAGAAGTACGTTGTCTCACCCCCCTCAAATCGGACTCAAAGGCAACAAGGGGATAGGATGGCGTTCACTGAGGCTAACGGTTTGCTATCCAAAAACAGTACCGCTCATCTTCTTCAACATCATGATCATAGTCTGGGCGATTGCTTTCGGTTGAGATGCAGTGTCTCTTAAATGACCTGTGCTTCGCTTTGGCCTCATGCCTCGACTTCGACCCTTCCCTCGAACTTGTGTCTCAGTAAAACGGCGTCGGTTAGACGATTTGGGCATTTTGATGGGGAATCGAATCCGCATGGAAGAAGTCGCGACAATCGCCGACCGAGTACGCCGTGATGTTCGTGAACAGAACGCCAGCGAAAGCCTACACCTAATGATCTTATGACTTGGGGGTAGAGGTTGCTCTTCGGCAGGGATCGCGCCGCGTCACATTGGTCGGGTAGGCGAGTCGAACTATGGGCATCACGGAATAAGATTACGCAGAGAGCAGAGCGGGTCGAGGTATCTGGGGAAAGATGAAGAAGCATCAAGCGCGGTCGAGAGACGCGCATATCGTTACAATCGTATGTCTGTCTGTCTGTCTGTTTGTCATAAGGACCAAAGAGTCGCCAACTTGGACAAACGCCACAAGGCGAAGGGGAAAGCGTGCAAGTGCGATGTTGTAACAGCCGACAAAGAGCGCCGTCGCCATGCAGCTTTCACAAATGACGATAATGATGATGGTGATGATTATGCTCAGATGGGCCGTCGCATGCTCTATCCTGTTTGCCTTTTGTTTTTTTTTTCTCTCTGTGCCTTGTGCCTTGCCATCATGCTACTACATCAACGTGGAGCGTTTCCTGCCCATGCTGAATCTGTTCTTCTTCTCCTTTTTCTCAGGCTCTGCCGGTGGTGCGGGAGGCATAGAGAGGGTTGGGATGCTGGTGGTGGTGATGATGGGCAGAGGTGTGGTTCCGTTCAGTGTTGGAGATGCACCATTGACGTTGACGTTGAGTTCCGTGCTCTGCGACACGGTCTGCAACTTGTCTTCCTTATCCTTGCTGCCGCCTAGGAATTTCGGCTTCGAGCGTAGACTCATAGAGCTGTGTCTGAAGCGTGATAAGCTGCTCTCCTTTGCAGACGAGTCGCCTCGTGTCTTAGCCTCATCGGCTGCGCTTTGCTTGCTTGCTTCCATGACCTGCCTCAATTCGTCGTCTTGTTTCCGTACCAGCTCAACTCTCTTGGCAGCAGCCTCTCGCCTCTTTGCCGCCTTCTCCTTCTCCTCTAATTTCTGCTGTGCCTCGCGCTCCTTTGCTTCGGCTTTTGCGCTAGCCTTGCGCTCTTTCTCCTCTAATTTGAGTTCTTTCCTGGATTTAGGTAAGATTTGCGTTGGAATTGGTGATGTCGCTGTCTGCTCGAATGGTGGACGATGCACAGCGGTGACTTGTTGGTGAAGTTGCGGTGCTGTCTGTGCGTGGGCCAATGCCTCCATATGCTCCAGCTCTTCCACGGTAGGTGAGATTGCCGTCTGCATGTGGGAGAGTCCATTCTTCGAAGCTGCGAGGCTGTCGATAGGGGAACTGCCGACATCTGACATCCGTCCTTCGGCCTGCATGCCTTCCATCTCCTGTTCCCTGATCATGGCCTCCATGGTGGTTTCCTGGTAGAAAAGCACATAGGCACAAGCCAATTGCCTGGCGTCCTGAGCCACGGGTACAGGCTCACCACCGAAGAAGCTCAGTACGTACTCCTTACTGACGGGCTCGACGAGTTCATCATCGAACAGGAGCCAGCCTCGATCCTGAGTCTTGATGATGCTTACGTAGTGTCCATGATATGGTCCACCGCCGATGTGAACAACGACAGCATATAGCTCGTACAATCGATCTGGATCCTCCGCATCCTCTGTGGTGTTGAACAGCCGTAAGTGAAAGGGGTAGACGACCCTGTGAAACAACTTCTGCAGACGCTGCATATCCTCGGTATACTTGAAGCGTTTCAGGTGTAAGGCAAGAACCCTCGGTAAGCGTTTGATCTTCATCCTCTTTTCAGCTTCTTGGAGTCCACCACACATATCGCAATGGAACTTGTTCCGCTCGCACAACATCTCTTCCTCTGAGAATTTACGCAGACACGAAGTTACAGATGTGTGTGCCCCAAGATCCACGGAAAGATCCAAAAAGGCTTCGTCTCTTTGTGAGGTGTTTTCACACGTCAAGCAGCGGGTCTCAGATGTTAACAATCCTTCGAAGAGGTCATGGACCCACCGAGTGTCGAGATCTATGGATTGTTTAAGGTGGGGGTGGCCATTCTGCAGAGCGTCTTGTTCGACAATGCCACCGTTGATCTGCTTTGGGGCAGGGTGCTGTTTCGCAAACTGCTCAACGCTTTCGAGCACGGAATTTAGGACCAAATTCAGGAACTCGTGTGCATCTTGGTGCATTGCAGATCTGAACATCTCGTTCTCGCGCCGTAAGATCTCGAGAAACTTGTGTGGGCTCACAACACCAACACGAGACTGGTTCTCAATGATGGCCTCGAAAATGTCCTTGAGAGATGTGAAGAGGGACTCGGTCATTCCATGCTTTTTCGAAAAGTCTTGTGTCATTTCCAGCACAGGTCCAGCAGCCAAGGCAAGCTTTTTCCTGTATTCTGGCGAATCCTTGTTCTCTTCCGGTTTTGTGTAGTTCCCTGGCGACATAGGTTGCATGGGTTTCCGGGCAGGCGAGGTGGGATTTGGGAACACAGTCGGGCCTCCTTCGTGAGGAGGGACGATGGAGCCATTCGCGGGTCGAGCGTCGTTCGGTTCAGGATCTGAGCCATTTTCGAGAGTTTGGAGGAAGGCTTTGGATGGGAAGTTTAGGACATGTTCTCGAAAAGGCGCCGAGTGGTATAGACATTGGATGATGGAATTGCAATAACTAGATTGCATTGGTTAGCGGTGAAAACGGTAGTCGCAAGCACTCGCATCGATCGTATGTATCAGGAGACACATACCAGGTAGAACCATACTATATCAAAGTCAGCATACGGCGCAATTGAGACATGTCATGAGGGGAGGCCACATACGTTTTCGAATCCAAAGAATTTATCACTGCCATTTGGCCGTATGGGACCCGATATGTCGGCGAGAAGCCTCTCGAGAGAGCTCGGCTGGGGAGCGTTGGGGTCCTTCTTGGTCGGTGGAGCGGTCTTGGAAACATCTGTTGGCGCCTGGGATAGATATGAGCACGTTGGGTCGAGGGACGGATAGAACAGCGGAATATGATATTCGGCAAGGACGACAGGCTTACAGAGTTCCCCTTCAGCTTGCCAAAGAACGACATGCTGCCGTGCGCATGGAGGCGCAGCAAGCGTTGTGAAGCGACAGCCAGCCGAGGAGGCTGGCCGTTGAAGAAGTTCTGTGGTTCCCCCTCTTAAGATCGAGTCGCAGTCGGGCGCATTGACGAATGGCGGGAACGTTTGGAGACACTCGAGTGGTGGTCGTGGTCGTGGTCGTGGTCGTATGCGAGCGGGTACAGGATGGTGAGGCTAGAAACCTGGGGCAGAGAGGGGCGTGCGGCGGCGGGCGTTGTTGGCGCGAGATACAGCAATGGATAGTATGAGAGGAGGCCAGGTTGGATGACGAGATGAGACGAGTGACAGTGGCAGTTTTGCTTACGCGGTACAACAGAAAGGCGGCAAAGGGTAGGTAATTAGGTATAGGTAGGTAGTCAGGGTTAGTATACGAGCCTGGGTCGGTATCGGGAAGATCGTAGAATAGATGATAGGCAGGGAAGGTGAGATGACGGGATTGTTCGATTCGGAGACGGCAGGACGGCGGTGGTGATGGTAGTGGTGGTGGTGATGGTGGTGGAGAGTGTTGCAGTCGAAGGTGGAGAATCACAATCCGCCTTGGCGAAGGAAGATGCTGTTGTCCGTTGCCTACAGTACTTGTAGTATAGGTATTGCCATAACACCCATTCTACCATCCACCAGGAGCCCACGATCACCTCCATTTCCAGTCCAACGGCTACATACATCCTGGAGCCCTTGCTGGGTGAATGGTATCGCTCTTGATCAAATCAAGGGACCTGAGACCCTGCGGTACATGTGTCTGTATGTACGTACGTACAGAACTACCCATAGCCATACGCGGAACCAGGCGATTGATTATGCATCCATCGTAGATCGAGGTAGTGCAGATGATGGCATCCATTTCCTGCCTGAACCGAATCCCGACTACACTCACCCACCGGGTTTGCATTGCATTACCTCCTATCTCGACGGTCGGGTTATATAGGTATAGGTAGATAGCTAGGTACAGTATATCTACGGCCGGATGAAAGCTGTTTATCGCATCCGAGCCGATAGATGTCATGCGTAACCTGCCCCATTGGTAATCCCTGCCGTATCCCGACAGCCACTATACCGGGATAGGTTGCCCAGGTATCTCTAGCGCCGCTCGCGTTATCAAGCGAAAACGTCGAGGCGGAGATACCATGTGTCGCCCCCACGTGTTTTTGCTTCTAGACTAGCTCTGATTGGCTGAAACACATGCAGGGATGCTCTCTACTTCTCCAGTGGGCCTCTCCTTACGACGTGAACGTCTGCGTGTTACTGCCTGACGCATGACACCACACCCAACACTGTGTGCCTCAGGCGCCAACGTACTCATGGTATGCTAATAAGTCGGTACCTGGCTAGGGATTTATGCAGTGAAGCTTCTAGGCTCTGTCCACGCGCCAATCTCGTCCACGTTCTCGGATCTTCCGATGTAACGTTTCATCTTTCGCGTTTGATGCCAGCTCAGGTACAGTAGGTATGGAGGCGCAGTGTTATGCTCGGACTGGACATCTCGACGGTCACAAGGGCTGAGGGCTAAGGGCTACCGTAAAGCTTCCTCGGTTACTGTCTCGGACACATTTATGGCAGGATGTGTTTGTGGAGATGGCCATGCCTGTATACGTGTGTGGTTTGCAAGGTATTTCCGATAGAATGAAGTCGATACATACGTAACCTATCCCGACCAAGACTAGTACTCTTCAGGTATATCGAAATCCCCTCCTGGTTATACATCAATACGCCACCGTGGCTCTGTTATGGTGTCTCTTGGCCCAACGGACCTCACCTGCATTTTGGATATATGGTAGATGCCTGTCCAAAGCGCAGGTAGAGGAATGGCCAGACCAGGCCAGGCAAGGTGATTCCCGTTTTACGTTATTGTCACAATCCCCTCGCTACACGCTGCATGCTGCATGCTTGGAGACGTATTTCGTCTCGATTGTTCAGGTACCGACCGCTGTACAATCCGGGTATTGTGGGAATGCACCGTAGGAAGGAAGGTAAGGATACCGGATAGAGGTAGAGTATACAACGAAGAACTTGGTAGCCCATCCCCTCCACTTCCCTGCTGTTCCTGACTCGTTGGTCCACTAATCGGCAAGAATTGTACCATGCCCATCCTACAAAACCCCATCACGAACCGTGGATTTGGACCCTGAGGCAATTTATTGCCCCTACATACCCCCGCCTAAACATTATTTACGGCACGACAGTGCACGGAGGTATCATACCAGCACAATGACGGACGATTTCGGTATTTCTTCTTTCTACTATTTGCACTGTGCTGTACTACAGCTTATTGAGATCATTGATGTTGTTGATATTGGCAGCTACATAAGCGTCACGTGTTGACCAAATCAGCTCCCGAGGTCTACAACATGACATCGGTAGATAGAATGCGCTGTCTTTCTCGCGACTTATGTCCAGTATCCGCAGTATGCCCGTTTTCCACGACTTCTGTCATAATCGATGTGCCTTCCGTTTTGGTGGTTGGTAACGGTAAATATCAGCGACGAATTGAACGACGTTGTCAAGGAGAACACCATAGTAAGGGCGACAAATCTATACAATAAGGCATTCTAGTTTGGTTCAGGACAGCATCATGACCAACCCAATCGTCTTCTTCGACATCACACTCGGAGGCGAGCCTCTTGGCCGTGTGAAGATGGAGCTTTTCGCAGATGTCACCCCACGTACTTCAGAGAACTTCCGCCAGTTCTGCACGGGCGAGACCAAGAATCACCTCGGCCGGCCACAGGGCTACAAAGGCAGCAAGTTCCACCGGGTCATCAAGGGTTTCATGTGTCAGGGTGGCGACTTCATCAATGGTGACGGAACAGGGTCAGCATCGATATATGGTACCAAGTCGTTCGCCGATGAGAACTTCAAGCTCGGCCATGACGTTCCAGGACTACTTTCCATGGCTGTGAGTGAAATCCATGTAGCTGGTTTTTCCGGCTGCCTTCCGCATACTGATGACTTATTGGTGTAGAATTCTGGCCCCAACACCAACGGTTGTCAATTCTTCATAACTACAGAACCGACCCCTTTCCTTGATGGCAAACACGTTGTCTTCGGTAAGGTAGTGGACGGTCTCGACGTTGTCAGGAAGATCGAGAATACCAGGACCAACAGAGACAAACCCAACCAAGATGTCACCATCGCCCAATGCGGTGAGATGTAATGACGTACATATGGAAGAAAGTGTTCAAATTGTCACACACAAGAAAAAAGCCAACCGAATCGATAATCAAGGTTTTTCAAGTAAGAATATTTGAGCTGGTCTATTGCTCCTAATCGAAGGGTATCAACTGAAGATTTTAAGAAATGAAGTAACCATCAAACTCGTGCCAAGCGTCAGAGAGCACCTCGCTTGTAAACATTAATAGAACGAGTCAATTGACACTCAGCCGGAGAAGAGACCTGCACAGCCCCAGTACTGCTCGATACCAAGGTCACCTGGAGCCTTCCAAAGATCATTCTGGAACGAGAAGATAGCGCTCTTGGACCCGGCCTTGGCGATGATTGCAGCAACGGCGCGCATCTGCTCCCCGACACCTGGTACAGCCATTCCATTGGATCCATCGCTTGTACTACGGGACGGCCAACCTGTCTCGAGGTTGTAAGCTTCCTTCTGGTACTGGCAGACAGCAGCAAGGTCTTCCAGTTGTGAGGCAACAAAGTCACCTGCATCGTTGGCGTTGACGTCAGCATTGAAGAATGGATGGATGTTGGCGCCGAGAACGTCAACCGCTGCACAGATCGTCTCGCCGTTTTGTTGGATCGTGCCGAGTGGTTCTGTGGTGGTGACTGGGCCGTTGTAGCCAGCTGCTCGGAACTTGGTCCTGACATCGCTAATGAAACCTGAAAGCTCGGAAGCGGTGCAGTATTTGTTGAAGATGGCTTCGTTACCGGCGACGACCATCTCGACCTTATCCCAGTTGCCGTCTTGACCCCATGCGATCAACGAATCGACCTGCTCGGTGGTACTGCTGCCGATGCCAGCGTTATCGATGTAGATGCCGAGGATCATCTTCAACTTGCTATTGTCGTATGCATCACCCACCGCCTTGACACCGTCACAGTCGGTGGCATATAGGCGTACAGTGGTGAATCCCTTACCGGCGATGACAGCCATGTCACTGTTGATAGTGTCTGGGGTCTTGCAGTTTCCATCGTCGGCGTAAGGGGTGTACGTCATTGCCCATTGGTTTCCATTTGGTGAGATGGCAGCGCTGCTGCTGCCGCTACCGCTTTCGCTCCCACTGCCGCTGCCATTTCCCTCTCCACCACTTTGTCCACCCACACTAGAAGAAGTTGACGATGAAGCTGCCGACGCGCTAGAAGATGTAGGTGCTGCGACCTTAGAAGATTGAGCATTGATGCCGAATCCTCCCCAAACAGTCTCTGAATTGGATTGAGCAGATGGGGAAGGTGCAACCCAGTTCTTACCCCAGTCGGAGGTCCAGCTCGAAGCAATCGAACTTGTAGTTGGCGCAATATATATGCTAGAAGATGTGACGATGGTTGAAGAAGCAGTCGATGATACGGATGATTCCCAAGACGATGAAGCTGTGTCGGATGATACGGGTGATTCCCAAGCCGACGAAACTGTTTCGGATGAATACGAAGTCGAAGTCGAAGTCGTAGATGAAGACCATGCAGAGCTTGTCGATGAGCTTGCCACCCAGGCACTGGAAGAAGTCGTGGGCTCGGTAGCAGCGGCAGAACTCGAAGTGCTAGCTACTACGGGAGAAGAGGTCGAGCTGCTACTGGTCAATTCCGAGGACGATGAAGTCGTACTGACGACGGTCGAAGATATCGATGTTGTGTTGCTGGACGAAATAGGAGTGCTTGTCGAAGCTGGTGGCGTTGTTGAATCCTGGGCCATAACCCATTCGCCATAGAAAGTAGTGGTGTACGTCTTGCAGCCACATGATGAATTGGCAGAGGGCGAAGGAACATATGCAGAAGGGACCAGTGCGGCACTCCTCCTATCGTGGAAGTTGAGGTGGCGGGCGTGATTCCCACCAGCGCTTGCTGTAGCGAGGCTGGCGGCCAACAAAGCTGAAGCGTACTTCATCCTGGCGAGCTGAAGAAATATTAAGATTACTATGTTCTCACGGATATGATCCAAGAGCGGGTACTTTGAAACTGCTGAAAGAGTGAAGCAGTTCAAACGGGTCGCACAAACCGTTGGCGATATTGACAAAACGAATGGACGAGGCTTTCGAATACCTCCAAAAAATGCTTCTGCGAAACTCAAGACACTCTGGTCTGTCTCGAGCTACAGACAACGAGCGAAGAAAGTACAATGAAGGTGAGAAAGGTGAAGAGTGCGCCACCTACATGGATATGGACATGGTGTATACTGCGCAAATACCACAGGCATCTCATCCCGTATCCCCTCCAGCACGGCCTCTCATATCCCCTCCCTTCACAACCCTCGATAGTCCATGACAGCACTGTACCTAGCCTTTGCCAGAAGAGCACAAGAGCCCCCGTGTCTAAGGGCCCGTGGCGGATGACGGTTTCGATAAAAGTTGGATATAAATTACGCTTCGTGGCCCTGCCGGCCTAACCGTTATTTACATTGCAACGGCCCAAGGGACTTGACCTGCCAGGCACAGTCCTCGTACTACAACACTATGGTATCATATATATAAATATGTGTCTTTTTTTTTTCACTTTCTGCTAGGAAGTAGGCTATTGACCGTCCTGATTAGAAGTAAGGTCGAAAGCGTATTGACGTCCTGCCGCAAATGGCAGAAACCGTTGCCGTGCTCATTTCCACCCTCCCACTTTCGGCTCGCTGCGCTTGTCCCTTTTCTGCGCCCATGCCGTCGATCCCTGCTACTGTCTGCTTTGCAAGGTCTCCCTCCCTCTGGCTCCAGGAGAGACACACGTGTGGCTATGCATTCCGTCAGTCGGCGCACCGTTATTGATGTTGATGTTATTGTGAAGCAAAGCACATGGGAACTGGCATTGGAAGGAGGGGGCAAGCCGTAGTGGCCGATGAAACTTCTCCAAACTGGTAGAACTTGGACCTTTTCGAACAGCACTCTCCACAGACGCCCATCTACGTACGGCCAGCCAGGCAGGCATTGCTACCTATATATATGAGTTGTGATACCTCGGGTTGGTTTTCATCAAACTTAACGCACTGGCAAAGGGATGTCAGACTAGATTGGAGATCCTTATCGTACAGTCGTGCACTACTCTATTCTACACTACACTACAGTAGAGTGCTGCAGTAATAAATAAAATAAGCAATATGCGATCGATCTACAGTAGCATGACCGTCGACGAACGGGCCTCTTACCGCACATCACCTTGACATGCCCTCTCCCTGCCTTTGCGATGTTTGGCGTTGGTGCGAGGTCTGATAAGCATTTGCCCTCCGCATGCACCTGTCATTGACGCAGACCAGATCTCTTGCCAGTGTCGTTACGGATCTGTTCATGGGAAAGCACATCTACCGCAACGTTTTCTGGCGGTAGTGTTGACACCGTGAAAACGAGTGTTGTGACAGCCTGCGATCCCCTGAGTTTGGTTCTCTAGATCATATCTGATACACAGCTCATTGAGGAACTACATACAGAGGAGAAGCTACGAAATGATTTGAACGAAGTAGACTTTTAGACATCTCGCCTTTCGGAAAGGTGTTGTCGACGTGCAACAGTGCGGGAATGCAGCAAGATGTCGATCAGTCCGGCCCCAGAGACGTGTTGCAGTCAGCGTTATTCCCGAGATGCACACCATACGGTGTAGGTAGGTTCCTGACCTCACTCTCCAAGCTGTGAATAATGACGCAGGTAGACTTCATCCAGATAGCCGATAGGTGATGTCTGTACTCGCACGCAAGATGGTAATGTCCATCTTTAAGCTCTTGTTCTATGTCATTGTAGAATCGGCATCATATCAACTTACGACGTAGAACTCATTTTATGTAACATTACCCAGCCTCAAATCAAGTTCGACTCGAATCACATCTCACAATGCCTCCTACACCGAGTGAAACCAAAGCCCTCGTCACGACCAGCTCCAACGAGCTGTCGATCCAATCCACACCATTGCCGAAGCCAGCAGCGCATCAAGCCCTGGTGAAGGTCTCTCATGTGGCGCAGAACCCAACAGATGGTATATACATTTCACATCGTCGTTCAAGCTCTCTCAATACAGTGGATAGTAGACTGACACTACGTACAGTACAGTCGCTAGACACCAAAGTACGAGGACCAGGGACGGTATTTGGTAATTCGATACCTGTCTGCAATCATTATTCCAATCGTGGCTGAAGATTCAAGCACAGGCTGTGATTTTGTTGGCGAAGTAATCGCTCTTGGGTCAGATACATCCAAGGTCAAGCCGGGCGACCAGGTTGCCGGCCCGATTTGGGGCGGTAAAGATGTCTAACATGGACGGCTTCTCCTTGCAACAACTGACCAGCATCTAGGTGAGATCGAGGGACTCGGCGCATACAGCGAGTACACGCTTGCAGACGAGGCCATCTCGTTCAAGGTGCCTGCTGGAATTACACCAGCGAGCGCTTCCACTGTTCCGCTTGCCGCAGCGACTGCGTGGCTCGCTCTTTTTTCCAAGACATGTCTGAACATACGGCGAGGCATTGATTCTGGCCCTGGTGGACCGATCCTGATATGGGGAGGTAGCTGTTAGTTTACCCTTTGAACATTCCAAACATCTGCGAGACCGCTACAGTGCACCTCGCTGACGATGTCGCAGCGAGCGTCGGCCAATACGCCATCCAGCTAGCAGCGCTGGAGGGACTAGAGGTGATCACCACGTGCAGCCCTCGGAACTTCGACCTGGTCACTCGACTGGGAGCGAAGCAAGTCTACGATTACAGGGAGCAGGATCTTGCGACCCGGATCAAGATCGACCGTCCCAACCTGAGATCTGTCTTCGATACCATTGGCAGCGCCGGCTCATCTACAACTGCAGGGAATGCAATTGCTGGCAACAGCAAAGGCAAGCTGTGCACCGTTCGGCCGGGCAAGGCCAATACGGACGGGGTGCCGGTTGATGTCGAGGTGTCTGACGTACTTGTCTGGACCGCCTTCCTCAAAGACCACCGATACGGCGACTTCCACTGGCCGGTTGGTGAACCAAGAGCGCGAGGTCGAGGTTTTGTTTGATACAATTGCTGACTGAAAGTGTAGGCCAGTATGGACGACCACGCCTTGAGCACTGAGCTCTTCGAAAACTTGCCGAGTTGGTTGGCTTCCGGCAAAATACTACCGAACGACGTTCTGGCCTTGAAGGGTCTTGATGATGTTGCCAACGGCTTCGAATTATATCGACATGGGAAATACTCTGCCCAGAAGGTCGTGTATGAGCTCTGATTGCAAGACGTGTCCCCGTATATTTCCCCAAAACGACAGACGCCTGCTGGCGTCAAACTGCTATGAAAACAGTGCATCGATTATTAACTCTGTATCGTTGCAACGTATGTTGATCCGTAGATCAGACAAGAGACTTCACTGACCATATGAAGGTTTGGGAAGCAATATGATTACAGGCCATTGGCATGCAACCGTTAAGATTCTATTGGTTTGAAAGTGACGTGTATTTAGGTGGTCATAGCAGCATGAATTGGTTGATCAGCCAAAAAGAAAAAAGGTCTGATCTCTTATCGATGAAAGCTCTACATAAACTTGCTGGCAAGCGATCCAACGAGTCCAGCAGCACCGCCGGAACCACCGTTGTTACCGCCCTGAGACTTCATGTACATCTGGAGAGCAGTCTGAGCGGCTTGAGAAACGGCATCCTGCTTGGAAGCATCAGGGTGAACGTTACCGTTGGCACTCTGCTGGTCTGTGAGTGTGGTCAGCATCATATACTCTCTACTGAACATGGACAGGGCGAGGGGAGTTTCTTACCGAAAAGGCTGGCAGCCTGAGACATGGCAGCGCCAATGATGGCGTTCTTGCTGCCACCACCCTGGCCGGATCCACCGGTGACCATCTTGATGGCCTGCATGGCAGCGGCGCTGCCCATGGAGCCGGAAGTGGCCTGGCCGGAGCTGTTTCCGTTGCCGTAGAAGTTCTGGTGCTGCTGCTGGGCGTCTTGGTCGTCGACGTCTTGGTTCTGCAGAGAAGACGACTTGCCGGAGAGCGAGCTGAGGGCATTGCTGAACAGGCTGCTGTCGTGGTTGCCGCCGTGCTTCTGAGCAGCGCTCTGGGCTCCGCTGAAGTCGTCGCCGCTGTCGCCGTAGCCACCACCGTACGAGGTGCCGGTGGAGTTGCCATAGCCGCTGTTCGAGTTTCCGCTTCCCTGGTTGTTGCTGCTGCTGCCGTAGCTGTCGCTGTTGTTGTTGTTGTTGCTGCTACCGTAGCTGTCGTTGTTGTTGTTGCTGCTGCCACCATAGCTGTCGTTGTTGCCGCTACCGTAGCTGTTGTCGTTGTTGCTGCTGCCGTAGCTGTCGTTGCCACCCTTGCGTCCGCTAGAGCCTCCGTAGCTGTCGTTGTTGCTGCTGCCATAGCTATCATTGTTGCCGCCGCCATAGCTGTTGTCATTGTTGCCGCTGCCATAGCTGTTGTCATTGTTGCCACTGCCATAGCTGTCGTTGTTACCACTGCCGTAGCTGTTGTCGTTGTTGCTGCTGCCGTAGCTGTTGTTGCCGCCCTTGCGTCCACTGGAGCCACCGTAGCTATCGTTGTTGCTGCTGCCATAGCTGTCGTTGTTGTTGCCGCTGCCATAGCTGTCGTTGTTGTTGCTGCTGCCGTAGCTATCGTTGTTGTTGCTGCTTCCGTAGCTATCGTTGTTGTTGCTGCTTCCGTAGCTGTTGTTGTTGTTGCCACCCCCGTAGCCACCGGAGCCGCCGTAGCTGTCGTTGTCGTTGCTACCGCCGTAGCCACCACCAGAGCCGTAGGAGTCTCCGCCGTAAGACATTTTGAATGGACTGGTTGTTGTTGATGAAAAGGGTTTCTGTCGAGGGTGAAGATGTGTCAGTGAGCTGTTGCGTGCGGGGTACAAAGTGAACCGTATATCTTCAAGATGCCTTGGTATAGGAGACACCGACCTGAGATTGATAAATGGTTGAATACAGATTTGACGAGAGGAAAGGGGAAAAGAGGAAGAGGAACTGGAAACAAGACAATGGCTCCAAACTATATACCTCCTACTTACCTCTTCCTACCTCTTCCTACCGCTTCCTACCTGCCCCCTATATTTGCCAGCTTCCTTGCCTATGTAGACTAATCCTACCCGCCTACCTACTGCATCATCGTCTCAGGGACGCATGTGCAATGTCTTGAAACAGGAATAACACGGCGTGGAAAGTGGATGTTGTGCCGGCGCCAGGGCAAATAGCAGCAGCTGGATCGCATATGGACCCTCGAAACTTGGAAGTTGGCCCTGTTTGTCTGCCCCACCTGATTACACCACCGCCACCAACATTGTTCGATTGACCCCACTACGCTCCAACACACCACACCACATCAATCAATGGAGTGACGCAGCTTCGCGTCCGAACAGGAGCTGAACGGCGGGAATGCCTTTCTCGATTCACACCAGTATTAGCTGCTTCTGCCGCCGTGGCTGAGATAGGGGTTACATGAGATAGTCTTGCATTAGCATCGCCCCGAGATATGGTACGGAGTCGTCCACATCGTGGCTGCTGCTGCTGGTTCTGATGCACCTGCGATGTGGTAGCTATGATTTCATGGTTCCTCTTCCTTACGCGCAATGTACGTAGGGAGGTAGATACCGTAGTTGTTGTATGTGATCATGCAGGTGCTATGTAGGAGATAGTTACGTAGGTGGGTAGCTCGGTCGGTGATCGAGCCGTGTCATCCACTCGTCTTCGCACGCACAAGGGATTGTCATAAAGAAGCCTGTCTGCTTCGAATCCATCGTCTATTGGACACTCCCAAGGCCTTGTGGAATTGATCAGAAGCAAACCAATCCTCAGCATGGCATCAGCAAAGACCGTCTCCGCAATCATTGGCCTCGTTCTCTTACTCTTAGGTGGATATGTGTACCTGTAAGGGCGAACACTATCCACAGTGCCACTCCACGGGATTTGGAGACTGACTTGGCCATACCAGCTTCGGCATACCTCCTGAACTGAAGCGTAAACTCGAGGAAGAGGTAGTGCAATCTCGAGCAACCGTCCTGCCTTTGGAGACACCCAAGCTCACCGTTCTTGTAGGCTTTGGAGAAGATGGGCGAGAACAAGGCAAGCTACGTCATGAAGGACACCGTCGGGAAGATCCCTGCCTCAGACCAGAAGGTATGAAAGCACTGTTCGACGCGATGCCGAGCACAAAGGCAGACACTCTCGATGCTGACCACCTCGCACAGGAGGTGAAAGAGGTACAGACTGGAGTCGGCAATGCCCTTGGCGGTAGCTTGCAGAACCCGCTGGGCAAGGCAGTGAGTTCTCCACCCAATTGTTCACCATAACCGGAGCACTCCCACTGACGAGTCACCCAGGCTGGCAATGCTGCCGACGATGCCACCAAGGACTTTACTGGTCGCTGATGCGGGTGATAGATGGGCCTTGGCAGGTCTCGCAATGTCGCTGAACAAACAACGGCTTGCATTCCTGACCAGTTAAGAGGATCAGAAAGAGCGTGGACGGAACGACAGAGGCCGCTCGCAGGCGTGCGGACCTGAATTTAATGTATTCCTGAGGCGTAACGCAGGTTCAAATATACTGTGCAGGTGGTTCAGCTGTCGGTCCAACGACCGAGTTTTGAAGCTACTTGGAGCTGCTTGAGCCTATCTATGGTGCGATGCGGCATGATTTGATGTGACAACGAGAGTTGTATGATCATAATGTACTGTAATACAATTCCAACCAGCAATTGGCATAAAGATGCAAAAGTCTCCATCAACAAGCCCCTGGACTCGGGCGCTGTGGGGAAACAGCGCTAAGAATAAATAAAGTAACCCCCTCAAAGGGAGGTCTATCACGCAGTGCACTATGCGTCTCTGCCCAGTATTTGTCCAGCCACTACATTTGTATTGTACTGTACTAATAAGTAGGACTGTGTTCAATTGGATGGCATTGGATTAGATTCAAAAGCGCGCTTTGACCGAACCAACTCCATTGGATAACACTTCAACGTCCCCAGTTTACCGAGTTACACCAATACTGCTTGTTTCTCGCCGTGCTCTCCTAGACGCTCATCAGCATACACCTCATAGTGGTAGCCCAGAAGAGACGCCTCAGACCGCACTCGTTTCAAAACGACAGCGAAAGCCTGTCTACAACATGATACAGACAGCAGTTAAAACCCGCTGAGTCGAAATGCCTCTTCGCGATGCAGCGAGGGACTTCCACCGTCGAGCTCTGGCACGATTTCCACGATTGCGCTACTTGACACCCACCACCTTGCTCGTGGTATTATTTTGGTTCCATACCCTGCGATGGGGCGAGCGCAAGGCCTCGAAGACACTCGTACAGGGATGTAGCTGGGACGGCTGGGAACGGTGGCCATCAGGCGCGACACCACACCATCTGGTCTTCATCGCAGATCCGCAGCTCGTCGACCCGCACACATACCCTGGCCGCCCATGGCCACTGTCGACCTTGACCGAGAAGTACACCGATCTGTACATGCGCCGTAACTTCCGTCTGATCAATCAATTGCTTGATCCCGACAGCGTTGTCTTCCTCGGCGATCTTTTCGATGGTGGAAGGGAATGGGCCACTAAAGATGCTAAACCGCTGAGGAAGAGCCAGCAAGCGCTGTTGGAGCGGACTGATTCGACGCACTCAGATGAACCAGGACAAAAGGTGACCAAGAGGGAGGCTTCGATGGACAGTTATCGATATGCGTTGTCAAAGCCGCATTTTCATACCATCACCAGAGAAGAGCACAATATACGAGACGGCGTGGATCTGAAAGAGTTTGCGTATGGAGAGAACGGGCGATGGGCACCGTGGAGTAATAAGCAGTGGGAAAAGGACTATGAACGCTTTGCACGAATCTTCTACGATCAAGAACAGCTATGTACTGGAGTGCAGACAGATCCAATCCCCACATATGAAATCGACGACCCGTTGCTCCTCGACAATGGTGCAACTTCTTCGATCAGAAAGGAATATGCGACTTCCAGCAGACACAGGCGTCTTTATGCTAGCCTACCGGGTAATCATGACGTGGGTTTTGGATCTGGAGTTCAATGGACAGTGCGAGATCGGTTTGAGAGCCGCTTCGGCGAAGGCAATCAAGTCAACATCATCGGCAACCATACGTTTGTTAGTATTGACGCACTCTCGCTTTCGGCCATGTCCCAATACGATCGGAAAACTGGCTTCGAGATTGATGCCGATCAAGCCGACAAGGTTCGCCACATTTGGCAACCGGCCGTAGAATGGTTGGACAACCTCAACGAAACGGTGGCTATGGCGGTGACAGAGGGAATGAATGCCTACTATCCAGACGGCAGACCCCCACCATGGAAGCATCAAGTTGTGCCGCCAATGGACAGCAAATCACGCAACCTGGCGAAAGCTTACGATGGCCCTGCAATACCTAGGTCCAAGGCTGAGCTTCCCATCGTCCTTCTGTCACACATACCACTATTCCGTGAAGCAGAGACAGATTGTGGGGAAATGAGGGAGAGTGGGAGAGCGATTTCCATCAATGCAGGGTACCAATACCAGAACGTGCTCACCCAATCGCTCTCCGAAACCGTCATCAGAAAGGTATCAGCCGCTGGCAACGTGGTTGGGATTTTCTCAGGAGACGACCACGATTACTGCGACGTCATACACCGCTACAACATTGGCAGCCGCCTTAAGAGGGCAGCACCGGCGATTGCAAGGAGCATCAGGGAGATCACAGTCAAGAGTTTCAGCTGGGCAATGGGTGTGCGACGACCTGGATTCCTGCTGGCCAGTCTCTGGAACCCAGTCGATGCGATGGGGAATCCCATCGGTGCAAGTCAACCAACTATCCAGACCCATCTCTGTCTACTGCCTGACCAGCTGGGTGTTTTCATTGATTACGGCCTCAGCGCCGCCGCCACCTTCCTGTTCTTACTGGTGAGGGCAGTGGTACTGGCGCTCAGACCTGCAGCAGAGGTTGAAGATGAGCCTGTGGCTGTCTTTCAACCTCCAGTGCCGAGATGGCGAACAACAGTCGGCGAGGGCAACGACGCGGCGGCGAATGGACATTCCACTCCAGAGCGCAAGGAGTTGAAGGGCCGCCACCGCGCCTCTTCATCGTCGCTTCAGCAGGCCATAGTCCAGCAAGACGGCCATTTGAGCGTTCAGCGCAGCCATACGGCCCGTACTCGCTCCGTTTCGCCAGCCACTGGCGCCTACACCAGACCTACACCATACCCTTCCTCGCTCTCGGACATCAAGTGGGACGATCCGGACGAGTCGGACGAAGAGTCTCATATCGGCGAAGAGACCGATGACAGTCAAGCAAAATGGAAACGTAGGCGGACATCAGGTGGTAGAGCGAGGAAAGCGCTAGATGAGTTCTTTGGGAGCATGTCGGTCGTCGCCGTCCCCGCCCTCGTGTATTATATTCTTCTCGTCCGTAGCGGATGATTTCATAATGAACAGAGTCGACAACAGGATCTCTCACACAATTGAATGACAATTTTCGTGATTCCTAGTCACGACTACCAGTTGATCACACCACTCACCCAGTCACAGTCTCTATGCACAGAACTGCACGATCTCTACGATGGGGTTCATGCTGACGTAATCGGCGGCCAGAGTCAGCAAATTATATCAATCCCATAGTAAATGTTTCGGCAAATCACCAATTACATTATTAGCAGACAAACAATAGCCTCGAATAAAAAAACCACGATTTCGACAGTCACCAAGTCTTCAATTTTGCCTCATTTATCTACATGTGAGTCGTAAATCATCGAGCGAATAATAAGGAGAGAGGCCATCAACAAAGACGGACAGGCCTACAAGCTCTGCTTTCCTCTTGTCTCGATTGGCAAGGCAAGCATGGCGATGAATGCGGCGAAGAAGAGGGCGCCTGAGGCGTAGATGGGAGAAACCGGGTTTGCAGCGCCGGCGTTGACGGCGATGATGGGAGCACACAGGCCGGCGATTCTGTTGAGGCAGCTGCAGATGCCGGTGCCGGTGCCACGGTTGGGGGCGGGGAAGACCTCTGGGGTGTATGCGTAGAGGACGCCGTACATGATGTTCTGGAAGAAGGCCTCGAGCGAGGAGAAGGCCAGCTGGAAGTCAGAGTCCTTGGAGACGGTGAACAGGAAAACGAAGACGCCAGTGATGACGGTGGCGATGGCCATCGTGCCCTTGCGGCCGATGTACTTGATGTTGACCGTGTAGCATGCGATCAGCGAACCCGGCACGCCCACCACGGACGTGATGGCGTAGTTGCGGTACTGCGTGTTGATCGATGTACCGCTGCCGCCAAGGTACTGTGGCAGGAAGGCGTTGAAGAGAGGGTAGCCCATACCGATGGTCAGCCAAATCCATGCCAGCAGACCCGTGGTCAAGCCGATCTTCCAGTTGGCGAATAGTGGGCCGACACGTTGGGTTGAGAATTTCGATAGACTCTCCTTGATGATCTCCTTGTTGTCTTTCTTCTCGTTCTGCAGCTCAGGATCACCGCCAACCGCGTTGAGGATCTCTTCGGTCAACCACGTCTTGGCTCCGTTGTGGTGGGCAATGCCTGGGAAATGATTAGCTGGTTTGCACAAGGAGAAAATCGATGGTAAGAATGAAGACGTACCGTAAACTACAGCAACAGCCTCGGTCTGGCGGCCCTTGGAAAGCAAGAACTTTGGCGATTCAAACAGGTGGAAGAGGAAGAATCGGCAGATGAACATCAGGAACGTAAGCGCGCCCACCGTGAGAATGAAGTAGCGCCAGCCCCAGTTGTTGGCCTTGGTGCAGTTTTCAGGTCCATCACAGCTATAGTTCGCAATGAGCGGCCAGGCGATCAGCGAACCAATGAGTTGACCAACTGGCCAGAATACAGACAGCAGAGTGAGGAGGTTACCGCTGGCGTGAGGAAGAAATTCCAAGAACAATGCTCCATCGACCGGCAGGTTACCTCCCAGGCCCAATCCAAGACAGCTGAAAAGTGCACAGACTGAAATCCAGTTGGAGGCGCCTCCAGCAGCGAGACCGAATACACCGGTCAGGAAGAGAGTAGCGTTGAATGCTAGACGACGACCAATCACGTCCGAAGCAATACCCCATCCGGAGGCACCAAGACAGAGACCAAGGAAGAGTGCCAGAGTCGTGTATCTGACCCGGGTAGTATCAACGCCGAACTCGTAGGCAATGGGGTCCAGCACCAGGGCGACGGCTTGTAGCCAGAGGCTGGAAGAAAGAGTCAGCGAAATTTCTCTCCCACTGTAGATTCAGAACCTCGAACTTACTTGTCGGCGAGCCAGCCGAACCCACAAAGGACAAACAGCTGCCATTGGTATTTTCCCATGCCAATGTCTTGAATTGCCTTGTTGATGACTTTCGACTTTCCTGCAAGCTAGTTAGCAATGGATCAATGCATGCACGGGGTTCATGTCAGAGGAAGACAAGTCGATATTCCAGCATGAAGTCGACGTACGGTCATATGCTGTGTCATGACCCCCAGCGGCCAGGTCATCTTCGATTTCCGCGATCAGGCTTTCGACCGTCAGTAAATTGTGTTCACTGCTGACGCCAGATTCATGGTCTTCACTCTTGCTGTTTTGCTTCGAAATGATGCTGGAGTGGCGTCGGGCATGCTGCATTGGGATGACGACATCTGGAAACTCGCTCGGGTGGTGAGTAGCGAAAGGGTTCATATATTGCTTCCACTGCATCTTGGCGGGTGGATCTTGTGCTGTTGCTTCTCGGTGAATTTACACGGTCAATCTGTCGACACAATCACACGACAACGAGATGTCAGAAACGATTAGATTGTTGCGTTGGGGCGGTCCGGATATCCAGCTGTTTTTGTTGCGTAGGGCCGTTGACAATCGAGATGAATGACAATGGTGCTTTGGGTGGTAGTAGATGGACCGGGTAAGTAGAATCGATCCGCTACAGAGAGGTTGCAATGGGCTGGTGGTGAGCAGGTGCTGTCGGCCGGCAACGAGAGGCAGAGGTCCGAGTCGTGGGTAGATAAAATAGTTGCTTTGGGTGGGTATGACGAATGGATAGGTATCCTGGAGTCAAGCTGCGTGTGGGAGATCAACGGCGGGGGAGTCCAAATCAGAGAGCCTCTTTAGACGCGCTTCACAGCTAAGCACAAGCACACGTTCTTGAGACTAGAAATGATGGTGCACGACCGGTTTGATCGATTGGATTGGTGATCGCTGCCGTCTAGATAAGGGCTTTTCTTTTTGAAAGGGTGTAATTGCGTAGTTGGCGTTGTGGTTGTTGCAAGAACAGTCAAGCAGTAATGTGAGATCGAACTGCAAAGCGGCGCATACAACATCCAAGAGAGGGAAAGGATGACGGTGTGAGAAGATAGCGGTTGCAAAGATATACATGCAGAACTCTTCCACTCTCGCACGAAGACAAAAAGAGGAGTTTTTACTTTTTTAAACGAGGACCGGGTGGAGGAGCAACACCAAGACACTACTGCCTTTACTGTATCGGAGGTAGCTCCCTCCCTGCCAACCATACATACCATTCATTCTGCTTAGTTGCCGAACGCAAGTTCTGGTTGGAGGCAGGGCCGGGCCAGAGCCTGAAAGCGAACTCATTACCATATGGGAATACAGAAGAAAACCACTGGGTGGCGCCGTCGGCGAGTGGATAATAGAGAAAAATTCAGGTACGGTTTTGGTTACAGCTTTTGAGGCGGAAGCGTTCATTGGATCAGTGTGTGGTTGGCCCCAATCGACAATCCTCGATCTCACGCCACACGTGATGTGACGTTACAGATTTTCCCTCCTCATCTCCCCTCGCGACGTCATTTGAAAGATGGGGAAACGCCTTAGGAAGTGCAGATGCAGGGGTGTGGTGGCTTGTCCCGCAAACGGGCGTTGCACAACAGCCCGGGATAATTTGATTCTTTCATTGGGATTGGTACCAGCCAGTTGACTGTTTGCGTTCTTCCAGCCCCAGCCTTCTCTCATCTCTCCGGCATTGACAGAAGAAAGTACGTCTGATAACTAATGTTGTTGTTGTTATCATGCTCACCATCTTCCTGTATAATCAGGGACCGTCTTACGGCAGAACGCATAGATAGACGTGACGTCGTATGAGCGCTGGAGATCGCCGTAAAGCTATAGATCTTGTGGCCAAATGATCATTCCCGTCCTGATCCATGCGTGTATTTCCTTGGCGAGAGCAGATGGGTCGATGCCAAGAGAATGAGGAGCCTTTAGCTGATGAATAGAGGTCATCATTGGCTTTGCTACGGCTTCGACCGTGCTAAACTATCCAATTTCGGTAAAATCTGAAAAGTCTGCATTGTTGTGGTCGTAAGTGTTGGACGACATCGAAATTTGTCGTGTGGTCGCCCTTGCTCCACTGAGCAGACATTTCAATAGTTTCAATAGGATATGCGCATTGTAATTGAGATACAACAATAATCATTAATCCACTCAATTCACTTTTTTTTGATCGATCCGCAATAGCCGAGTTTATGCTGCACGTGGCGACATCTGCTGCGCTATCGGCACGCGACCGCTGCACATTTGTATTGTCATGATGAAGTCCGACCCGGTGTCACAGTAAACCGTGAGCGGCGATCTTTGCTCCAAACAGTAACAAGATGCTATCTTACATACCTGCGAGAGGGAAACCAATAATTGGTGATGTGTCGTAGCCATCGGATGCACAATGCTACTTGCTGACGATATGCCCAAAGCTTTCGTTCTTGCCGGTGTATGCAATTCTTCCTTGTAGTAGGTAGGGCGCGCAGGCATAGAATTCAGAACCTTAGAGACTGGTACGGCGACATGGCACGACACCAGTAGTGGAAAGGTCTTATCTTCGAGCACTGTCAGGGTCATGAACTCAGAGCACGCGCCAATGCCTCCATGGCCGTCGGTATACTGTCAATGGCGTTCAATTGCTCATTGGCCTCCAATGTCGATGTATTACCGGCTTGTAGATGCTTGTGGATGATTTCCTGCGTGTTCCGACCTGTGTCAATGGCAGCCTCCTTCCAATCTCGCCCTCTGGCCGCGCTGTAATGCACCAAATGACTCTCATGTGCAAGTCTGGCCAGGAGTCGAGTGGTCTCCTCCCCACCAGCGGCTAGGCGCCGACGCAGAAATGCGGTCTGCTCCAAGGTTTCCGCCGTCTCCCTTTTGGCGTCGTGAAGGGCGTACAAGAAGGGCAGAGCTGTGACTGACGGTGCGGTTTTGCTGCCGTTACCAGGACTAATCGGCCCTTCGAGCTTTCTACTCTCAGCTGCGCTGGCATCTACGAACTGTGTTGTCGTCATACCGGCAAGAGACACAACCTGCTGCCGCGTGTCGAGGTAAGATTGGTAGGTGGTCTCTATTTCCTCAACCGTAGCGATTTTCTCAGACGTCTCATCATCGATGAGACCCGACTCAGCGTCATGGTGTGGATCTGTTTGCCCAGTATGCGCGATTGTTGCAAGTTTGTCCTCCATCCAGTTCATTAGGAATCTGTGTGCCTCCTTAAGAGCGGAGAGATCAGTCTCTGGATTTCTTGAAGCCAGAATCATATTGCTAGCTTGAGTCGTCGATCGACTTTTGTCGAGTTCCCGTTTCGATTGCAAAATGGCATGTTTGAGTTCGAGCAACTTGTCATCCACTTCTGGTGGCCTGCTGGAGCCTGAAGCCGGTAATGTGGGAGGCATTGGTTGTTCACCCACATTCTCCTTAACTAGGTCATCCAGATGCGCAGTGCTTTCGTTTGCAGCCCGACGCTCGACCTGATCAAGTGCGTTCTTGATCACTTGCAATTTGCGTCGACGTTCGCGTTGCTGAAGTAGAAGTAAAAGTTGGCTCCTCGTCGACTCGCCAGAATCAGCAGTATCTTGGCTGCCTTGTTTGCTTAGAGTCATCTTCTGCAATTCATCCTTCACTGCTTCAAGTTTGGCTGTGGCTACATGGTGCCCATGCAGCGCGTCCAGATAAGCTCTCCGTACGCCAGTAAAGTCATCATTGTCGTCTCCTGGGTCTGGTAGAGAAGGACTGGTCAAGTTTGTGATTGATAGTGGTTCGTCCGGTTGCAATCCTAAGCGTGCTTCAAGACGGGCATGGAGGCGTCTGCGAATTGCTAAGACTTCTTGTCGAGTCTTGATATATGGTGAGAGAGCCTCAAATACGTCTTGTTGGTTTACGTCCTTGTTCGCCATTGCACACAGGACAAGTATTGTTCAATCTCGTGGGCCTATTTTTGGTATTTGTGCATTGGTTGTACCGTTTAAAGGTCAGATCGCATTTTGGTCAAACATCAATAGCCCGATCCTCACGTCACTTTTGCAAGCGTCCAGTATTGCAAATCAATCAACTTGAATGTATCGCTATTGAGTTATATTCAAGCTGCTAGGTATATGACGCCAAGCAAGCAAGCCAGACCAACCTGGGTACTTACCCTGCTGTATGTACAGACGAGTAGTGAAACCCTTCGGAGTTCGCGACCTCGGCCCGGCGGGTGAGCCTTGCCGCTCTACCTAATACTTGTGATGAGTCCAACTGCGCCTGCTGAGGTCGCCTCTTTCTAGAATATGGATGCTATCCTAATATGATCCATCTACATCCTCCAACCGATCGCCTAATCCACCTACTCGGACCCTCTTGATTGCTTCGTTGCGTTGATCTCGCACTAGCAAACCCAGCATCGCGTATTATGAGCTAGATCGCCGTCCATAAGACAAGCCTCAACTATCGTAAAGTCACGAACCGGACCACTGATTGCAGCCTTGCCGAAAAACCATGTATCGCCTACCACGGGCCTTGCGACTTCGTCAGCAGCCACAGCCGCCATTTCAGTTGTATCGCCAACTCGCCGCTGTTCGACGCTTCCAGACATATCCCCCTCATCGCTGGCCGCAAAGGCTGTACAGACCTAATGGAGAGGCTGTACGATTCCAGGCCGTCCGCCTGGGAAAGCCTGGAATCTTCACCTTCAAGCGCATGATGACCATCGCGATCTACGGCTCGGTGACATACGGCGGGCTAAAGTTCCTGGCGCGGTGGTTCGATATCGAGTTAGAGATACTTGATGATGACGAGGAGTATGAGGAAGAAGATGGCACAGGCCGTGCTTCAGATGGCACGATGAATGGAGAACAGTCGGCCACCGCTGATGACGAGATGGACCTGTACGCCGACGAAGACAATACATTCATCCCGTTGACGTGGGCAACAAAATGTCCACGGTCTTTCTATAAGGGCAGCGATCCCGAATGGCAGGAATTTGTAAAGATTGCGAAGGACAAGCCTAAACACAGAAAGATCTTGGATGAGCTCGTACAGATCGTGTATACAGGGACGCTACAGCATCCATTAATCTCGAGGCAAGTTGGGAAAGACACTAAGATCGGTAAATTCTGGCTCGACATCACCTTCCCAGACGGGCCACCTCAGGAATATGAAAGGAGCGGAATAGAGATTGGTGATGGCTTCGTAGCCTGGTCTCAGCAGAAAGTCTCAGCTGAAAGCCAGTGGCGCCTGACCCGCGCATTGTGGCCCAAGGCCGCTGCGGAAGGAGTATGGGCTACGACGAAGGTATTGGTAGGAATGCAATGGAGGAAGACGAAGCAGGCCCTCGGATGGGAAACTAAGGACCCCCTGTCTCCAGAAGAGCGCTACAGGACGGCCATGGAGATATTGGCGAAGCAGCAGCAGGCACGGGAGCAGAAGGATCTGGGTGGAAAACCACAGACAGATGTGGGAAGTGCGACAGACGGTACGGTTTCTGGCGCTGCTCAATCTGCGGACAGACGTGGTGCGGACGCCTCTGAAGTTAAGAAACTGCCGTGGGCATTCACCGTTCCCCTACCCAGTGCGGCAAACCCTATGGCGAATGGCAACAAGCCCGGTGCAGAAAACGAGCAAGGTGCGAACATGAACATTCCCATTGCGATGCACGTCTTCAACTCTACGCTGTCGAAACACTGGAAGCAGCTCAAGGCCGAGCCGCCACGAGGTACCTTCGTGGTGCAGGGCTTGGTCGAGGTGCGAGGGAGCAGGGGCAGGATGTTGTTTGACGTGCAGTCCTTCTACGACCCAAAGACAAGCACTTACGTTACGGTCAATGCAGGTGTCAGGAATTACAAGAGTTGGAATCAGGCACCCAAAGGTGGCCCTTGATAACCGACAAGGCCGTATTCATCTGCACTCAGAAATCATCTTTTGCTTTGTTGAGCGTTCGAGCAAGCGGTCTTTTAATTCAGGGGTAGCATACATGAAGTGGAAGGTACTGGATCATGCTTAATCAATGGTCTGCTTTGCGCGAACCTCTGTCTTCGTCACTACCTGTTTGAGATTTTATACTATGGTATCGCTACTCACGTCGTATATTCAGATGGACAAATGAGGGCCAAGAACGCCAATACTCTGCCTTCTACTCAGACCTTCTTCTGTCTCAACTTCAGCCGGCAGGGCATTCCCTCCCGCGGCTTTGCAGTGCCCAGCTGGATTTGATAAGCCTCATCACCAAACTGGACATGATTGCCGTTCAAGTCGGATGGGTAACCCGTGCCATCGTGGCGTAGCTTGCCCACCTCGGAAAAAGCAGGCTCGAAGTCCCAGCTCCTCACGGTCATGGCCAGAACAATTCTGACCTCGATCATGGCCAGTTCCTGACCGATGCAGTTCCTGTTGCCTTTGCTGAAGGGAATGTATGCATCCTTGTTCCAGCCGCCTCCCTCTAGGAATCGTTCTGGACGGAAGGTGTGTGGGTCCTCCCAGTGCCCACCGTGGCGGTGGAAGCCGACATCGACCGGCCAGACCATGAAACCGTCAGTCGGATATTCCTCTTCGGTATTGGGGTCTCTCAGTATTGTAGTTGGGTCACCGGTACGGATGGTGCTGGCCGGCGGTTGTAACCGCAGTGTCTCCTTTACGACTGCATTGGTGTATTCTAGCTTGCTGAGTAGATGTGGTGTCTGCTTCAGTTGAGCGCCCACCCCCTCGGTCTCCTCACCAAATACTTCATCTAGTTCAGCACGCACTCGTTTTAGTGCCTCTGGGTTCCTGCTGAGATAGTAATATGCGTAGCAGATCGTTGCTGACGTCGTATCGTGGCCAGCGAAGATGAAAACAATGACATTTGCAATTGCGGCATCTCGAAATTCCTTGTCGATCTCCTTCACATCAGCAAGATCAATGCTTCCTTGACTACCTTTGACTTCTTTGAGGTAGGCCTCAAGCGCCAGGTCGATTACATGCTTGGACCTCACCCGCTGCGATCGAGTGGCGAATCGTTCGTCCAGCAGTTTTCCAATCTCACGATTCATAATGTAGTTGTTCCATCGAAGGATGATAGGCCTTCGGATATCCCACAATTCCGAAGGCTGGAACTGTGCCCCCTTGTGAACCCATCTCACCTGACTGTTGAATGCATCGACGATACGGTTGGACGAGGTCTGAGTATTGAAGGCAGTGTCAAGCACGACCTTGCCAATGATGTCAACGGTGAGCTTGGTGGAGGAGGTCTCCATGCGGAAGAGCTCGTTAGTCTCGGCCTTGCGCAGCATGATCTTGCTGAAAATCTCCATTTCGTCGACGACCACGGGCACCATGTTGGACATGAGATGACCCGCGCTGAATCCCGGGTTGAACGCGGACCGCCACTTCTTCCACTCCGCGCCATCCGTCGAGACCATGTTCCCCTCGCCTCCAAACCACTTCAGGAAGTCGGCGATGAGAAAGTGCTTCGGCAGGTTCAGCCGGACTGTGATGTCGTCCAGCAGCTGCGCGTCCATGGTCACCAGGATCGCTGGGCCGAACGGCCAGGGGTCCAGGTAGAAGGTATCGCCCAGGCCGTACCGCTCCTTGATGAGGAGAGGCAAGGTCTGAGGCGCCGCTCGTGAGGGCTGTTCCCGCAGCACCTCGCCCATGGTACGCAGAGAGCCCCAGATCCATGAGTGGGGAGGTCCTGGAAGACTATGTGCTTTTCGTCGAGCCGCAATCCCCTGAGTTATGAAACGTGCCAGCAATGTGAGGCAGATGGCGACTACCGCCAATGAGAATGGACCCATAATGCTCTATTGCTGTTATGATTCTCCTGATTTATGCTGTACAACGAAACAGAATCTTGCGAAGTGTTGTTCTTGTGACCTGATTGTATTTAGATCCCACTTTTATAGGGCCCAGATCTCCCGACCTCCCACACCATAGTTTCATATCCATGCTTTACGAGCGGCTGAAGCGTTGTCGACGGCGTGTGTAGACGTGCAATCCTTCCTACTCCTAAAAAGGCATCTCTCAATGGCATCTAACCGACCATAGTACTAGCGCTCTTGGTCATTGTCAACAAGGGTGGGGGTAACATGACCACTGATATCATACGCCAATTGTGCTTGTGTATATATTCCAGCTTCATAGTAGAGATGAGTACGTGTTTGCATCTTTAACTGTCACAATGCACTACTTCGAGTTTAAATGGTGTTCTCACATGAAGTACTAGAATAACCTTGGAAATATCAGCATCAACTTACGAATGACACCCGTGACGTCGTGATATCTTATCTAGCTTACATAATCTTTACGTACTGGCCTGAGGCACTCACTTTATAACTGAACGTCAAGCTACTAACTTCAGGTACACAAACTCCAAGGTGAATGTTCATGACTACACAACTTTGCCCCGAAACTCTCTTACTTACAACAACTCACCTAAAACTACGAAAACAAACTTATGATCGCCACGTTAAACCATACGCCGAGCTCGATATTCGCGACATCAATTACGATAATATTGTGTGAGCCTGTAGGAGTCGACAAGAGCTTGTGTTCCAACTAGGGTTTAGGGCGATTAGCAGGCATACCTCTGACGTCTAAGAAGCATCCTGCACAGCCAACCGTATTGCTGGATCGGCACTTGCCGAGGCAGGCATGGCTTCATCACAGCTCCCAGTCCAGCTTGCTGCTGACGGCGTAGATCAACATCGAGACCAGCTTTTGGAGAGCGTTCACGTTTGGGGCAGCGACGACGACTTCGGCTTCGACGAGGTGGATAACAAGGATCACGGCAACCGCAACGGTGGAGGCAATAACGAAGACACGGACAACGATACCAACGACCGATCCTCTGTATCCGCTTCACAACATCATCTGCAGGCTTCGTCCGCACCGTCAAGCCCAACAGCCACTTCTATTCACACCTCTGTCGTGGCGCTATCCTCTTCCCCGACATCTGACGACTTCGACCTCATTGACAGGCCCAGCAGCCCAGAGGACGACCACGAGGCGGACAAGGCCACTTTTCAGGATACTGCAGGTCGTGTTAGAGCTTTTGCTGGGGCGGTTGTTCCTCACGCCCAATACCGATTCCATACTGCGGTACGCGCCGGCAAGAGGAAGCTCCGAGAAGCGATTGATAATCAATCACATTCGACTGCGACCAACATGGAGACGGACGAAGGCAACAGCTTCGCCGATCAATCAGGCTGGCAGCAGGCCGGCGAGCACGCAGATGCGCAGGATCTTGCAGGTCCTGGCCGGTTTGGCAAACTGATCTGCACCGTCGGCTCACCGCGCAAGGAGGGTGAAGGCACCCAGAACGTCTACGTCTCCTACCTTGTTACTACAGATGTGAGTTGCGAATTCGGATCTAGTATTATAGTCGCAGTGGGCTAACTTTCATCAGACTGACTTCAAATCTTTTCAATCGTCTCACAGTGAAGTGCGACGACGCTTCACTGACTTCGTGTTTCTCTACAAAACCCTGTCCAAGGAATATCCGCAATGTGCCGTCCCACCTTTACCAGACAAACACAATATGTCATATGTGCGAGGCGATCGATACAGTCCAGACTTTACTATGCGCCGTGCGTTTTCACTCAGCCGATTCCTGACACGATTATCTCAGCACCCTGTACTCAGACGCGCTACCATTCTCACACTCTTCCTTGAAACTACCGATTGGAATGCGACCATGAAGAGCCGACCAACAAGGGGGATGAGTGGAAGCGATGCACAGGGATCATCGGCGCTGGAGAACTGGACAGACAGTTTCTTGAATGCCTTCTCAAAACCTCACAAGTCAGACAAACGGTTCATCGAAGTCAAGGACCGTGCCGACAAACTCGATGGCGATCTCGGTACTGTGAGTAAGACTGTTGCGAGGGTTGCTAGACGAGAGTCAGATCTTGAAGCAGACTACCAAGAGCTAGCCACTCAGTTTCAAAAACTCGCAGCCCTGGAGCCAGGAGTACATGATGAGTTGACAGAGTTTGCCACATCTGTGCAGTCGACTGCTGAAGGCTGGAAAGGTCTGAAGGAACACACTGATCGCGACTACCTGGGCTCACTCAAAGACATGGAGAGCTATATGGTCAGTCTGAAGAGTCTCCTTAAGACCCGAGAACAGAAGCAGCTCGATTTCGAGGCTTTGACCGATTACCTCAACAAGGCAGCCTACGAACGCGACATGCTCGCCTCACACGGGAACATGGGTGCCTCGGGTTTCCTACGACAGAAGGTGGAAGACATCCGTGGCGTGGATCACGAGCAGGCGCGTCGCGAGAGGCTTCGCAAGCTCGAGGTGCAGATTGCGAGACTCACAGATGAGGTAGAGAACGCCAAGAAGACGACCGAAGCCTTCGACGAAGAAGTGGTCAAGGAGATTGCAGATTTCGAGCGTATCAAGGCGTTGGAGTTTAAAGATACCCTGGGAGGCCTTGCAGATGCCAACATCGCCTTCTTCCAGAACAACATTGAGATCTGGGAGAAGTTTGTGAATGACATGGAGAAGCAGGAGGCGGAGAGGGCGACTGCTACTACGGATGCATGACTGAATAATCTCCGATGATTCCCTTTCTCTGACGTTATCGGTCTCAGATCTCCTCGGGATGAACCGCGGGCAGTGGTTGTCTTCGATGGGATTGGACCGCACACACCATTCACGGTTGGACGTCCCGTCCTCAACAAAGCTAGCTAGAGTTATGTTAATACTTGCCCCGACCCATGCAGCTGAATTGAAGTTCCAAAGATCCAGTATTGACGGCTGCGTTGCCTCTGGTCCGTGAGTCTGTCCCAATTCCACCGTCCCACAGCGTCGTGGCGAAAACATTGTTGAGACAGATATTTATCGAAGTGAGTTGGCCCACTGAGGGGACCGATCCCCGGATTGATGCGTAGCAGCCACACACAAGGAGAGCTTGCGCATCGGCATGTGAACGCTGCAGAGAACGACATGAGAGCACACTCAAGGGATAGTCATTCAATTACGTAACTATATAGCTCAGACTCGTTTTGATGCAGAGTACCGTAGGTCAACAGCAAAGTCGTGCCAGCTCCGCACTTGAAATGCAGGCAATGCCGGGATGTGCTTTCCAGCCCCTCCATGCGCGTCCCGTTCCTCATGCATGTCGTGTCTCGTGCGTCTTGCCGGAAGGTAGAAGAGAAGGAGAAAAGTGGAAACAAACCAACCCGCTAGGAATTTTTTTGCTCTACTCAGTTATGCATCTGGCGAAAACTCCTCGCTGAAAAGAGACAAAGAAAGCCAAGATTATCACAGGCAATTTTCTTTCTGGTAGATGACGAGATCGTCTGATCTCCGTTTTTCGAAGACTGAATCACTGTAGAGAGACCCACCGCCGCTCGGCGGCATGTAGGAACTCTTGCTCCGTCACGGCGTCCCAGCTGCCCTCCTCCTTGTTCCCGTAGACGCCAGACGTGCCGTAGGGGCCCTTGGTGCTCGTCATGCGACGCAGCGGCCACTGGCCACCGGAGGAGATCCCGGCCAGAGAGAAGTCGCCGTGGACGAGCTCCTTCTCTGGCTCGAAGATGTAGCCGGCGAAGAAGATCTCGATGGAGAGGTCGTGGTGGTAGCGTCTACGCACACGGATGAGGTCGCGCGCGTTGGCGAAGGTGCGACGCAGCTCGAGGCTGCGCTGGTAGCTTGTCGACTGGCCGCTGCAGTGGCACAGGTCTGTGGCCCGCACCTGGCACTCGCCCTCCCAGCGCACCTCTTGGTTCGCAAACAGGTCGGCGCACATGTGCGGCACGCTGATGGACAGGTCGCGCATGCGTGGCAGGCTCGTCAGCAGCTCGCAGATATGCTCGCCGCTCTCCAGCGCGCCAGGGTACGGGTGGTAGAAGCCGTCGCTTGAGCGTGGCGAGTGCTCGAGGACTTGCAGAGTCGCCCTCGACGCCTTCACCAGCGAGAGCATACCAGCGACTGAGATTGTTGACAGATTCGTGAAGTCCAGCTTCTCCAGGTGGGTTGCCGTTCTGGCCATCAGCTTGAGGTCGTGGTCACAGATAGGCTTGTGAGAGGTGTTGCCGAACACCTTGAATCTCTTCAGCGCGCTGAAATCCACTCGAGGGTCTTCGAGTGGGTTTGGAGAGTCATCTCTCTCTAGCTCTTGCGCTTGATCTTTCGGTAAACAGACTGCTTGAATCTCTAGAGAGTGTAGCGGCCTGCCATGGCCAGTGTTGTTGTTCAGTAAGTCAACCCAGTCGTCGGCCGTGCCTCGTCTCAGGATGGTCCACGGCACGCTCAAGTACTTCAACTGCCAACAGCTGGCGACAATGGAAAGTATGAGACGATCAGTCTCGGCAACGTGAAAGCCATTAAACCAGAGCCTTCTCACGTGGTTTGCCGCACTGGGAATCTGGGTGAACAAGCGATCGGTGTTCTTCAGAGAGCAGAATGGATCTCTGTATACTGCTAGACCGGAAGGATTATCGATCATTTCGTAGATACTGTAGCGTCGGCGACCAATTGACAGTTCAGCCCATCTCTCTGAGCCTCGCCACCGCCGCTCGAGGACATGCTCGAAGCAATATGGAAGGGCCCATTGATGCCATGCCGAACAGGTCTCGCGAATTGCGAGAGTAGCATCCCACCGCAGGGAATCCGCACTCACGGGTCCACGAACATACTTGACCAGGGGAGATTTCTGCAAAGGCAGAGGAGCCTGGCTCATGCCATAGGTGAAGATCTCATTCTCACGCTCGTTTGCCTGAGCAACCAGAAGGAGGATTTTCGATAAGATTTCGGTTGGAAGATCGTTGATGTGCATCACTTCCTAATTAACAACGCTGGAGATGGAAAAGGTGAAGTTGGGATTAGGTAGTGGCAGATATGGGGAGCAAGTGGTTTGTCAAAGAAAATGGTAACAACGCAGGATTCTTATTGCTCGCCGCCCTCTGCGTGATAGCTAGCCGTGCCTCAGCCGTCGCCTGCATCGTCGGGTCGCATAAAACGGAGGGTGTATACATAGGCCTCCCACCTTCGGCAACGATCCATCAAAGGACGGGACGACAACGACGGGGATCCAGGCCCCTCGTAACTGTGTGGAAGCCAGGCGCAGACGAGGGATGTTTCCATCAATAAGGTGGCCTGCTGAGCACATCGGAGATGGATGATGGCACGAATGACCCCATAAGTGGCGAGGCGTTAGTCAAAAAATTGCAACGTGTCCGCAAACACCTGCCGTTAACTGAAGTCGAAGCGATGGAACCAGAGCGCCAAGGTCGATGGTGACGCTGGTCAGGACAGCCGCAGTTTCGGGTGGTTAGAGGTGGCATAACCAGCGTCACGTGTGCCCGGAACGCGGATCTGTTAGGTAAATTCATCGCTTTATGGCGTAATGGCTTACCCCATGAGATCCGTATCCCTCTGGCTAGAGTCGGGGGTTTGTGTTGATGTATTGGATGTATCGAATGTATCCAGTGTATTTGCGGAGAAGTGACAATACTGGATGTCTTGGAATATTTGTTGGCCTGTTCTTTACCTGGGGTTGTATTACCACACTTGTACGGAGGTATCCTTCGAATCGTGCTTCTCCGGTCGATGACTGAGGCTTGGGTTGCACGTTGTATAACATCATTGGAAGATTGGTTTGTCAGGCACGAAAAGAGACGTATTTGATGTGACAGCGCAACTTCTTTGCAATCTCTGTTGATGATATTGTGTTACAATGTAGGCGGTGGTTAGATTGTCCTACCCATCTCGACCCAAGGTCAAACCGTCTTGCGGTTCTGCTCGCAATGACGGTGTTGTTTCGTGCATAGTAAGTCGGCTCATCGAGAGTGACAAAGGTGGCCATTCTCGTTGCCAGCTTGTGAGCCGGTAGCACAAGATTGCCCATTTTCAGTCATACCCAGCGACGGAACCTCATCAGGCGTTGTGGCCAGCGATCGGCGGCCAACACCCAGGGACCTCTCGGTCTGACCCAATCACGAACATCATATAACCTTCCACATTCGCAGCTCTTTGTTGAACGAGGGCGTGCATGCATACATGCATACATGCCAGCCAGCAAAGCTTTCGCAGCTCATCAGCATTCCACCTATACGCCAAACCGGAAAGCAGTCTGTGAACACCACGCTATGCTCACAACGCCCAGTAAAAACCATTTGAACCCATTTGCAAAAGAGACGCCGTCTATTTCTTCGCCTTTTTCTTCTTTGCGCTTCCCTGTGAGCCTGCAGGACCATCGACATCGACTAGAACACCTTCGTCGTCGCTATTGTTTTTCTTTGGAGTAGCTTCGACCGGATTGGCGGTAGCATCTTGTCCATCTAGCTCCAGCTCCTTCAGAAATTCCGATTGAATTCCCGATTTCTTCCTGTCCCACCAGACTTTCTCGTCGTCCAACTTGGCCTGGACGTCGGCCATTCCCTTTTTGAGGAGGATGTTTTGGTTTATTTCGTTGGCCGATTGGAAGATGATTTGGCCCCAGTTAGGAGCGAACGCATTTGCCTTGAGTTGCAATCAGTAGTGTAATAGATAGATAACGACTTTTCAAAGCTTACCTCATTGACGACATCCTTTACCTCCAGTTCCATTTCTTGCTCAGCACGTTGGAAACGTTGCCATATCTCGTCACCCACACTGCCACGTTGCAGTAGAGACTGCAAAGCTGGCTTCGCCATGCGCAGCTTCACGATCCGCTGGATGTCCTCGACTGCTCTTCTCAATAAAGCTGCTTTCAGGACGGAGTCCGGTACCCGACTCAATGTCTTCTCTCCATCTCCACCCTCGCTAGCCTCCACAGGATCAAGGTGCAACAAGCTGAGGTAGATATCCCTTGACTTGTGAGGAGGGAGATATGGTTCGAGTGACGCTTGCCGCGCCTGTTGACGCCTGCGGTACAGGGAGCTGAATGCGTAGAGTGAACCGATCAGGATTGCAAGGTAGAGTGTCGGTAGCAGGAGACCTTCTAGTCGCCAGAAGCTCTTCGGTGTTGGAGGGACATAACCCGTATACGTCCCGTTCGCATCCCCATCGAAGGTAGTGTTTGATGAATTGGAGTCCTGGCTCATGGTTGCGTAGGACGATGTAACAGACTGGTTCAAAGCTGCATCTGAGTGGACTGGTGGTAGAGCGCGCGCGTGTCGTTTACCAGAATCAGTACTGTAATAAAGAAAGAGGACAAGTGAGGAAAGTGAGTGATATACAGGCAATCAATCCATCAATCGATCAACCGCCTAACGCACAGGTGGCATTCCTCCAGAAATCCACCGAAGCGCTCTCCCGCAGTGATATAGGGTTCGGCCCGCCCGCATCAGCATGTGACGCCACAGGGCAGGGCCGATGCAGGCATTACTTCATCCGCCATTAACGCCGATGCACTCGTTACCTACCTATCTATCCTGACTTACAGTATACTGCTGCTATGTCTTCTAGTCACTTCCATCCTCTCTACTGATATCAAAGCTTTGAGATCGCAACATCCCAGATCGGTCTTCTTACGACTCCATAATCCCTCTGATATCACACACTGAGCAGGCCAATATCTTCTCGATCGCGCTCGAAGTTCTAGTTCACTTCGGGTTCACCCCACGACACCGCTCACTCCCCGCCATTCCACGCCTTTGCGAAGTTGCATCGCTGAACCGGTTATGATCCTTCGATTCCAGAGCCGAAATGGCCAGTTCCGTTTGAACGTCGAACCGGACACAGATATTGCGTCGACCCTAGAACAAGTCCTTAAGAACCTGCCCAAGGATACCGTTCCATCCTCCATAACCATCTCACCAAAGCCACAGGGCGTAGACTCCAGACCGCTTGAGAGTCTTCGAGGGGTCACGTTCGCGCGTCTAGGGCTCACACATGGTGCTCAGATCTTTCTCGACTTCAAAGAGGAAGCTCCTGTTGCAAATGGACATTCTGCCAGCGGTGGCAGACTAAATGGACGAGAAGTATCCGCTTCAGAAAAGACATCCAGTGTCGCAATTCCTAAATCGATTTCAACATCTCTCATAAAGAACCCATGGGAGACCGTGAAGCAATCGGCTCTGGATGATATACTCGATCGTCAAGATGGCAAGATCCCAAGGAAGAAGGACGTCAAGATGTGTCGACACGGACCGAAGGGCATGTGTGACTACTGCATGCCTCTGGAGCCGTTCAACAAGGAATACCTAAGCGAAAAGAAGATAAAACATCTCTCCTATCATTCATACTTACGGAAACTAAATCAAGGCAAGAACAAATACGAGTCTGGAAGTTCTTATATGCCTCCTTTGACTGAGCCTTATTATCGTGTCAATCCGGACTGTCCTTCTGGTCATCCTCCTTTCCCAAAAGGTATTTGTACCAAGTGTCAGCCATCTGCGATCACATTACAACCCCAGGAGTACCGCATGGTTGATCATGTCGAGTTCGCCAACCCAGAAATCGTCAACAACTTTTTGAACTACTGGAGAAATAGCGGTGGTGCTCAGAGATTAGGATACTTGTACGGTCGATATGCAGCCTACGAAGAGGTACCTCTGGGGACGAAGGCTGTGGTTGAAGCGATCTATGAGCCTCCTCAAGTAGACGAAGTCGACGGCATAACCCTGGGCGAATGGGACAACGAGGCTGCTATTGACGAGCTTGCTTCACAATGCGGGCTCCAACGGGTAGGCGTCATATACACGGATCTTACGCGACCGGACAATCCAGACGATGGCAATGCGATCTGCAAGAGACACGTCGACTCATACTTCCTTTCTTCTCTAGAGGTCGATTTCGCTGCGAAATACCAAGCGAAATATCCTAGGCCGTCTAAATGGTCAGAAACTGGCCAATTTGGTTCCAACTTTGTCACCTGCATCGTATCTGGGGATGAAGAGGGCCAAATAGCTGTCTCGGCCTATCAAGCTTCAAATTCAGCTGTGGAGATGGTAAGGGCAGAAATCATCGAGCCTTCAGCAGATCCTTCAGTCATGCTTGTACAAGATGAAGACGAGTCGAACGAACTTGGCAGGATTCGATACATACCCGAGGTCTTCTACAGGAAGATCAATGAATACGGTGCAAATGTACTGGAGAATGCGAAGCCAAGCTTTCCTGTTGAATATCTTTTTGTGACTCTTACTCACGGTTTCCCACTGGATCAGGACAAGGCGCAGCCAAGCTTCATCAAGAACAGCTTTGCAGTTGAGAACAGGAAGGTGATCGGTGAGGTCCAAGAGCCTAGAGATCTCCAGGTGCAACTGAAGGCCGGTAGCAACCGTGTCTCACTCGATCATCCTGCTGGTGTGATTGCTGTGAGCGACTTTCACCTGCTATGCTTTATCCAAAGCCTCGACGTCTTGAGCAAGGTAAGCCAACCGTACAAAAGGTTTAACTACGTGAATGTAGAATGATTACTGACAACATGTGTGAACAAATAGGACGAGTTCGCTCTCTTGTGCAAAACCGCTACCGCTCACGATGCTTCTGCAGGAGCGGCCTTGATGCAAACACCAGGTTGGGCCTCTCTCGAAACTATCCTACAGATGTCATAAAGTGACGGATCCCGGCATTCTTGACTATTCGACAACATGTTTGGCATGTTTGCTAATTTTCCCTGGTACGCATAGGTTGGAAAACAATGATGATGATAATCGAAGAGCTGGGCTCGAGACCGGCTAAGCGCAGCTCAGAACTGCCTGATATAGGCGGCTTGATGAAAAAGGTCAAAGGCATAAGAGTCTGACCAAAGACGGAATGTGAACAGTCGTGCACATCACGATAACTGCAGCATATGGTGATGAGCATCAACTATTAGTCCGCCGTCCTTCGGAAGAAAACTACAGATGTTTCGATACACCGATCCCCCGACCTCACCTCTCGCCTACTTGGTTGGTCAACTGATCCCGGCTGTCCAGGCTGGTCTTGCTATCTCTGGGCTTGTGAGGTCAATGATCAGAGTCTACTTATAAATAGATACGTATGCTAAAGGGCGTGAAGAAGGCCTCGACCGAGGTTGAAAGAAAAACCAGCACCTGACATCTCATGGGGACTAAGGAAGTTCAGAAAACCACCACTGTTGTGTACTTGTAGTGTTCATGGTCAAACGCAGCATCAACAACAGGTTGGTAATTAATAAATACCTACTTAGGTATCATCGCTGTATAGTGTTTTCCATATTGGGGCAGGTCCCACTTCCACGCCTGGATGGGAAGGTACCCCGCGTATCCATCTACCTACCTCCGTACCTAGGCACGTTAGCAGGAAGCTACTCTTGTGTTTGGTACTGCAGGTGTATGTACATCGAAGCATTGCAACTTCACGACTGAGAATAAGACAATCCTGACATACTTCCTTCGTTCAGATAAAGCTACTGGATCACCCTTATACGAGACGTTTGTAGCGGTCTCGACTCCTTACCTAGGCACACCATGGCCGACCCTTTCGACGCTGCACTGTAAGCGAGGCACAAGCTGGCTTTGATAGACACCCGGACACTGACCGGACAACAGTGACCTCCTCCGCCGCCTGCCGCCGAGCCAAACCAAAACAAATCTAGAAGGCATCATATCGCTCGTACCATCACTCGAAGAAGAGCTTCTCTCATCGGTCGACGTCGGTCTCACAGTCAAGCGATGCGGCAAGACGGGCCGGGATTACCTATGCTGCGACTACAACCGTGACGGGTCATCATACCGGTCGCCATGGAGCAACGAGTTCTCGCCGCCGATCGACCCA